>OX589597.1:30118743-30718743 GCA_951329385.1 Polia nebulosa
GGGCGACTGATTGTACATGGTCAGGTACGGCCGAGCCCAGGGAAAGTGAATACTCTCGTTCGATCACCGGAACCTACTAACGTTACCGGTCCTGTAGTTTCTGGGGCTTGCAAGCTATTGTCGCTGTTAAATTGCAGGCCATGCCTCGTAAGACAGCAAGCATATCAAGGCTGCTGAGGAAGGGTAAACCTATTTTGTGTGAAGCTGAGCAGTATGCCGCTCGCGACTACCCACATACATAAACTGCTTGACTAACGAACCGGTTTTAGCAATATTTGTTATCAGTGTCCCATGGAACTTCATACATATGCCAGTGCTATTGGAGTTGTGTGAGTTGGGTGACTTCAGCCGCACTGACCAACTTTCAAGGTTGAGCAACCCTTGAAGGGGTTGGTCCGTGGATGGGTGATTGATTCATTACATACCGAGACTCCTCTGTGCTTCGGATTGGACCTGTTTCAGGATTGTGCAGTCGCTCCCTGTGAGGTGCTGGTGCTTGCCTGCATCCGGTTGGACTAGAAGCCGACCCCAACATAGAGCGCGGCCTGCGTGCGGCATTATGCGCAGTGGCGCCCTGCGTGATGCGCATGGTGTGCGCTCCGTGGTGCGTGCTGACGCGCTTCATGGTGCGCTTAGAATGCGCTGTGTCACGCGCAGTGGCCCGCGTCGTGATGCGCACGGTGATGCGCTGCGTGAAGCGCTATGGTGTGCGCTGCGTGAAGCGTTATGGTGTGCGCTGCGTAAAGCGCTATAGTGTGCGCTGCGTGAAGCGCTATGGTGTGCGCTGCGTGAAGCGCTATGGTGTGCGCTGCGTGAAGCGCTATGGTGTGCGCTCTGTGATGCGCATGGCGTGCGCCACGTGATGCGCATGGCGTGCGCCACGTGATGCGCATGGTGTGCGCTCCGTGGCACTTCATGGTGCGCTGGGTGTGCGCTCCGGGCGCGGGGATCTTCTCGGAGGACCTCAACATCCATATAGCCACACCACTGGGGGTCCATAATACAGTCTTCCAAGCAGAGTGCTTGGGAATTTCCCTGGCAGCCTCAGCCATCCTAGCTAGGGATGTTAAGGACCACTCGGTACGTATACTTTCGGACAGCATGGCAGTCCTGCAAGCGCTAAACAGCCAAACAGTTAACTCTGGGCTGATATACGAGTGTCACCAACGCCTAAATCAGGTAGGTAAACACAACAAAGTAACCATTCAATGGATTAAAGGACACAGCGATTCCCGTGGCAACGATGCAGCGGACGAACTCGCCAGAAGGGGGTCGAGCATGGCAGCGATAGGACCTGAACCCATTGTGCCTCTCCCCTTTGGATTCTTACGCAATCTGGTAAGGAAACGCACCAGAGATCAACACAACAAGCTATGGGCTGATCATAGGGAGTGTAGGCAGGCCAAGGAGGCGCTCCCCTCCATCAATGACCGCTTCACAAAGCAAGCCCTACGACTGACCAAACTTCAGTTGCGGAAAGTCACGGCCGTCACAACTGGCCATGGGTCTTTTAATAAGCATCTCTCTGTCATAGGAGTCACAGACAGTCCACTCTGCAGAGCCTGCATGGAGGAGGACGAGACAGCGGCTCATCTGCTGCTAAGCTGCCCAGTAGTCGCTGCATACAGGGCAAAACACTTCGGACATCCAGGTAACCTAAGCGAGATGGTCAGTAACACCAGGGTGCTGCTGGCCTTCCTCGAGGAGCTGGGGTGGATCGAATAACAATGCAGTCCCACCTGTACGCAAAATACGCGCCTTGGGCGTGGAGTTGCGGAAACCAGCCCGACATACATACATACAATGGGTGTGAGCTCCGTGGTGCGTAGTGAGGCGCTTCATGGTGCGCATGGAATGCACTATATGTTATGCTGTGCTGCGCTGCGTGGTGCGCATGGTTTGCGCTCCGTGGAGAGATGCCGACTTGATGCCTGTGTCTTCATGACGCATTGCTCAGTACCGCGGGCATATGAGAGACATGCGGACTCTATGCCTCTGTCTTTATGACGTGGTTGGTAAGTGACGACAAGCAAACGTGGAGCCTCTGTCGTGGTTACGTTGATAAGCATGCTAACGTTTGGGCCTCTGCTCTGTTTTGCGGTCATGGTGGAGACATGCAGAACTTTTGGGCCTCTGTCTCAATGACGCAATGTGTCACAAATTCATAGTAAGCATAACCTTTGGGCCTCTACTATCTATTCGTGAAAACGACAAGCGAACGTTTGGGCCTCTGTCGATAACAATGTATTGCGAGTGATGGAAATCAGGATTCTATCATTAGCTATGCACTGAATGTCTTGGGTTTGAAGCTGTTTCAACCAGGGCTCGGAAACCGGTTAAATTTCTAAACCGGTTTTGGTCATTGACCCCGAACCTTGAATCGATTGCGGTTAAGGTTTCGGTTACCGGTATTTTAACCGGTTAATGGAGAAACCGTTTTTTCCACAAATTCCGTTTCTGTTGAGTGAAATTAACCGGTTAATTTGAGTTTTGACGGTATAAACGAGTTCTACCTACTACGCTATCTCTCTTACAATAACAAAGCTCTCGCTCTACGCCAACGAGTAAGCAATTACGCACAGTGTGTTATTTTGCCTTAGTTGCGGACATGTCAGTTTTATTTTTTTTCTTTATAGATTTAACCTTAATAAACCATTCTGAGAAACCCCCGTTTTTATATTTCACTTCATTTAAGAGATACAAATATTTTAGTGAAAGGTCACTGACCTTGAAAAAGTTTTTCGTCTGTATTTCTTTAATGAAGCAAAATTTCAGTGTCTTGCAAACTACCACTTAATTGTTGGTTTAAAATGTATAAATTGTAAAAATTACAAGGCTCTAACGTAACAGGAACCGGAATTAAAAAATATTTTTTCAATTAACGAAAAAAAATATATATAAAATTAACTATTTGCGGGTCGCGTTTTTCTTTGTTTTCGTAATATACTTATGTAAAGTACCTTCAACTGGAGAAAATTCTAAATATGTATCTAGCGGGATCTCGGAGATATTGAGTTTCTAAGTTTTTATTAAATTTCTATGGAAATAGGGTTGTCACAAAAAAGTAAATATTTAAATTGATTAGTTCAATCGATTAAATCAATTTATGCTAAACATGTTGTAAACGCTTATTTATGACATTTCCTCGCTGTCGGATTCAATTATGATTTCGTCAGTCGTCAGCGTAATATTTTCTTCAAAACCTTGAGATTCTAAATTATTGTAGTGAACATTGTCAGTTGTTACGCACAGGAGTTGAAGCACTGATTTCGATGGGGGTAAAGGTTTTTTATGTTTATTACGTGTACTAAGTGTTAATGAGGATATATATGGATCGGACGACTCTAATGCACGGTGAAATAAATCTAAAATTGTAGTTTTCCTGTCTAATTTCCGGGTATGATGTTGTCGATCATAGCGCCAGTATTTATTCCTTGACTCGCCTGCTTGCTCAGACAACATACCTATGGGTAACGGGCTAGCGTCTATGATTTGACGGCCATGAATTAATATTTTGTGCATTGTGACAGACATGTAAAACCAATTGTATTTCTCCACGTACTTTTTAGCTACTGATTTACAAAAGGCATCAAATTTTTCAGCATCTATTATTAAGCCACTCGACAGCACTACTAAAATAGTATGCAGATCATCCACTAACCATGTCTCTATGCCTAAGATATCTGCAAATGTTTTTCGATGTTGGTCTGATAGTGCTGTTCGTGCAGTGTTCCCATCATTGGTTGTCCCCGAATTTGGACGAACGACATCAACCAAAAGTGACAGTTTGTCTCTTATTGCAGTTTGTATATTTTTTTTCCGCTCCTCAACAATTGAGACAGCCGGTGATTTTTTACTAACTCTCCACTTCATGACTGCTGGATAATTTTTGTACCCCAAATGCAGTAAAAATTCAAAAATTCTAGTCTAAGCATGTAAGGGACTTATTCCATGACATAAGGCTTCTAGATTTACGGGTTTGTTGATGACAACATCCAACTTATTAAACTCCGTTGCTGTAGCTCCACAGCAAGCACAACGTAATTGCGAAGTGGTCCCCGTAATGACGTTAAATACTTTGCCATCTACAACAGTTAAATATAATTTAGGATCTGCAATTATAGTTTGACCTTTATCGGTTTCCGCATAAAGTGGTGCTAACTGATCTATTTCAGCCTGTATCCGATTTTTTTCTTCAATGATAAGTTCTTTTGTCTCATTACGATATTGAATCTTCAATGGACGACAAAACCTGTACGATTGTGGGCTTGGATTAGACCACAACACAAAGCCGTCATTAGTTTTTAATCGTAAAGGGATATACGTTGTTGTAAATAAACAATTTTCATTCTCGTTATCACCATCTAAAAACTTCTGTTTATAAAAAGCCTGTCCTGTACTACCATCAAACCCCCAAGAACCCTCAAATCTACAATATAAAATGTTATTTTGCTTTTGTTTGCAATATTCTGAAATGTTTTCGGTATTAAATTTTATGATTCGGCGGAATGTGTGTAGTAATAAGCTATGAACTGAGACACTTGCTTCTCTTTCAGTAATAACTATGTCTTCTTCAGGATAACACATTTGCTTTGCTATTTTTAATTTATAGTATGGAGGATAAGCTAAGAAATCTCTGTCTTTCAAATCTTTCTGTATGATACAGTAATCTTCCACAGTTAGTTTCCTATCAATGACTAAAGAAAGGGCTTCATCAGGGGTGTAGGGTTTGGGTTCGGCTTTCGCTTTAATGGATGATGCAATTTTTTTAGGACGAGTTGGACTTTTCAGGCACTCGTTGATAACGAATTCTAATCCTTGACCAGAGCTTTTAATAAGTTTTTTTCCGTGAATTTCGTCTGTTACAATTTTCGACATCATTTTAATTATTTTTGACTGCGGCTGATCCTGAAGAGACTCCTCGAAACTTTTTCGAATACGACGCATTTGACGAGAGTTCATTTCATTCGCAGCAGATGGATTGTTATTCGATGTTCCGGGTATTGATTCGTCTTGGCGATTACTACATATATTAGAAGTTGATGGAGCTTCATGTGAAGTTCCAGGTATAGGTTCTGTAAACAACATATTGCTTACAGAACCCATATCTGATGGTTCTGGTTCTTGAGGTCTTAAAAGATAATTGGAAGGAAAGGTTTTGTTTAATTCTATAGGACATTTTTCTATTCTGGTTGGTATTTTAATATCGAAAATTGTAGAAAGCCATTTATCGTTCTTTTTACTGAAGCGTTTAAAATTTCTTTTGCTGCTAATATAAAGTTTTTCACACTTAAAAATAAATTTGGAAATGTTGTCTCTAAGGTTTTTATTATTAACGTCAAGATCGTCTGGAATACCTGTTGGGTACAATGCATTTAAAACAGTCATTATCCGATCATTGGTTTCTAGGTCACCCGGTCTTTGTTTTGACCCATATTGTCGGGCCTTTTCAGCCAAAACATTATAAATTTGCAGTTTCGTCAGTATTTTCGGATCCGAATTCAGGCTTAGGTCGTCAGTAATCATTGCCACTCGCTGACCAACATGAAGGTTGGCGCCCTCATGCCCTTGCATTAAGTCCTCTGGTCGGGGCCCAGACGGACATCCCCCAGCAGGACGGGTCAGTGCCTGCTGAGGCAAAACAGTGCCATGGGTCTTTGACGGCTCCATGACACCTCACCCCCGCTTCTCCAGATATTATGTAAAGGAATTGGGTTTTAGCATTTGCCTAACGAGGGCGGACCCCTTCCCAATCCCACATAATACCTTTCATCGAAGATAGATCATAAACAAAAGTAGTGATCAAATTCAACCGTAAATAATTTAATTTTGATTTTGAATTTTCGCACTATTTTTTCATATCAACTTAAACTGTGTAAACTATGCATGCCACAATTTAAACCGACAGTTGTTAATACCTACCTGAGTCAAAAATAATGAATCACAATGAGTAATATTCGCATGAAGTACTCGTAAGTATCGCACACAGGTTTGAGTGACAACCCTAACCGACAATTTCAAAATTCAATATTTCCGAAATCCTGGGCCTGTTGCAACTGATTTTTTTTGTAGTGTTAGTTATTATAGTGGTTAATATTTAGGCTTAACAAAAAACGCGACCGTGAAGAGAATGGCCGAAAAAAAAATATTTTCTAAATCATAGAAAAAAAAAAATCTCACTTGTCTGAGCAAGATTTTTAAAGTTTTCAAGAAAAAAATGGTTCCGGTAGTGAATTTCTATCATACCTTAAAACATTTCGTGTAAAAATCAAAATAAAAAACGAGATATTGTGTTTCTATGGTTTTTAAGGATTTTTCTCGATTTTATATATTTCTCTTAAACTACAGTAGTTAGAGCCGGCGGAGTTTTGTTAGGAGGTTTGTTTCATTTTAGGCTTTCCCAAATACACATAAAACGAGCATGTCCGAACTAAGGCAAAATAACACACTGTGTTACGCACTTACAAGTTTGTGTATTCGACCACTTTGCTGGCTGAGTAGTTTCGTTTTGTGCGGCATTTGTCGTGTGTGAACTTGAATTTCATGAATTATGTTGTTATTCTATGGTGTATATTATTATACCATACTAGTTATAGGGTAATATTATATCATTTGTGTTCACAAGTCTTTCGTGACACTAAATAAATTAAATAGGTTTACTAAATTTGTAAGCCTTTCTACCATACCCTGCAATAATTTTATTTATAAACATTAAAACTTACCTTATGTATTGATTACAACTAGGGTTGCCAAACGTATTCTAAAATAGAGTATTGTACTCTATTTCATGTAGGTGTACTTTATAATCTGTAATACTAATAGAGTACGCTAAATACTCTTTTTACCCGACTGCGGAACGCAAAGGAGGGTTATGTATTTATTTTACACAATGTTTACTATACCTACTGTTGTGTATGGATGTGGATGGCTATAAGAGTAGGGGAAGGCCAAAGAAACGATGGTTGGACTGTGTGAAAGAGGATATGGGTAAAAAGGGGGTGACTACAGAGATGACGACTAATAGAGGAGTATGGAAGAAAAAGACATGTTGCGCCGACCCCTAATAAATTGGGATAAGGGCAGGAGAATGATGATGTTTACTATACCTACTCAAAACAAAATAAGGGCCACAGTATAAAATTGTATAATAAACGCATTACTCATGTTGTGTAATTCTGTGCTTGTAATAATCTGTAAATGTTAAATTATGAATTCCTTAAAGTTTCCGTAACGTTTCTAGTCACAAATTAATCCAGTGGGTAAGCTTAAAATTTGGTTTTATTGCTTAAAGTACACATGAAAATTGTGTTTTGTGACGTTTGATTTTATAACGTTTCCTAAATTTCATAATGTTTCTTGTAAGGATACATATGGACGCACTTAAAGCGACTCGTGGTCGTAACCTTGATCCAGGAGGGCCACAGCGCGCTATAGGTTTAATGGCGGGGTATTCGCGGTGAGCTGTTCAAAATGTTTGAAACTGGTACCAGGAGACGGTGTGTGTCGCCAGATGTCGTGGCTCTGTAAAAGTTGGGGTTACAACAGCTCAAGAAGATTTGAGCTCACCACAATTGCGGCTGCGGTGGTAAGGCCCATCTTTGAGGAGTGGCTGGAGAGGCACCACGGCATCCTACTGACGCAGGTTCTCACCAGAAACGGCTGTTTCGGGAGGTTCCTGTGTCGTAAATGATAAATGATGTTTATTCAGTAAATAGGTTACAAGGAACACTTTTACACGTCAATGTTTTTTGTCAGTTTAAGCTAGATGAGGCCGGTGTTTCCTAGCTAACTACCCTGAGAAGAAACACCGAAACAAACTCAGAATAAAGCGGGAGGAAACGCCCGGGTGTCACCACTGTGCGGATCGCCCAGAAGACACGGTGGAGCATACGGTTGAGTTCTGCCCCACTTGGGCGGAGTGTCGCCGTGTCCTTGTGGAGCGATCGGCGGCAGCGACCTATCGCGCCCGGCCCTGGTCCGGCACATGGTACGGAGCGAGAGGGAATGGGAAGCAGTCGCCTCCTTCTGCGAAGCAGTAATGCTCGTGAAGGAGGAGGCGGAACGCGTGATGGAGACTCAACAGAGACCCTCACGCCCCCAGCAGCCACCGCAAGAGACGCCCTGGGAGTCAGGACTAGGCCCGAGAGTCGACGGCGCGTAGTGTTCCACGCGCGCCGCCAAAAGATGTCAGCAGTACCTGACGGGGCCCGTTAGAGTCGTTGCCTGCCTGGGGTCGCGGATAAATTGGAAATAGAAATAG
The DNA here is from genome assembly GCA_951329385.1 of Polia nebulosa. Lineage (NCBI taxonomy): Eukaryota > Metazoa > Arthropoda > Insecta > Lepidoptera > Noctuidae > Polia > Polia nebulosa. The sequence continues at coordinate 30,127,004 of OX589597.1, forward strand.
AATTCGCAGCCCTTGGCACACAGGCAACTGTAGGAATAAGGGTGGGTTTTAATCAGTAAAAGTCTGACACGCCTTCCCGCTTCACCTAGATTGGGAGAAGTCATTGAATGATTTCCCACCTTTCAAAAAAAAAAAACAAATGCTCAAGAAGACTGGTATATCCGTTTAACTGTGTGAAAGCGTCCACGGCACTGACTATACAAAATGCGTTACAGTTTCACGCACTCGTGTGGACGACAAAATGGTACGAAATTGAGTACATGAAGACCATAATTTATACTCAAGAAGACGCTTAGTCAATATTCAGTTAACTGTAGCATAATATCGTGCAAATGGTTAAAGTTTGCAAAGCAACATCCGGATTGGAGTGTTTCGGACTAGGCTGCAGTGCTCTTTAGGTTTTCGAATGATGATTGACGCATTAAAGTGTGGCGAAGATCTGGAGTAAAGGTTTCAGATTCCTGCATACACGAAACAGGCCGTTTTGGTAGAAAGAGATTATGGTCTGGGGTGGAACCCTACAACGAAAAACTGGGCTCGTAATTTTTAACGAGGGTGTAAAATGTAAAAATTTTTCAAATCGTTGTTTTCCTTAATTTTCTCAACTTTTCCAAAAAAAAACGCATTTTCTCTAATAAATGATAAATATACTGTATTTTTCCTAAATTTAACGTAAAATAATCCATTGTAAATATCTTGAAAATTACAGGAAACAGGCTGATTTAATAAAATTAAAACATTAAAATATACCTAATTTTAATGTTTTAATTTTATTAGCCCTTATTTTGTTTTGAGTAGTTTATGTGTTCATTGAAGTTAATAAAAATTGGCAAAGTGCGTGTCGGGCCACGCGCAATGTAGGGTTCCGTAGACGCTCGTTATAACATGTGGACTTAGAAGGGGGCTTTATGAGTAAACATTAATTGAATTTACGGTTTTACGGACAATAACGTTTAAATTAAAAACGTAAAGTCCGGTTTTATTTTTCCAAAATTTTACATGTTATTACCTGTTTTAAGTATTAAATAAGTAACAACTTAACCTAAGTATCTTTTTCGAAGGATTTTGAGTTTTGTACGAAATTTTCCAGGTAGGTACATTTTATAAGTTGGACGACTATTACTCGTAAACTAACAGAGCTAACTTATCCTTGAGGGTTACGGTGGAGGTCTGCCCCGTTTGGGTGGAGCACTACCATGTCCTTGTGGAGGCGATCGGTGGTGGTGATCTCTCGCGTCCGACCCTGATCCAAGCCATGGTACGGAGTGAGAGGACATGGGAAGTTGTCACCTCCTTTTGCGAAGCAGTAATGCTCGCGAAGGAGGACGCGGGTCGTGTGAGGGAGAGAAAATCTTCGCGTCCTCACGCCATGAGCCACCGCAGGAGCCGTCCTGGGCGTCAGGAGTTGCAAGCCAATTCCCAGCCACCGTAGGCGCGGGCTTGCGGACGGCGAGCAACGGGTAGGTCACCGTCCGATAAGGGCGAGGCCAGAGTCGACAACGGCGCGTAGTGACCCAACGCGCGCCTCAAAGAGATGTCAGCAAGCAGTGACGAGACCCGCTAGGGCCGATGCCTGCCAGGGTCGCGGGAGTAATCGAAGGAGTCACCGTGGCGTGCTAAGTACTGCCGCAGCTCTGGTACAGGCAACTGAAGGAACACGGGTGGGTTTTAGTCAGTAAGAAGCTGACACGCCCTCCCGGAGACTCCACCCAGAGCGGGTGAGGTTATTTGATGAATTCCCATCCATAAAAAAAAGCCTTTAGGGTGAAGTAGGTTTTAGATTATTTTTTTTTTGGGGGGGATGGGAAATCATCCCAAGACTTCAATATAATTAATGCTCGATGACCTTACAGAGCCTAGAGCTTCCGAAAGAGTGGGTCTTAAAATGAACATACCAAGATCATGGTAAATACCCATTTAGTACCCACTCCTATCAAGATCGAAAACTGCACTTGAAGTTGTAGACGAGTACGTTTACTTGGGACAAACGGTCCAGTTAGGTAAGGCTAACTTCGAGAAAGAGATCAATCGTCCAATCCGACTCGGCTGGGCGACATTCGGGAGGCTGCGCAGTATCTTTTCCCACATATCACAGTGTCTCAAAACGAAAGTCCAGTGCGAGTTGCCATAGATGACATATGGAACCGAAACGTGGTCGCTCACAATGGGCCTCAGCAGAAGGCTTAAAGTCACCCAAAGGCCAATGGAAAGGGCTATGCTTGAAATTTCCTAGCGTGATCGAATCAGGAATGATGATATCCGCAAGAGAACCAAGGTTACCAACATAGCCCGAAGAATGGCCAAACTGAAGTGGCAGTGGGCTGGGCACATTGCCGCAGAATGGATGTCGATGGGGCCGAAGGGTTCCGGAGTGGCGACCGCGTACCGGAAGACGCTGCGTTGGAAGGCCTCCAACAAGATGGACCCATGACCTGGTGAGGGTTGCGGGTATCCGCACAGGACCGGTCATTGCGGCGACACTTAGGGGAGGTCAATGTCCAGCAGTGGACGTCGGTCGGGTGAAATGATGATGATTTCGAAAACGAATCTCTGAATCAAGAAATAGTCTGCACAACCCTGCAATGATTTTGAAAGACCTATCCTACGATACCTCACACAATATATTTTTCTTGCCTATCCTAGGCAAGAAAAATAAATTATAAGTAACTAGTAGTAACTTTACATGTAGGGAATCTGCCATATTTTTATTTTTAATTGTATTGTTTCGTTTTCTTTGCGTAATTAATATATAGGGTGACTGGTAATTAGTGACCGATACTTAAACACGTGATTGTAATCAAGATTATAAACAATTTTCCCAAGGAAACTTTTTTTTTAATACTTTTATCACAATAACAACAGTTTGAAATACGCGCGCGCGCGAGGCAAGTGACTGCTGCAATCAGCTGTTAGACGCAGTCTCGTATTGTACAGAGCACGGCTCGCAAGCCCGCTCGGCCGGGCACCACGTGCCGTTTTCGGTGTACTTACCTAAGCAGTGTAGGTACCTACATGTTTGGTTCAAAAAATTTTTTCAAAGACAGCGTGTTTGACTAATACTTTTAAGATGCAACGCATGTCCGCATTACTACAAAATATCTAAGAACGCGCACGCCGTAATATTAAAGTAGGCACGATCTATCAGCTGATAGTCTGACCTCGGGAAAGGGCAAATGAAAGGCAAATAATACTAGTAGTAGTGTCGCACACTCCCCCGCCGCCCGCACCGCTCCCTTTGCCTTAGTGCTAACAGCTGATCGCGGCGGTCACTGCTATCACGCGCGCGCGAATTTCTAACTGTTGTTATTGTGAAAAAAGTGAATACGTATAAAAAAAAAGTTTCTTTTGAATGTTGATTGTAATCATGAGTACCATCACGTGTTTTAGTATCGGTCACTAATTGCCAGTCACCCTATATATACCCATGCATATTTCTATATTTCAATATTTTTTCTAAATGCCTCTTTTTTCTCAGTTGGTACTCTTTGTTGACTGTCTCCGAAATCAGACATACTTTAGTTCTTTTGATAAAAGTTGACAACCCTAATTAAACCCTTCGTCAAACACTTAGATTTTTTTGTCTGGGTTATAATCGAACATATAATATATTTTAGTAACACTGTCTATGTTATTATAAAACTCGAATTAAGTAGCGGCCGCACGACACTTGAATGAAAGATGCGAACCTAATTCTCTCTGCGGCGAACGACGAAAGATTACAAACACGAACAAGTAAATGCGCGAGAATGTGACTAACGGCGGCGGCGGGCGTGCTCTGAGTAAAACCGGTTTATTCAGATTAGCTCGAGTTTTAAAATTCTATTCTCTGTAATAACCGGTAACCAAAATTATTTAGGTTATATCGATACCGTTTTTATAATTAACCGGTTAATCGAAGAACGATATTATAACGGTTTTATGAACAATATTAACCGGTATTTCGAAACCGGTTCCGAGCCCTGGTTTCAACTTTAAAAATCACTATTGATGGTCCTTGTTGCTGGCGCTTGAGTGCACGCTTGCGCCTGGAACACTGGACAAATTCGTGAATCCTTTACTTATGAAACTACTTCAGGCTGAATAAGCTTCAAACCAGTGGTCATGTTATTTAATTACTCATGTACTCTTATGTATTTTCAGATAATGATGATGGTCAAAATAATGATGATGGCCAGGTTGTAAGAGGTGGATCTGATGGGAATGAAGTTGCGGTCGAGAACGTCACGCTATCAGGAACGGCCGTGTTAGATATTCCCCCTTCCAACCTACCCGGAACGAGTGGAAGTGTATAAAAAGGCATGGCACGCTGTCAACGGGCTCTCATTCTAACCGAGAAGCGCTCCTTACGCTGAGGAGACAGAGGGCATCTGAGTTGCTTGCTGAAAATCAGCAGTGACAAGACGCGTACGTGAATGAGCGTCGTCGACAGCCGCGTACATTTGCTGTCGGCAGTTTTGTGTTTGTTAGTAAGGGATCCCAAAGAACTGGGAAGTTGGACTCTGGGATAGCGGCCCCTATAAGGTCGTGCAAGCGCTACCACATCACCGATACGAGCTCGAGCTATTGGCTGGCTCGTACGGAAAGAAGACTCAGACCGCCGCAAAACGCATGGTTCAATGGCGTGGTGAGTGGACCCCGGATGCGTGTGCAGCGTTTTTCGGTAATAGTGAGTAATTTAAGCAGCCCCGACATTGTGGCAGCGTTATTACTCATTGCCCCGACATTGTGGCATTTGTGTTTATTATAGCCCCGACATTGTGGCAATTTTATTTCCTAGAGCCCCGACATTGTGGCTGTTTGCCCCGACACTGGCAATTTTATTTCCTAGAGCCCCGACATTGTGGCTGTTTGCCCCGACATTGTGGCAATTCTGTTTATTATGGCCTCGACATTATGGCCAGCTGGAACCCCGATAGTGGTTGCCAGACGATGTTGTGGTTGTTTCGGTAATGATTGAGGTCCGGAACTCTTTCATTGGCGAATACAATCTACAAACTGCTGCCTATTTTAGTGCAATTAATTGTAATTTCATTACAATGGGCAGTTAAAAGTTCAAACTTATAGAACATTTCATGCAAGACTTGTCTTTATTATGTTTTAGAAGACGAGTCTACCAATGAGGACCAAAGTGGTGAAGACCAGGCGCAGAACAACCTATCTTTGGAGGATGGACCAAGCGAGGACCAGCAAGCAATGCCAGCAAACCAAGCTGACGAGGTCGTTCAGCTGTCAGGAACGGCCGTCTTAGAGGATTTGTCAACTGACAAGGCAGGGATATCACGTGATCGTGGTGACGCAGCCGGTGGAGAGGGCAATACTTCGTGAGAGGGGCGCTCGAGTGCCTCGGTCACTTTTTGCTCGGGAGCTCGGGTGCGACGGACGGTTCTTAGGACTTAGTGTTGAATTATTTTTTGTGTGTAACGGTTTTTCGTTATAGTGATTTGTTTCTTTGTTTTGTTATTTTAAAATAAATACTTCTAGGTAGTTTTGCGTTTCTTTTTAAAAAACTAATTGAGCTTCTGGTCCATAAGATTAGTTTAATTTGATATTTGATGCCACCAACTGCACAGACTGCTTGAGAAGTGACGTGTTTTGACACAAATTGAATTTATGGATGTTCGGGCATAACTCTGTCGTAACATAACTAACACATAATAAGTACTTATCTCCTTCGTATTTTTTTTATTCGGAAGGGTTTTATTCCGAAATGGTCTCATTTAAATTTCATATAGAGATGGTGAGTTTTGGAGACTGACAACGGAACTCTTCAAAAAATGACAGTAAATTAACCGCGATTGCTGCGATCGTATGTCTATGTATTTTTAACACAATTTAATGGGGAACCGCAACTAAAAAGTGAAAAATAAAAAACTTTAAAAAAAAAAATTAGCATCGCCTTCCAAAAAAGTGCAAAATAACTTTAATTTCAGAAGTCGGTGTCAAAAAACGAAGACACAAAAACTTTTTTACAAAAAAATAGAACCGACTTCCAAAATAACTTTAATTTCGGAAGTCGGTGTTTCTGGTGTTGTTTTCGTTTTTTGACACCGACTTCTGAAAAACGAAGACACAAAAACTTTTTATTTATTTAGCACTTTTTTTTTGTAAAAAAAGTTTTTTATTTTTCACTTTTTAGTTGTGGTTCCCCATTAAACTGTGTTAACAATTCATAGACACGATTGCAGCAATCGCGGTTGATTTGCTGTCAATTTTGAAGAGTTCCGTTGTCTGTCTCCGAAACCATCAGATTTATATTAAATGGGACCATTTCGGAACAAAGCCCTTTCGAACAAAAAAAAAATTTGCAAATCTGTCAATATATGACGGAGTTATGCTCCAACATGCATAATTATGTCACAAAAAAATACGACTTTAGTTATTTACATAACTACGGTAGTCGCCATATTGTTTTTTTTTTCACTTCTTGTGAAACTAATAATACCTTATTTGATTAACTCTATCCAGCCGTTAAGCTGAGGGGCATGCCAAAGAAAAAGACATACAAACATGGGTACATACATACCTGCATACTTAGACAATCAAAGGTGAACCCGTTGTTGTTGATAATGTTTTTCGTAAGTTTGTATGTAGGTTTATATACTATAAACTAAACATACATACAAACGGACGAAAACATTATCCTCCTTTAGGTGCAGTCGGGTCTCCCACCACCTGAATTGCCGGCCATCATCAGCCTATGCTGTCATTTTCCTCATCCATGAAAAGTTAGGTAAAGAGAGCTTGCAAGTAACCCGGTACGTTACTGCCCGGGGGTGGAGGATAAATTCGAAAGAGTTACCTCGCCCCCGGGCACTCGAGGCAGGGAGGAACAGGGGTGGGTTTTAGTCAGTAAGAGTCTGACACACCCTTCCGCTCCACCCTAGAGCGGAAGAAGTCATAGGATGATTTCCCACCCCCCAAAAAAAAAAAAAAACCCGGTACGTTATTATAAAGTATTGTATCTAGTTTATTCTGGGCAAATGTACCTACTTTATAATTTACCTCCTTAAGAAATTTGTTCATTTCCATATACAGAAGCAGTATTTAAAACATGACCAGCCATTCCCGTCACAACCTGTATTCACAAATTCGTCATAAAATCATGTCAAAGTAAAATGTCACACAAAGTTTTACCTAGATTACCAACCCAGCATTTAGCGGCCTCGAAGTCTGGCGTGTGGATAACGAACTGCTTGCTCTGCGGGTCGTACGTCGCGGTCGTGCGCATGAGTCGCGCGTCCGAGCCGTGCGCGATCTCTGTGAGGGCGAAGCTTGCCACCGTCTGTTGGAGATGGGGTAGAGTTAGTTTGTGGGTCATTAACTTATATTGTGGTGGCAGGGTTTGGTAAACACAAAAAAAAATACAGGTTCTTAGCTAGCAGACGTGAGGGGCCCAACGTTAGTTAAGGCGCTATTAGCTGCCAATGACCTTGAGTGGTTAGCTCACGTAACGCGTCGTATAATATACCCAGTAATAGGACTCGCACATCAAGGAGCGCTGTCCGAAATTAAACGTATTATTAATTTATTACACATAAAACAACAAGTATTAAACTAAAACACTGCGACTAAATTATAAATAATTAAATGATCTTTAAAATGGTGAAGGTTTCATAAAAATACGCTTTATAGTTTTTGCGTGATTCTCAATTTTTTATCCGCGTATAACTTTTCAAATTAATTACACAATGTTATAAAAATATAATTTCAAATATTCTGAGATCAAATTGCGACGGAAATAGTCAAGAGTAACATTTTTTTTTTTCAAAGAAATAAGACGTCGTTTAGACGTGATGTTCAAATAAAAAAAAATTAAAAGTCGTATAACTGCGCCTTAAATAAGTACCTAAGTCAAAAATAATATAAAAACTTAAAAACATGCTTTTGAATGACGTCATTTAATTGTTCGTGTTCTTCTCAGCAAACTTTAATTTGATACTCGATATCAATTTTATCATTGGAATGCATGAAAAATAACTAGTCCGCCATCTTTGGGAGTTCGCCATATTGGATTTAGAATGACGTCACTTAGCTAATCATGCATTGTCATCCAAATTTAACATGAAGCAAAAATTTCAACTCAATCGGAAACCGGGAAGTGGGACAAACTTAACTTTTAAGATATTTTTACATAGTTACAGGTTATTAAAAGCGTGTTAAAAACAGGTTATCAATCTAATCATACAATAACGTCAAATTAAGTTCTCTATAAAAAAGTCTTGTGGCGTTGTCCCGAATTCTCGAAGGGAATAAAAATCGAGTTTGTTGTATGGTCGCCTCGCCCCGCCCCTGTAGCTAGCTTGAACGATTTAGTTCTCCCTTTAATTAAATGTCTTAAAGTACGATAGCGAAGTACATACAAGGTCCGGTCTATTTTTTTTTGTGGGGTGGGAAATCATCCAATGACATCTCCCGCTCCAGGGTGGAGCGGGAGGGCGTGTCAGACTTTGACTAAAACCCACCCCTGTTCCTTCCCTGCCCTGAATGCCCAGTGGCGAGGTAACTCTTTCGAATTTATCTTCAACCCGTGGCCAGGCATCGGCCATGGCCCGTCATGGCCGATGCCTGGCCACGGGTTGGCCCGTCATGTTTGCTGACAACTCTTTAAGGCGCGCGTGGAACACTACGCGCTGTCGACTCTCCGGCCTGGTGCTGATCGGACCGCGAGTTACCCGCTACTCGCCGTCCGCATACCCGGGAGGTGCGGTATATTTAAAATAATAATAATAATAATTAATAAAAGTTGTACTGAAACGAAAAATGTGCACTGAACATCAGTTTTTTGGGGTTGTCGTTAGTTACAAACTTTCGAAACATTGACTTGACCGTGGTCTCGTTAATTTAAACTCACGGCCAGGGTCAGCGCCGAATATGCGTTATTATAATAGTTTCAGTGCTGGAGCATTAAACCTCAGTTATTTAAGAACAATTGAAACTGAAATTGAAAATATTTATGTTAGGCCAAGCACACAGTAATTGATACAGGTCCATATTATGTTAGTAGGTAGATACGTATAGCTATGTTAGTAAAATACAAACAATACCGGTATATTGTTTAGTAATTATGATTTATGATGGGTAGGCAGCAGAGCGATACCCTCGCTTTTTGCCAAATTAGAAGTACGCACAGTTTACGTTTAGCATCGTATATACTAGTACCTACTGATCCATAGGTACCATTTGTGGAATGAAATGTTAAATAATAAATTAATCTACTAATGGCACCTGCGAAAAATATTGATATATTCACTCAGGTGCCGTTAAGGCGCAGTTATACGGCTTTTAATGGTTTTTAATTTTGGGGGAGGGGGGGGGGGGGGAATCATCCAATGACTTCTCCCGCTCTGGGTGAAGCGGGAGGGCGTGTCAGACTCTTACTGACTAAAACCCATCCCTGTTCCTTCCCTGCCTGAGTGCCCAGGGGTGCGGTAACTCATGTTCAGTATTTATCCGCTACCCCAAACGACTAGTCTTATTTCTTTGAAAAAAAAATATATGTCACTCTAGACAATTTCCGTCGAAATTTGATCCGAGAATATTTGAAATTATATTTTTATAACATTGTGGAATTCATTTGAAAAGTTATGCCTAACGCAGATAAAGAATTGAGGATCACGCAAAAACTATAAAGCGTATTTTTATGAAACCTTCACCATTTTAAAGATCATTACATTATTTATAATTTAGTCTCAGTGTTTTAGTTTAATACTTGTTGTTTTATGTGTAATAAATTTATAAAGGGTCTAATTTCGGACAGCGCTCCTTGATGGGCGAGTCCTATTACTGGGTGGACATACGACGCGTTACGTGAGCTCAGCGCAGAACACGCAAGCTAACCACTCAAGGTCGTTGGCAGCTAATAGCGCCTTAAAACGGGTGCTCAATGTGGAATACCTCATTCTTTTTTGCGTCAACTAATTATTTGCATTTGACGAGTATGAACGTCAAAAAGTGGATTTGCAGCTTCAGCACCATCATTAACAGCCTGTTCTCCACTGCTAAGTATACGAGAAAACTTCCTTCTTTTGTCCACAACATAAAAAATGACTCTGGGCAAAATATCGCTGTGCTTTACTCTCAGCATCACAGCAGCTTAAAATAACGGAATTGAATTGAAATATTTAATTCCAGCTTTTTTTTTTTTTTTTTTTAAAAAAAAACGTTGCCCCACACTAGGAATTACTCCTGTATCGTGGGTGCGTTCACAAACATGTATACTCACATACACAAGACACCCAGACCCGGAACAACTATCTGTAGGTCATACAAATATTTGTTCCGTGCGGGGATCGAACCCGCGACACGCAGCGCAGCAGCCGAACGCTCAACCACTGCGCCAACCGTGTCGTCCAGCTTCACTACATATTACAAAAATTTCCTTGAAAAATATGCAATTGAATAACGAAAACCTCATCCAAACAGGATCAGTAGTTTTTGAGAAAATCGAGACCAAAAAAACATACATACATACAGGTTGAATATAGAACCTTCTTTTTTGAAGTCGGTTAAAAAAAAAGTCCCCTGCCGCGTCTGTACGCGATAAATTTATCTATCCATTATCTATTTATCATTCATTTATCATTTAGAAACTACTGAACGGATTTTCATGTGGTTTTCACCAATAGACAGAGTGATTCATGAGGAAGGTTTAAGTGTATAATTTGTACCCGTGCGAAACTGGGGCGATTCGCTAGATAATAATAAATTATTAACCTATTTGTTATACCAATGTATAAGCTATATTGCTGTAAATTTTCATCAATATCCGTTCAGTAGTTTTTGCGTAAAAGAGTAACAAACATGCACACATCCATCCTCATAACTTTTTAATACTACCTCCTACCAGCGGCTTCGCCCGCGTGAAATTAGTTCCTCCCCCATTATAACTTATATCCTATGTGCTATTCCAGACTATAATCTATCTGTGCCAAATTTCATCCAGATTTGTTCAGCCGTTTTGACGTGATTGAGTAAAACACATCCATTCATTGTAGAATTTGATCTAGGAAGTGTCGATCATTACGTTCCGTATCACTCTGCGTGCTATATGATCAATCAATGACCATGGCCGGGGCCGTTAACGCTATCTGGCCGTTTTGTCCCACAAGCGTTGACCTCGGAACTCGGAAGTGACATAACAGTGCTATTTTTTGCGTGCGCGATATGTACCTACTCGTATGCTGTATTGGGTGGGTTTCTGTTATCGAAGGTGTTTTTACAGTTTCAACGCATGTAAATAACATTACGTCTCTATTCCCAAGGGTTAAGCAGAGGGATAACAATAGTGCACCCACAGTTCACCAGTTATGTTCTATGTTTTAGGAGCTTGCCTATTTATTTATTTATTAAAACTTCATGCAACACAAATGTACAAAGGCGGACTTAATGCCTTAGGCATTCTCTACCAGTCACCCACCCCATGGCCTATTGCGATCGACCTGGCACAAATTCGACTCGGGGCCTCTACTGAGAAATTCCAGATGGAAAGTATACGAGGAGTATGTACACGCTTTTTTTTGACAACTCCCAGTTTTTCAATTTTTTTTTTTTTAATTTCACTCTATAGTTAATTAGCACCTTTCACTCTCTATATACAGCATGTAACAAAAACCCTGTCCGATTTAATAAAGGCGTATTCCTGGTTTAACATACGTATTAGAAAAAGTTGTAAAAAAAAAGGTAACTCTTGAAACTTTTTTACAAAAAAATAGAACCAACTTCCAAAAAAAGTACAAAATAACTTTAATTTCGGAAGTCGGTGTTCTTGGTTTTGTAAAAAAGTTTTTTATTTTTCACTTTTTAGTTGTGGTTTGCCATTAAAATGTGTTAACAATTCATAGACATACGATAGCAGCAAACGCGGTTGATTTGCTGTCAATTTTAGAAGAGTTCCATTGTCTGTCTCCGAAACCCATCATCAGATTTATATGAAATTTAAATGGGACCATTTCGGAACAAATCCCTTTCGAACAAAAAAAGAATTTTGGAAATCCGTCAATAAATGACGGAGTTATGCCTGAACATACATTAAAAAAAAAAAAAAAGCAAGCATCTGAATTGATAACCTCCTTCTTTTTTGAACTTAAAAAAATCGTAAGTTAGTTTTTATTTTTATAAAATATGCGAAATTTAACACTAAATATGGCAAATTTTCATAAGTTGACAACACTCCACCGGCCGGTGAAATCTTTTCAGTTTTACCTATTTTTATTTCAAACAATACCGCCCAGCACTAGCTGCGCTGTAGGCACTCAGTCTCGCTCAGGCCGCATCTTTCAAACGAAACTTTTGATAGGTTTTTACTTATTTTTAAAATCTATTATTTTCATAGGGGAAAAATAATTATCTTGTATCCATTAAATGATTACGTACATGTGTACGCAGTACAATACCAAGTAATACCCTTCAGGATCGGACAGGGATTTTGTTACATGCTGTATAAGTATCAAGTCTCTCCGAGATCATTTGACATCTACTTACTTCTTCAACCATACCATGGACACTAAACCATAGTTTGGAGGAATTGGAGCAGCTGTTCAATTCACGAATGACACAGTATGAGAACAGGCTCAAGACTGCAACCTCTGAAGCTCGGCCTATGTCACAGCCCTTTCAAGTGAGTTCATAGAGTTTAAAACATTTGTATGACTGGCTCCCTCCAAATTGAAATGCCAAATAGAATTGCTGTCTGTTGGATTCGACAGAGTGAAACCCTGATGTGGCAAAAGGTACTTCTGTTTCATGGGGTTGGGGTGGGGTTCATCCATGTCTGCCACAGATTAGGTTCTACACGGGGCAAAACTCGGCTTATCCTGTTCAGGCTGTATACAACTGAGCACCGTTATTTGATTGCAAGAATTCTTGATGCACGTTAGACACCGCACTTTCATGGATGCACGCAAGCATTTTTATACAACTGAGCACCGTCACTTGACTTGGGATTGCAAGAAATCACTGAAAGGTATGGGCATCACCATCTCCGAATTCTTGACGCACGCTAGACACCGCACTTTCATGGACGCACGCAAGCATTTTGGCATGCTGAGTTGCTGGTCGGTGGAGGGCAGGATAGTGATTGTCACCCCCGACTCCAAGCGTCACAAGCACACAGCACTAATATAATACAGGGTCACAAGATCGAAACTCCGGGTGAACTTCTAGCATTTGTTTTGCGGTTCCCTAAAGCTTCTTGCGACAATGGTAACACTGCGCTGTCTGTGGAACATAATAGTACTACTCCTCGAAAAGTGACTGCTGAAGCTACTGCCACACCCTCAAGAGGTCCAAGAAAGCTGCGCCTAATTGATTGATGTTGTTATTATCCTGCTGTCCCGTCGACGGGTCGCTTCTCAATTTGGCATGATTGTACGATTGTTTTTCTAGTTTCTGTGCCAGTACTCTAAACATTTTGTTTTTTGCTCATTGTAATTCTGTAAATTATTACGATGGCGGTACAACTACAAATATTTACTTTTCTTTGTTGTGACAAATCGATCGAACTAATTTTTTTTATTCTCTACCCCGAAGGGAAGGCTATAGTCTTTTGAGCATATTGCCTAGTCTTACGTAGCGTATTTTTACTTTTTTTCCATTCAGATATAACACATTCCAATGTTTTTTGTAGTATATGGCAACAAATGTGACGAGTCAGCCTTCTCGGTAAGCTTCACTGAGGTAGTCAATACTACAATAAAATTCTCAGCTCCATTTTACCGAGATCGCGCCTATTTCAATGATTCCACATATTGTCCATTTGCGTAGACACTTTAGACACAAAACTAAACCAATTTTACATCACAATATCCACAAGGAATCAATAAGCGAATAATTAAAACAGCCACTGAACTTCATTCGAAAAAATCCCGCCAAAAACTCTGCAGTTTGACACTACCGTGACGTAAATCGTAGCGTTCCAGTTCCAATCGCTTGCACTATGTTAGTTTTGGAGCGTAAATAGTAAAATGTTTTGTAACTATGTTTCTTTTTTGTTTTTTGTTATTTCTAATTTATCTTTTTAAGTATTCCGTACTCTATGTACGTTAATTTTATTGTTTGCATTGTTTAGTGGGTTTATTGGCAAATTAATGACTTGTATTTCTTCCAACACACCAGTGAGAAAGGGTTGTTGTGTAGCAATCAGCCGCTTATTATATAGTCATTTAAATTATATACATTGTCCTTACGCATTTATTTATGGATGATCCACTCGACCTAAATTACAGTTTTTTCTCTTGTACCTCTTCGACTAGTAGTCTTGTTAGCGCGGAAAGTGAGACACCGCTTCTTACTCCGCTTCGTACTCTGCACGACAACATCTCCACTCTTTTTTCTAAGTATCCTAATAACTTCCATATAGTCCATATTAATGCTCAGAGTGTACCTGGACACTACTCTGATCTTCTGGCATCCTTTAGCAGTGCTCATCTTGATGCACTCCTTATGTCAGAGACCCTTAAGCCTTCTCTCCTTTTTACGCACTTTGCTCTTCCTGGCTTTGTTCTGGTTAGAAATCACAGGACTGGCAAGGGGGGTGGCGGTGTCGCCATTTACATACGTGCTGATATACCGCACAAAGTTGTTAGTGCGTCTCCATCTCAGTACTCTGGGTCGGCGGAGTTCTTGTTTCTGGAAATTATCCTAAATCACTCCAAAATATTACTTGCGGTATTTTACTCCCCTAATCTACACATTAATTATTTTGACTCTTTAGAATTATCTCTCAAGAATCTTTGGCCATCGCACGAACATGTTATTATAATGGGTGATTTTTAATACAATGTTTGCTTAAGGATGACTCTCGCTCACTCAAGCTCCGTTCTCTCTTATCTTCTTTTAATCTTGAAATTTTACCTCTCTCTGCGACTCATAATTTTACTAACTGCACGCCTTCTCTCCTGGACTTAATGATCATTTCTTCGCCTCATAATGTTGCTGAGTTTGGGCAGCTCACTGCAACCTTTTTGTTATCATGACCTCATCTATCTATCTTATCGTATCCGACCTCCCAAACGTAAACCTCGCTTTTCCTACCTTCGTAATTATAATGGTTTAGATCTGGAGGCGTTAACGCGTGATGCAGGTAGTATAGACTGGACCTCCGTTGTGAAGAGCACCAGTGTCGATGATAAAGTAAACTGCTTCAATTCCATACTGCTGAGCCTATTTGACAAATATGCTCCGCGTCGGCGGATAAAAATTAAACATGATTCTGCTCCGTGGATGATTACTGAAATTAAAAATGCCATTGGTCCGCTAATACCGCTTCCCAAAATTAATAATCCTTCGTCCTTATCTCACTTCAGACCCATATCCATTCTGCCTTTTCTCTCTAAAGTTCTCGAACACATTGTTCATGGTCAAATTTCCAGACACCTAACGTCTAATAATCTTATTTCCCATTTACAATCTGGCTTCCGTGCTGGTCACAGTACTGTAACTGCACTCCTGAAAGTCACTGACGACATCCGCTGGGCAATGGACAACAAATCTCTGCACTCTACTGGTCCTACTCGATTTCAGTTGTGCGTTCAACTCAGTCGATTTCGACATACTGTTGGGAGTCCTTCAATCTATTAACTTCTCATTCTCTGCGTTATCCTGGTTTGACTCTTATCTTCGGGGTCGCTCTCAGTGTGTTCGCCTTGATTAAATTTTCTCTGATTGATGTGATCTCCTGGGTATTTCTCAGGGTGGCGTTCTCTCTTCTCTTCTTTTCACAATCTTCATTAATACTGTCACTAAGGTTATATCACCTCCAATTGCCATCTTTACGCAGATGATTTGCAGCTTTATCGCCACTTCTTGCGGGCTGACACTGACTCAGTGATTAATGCCATAAATCATGGCCTGGAGAGTATTGATCAATGGGCGAAGTCTTACGCCCTACAGATCAATACTACCAAGTCCCAGGCTATGATCATATTAGTCGGTATTATCGCACTGCGCTTGACGTTTCCACATTGTCGCCATTATCCCCTAACGGCTCGACTATTGCTTACACCGATACGGCTAAGAATCTCGGTGTATTAATTGACAGTAATCTTTCTTGGCAAGCGCAAGTTAATGAGGTCGTAAGGTGCACTTTTGTTTTCACTCCTTAAAATCCCTTCAAAGTTTCTGGCCCTTTAAAAAATCTATTTAGCCCAAACTTTCAATACAGCCGATCATCGATTACGCGGATGCCACTGAGACGCTCTTAAATAAGCTTGAGCGCTTGCAAAATCTGTCCATTCGGTTTATTTTTGTCTGAGAAATATGACCATGTCTCTCAGCTCCGCAAGGATCTCAAGTGGCTCCCAATCCATCTTCGAAGGAACACTCGGATATTATGTCTCCTTTTAACATCCTTTTCAACCCTAAGTACCCTGGCTACCTGCGCGATCGTTTTTCGTTCACTCGCCCTGCCAATGCCCCGTGTAGATCCCACCTTAAACATCATCTCAATTTCCCAACCCAAAAAAACCCATTCCTATTCCCACTCCTTCTCTATTCATGCGGTACGATTGTGAGAATCACTTCCACCTAACATTCATGACTCTGAAAACATACATCAGTTCAGAAAACTGGTCAAAGAGCATTACCATCCCATAGTGATATACTCGTATAATATAGGTATGTATTATTATTATACATTACATTTCTTTTTATTTATATTTTCGTATTTTTTTTTTTTTGTTTGAATTAGTTAGGTTTATAGTCTTTATTTATTTATAAACACTATGTCTACGTCTCATATCCAACTGTTTCTGTCGCAGATCTGCTGATAGAAATTTCTTTTGAAATAAGTAGCACCTTTGTACTCTTCTTTCTGTAACTGTTCTTTTTTTCTCTTGTACGTGTTTTGTGTGTACCTACATAAATAAATATTTACATGAATTTTAGTTCTCGTTTAACTCTTCAGTCGGATAGATGTGGGCAGATGCTGGGATTTGAGTTTGTTGTGGGCTTGCGAGTTTGTTGGCCACTTTTTCCAAGCTAAAACACTAGGATGTAGTGACAGGCGGGCATTTTTGCGGTACTGTCTTTTATGTATAACTTTGACGGTCATAATGTGCTGGCTCTCAGCATAATAAAACGAGGCTGAGAAAGATAAATAACTTTTGATTTTGGCTTTATTCAAAGCTCCTAACCTAGATTTCGTGGACCCCGGGAAACCGCAGAGCACAGAAGGGGACCGCAGGCAAAATAAGAATTGACGAAATATCCTCTGAATAAAATACAAAACCAAGCATATCTTTCTTTCAGCTTAGCCTACCGCAGTCCTCTCAGT
Source organism: Polia nebulosa (assembly GCA_951329385.1). Taxonomy (NCBI): domain Eukaryota; kingdom Metazoa; phylum Arthropoda; class Insecta; order Lepidoptera; family Noctuidae; genus Polia; species Polia nebulosa. The sequence continues at coordinate 30,144,273 of OX589597.1, forward strand.
CATAAGTCATAACACCTGGTACACCACCTTCCGAATCCAGTCTGTCCCAAGTTTCAGCCATCTTTTTAGGCTCGTCGGTCCACCTAGCAGAGGTCACGCTACGCTTGCCGAAACGTGGTCTCCACTCTAGGACTCGTCTGCTCGATCGACAATAACATGGCCGGCCCACATTTAGGACATTTGTTAGGTCACACGTTTTTTTGCCATCAAAAACTAAGGTAGGTACGTGGTAAGGACGAATTGGTGCATACGGCGCGGTGAAGTTACCGTACCGGAGAAAAAATGTGGACAGGCCTTACGAATATCCCTGATCCCTCAGGGGTACGAACCTTTGAGTCAGTGATGGCACTGAGTACTTTATAACTAACTAGTGACCCGCCCCAGCTTCGCACGAGATAAATTATACACCAAAGCCTTCCTCATGAATCACTCGGTCTATTAGTGAAAACCGCATGAAAATACGTTCGGTAGTTTTTGAGTTTATCGCGAACAACAGACAAACAGACAGACGCGGCGGAAGTCCCCCGCCGCGTCTGTTTGTTTGTTTGTATTTTATAATATGTACCTAATGACAAAATAGGGATGACTCTTACCTCTCTTTCCACAAAGGTAGCTTCATAGAACTTATGATGCCTCTCAGTGCCAAGCGATAACAAGGCATTTGAAAACAAATATATGCCGATCGCCATTTTGACGGACACACTGGGGTTCAAAGACTGCACCGCCTCGTTTATCGTCATTATTGTGCGTGTCTGTAAAAAAAAACAAGTTAAAATGTCCAAAAATCCAAAAGTTACAGATAGTCTTGCCAAAGGGGTATTATAGTTCGATTCTGAAGTTAATGATGACGTGTGTGAAGTTCAAGTTTCGGTGCGTAGTATCCAACCCCTCAACCCCGCTGTCACATGAATTTGCTACTGCGCAGTGACCCGCGGAGTGTTCCGATCCGCCATAAGCTCCGTACGAGTTCGTAGCCGACTGCAGACAGCAGCAGCAGGCGACACGTCGTGGCGTCATGTCACCTTTTTTTTTTTTTGGCGGGGTGGGAAATCATCCTATGACATCTCCCGCTCTGGGTGGAGCGGGAGGGCGTGTCAGACTCTTACTGACTAAAACCTACCCCTGTTCCTTCCCTGCCTGAGTGCCCAGGGGACCGGTAACTCTGTTACGAATTTTTCCGCTACCCCGGCATAGCGTCATGTCGCTGCAGTCATGATTCCGAACCCAACTGCAAACGGCAGCAGCCGATGACAGCGCCGTATTCCAGTTGGTTCTGAGTGTTCCGTGAGACGAGATGTCTGACGTGTTTAAGAACAGAGATCGTGAATTACTTTTGTATCTTTTGTTGAGAGGTCAAGACGACGATGACTCGTTTTTATTACTCGTATACAAATATAGAGAGAAAAAAAACGACAAGCCATAATGTCCTATGTTGAAATGCAGAGCAAGTGAGGGAAGTTATTCAGTAAGCGTTTGAAAAGCGACGAAAAAGAACTAAGACAGTAGAGAAAAATACTTCAGCGTCGGGGGCACTACTGATCTGCGATCGGGCGACAGTGTCGTCGGCCGCTCGACCCGTAGCGACAGAAGACGTGTCACTAGCTACGGAAGGTATTTCATAGAAATACATAGAAACTAGTTGTGTCGCGGCGACAAGTCGCCTGTGGCCGCTGTTTGCAGTCGGCAACGAACTCGCGGCCGCGCCTGCTGCTGCTGCCTGCTTTCGGCTACGAACTCGCGCCTGTTGCTGCTGTCTGTAGTCGGCTACGAACTCGTACCTTAAGGCTCTACTACCGGCCAAGTGGCGCCCTCATTCACATCACATCATACAATAAAAAATCGTAGCATAGCATAGAAAATAAAGATTAAAGATATATTTTTAAGCAAATTTCACTCCTATGAGGAACGATAGTAGACCCTTAATTCCACCTGTACCCAGTCACTGGATTGTGGAGGTCAGATAGACAGTCGCTCTATGTAAAATATTGGTATTCATCTTCAGTTGCAAGCCGACCCCAATATTTTTGAGGAAAAGATTTGGCACTAGGTTATTCAAAAACAATTTTCATAGATCATCATCATCATCAGCCTTTTAATGTCCCCACTGCTGGGGTACAGGCCTCCTCTCTGTGAGAGGGTGTGGGCCGTAATCCAACACGCGGGCTAAATGCGGGTCGGTGGATGTCACATGTCTTCGATTTTTTTTTCGAATTTTCACAGATAAGGAAGATATTTTTTTTTATAGGCCGTTAAAAAATTAATAAAATGAAATATTTTCATAATAACCTCAAACCTATTTAAAGGTAAGTAAATAAACACATGATTAATTGTCTTTCGGCAGAGATATCATTTGTTACTTTAATGACTTTCAACTACTGATGACGACAAAGGGAAAACAATACTCTAGAAATAGGTAAGGAAAGATTATAGCGCATCTTAATTTGAAAACCGAAGCGATTCTTTATTTGAATTAAAAAATAGAGATTAATTTTATCTAACAACAAACCCTATTTCTAACGAGACAAAGTTGAAATTTCATTGACACCTTACTTTTTAGAGTCCTTTCAATTCAAATGGCAACTTATAAATCAACTTTAAATACATAACGCTAATTCTATACTCGTGTTTGTGACGATGGCTGGAAAGTATCACGAATTATGAATTCAATTTAATAGTCTGCATCAAATTAAATTTAAGGGAAAGATTTATAAAACAATGGTCAGACCTGCTGTCTTGTATGGTTCAGAATGTTGGGCCAGTTGAGATAGAATTAAGAATGAGTATATAAGAGGAAGTCTGAAAGTGGCACCGCTGACTGAAAAGTTGTGTGGAAATCGGTTGTCGTGGTATGGGCATGTGATGCGGAGGAATGAAGAAAATGTCGTGAGGAAAGTCTTGTGTATGGATGTGGATGGCTATAAGAGTAGAGGAAGGCCAAAGAAACGATGGTTGGACTGTGTGAAAGAGGATATGGGTAAAAAGGGGGTGACTACAGATGACGACTAATAGAGAACTATGGAAGAAAAAGACATGTTGCGCCGACCCCAAATAAATTGGGATAAGGGCAGGAGAATGATGAGTCTGCATCGAATTCCCGAATCAAAAGTCCTCAAGATAGCCTCAAGGAAGACATCCAGTTCGTTCCGCCATCTGTTTCGTAGTCTGCCGCAGCCCTGTGTAGCTGTTTCATGTCACCGATCCTGTGTTTTCTGGCCCACAGCTATTTCTACATGTCCTGCCTAGTCTTATTTAGAGTGTTATCAAATCTGCCTAGCTTTTGTCCAACTATTTTGAGATCGGCTTCCATTTCAGCTAAATCCCAGTATTTTACATGGAGCGACTGACTATCTGAGCTCTACAACCTAGTAACTGGACAACACGATACCCCATGGCAAGACTGGTATCAGATTTTCTGGATTATGACTGAGCCGGTACAACATGCTTAACATGCTTTCCGAGGCATGGAGGAAACTCGATATTTATAGATGGTCACCCATTCAAGGACCAATCATGGCAAACGTAGCTTAACCTCGAAGATCAACCCATTTTTTTTTCTGGTTGGGAAATCATCTAATAACTTTCCCGCTCTGGGTGGAGCCCACCCGTGTTCAGTGGCGTATTTACCCTTAGGCCAAGAGGGCTAAGAGTGGCTCGGGGCGGCAGAGTAACAGGGGCGACGAATGCTACCTGCTGCAGTTTTTTCAAGTTGGATAAGCACTACTATTTCTACTTTTCTTGCCACACCGTAACTTCTTGTCTATCACAAGAAAATCTTACCTATCCGATCGTGTAGCTCAAATTTTAAATAAGCAGTAGCAAAAGGGGCAGCACAAATATTTTCCCCGGGGCGCAAAATCTTTGAATACGCCACTGCCCGTGTTCCTTCAGTTGCCTGTGCCAGTGTCGCGGTGACTCTCTCAAACACACCCGCGACCCTGGCAGAAGGCATGCGGCTGTTATTATTTAACCCCGAGTTCCTCTTAGTCCTATCCTATTTATAGATATATTCGTAATCTTAGACTATGAAAGGTTCCCGGGCCTGCGGACGGCGAGTAGTGGGTAGCTCGCCGTCCGATCAGCACCAGGCCCGAGAGTCGACGGCGCGTAGTGTTCCACGCGCGCCTCAAAGAGTTCTCAGCAAACCATGACGGGGCCCGTCATGGCCGATGCCTGCCCAGGGGTTGTGGATAAATTCGAAACAGAGTTACCGCGCCCCTCACACTCAGGGCAGGGAAGGAACAGGGGTGGGTTTTAGTCGGTAAGAGTCTGACACGCCCTCCCGCTCCACCCAGAGCGGGAGATGTCATTGGATGGTTTCTAACCCCCCAGAAAAAAAGACTATGAAAGGTTATAGACGGAGTGTCAAAATCCAGCAATCTAAAGTACCAGAATGAGAAGCCGGTTTATATCTGTACACGCGAAATAAACTCACATAGACAAAATGAGAAGCCGAAATGTCATTGAACAATGACGTTTCGTCAAGGTCACCCACACATTTTAACGATCCTGCTTCATTTGATGTCCAATGACGTTTCGTCTATAACATCATTCATCTAAGCTCGTAATATACAAAATATACAAAATGTATTCTTACCCTTCGACTATAACTAGAATTGACCATTTCTTTAGTGTGGAATTTGTAGTCGTTGATTTTCTTCAACTGTAACTGTGTGATCCGTTTCTGTTCCTCCACTGATGGAGAGACGGAGTTGTGAGCGAAGAGTGGGTCCTTTTCCAACGTGTGCCATATTTTGTACTGTAACAATGGAAAGGAGTTGTGAAAAATATTGAAAAATAGTTATAGAGACGGAAATGAAAAATAATCGTCTGCCTCCCCTAGCGAGTTGTGTTACATAGCCTGTACGCACTAAGAGCAGTGGTGGCCCAGTGGTAATGGCCGCGACTTACAAGTTGTAAGTCGTGAGTTCGAACCCAGGCAGGTGCTTTACTTTGTGTAAATTACTTCATCGCCACTGCTCTCAAAACGGTGAAGGAAAACATCGTGAGGAAACCGGCATGTACTAGAACCAGAACTTCGAATTTGTGTTTAAAGAAATTTATTCTCATAAAAGACTACAGTCACTTACATGAGAAATACAATAAAATAGTACATGTTACTAGGATATTCATCGTTCGTTTTTTTTTTGTATAGGTAGGTACTTCTATAATGCATTCAGTAGCAGCCAACTAGGCTGCTATTGGAGTTTAACTATATTTTTCGACTACATGTCGAGCAAGTTGTACTTTGAATACATTATAGGAGCTTACATTTTTAATGGACGACGGTAGCTTATTGTAAACATCTGCGCCTGCATATGTAAACATTGATTTGCCAATCTTCGTTCTTGTCTTGGGTAGAACTAAAAAACTCGCTCGGCGTGAACTTCGCTGTGTTTGTTGTTTTAACCGTACAAAGGATAAGTTAGTATGGAGAGATTTATTTAATATTTTTCGGACAAGCATGCAAGTATGATAACTATATAATTGTTTTATGTTCATTAGTTTCGTTTGTTCATATATTTTGTAAGTGGGTGTTAAAAATTGATAGTGGAAGAGCATCTTTATAATTTTATTTTGCATTATTTGAAGATCGGCTAGACTAGTCTTGGAGGCGTTCCCCCAGATTTCGATAAGGTATAACAGGTGTGGTTTCACAAGGGAGTTATATATGGCGTAGCGAACCCGACGCGGCAGGCACCGGACAATGCGCCGAAGTGATCCCATAAGTGATGACAATTTTGTTCTGATGTGTTCGATCTGTGCCTTCCACGTCAGGGCGCTATCCATCCGTAAGCCAAGATACTTCTCGCAGTTTTTCTTTTGCAGGGCTACATTATTTATTTGTAATGGTTGATGGGGTGGGATATTTTTATTTTTTGCTTTGAAAATGACGTAGCAGGTTTTAGCGATATTGATTGTTAGGAGATTATATTGGAACCAAGAGAATAGCTTATTGAGATCTTCCTGGGCTTTTGTTATTAAGTCTTGTAAAGAGGAGCCGAAGTAAAAAAGACATGTATCATCCGCGTAAAGAGCTACATGACCATGCAGACCTAACTCGTGAATATTATTAATGTATATTGCGAAAAGCAACGGGGCCAATAATGATCCCTGCGGAACCCCACATTGGATTGGTAATAGTTGACTTTGAGCATTTCCTATTTTGACTACTTGAAATCGGTTTTCTAGATATGATCTGATTATCTCCAGTGCCGGACCTTTGATGTTGATGCTTTCTAATTTTTTGATCAGCAATTTGTGACTGACTGTGTCAAAAGCTTTTTTTAAATCAATATATACGCCGAGCACAATATTTTTTTTATGTATATTTGATTTTATTTTGGTGATTAAGTCTATGGTAGCTGCAAGGGTGTTGCTTCTAGGTCGGAAACCGTACTGACGTTCGAAAAAGAAGTTAATATCACTGAGGTGTGTTTCAATACGTTTATGTAGAACTTTTTCCAGGATTTTGGAGAGTACAGGAAGTACCGAGATTGGTCTGTAGTTTCCGGGGTCAGTTTTAGAGCCTGATTTATAAATTGGAGTTACTTTTGCTATTTTTAGGGTGTTGGGGAACTCGCCATTTAGTAATAATTTGTTGAGGCATATGGTTAGGTTATCGACAATAAGGTTTTTAATACTCTTGATGGTTTTGGTGTTGATGCCATCTAGACCTGCACTGGAGTTTGAGTCAAGATTATTGATAATTTCAATTATTTCAGCGTTAGTACATGGTTCAAGAGTGGATAATTCGGAGGTAAATATGGAATGAGGAAGGGCTTTGGTAAGGTTATCATGAAAATGTTTGGGAATATCAGTGGCTAGGATGGAGCCTATGGTGGAGAAGTATCGGTTGAATTCTTCACAGATCTCTCTTAAGTCATTCATCTGTTTGGATCTTACTATAGGCTTCGGGGGGATACTGCTTTGCTTAATTTTGTTGTTGGCCAGGTGATTTACCAAGTTCCACATCTTTTTCGGCTTTTTGATACATTGAGTGAATTGATTATAGTAGTAGCGGTCCTTTGTGTCTTGAATTAGCTGCGTTACGTTGTCCTTGATTGATTTGAATTCTTTTTGTATTATTTCGGGTATATATTTATAGGTAGTTTCTTCGATTAATGCCATGAATTATGTCTCTGCTTATCCAATCGTTTTGGGGTAGGTTTAGTATCTTTGTTTTAATTATTTTGCAATCGCTTATATGTTTTTTTAGGGTATTTTCTAGTTCTATATATTCAGTACTTCGAATTTGGAATCCGCTAATCATTATTTAAACTTAGAGTACGGTCAGCTCAAGCTACTTTTATAAATAAGGTTTTCTTTCAACTACGTACCTAGTAATGTTATCATTAATCACTATACAAAACCGATCACAAAGGACGTATTTTTGCTTAGAACCAAAACATGTTTTGGTTCTAAGCAAAAAATATGTGAAATTGGTTGCAGTTTTTCATGCACTGATTTTTATTTAGATATAAATTTACCACAGAGGTATAGTGTCTCCCATGTTTAATATAAAATGTATACCTATGTACAAAAAGATACTGGCTGAAAATAAAAATCGACTAAATAAAATAGACATGATGAAAAAAGAAAAACAAATGGCGCACATTTTGTACCATTGTAAAACTTTGATAAGTTATAGCTTTATATTTCTTTTTTCATGGACCTATGAACACTATGAGATGATGGCTTATATGTGGTGAGGTGGTTATTATTACTTCCTATTATTTGGCAAGAAAAGTATAAAAAAATGGAAATAGACAGCGATAGTGATATGAAATCAACTCCAGAGAGTATAAAAACAGATGCAAATGAAATTGTTAATAACCTTTTGCCGCAAAAGTCGCGGGAGAAATATTTTTCATTAATTTGAGTTTTTATTTTGAGTGGGTATATTTTATCACGGTAGGTAGATTGGTAGTTAAAAGAAAAGTAGATTACGCACCTTGCTAAAGTGAGTAATTAATGCACTCGTATTAATTTAATGCCCTCGCATGCTTTCGGGCACCAACATAACACTAACTCACTTTGCGCTCGATGCAACAATCTACTATTAGTTGGTTTGTTTGAAAATGAATTTCAGTAACGACCTTTCGCGACAGAGAACGACATTCAAAGCAAAATACTTCTTGTCATATCGTGATGGAAATGCCTCAACTACCTTAATAGCAAAATCGATACAATTGTATGCAGTCTCGATAAAATCGTAGGTACATTATTATTGATTAGAAAAATGCGACCCTGATGTGGTTCTGACCTAATTAATATTTTTAATTTTTATTGCTATTTAATTTAAACAAATGGATAGGACGGATCTAATAACATTTACTATCATACTCTCCACAACCACTTTAACAGCTATCACTCTATCACTTACTCTTTTAACATCCACCACACATTCTATTAACTCACTATCCAAAACTATGCCTACACCATTCCGTCCATCACTTCCACAGTAATAAAACTTATAATTATCCTTCTCCTAATTCTCTTGCTTTTGCACCCTTCCATTCTGTTTCTTGCAGACACGCTATATTTATCCTTCGGCTTTTTAAGACGAGATCTGCTAACTCTCTTCCTTTTCCAGTCATAGTACCTACATTCCAGCTGGCACACCTCATTCTCAATTCTCTAACTCTCTGAGCTGACGACTAATAGAGGAGTATGGAAGAAAAAAACATGTTGCGCCGACCCCAAGTAAGTTGGGATAAGGGCAGGAGAATGATGGATAGGACGGATTTATGTACCTATTACCCATGAACTAAATCTATGTACTTATTTAGTTTATAAACAGTCCGTAACGAGCGGCTGTTTAATTTAAATATTGCATTGAATCCTTTTAATAATAGAAAAGAACTAGACTGAGTCAAAACAAAACACACTTCGTTATACTTACGTCATTCTACTTGGATATCAAATGTTATCAATGTTAGTTAGGTACTTTACCCCGCAGGTAATACAAATATAAACAGCCATATTGATGTGTAACATCTTTCCTCTCGCTTTCCTGCAATCTGATTTCGTGAAATGGGACGGAAGTGTGTAACAGGAAGCCGGGAAAGCGTACGCTATTTGATTTGACCAATGAGCGCGCGCGGTGGTAGAGTTGGCCGACAGATGGCAGAGCGCGCGCACAGTAAGTCTGCGCGCGGTCGAATTAGGAACTAAACGTTTTAATTTTATTTTTCAGGATAGAATGTTAATGTTCCTTATTACCAAGATGAGATGTCAAATGATACACATCATATGCGATCTTTTTTTTTTATAAATAAGATCCATTGGTAGGAGTGTGGACCTCTAGGGACCGAGTCGACGGAGCTCCAATAAAATAGCAACGCCCGGATAGGTGCATCAAAACCACGTTTCCATGCTCAAAACAAAGACAATCGATTGGTTTTTCTATCTTAAACCGATTTTAAATTCGCATGACCGTCCAAAACCAGCCTTAACGAATTTTGCCAGCCTGCCAGCTCTGAGCTTCCCTTCAGAAAGCAACATAATAGCAATTACTAGCACTCCTCTCGCGTTAAAAGGGGATTACCATTATCGCTTTTCAGAAATAAAAGTACCTACTCAGAAAAAGTTGGTAGTGATTATCTGGGATTTGTCTGGGATATACCCTCAGCCGTGCCGGCGAGATAAGTCACGGGATTAACGTCAGCACATTTTAGACTTATTGGCCATGCCCATTAACCCGAAAATTTCTGGGTATGGCGCAATAAATACAAATAATTAGGTAAGTGTCGATGTAAACGTTTTTTATTAGCAATTAATTCCGTTATAAGTAATTTAATTTTTTATGTAGCTTCTAATAAAAAATCGGTTGGTATTTGTATGCAACATAAATAAACGGACTGACTCCTTATATGGAAACTTGATTATTTTGAATATCCTCATGCTACAATGGCACCAACGTTACCGCAAACATGTTTTTAATCCAATATACGAATTATCCGTAGTACAAAAACGTTTAGCTGTGGATTTGAAAATCGATTATATTGGATTCCTAACCTCAGTAGAGGCCATTTTCCGTTTTGCTCATAAAAAGTTAATGCATTTTTAATGCATAGACCGATCAATACTGCTACGTTTCAGGTAGAAATGCCCATTTTCAATTCCCATTTTATCAATGCCTGAATAAAAGCGTGCTGTTGGATTAATATGTTGGCGTTAAAATTATGTGTCGTTTAGTGTTTGTTACAACGGGGATAAGTATAATATTAAATAATAATATTATTGATGGAACTTGGGACTATCATACACCCATGAATAGCCTATAGGAGCGATATTACAGGATATAGGTATAATTTCGCTTCAAAGTGACATTTCAGTTGCTATGCCCATTAAAGCAATACAAGCTCTAAACACACTCATATGTCATAACTCAAATTTGATTAATTTAAATACGATTCGCCCGTGTTTTTCAGCGAGCAATCAACATTAAAGTACTGAAGGCTAGTACGAATAAAATTAGCCAATAAATGACGGTTTCACGATTTCAGGGTCATTCGTGTCACGTGTTGTGCGGTCATGCAAGATTAGACATTGTGTTCCCCTAATGCGTTGCTAAAACAAGATAACGGTGCATTGTGTAGAGTATTTTATGGTTATTTAGAATCAGATGGGAAATTGGGTCATCACCAGAAGAAAACAGTACACTGGGATAAAATATCAACAACCATCTCGCAGTCTGATTGATGTACGGTGATGATATTTAGGTATCAATCTGCCTAACCTGTCCCCAACTATCTTGGGGTCGGTTTCCAGTCTAACCGGATGCAGCTGAATACCAGTATTTTACATGGAGCGACTGCCTATCTGACCTCCACAACCCAGTTACTGGGTAATACGATACCAATTGGTAAGACTGGTTGTCAGACTTTCGGGCTTCTGACGATCCGTAACGACTGTCAAAGATCGACTGACGATTGACAGCCGGGACCAACGGCTCAATGTGCTTTTCGAGGCACGAAGGAGTCTCGGTATGTAAAGATGGTCACCCATCCATGGATCAACCCCGGCAAGCGTAGCTTAACCTGATGGATGGATCCGTGCGGCTGTTATTACTTTAGCCACGAGCTCTTCCGAGATATTCCTTAAAATATTTTCATTAGACTCATAAAATCGTGAAGATCGTCTTAGTCGTGGTAAGTAGGTACCAATTGATATCTGAGTCACACAGCATTTTTAGGCAGGTGTGCTGACTTCAGAATTGGAGTGAAAGAATAATGCAAATCGCTTTTTTTTGTTTTTCTTTTTATTTGCTACTAGCGACACGCCCCAGCTTGGCTCGGGTAAAAATTATACCCTTCCTCATGAATCACTCAGTCTATTGGTGAACACTGCATGAAAATCCAGTAAGTAGGTTTTGAGTTTATCGCGTACAGACGCGGTGGGGGACTTTGTTTTATAATATGTAGTAATAGCTCGCCCCTGGGCACTCAGGGCAGGAAGGAAAAAATAGTGATGTTTCAGTTAACGACTAGTTAACACTTTCACGTTCATCGTCCTATTTTTCATTCGTTTATCTCTGACGGGGATCCCCAGCCTTATCGATGAATACCTACGGCCTACCTAGAAACGTTACTCCAGACGTTCATACTTCGATCTCAATATCTATTCACAACAGTTATAAATGCGAATTTATCACTAGTTCAATAAAATATTGCATATTAACCTTGAACCAGAACGGGAAATTTTCTTCGCCAGACAACTATAATTTTATACGGCATGCAATTAAATCGATATCTGTGTATTTCCTTTTTTCGAACAAAATATTTCAAAGTTAAACCAAAAATACTGACTTGCACACAAATTATGCACACTAAATAAACGAAATTAAATATACTGTTTAATGGTATTTGCAGAACTGTTTTACTGAACGAATAACTATTATCAAAATAGTATATCTAACAATTCCTTAGTTCAACAAACACATTAAAACTTTTTTAAGGAAAATCTGCTTCTGCAACGTCTCCGGCGCTGCGGGAAGTGCAACCCCTTCGCCCTAACATAACAAAGGATAAGCACCCTTGCTTAGTTACAGCGGACAGGGGTTGCTCTCCCTCCGCGCCTCCGGATTTTTATATACACTCTAGGGGCAGGAGGCAAAAGACTACGTGGAGTCGGGGTGCCCCGATTCGGTTTTGGGACAGATTCAACCGATTTTAGGATTGTACAATTTAGAGTGCAAGTTAGTATTTTTTAATTGCATTCAGTTAATTACTGAAGTTACCTAGTGTGCTGAAAAATTATACAGATGTGCATTTAAAAATATCCCATTTTATACTAAGCAGGGTCATTGACTAAAAACTAAGCGGTGCGGAAGATTAAACCTTTCAGACGAAAAATTCCAAGCAAATGGTTCAAGACAATCTTAAGGAGCTCAGCTAAACTAGAGAGTAGGTATCAATTAGGAGCGGTGGGTTACGCGGTAGGCCCTCGCATTCCTCCGCAACTATGAATCGTGGAGCATACAATCATCACATTGTTTGCATCAAAACTAGCAGTTCCAACTACCTACCGGTTTTTCCGTTTTGGGTTTTTCTCAGAGCGAGAAAAGTTTTGTTGTTATTAGTGCGGAGGGTGAAGGATACTTTGGCTGGGAAAAGGTGACTATTGAAATGACCGCAAATAGACAGGTCTGGATGAAAAGATTTTGTCCCGACTAATTTGGCACAAGGGCAGGAGAGTGCGCGATTATGTAAGAAATATTTAGAGGCCCAAAGAATGGCCCAATTTCTCCTATTAATCACACAGAATCAGATACAATGGCAATGAAATGCTTGGATTATACAAAAGCTAGGGTTTTCCAAGACAGGAAATCATACCGAGGACAACTAATAACAATAATCCCTCTATCACATCTGATTTAAATGCGTAATTCGATTAGTCCTAGTCAGTGTTATCTCAGAATCAAAATATTTTGGCTATATCTGACTTGATTTACATTGAATCGATATTAAGATATGACATTTAAATTGGTTCATATTACTTAGCTGTTAAGATTTCTTACAATACACCGGTGCAATAACATAATATCCACGAGTAGCCATACTTAATAAAGTACGTTCGCGTGCACCCAGCTCCATTACCAATTAACTACTTGTACTTGTTTCCTTGTACATCCACCAGTTCTTATCCCTCTAATCCCTTAAGCGTGCTCCATCTTCGACCACATCATCGCTTACCATCAGGTGAGATAGTGGTCAAACGCGAGCCTATCAAACATAAAAAAAAAACAGTGTAGCGCGTCTTCTTTATCCATCCGTCTTTATTTTCCGTCATCTCCTTACCAACCCATATCTACTTTCCCACAATCTATCCATCCTTTCTTTGGTCTTCCTCCAACGTTATAACCATCCACATTCATACTCAAAACTATCCTCGAGACATGCTCCTCACTTTCCGCATCACATGCACATGACCATGTCATGATAACCGATTTCCAGTCTTTTTGATCACCACATTGGTGCCACTTTCAGACTTCCTCTTATACTTACTTCTTCCTATAAGATACCGCGAGTACGAAGTACGTCCGGCACATACAGCTCTTACTTGTTTTTCATATCATTTTTCAAATTCTATCACGGAAAAACTTATCTTATAAAGTTTGTAGGATATGAAAGAGGAAATCCACTGATATATCCCCAGTGTCTATAAATAACATAATATCTACAGCATACTGGTAACCACGTGATCGTAAGTGGCTTCATAAACAATTGAACACTCGAATAGTTTTACTGAGTAACCGTTGAGCCGGTAATTTAATGCATAAGTATGAATCAGAGACAGTGAAAGACGAATTGTAGACGTGACATAGTTTGTAACTGTTATTGCCGACTGTAAACGTATACAACATGGATATTCTAATCTGTGATTAAGTAAGAGACGAATTGGTGACCGCAGTTTGCTAATGCATTAAACTAGACTTTCTTGGGGTCGGCTTCCAGTCTAACCGGATGCAGCTGAATACCAGTATTTTACATGGAGCGACTTCCTATCTGACCTCCACAACCCAGTTAGTGGGTAATACGATACTCCTTGGTAAGACTGGTTATCAGATTTTCTGGCTTCTGACGACCCGTAACGACTGTCAAAGATCCACGATTGCCAGCTGGGACCAACGGCTTAACGTGCTTTCCGAGGCACGGTGGAGTCTCGGTATTTAAAGATGGTCACTCATCCATGGACCAACCCCGGCAAGCGTAGCTTAACCTGATGGATCGACCCGTGCGGCTGTTATTACTTTAGCCACTGCCACAGCCCTTACAAGTTTGAGTGAAATATACGACTTGTGCTTGTGTTTTTTATACTACTCATGCGCTTTTCTTTTCTGATTAATTTCATGGAGTAAAACAAGACAGTTGAATTGTTTCGCCGGGACTCGCTGAGCTTCACTGCTTTGACACTTTTCTGATGGTTTTTTTTTGTGGGTTGGGAAATCATCCAATGAATTCTCTCGCTCTAGGGTGAAGCGGGAGGGCGTGTCAGACTCTTACTGACTAAAACCCACCCCTGTTCCTTCCTGCCCTTAGTGCCCGGGGGCAAGGTAACTCTGTTTCGAATTTATCCTCAACCCCCGGGCAGGCATCGGCCATGACGGGCCCCGTCCTTATCGCTGACAACTCTTGTTCGGCGCGCGTGGAACACTACGCGCCGTCGACTCTCGGACCTGGTGCTGATCGGACGGCGAGCTACCCATTACTCGCCGTCCGCAGGCCCGGGTACTTTTCTGATGGTTGCTATTGTTGATTTTGCTTTCTGAAAGCAGAATCAACAGCAGCTACGAGAACTTTTTTCTCTTTTGTGTGTGTGTTTTCTACCATGAAATGAGCTGTTTATCATAAAGCTGGTGCCCTAAGTAGCAGACGAGATGACGCCGCTTAGCCTCTACGCGTAATCCTTTAGCCGCCTTTTATGATAAGCACGTAGGTAGAGAATAGGTTATTTTGTATCTATCGATACTACACTACACCATACTATACTCATGCCATGACACAATACATTGACGATTTCGAACTACAAAACTACGATAGATTAAACGTTCTATTGGCGCCGCAAGAAAGCAGAGTGATTATCAACCTTATCTCTTTTCTATTTGAGTTCTAAATGACTCTCTACTTTCTGCACGTTTGTTTTCGAATTTATTTGTAAAGCCAAGCAATATGGAACTATATTTTATACTTGTAAAGTTCTAAATCGTGTGGGTTTAATATTAAAATTGTGTAGTCCTCCTCACTAGATAATATGAATAGTTCATTCATTCAGTATTAGGAAAGCATATTTCCGTTTTATTATTCTCGTGAACTGAATGCACAAGTAAGAATTACTTATTTCTAGAATAGGTGCATAGGCTAGCTAGAGACAATAATAAATTAATAAGACTTTCCAATTAAATTACCTACATCAAGATATCTTGTAAAATATGACATGACGTTTTTCTGGACACCACTTACTAGTTTTCAGGCCGTTCACTTATTCGAAATAGGAAACCCCTCAAGGAAAATAGGGCTCAGTATGATACTTGTTTTTCAGTAAAAACCCAACAGTAATCCCTTTGTTATTAAAATCAGTGCCAAAGAGTGGGGTTATCATCGTACGAGGAAATTCCTAATTATTATGAAATTATTAAGGCAAGACAAACTTTTTCGAAAGTAAGGATACTTATGGCACATGGTTTTTAGACCAAATGGGCATAAATACGAGTATTTGGGCAATACGTAAATTTCGAGCAACCGGGCAAAACTTTACCTACATTCTAGTCATTCATACATGAGTAGGTATATAATACTTGTCGTCAATAGTGTGGGCAGAATTATAAGTAACATAGCATGACGATATTATGCATTTTTATTAGGGTTCCGTACCCAATGGGTAAAACGGAACCCTATTACTAAGACTCCGCCGTCCGTCCGTCTGTCTGTCTGTCCGTCTGTCACCAGGATGTATCTCATGAACCGTGATAATTAGACAGAAATTTTCACAGATGATGTATTTCTGTTGCCGCTATTATAAGAAATACTAAAAAACAGAATAAAATAAATATTTAAGGGGGCTCCCATACAACAAACGTGATTTTTTTTCCGTTTTTATAGATAATGGTACGGAACATTTCGTGCGCGAGTCCGACTCACACTTGGCCGATTTTTGTATTGTATCTCAAAATAACTCTTTGAAATAATACTGCAAGCAATATTAACAGATCAGGTTTTGTGCCCCAGTTTAAAACACAGTTGTTCTTGTGAAGTTTATAAACAAACCAGTATCTCAAAAACGGGTCCTTGAATTTGAGATTAATATCTTGAGACCATCTGATGTTTAGTAGCCTAGACTTGAATTTATTTCTAGACGATTTGATCATGTCTTTAAGTGTACGAACTTTGGATGAACAATATTGTTACGTCGACCGTATTACACTGGAACGTTCGAGAATGTGGTCGAGGTTTCCAGAAGTTTCCACTACGTTCGAGAACATTCCATTGTAGTACTGTGTAGAAGTTAATGGATGTTTCTAGAATATCCACTATAGATAAGATAGTTCGACAATGTTCTGGAAACTTCTATGACTGTATAAAAAGGCCGGCCGGGCGGCGAGTGAGTCTGTCTGTTTTCCATTACGGATGCGAATGCTCGAATGGTAGCGAATACAAGCGATTACGAAGAGAATAGTGATTATTAGCGAATTAGTGTTTGTGTAAATAAGTTGTTAAGTTAATAAAGGATATTTGGTTAATTAACAGGTGTAAAATAATTTATCCCATACCCAGCTCGTAACAATATGATGACTCCAGCCGAGTTTGGAGTTAGGACTATCCAAACTCGGCAGGAGTATAATCAGCCTTATAATGTTTTCGCTGCTGGGACTCAAGCTTCCTCTCTAGCAGAGGGAATGGCCCGTAAACCTCGTGGAGTGCGGTTTGCTGGATGTCACATGTCTTCGTATTTTTGGTTTCCTCCCGATGGTTTCCTTCTCCGTTTTGAGAGCAGTGTTGATAAAATAAATTACATAAAGTAAAGTGACTGCCTAAGTTTGAACTCTCTAAGATAGAGTCAACCCCCGGGCAGATGACCGATGCCTGCCCAAGGGTTGTGGATAAATTCGAAACAGAGTTACCGCGTCCCTGGGCACTCAGGACAGGGAAGGAACAGGGGTGGGTTTTAGTCAAAAAGAGTCTGACACGCCCTCCCGCTCTACCCAGAGTGGGAGATGTCATAGGATGATTTCCCACCTCAATAAAAAAAGGGTGTCAATAAACCAATCGATTGATTAATCCTGGTAGAATGTATCAACAGTACTAATTACCTACACCAAATCAAAGGAAGGTACCAAAACAGACCAACGTTAACGACAGGAATGTTTTAAAATATATTTTATTTAAATTATTATTTATATTTTTTTTTACTATTGATAGGCACGCGTTTGACCACCATCTCACCTTTTTTTTGTATACAACTAACAATGTAATGAAGTAATAATACAGAAATACTAAAATATTGAGTATTGCAAATGAATTTCATTGCTTTCATATTAGAGTATCACGGCACTTATAGCACTAGGAAACAGTGATAAGATAATAATTAAATAATGGTAAAATAATAATTTGATTAAATATTTACTTTTATGTGGATAGAAAATACTTTTAAGTTCCATACAATCAAATCTATGCTCTTCATTACAAACCTACACAAGAGATTACATTACAAAAGGTGCTTTGAGAATCTATCAATTGTGTTTGGTAAACTAACTACATATCCTATATTCATAGAAGAAATATACACATTTTTTTAAAATAATACTACCTTTTAGAAGTAGCTTACATATTATATTATTATGTATGTATAAAAAAAGATGATATACCTACAATAACTTGAACTTATGTGTACTTTAAATTTTAATTAAGCTGTAACAAAGAGATGGGCAAGAAAATAACTGTTGCACGCTTGCTTATATTATTAGAATTTTATTTTATTGCCATTTATTAGAAGTTGTTGAAATGAGTGTGCATAAGTTTATTCCATGATAAAGTAATTAGTAATATTAAAATATGTAATAATTAAGAATTTAAATGGTTAACTTTTTAAAACACATTCTTAAATTATACTTTGCTGAATTAATATTGATATTTTGGCTCCTTTGGCTTCAGAAAAACATTGTAAATAAAAAACGAGGAAAGAATATTATATAGGCACATACTTGCAGACTAACGTTTCTTAACTAAAACATTGTTTAATAGACTAATAAAATTTAAGCTAAGTACTGGTTGAATCTCGACCATAATTTAATTTAAAAAAAGAGTTTTATACTCCTTTACTTAGTTTTGTTTTTTTTTCCTAGCCTCCATGGTGTCCCACAGCTGGGCAAAGGCCGCCACTTTCTCCCTCCAAACCTCTCTGTCTCGGGCGATTTCCGGCCAAGTTTGCTCCGCAAACATGATCAGATCTTCACACCATCTTCGTGTTGTGTTGTGGTGTGCTGTGTACACACATTTTTTGTTTTGTTGATATTTTCATAAAATGCTAAATCAATTTCGATAAAATTTATAATATACCACCTCAGGAGTATACTCTTTCGAATAAAAAAAGAATTTTGAAAATCGGTAAACTATTGACAGAGAAATCGGTGGACATACTAATAAAAAAAAAACCAGACTTTATAAAGTCGAACATGGAACCTCCTCCTTTTTTCGAAGTTGGTTAAAAAGAGCTTAATGCATAACTTTTTAAGTGCAAAAGAATTTGATCTATACTGATAGAAAATACAGAAGTTGGAATATGAGACATGGAACAACATATTTTTATAGTACTAATGATTGTCTTCAATTTCCTTTTAAAGGTTTTGCAGCTGATGAAATTATTATCAGAAAGCATTTTTCCTAAACATTCAAACATTAATTTTTGCTTTCAAAGATGATGTAGTTTACAATTTTAAAGACCACTGGCAGCACAAATTAGATAAATATTTTAATATTAATGATGATATTTTAACCTCTAGTAGTGGTAAATCTAATATTCTATGGGTATGTTGTGATTTTATTATGTGAGACATGTCCCAACATCTTGCTTAGCCTTGACAGATGAGATAAAACTCTGTATTAGCATAGCATATCTATTTCAAGCATTTTATGGTGAACATTTGAATACAATTCAAATATATTTTTATCAGTGACTGGAATTATTGGCCCAGTGAGCAATTGAATGTAACTGATTATTATTTTGTAACTTGCTGCCATTTAATTTTATTGATATATATTCGTAACATCATCAAAGCATCTCTGTTTTTTTAAAACATTTTTTATTTTATTTTTTGATAATGATTCTGTCTGTCAAAATTTAAATTCAGAAACCAATATTCAGCCTGCTTAAACTCATTACCATTTGTTATTTAGTTCTTCTTATACATTTTTAAAAAATATTGGCGCGAGTTTGGTAACAACTTAGAATAATTATCATATTTTTCTGTCACTAACCTTAAGTTTCAGGAGCTCTATATCACCTTCCAAAGCCAATTTGAGGCGTTTCCAATCGAAGGATGCGGTCTTTCTAAACCTATCCAGCGGCCCGGTCGGGAGATCGGGAACGAAACTCAAGTCCTCCATACTAAAACACAATATCACGTTATAATTCAGCCTTCTTACACTAATAATGGTTATGAACGCGCACCAATTTTATTACAACGGATGACTAAACGTACAGGGACATTTCAAATTCCCTCGCAGACGCAAATTCAAGGTCTACAGCGATCCGTAAAGTATGATCTAGTCTAGTCGGGCGTGCTGTTTCTACACAACTCTCACCTTGACTATGAATGGGAGTATTAGAGAAACTGTTAATAAACGTTAGGGCGTCCGTTGCCTAGGTGTTATGAACGAAACTGATAATTTTTGAGGAGGTTTTAAAGAGGAAAAGCGTATGATAACGTAAATGCGGCGCACGCTGTTTTATTGGGCGCACCGCTCGCACACACACGTCATACATCGGATGATTACTCGTACTGTCACCTGTCACTGCTGTCAACAATCAGTCACTAGATGTCATTGTCAAAGTGACAATAAGTATACACAGATAGATTTATTTTATTATTTTTTTGTTTTCATCTATAGCTACTATACTATATACTTAAAAAAACAAAGTACATGATGTATTGTAGTCTCTCCACCCAGTACAAAATGTTAACTTTCAATTTTCTGTAAACTGAGTTTAGTGCCATCTATAGTGATTTATATAAATTATTTCTCTCCTAAAACACAGTATTGCTCATGATTCGCTGTCCGCTGACATTTGTCGTAAAAGTGGCTGACATTTGGAAAAGTTAACCAATAGATGGCAGCATAAGAACAAGTATAATTAATGAAAAGTGTAACAGAGAAAGTAAGATACAATCCTTGCGTTGTAGATAGAGACAAACATAGTCACTCACACTAACAAAAAAAGGCACCACATAGAAATTTTAAGTTACAGACGCATAAACAAGAAAAGAGAAGTTGTAAAACAACAAACTGTGTTCGCTGCTTTTCTATCAGATGTAAAATGGACGGGCGGTCGTGTTGTTGCGCGCTCGCGAACTCCGCGTGTTCGTTGTGAAATCGATGTTTATTGTTTTATATTTTGACGCGAATACGAATATTGTTTACGCGATTGTACGACTACTTCGGTGTTCGGTTGCCGAAGGAGATTGTGTTTAGTGCATGTGTTTTTTGTATGACGTTAGCGCTCACTTTACTTGCAGTGATTTCGCTGATAGCTCACTCACCGGTGGGTGCGCGCGTGATAAACTACGTGTTCGGTACGAAAAAAGGCGATTAATCGTCTAGTGTGGGTGTTTTACAGTAGCATCATGCTGTGTACGGTGACATAGTGAACGTTGAACAGACCCTGACCTCTGGCAATCATGTCTGGGCGATCGGATTGCAGGAAATTTGCACCAAACATCTTCAACAAGAGCAAATGCACTAATTGCTTCCGTCAGAAGGAGGAGCATAGTGCTGAGGCTTTGGAATCTAATCGGGTAAGTACCTTTTAAATTCAAGTTTCAAATATCGTTTATTTCTAATTCTCTAATCAACAAGATGAAATATTCGCGTGTAGGTGTGTTCGTTGACTAACGTAACGTGTACAGTGCTTGTCCGTGTGTGCGTAGGCCGACCACTCTTCAGGTGTTGATCTAACGGATTTCATCGAGTTATTAAAATGGTATTGAGTAGTAGGTACATCATATGAACACGCCTTACAAAATAAATAACATTTGGTGGGTACTTTTTTTTCGATGGGTAGTTTGAACAAATTTTTGTGTTGAGACATTTTTTTTTAATGAGAAATGATTGTAACTCAATCTACACATACACCGCATAATCTAAAACCACTTTCTAAAATCGTAAAACAACAGAAAAAGTGGTAGGATCTTTAACCAACTGGGTACTATACCTACCTAATAGGTTCTACAGTTATTTTTATAAAAAACTTGTCACACCTCTATTTTGCATGTCACAAAAAGTTACAGAATTGTGCACCAGCAAATTAGCGGGAAACAACGGGAAAATATCGTTCTGATTTCAAAATCGGCAGCTAATTTCGTAATAAAAAAAAAGATCGAGTTATCATTTTATGCGATATGGACTAAGAATATAAGAACTTGTGGCATTGTTTCTTGTTTAAAAATAATAATATTATATCCTTTTTATCTAGCTAGTTAATTTTTAGCCGACTACCCCAAAAGAAGATTATTGTTTTTTAACAAGTTATTATGAAATAGTTTACTCTTCAAATATCGGTTTTAAAGATTGTTTTGCTTTAGCATAGGCCTTGAAAATCAGCAAAGCATCGCTCATTATTTAACGGCTAGGTGTTAAGCCAAAAACATCCGTCTTCTTCCCTGCTAATCTACACGTATGACGTCAATCTAGTACCTGCATTCTTGCATAAATGACAAAAAAAGAACGGCCAAGTGCAAGTCGGACTCGCTCATGAAGGGTTCCGTACCAACGTAGGTACAAGATTATACGCGTCTACTTGAACTTGTCATTGATCAAGCAAAAAAAAGCCATAAAAAATACGTTTCTAGTAGGGGAGCCCCCTTTAAATTTAAATTTATTTTTATTATTTGTCGGCAACAGAAATACACATTCTGTGAAAATTTCAACTGTCTGCCTATTACGGATCATGAGATACAGCCCGCTGACAGACAGACGGACGGACAGCGGAGGCTTAGTAATAGGGTTGTTTACCCTTTGGATACGGAACCCTAAAAAGCCGCGTAGATAGTGTCTTGTATCGTCCTAAGGTACCGTTGCGTGTAGGTACGAGGACAGGATGCACGACATGTTCAGCATAAAATCTCTGGTTGTTTGTGGAATTGTATCTATGAGACTGGTTTGTAACTTTGCACTTACAAATTTGAACATTCCTCTAGTCAATAGGATGTGATATAGACGACTTGGCCAGCTTTCCGAAAATGCATCTTATCTGCCTAGCCATGACACTATAGCCCTTAGTAAATCCGGTTCTCAGACTAGGAATTCTGACGATTCTCTTCAAAAAATTACGAATGATGGAACGACGTACGTAGGGCTTTGATATGAATGGATGTTCAGCTATCCACAGTTAGCGTTGCTTAAGAGGAAACAGGGGCTGCGATTGTCCATACAAATGTATTCCCCTGTTTTCTTCCTGAATAATGCCTCTAGAGCAATAATTTTTTTTTTCATAAAGTCAAGGTCTGCTGTTGACACGTCCCTGTCATTTCCTTTTTTTCAGCAACTAATAAGTAAAGAAAATATGTCCCTCCGAAAATGACAAAAAATGGCCTTATTTTTACCGCCGTTCTTAGAAGACTACCAGATAAATTAGAAAAGTTTTAACATAAAACATTTAATAAGGACCTAAACATACTCTTTCTTAAAAAATTTGTGCCAAAAATAATTGGAAAGGAGAAAAAAGGGGAATACGAAACGTCGATCTCGTCAAAAATTGTGTTAAAATCGGTCTGAGTTGCAGCTGTCCCTATCACTCTATAGGGCACAGGGGCAGGCTTGAGGGAGCACGATGACAATAGTTTCTTCAAATACCTATTTCGTAAATTCCTCGCAGGCCCTGTTCCCTCTTAACCTTCGATCAACCCGTGCGTCTGTTAGCTTCTTAGCACTTCTAATAAGTAATGAAAATCACCTAAAATCACCTTCTGTTCTGACACTATACGACTTCTCAAATACGGAATTAAGTATTTCATAACTATTAAAGAAAAAACTAAAAAAACAAAACTGAATCATTTCAGTTCATGCTATGCCGTTGATGGTGTCAGGTTACTGACCTGGAAATTCTATTCTATCCAATTTTGCGATTGCTTTGTCACCCTTTTCACGCTAAAAAAAACCGGCCCAGTGCGTACCGGACTTCAAACATATATGGTTCCGTACCAAATGAGGGAATTATCAAAGAAAAAAATCTGATAATTATATCAATATATTGGTATTTCTTAGTAAAATATACGTAATAATAAATATTATCACCAAATTTCAAGTTCATAAGTCAATGAAATTAAAAAATTCTTTGGAACAAAATTTTGTGACAGACAGACGGACACGTGAGTGACAGCAATAGGACTCCGTTTGAACCCTTCGGGTACGTAACCCTAAAAAGTAAGAAAAATAGTGTTGCCATGTGAATTTACCTACACCATACGGAAATACATATAAGAAGGTACCTGTAAGAAGTTTTATCTTATAAAGTTAACACTTTCCGTGGGAGAATGATAAGACGAGTAAATAGAGATTTAATCTCCACTATCAAACCAGCATTAAGTGCTCAAATAAAGTGATGTCATTAGACCATCATCATTATTATTTTAATTCCAATAATTTACTTTAGAGACCATTGTTTCCCTTCGCTGCAAGTTGAAGATAACTGGTAATGATATGGTATAACAATTACCATTTAGTTAGAACTAGCGACCTTCGTGAAGATTCCATAAAAATAATATTAAACTAACCCGCATTGGGCCCGCGTGGTGGATTACGGCCCACACCCTCTCACACAAGGAGGCCTGTGCCCCAGCAGTGGAGACATTAAAAGGCTGATGATGAAGATGATGAATATTAAATCTTCTGTAAATGCTCTCAAAACGGCGAAGGAATACATCGTGAGAAAACTGGAATTTTGTAAAACCTAATTTAAAGACATGTGACATGGTGGTGGTTGGGTAGCCCCTTAGACTATGAAAGGTTATAGACAGAGTGTCAGCAATCTGCAGTATCAGAGTGAGAAGCCGGCTTGTATCTGTACACGCAAAATAAGCTCACACAGACAAAATGAGAAGCCGAAACGTCATCGTTATGTTCGTCGAGGTCACTCACACAATTTAACGATCCTACTTCATTTAATGTCCAATGACGTTGCGTCTGTAACCTTTCATAGTCTAAGGGTAGCCAATTCCCTATCAAAGAGAGGATGCCTGTATCCCAGCGGTGGTAAAATTACTGGCTGCTTATATGCCATTATGCTGCTGTAACTACAAAATAACTTCTTCGATTTAAATAGTTGAAGGTAGATGTGTAAACCGTAGCAAAATTCAAAAAGTACTGTAGCTGATTAGTCCGTCCAACCGTTTGACAGAAAGACGTGATCTTGTTTCACCAAAACTCTTTCAACGTATATTTTTATTTCGCATCTCTGCTTATTCTGCACACCCACTTTCGATTTGAGACGATTTGTTAAAAAACTGTAATCAATTTCAATTGTAATTTCGTCTCTATAGTAATTTTTGACAGGAACGTGGATAACTTTCACAGTATTTCAGTGTACAGTGCAACAATAACAAGATTGTACTATCGAGGTCACTTTTACGCATGCATGAGCATGATTCATTTCAATAACTATTCTAGTTGTAACATTACGAGTAGGTGCCTAGACAATAGTGTTAGAATATTTACACGTAGCTAAGTAGGTAACTAGGTAAGTCTACAACTAATAAACTGACCATAGACAGCAAAATGGCTCACCATTTTTTTTGTTGCAAACTTCGTAGCTATTGCAGAAGACGTGTCAAGTTCATTTCAAAGTTATCTAAAGTGAAATAAGATTTGAAATGCATACTTAATTGAATTCAAAGTAAAGGTATTGAGATATCAAAATATTGTGTAAAAATCAAATCATTAGATAATTATCGCTACTGAATTAAAGTAACGATGACGCATAAGATTGACATCAGACCTTCAACTTTTTTATCTGTCACTGATCAATGTTTGCTATTCATATTTTTTTTTAGTTATTACCTTTTTTGTTAGACAAGTCCTATTAAGTGTTCCATTACTGTTATCAAATGAAGTTATCTGCTCAACTAGCAATACCATTATCGGAGTTAGCCATTCACCAAAAATGCTTAGAATGTCGTTGCTCATAGACGCGAGAGAGATAGAGATACAGTTTTCTTAACGTGAAAGCAGGATAGAAGACCTGTCAAACTGAAGCAGGTTTTTAATCAGATAATAAGTCCAACGTAGACATTGCTGATAATTTCGGTTAAAAACAAATACTTAGTACGTTACGACGTAGGAGCACCTGTGACAACAAGATGTCGAAGTTACCCCGTTGAGGCCCGAACTAAGTGTTCTTAAAACTCATGGCTATAAACAAAGTCTTTAGGGACAGTCACTTCTCTACACACGTCTATGTATGGGAAAATAATATTGAAATTAAAAATGAACAGCTTTATTTTGAAACCACGACGAAAAGAGGTTTTGGGTCAAATAATGAGCGTAACTCCAGTTTGCATGGGAGAACCAGTTTTTAATGAGAACGAGACGTATTAAGAAATTGATTTTAAATCCATGATACAGTATCTAATTGTCCAATACGTTTGTGCCACATTGTAATATTCACCTTGAAGGTTCAAGTTTCCTTAACGTCATTGAAATCAGCTGCGAACAAAACGTCTTGAACGTGGCTGTGACATCTATTATTCGCACTGGCCAATCCGCGCCTGTCAACATAATTGAGCACAAAACGACCAAATTTGGTCGAACACGACACAATGTCAAAGCCAAGGCTGAATCACACAATGCCCCACCTAAAAATGCGGTTGAGAAACTCATTTCCATCGCAATCTGCCTCTTATATCCGGGCAATAAGGGTAAACACTAGTTTCAATAGGAAATCACAAAAGTAAACTATTCATAATAATCAGGAAATGTCAAAGCCTCAAATGGCGGTGTTCAGACAATTATCTTGACAAATGCTCCTCTAACGAAGCGGACTGACGCGCGCCATGTTGGATGCGCGTGCGCAAGGTGACGCGCCGCGAATAGGAAGTTAACGATCGATACAATGAACGCTGACTTTACACGGTTTGCTAAATAGATGCAATTTTTTTTCTATATATATGCTTGTGTAACGAATGTCGGAGAAAGTTTTGCTTATTTAGCAAAAATGTCTTCCTCATTGATTGGCTGGCGGTTGTACTCAACACGTCACGCTAGAATGATATTTATCTTTTAATCATTGTTATATGCTTGGAAAGTTATCATTTATTGCTTTTCTTACAACTATATTTTATGGTCGTTATAATGGTTTATAGCTTCATAGTTAATTTTCCGGTCTCGTGCCGAAGCTTTCCTTCCACCATAATGCGTTAGTTGGAGGTCGTTTATCGTTCTTCATTCTTACCGCAGTTTTTCTACAGTTCTACTACGCAGACAGTGGAAACCGCAGCAGATACCTTAAGGTACATTCTGGTGGTTAAGGCTCTTAAGTACTTTTTGCTTGGTTAAAAATGTAATTTACATGCCGACACGTATTCTATGGTAAACATAGGTTTACCCGGTTAAGGCAAGACCATAAACAAGGAGTTCTAGATTTAACTGAAGTTTGTGATCTGTCTCTTCGAGCTGTTTAGCTTCTAATATTTTACAGTAATCGAACTTCTCTATTTCTTATTACCTTCAAAATAATCTCCGTATTTTAGTCTACCACCATTATATCATCCACCTCGACTTTGACGGCCTCTAATCACAAAATCAACACTGACATAATGTTTAGTCTATGATAACCTTATCTGTCATTAATAAAACTGTTTGTAACAGCTTGAGTGGAAAGGCTTAACTTTCCGGTTTACAAATTACAGTTATAGAGTTAGTTAGCTTCCAAAGAATGTATGTAAGCCTTGCTGGAACGTCGCCTTTCTTGCTTACATGTCTGAAGTATGTAATACGTGAAGTAGGAAGTTTCGAAGAAAAACATTACTATGAGTACTGGTTACTTAATTATTACTGAGGTATGGACATGTCGTTAAGCGTGTTGTAAGAGATATTTCCTAGCGAGATTACCTCGGCCCTATTCTGGAATATATCGCTGCTAAAAAAGGAGCTACTGCTTAAGTCTTCAAACTAGCAACTTTGTGGAGGTTCTGTTTATTGTAGGGCCTCTTAAAGGACATACTTTGGCGTTAGATTTTTTTTTTTTACTAAACCAGCGGTAGAATCTATGTCCTTTTACCTACATTCCGATCGTCCTATCCTCTTGGTAGTCCTTCGGCATTTTTCTAAATTCGAATACGAATTTAGAAGTGATTGGATAGTCCCAATATGTCTTGGACGGTTTTTGCTGTCAAGCGATAAGAGAATACTCGCAGACTTGTAGACTCAACAGCTAGCCACGAGTTGCTCAATCTTTCTGCTGACAATATACCAAGTAGTCCCAAAGACACGTGGCTTATTAGTTATTAGACTAAACTTCAACGATATGCCAAGATAGTGAACTCTAGGCGCCATGTCGAGACAAAGTAATTAATGAGCACAATAAGAGATAGCATTAACACATTAGCGGTGACACGTAAAGACCTGTGCAGCTAAAACTATAATAAACTTCATTTCTCAATGGACTGGGTTAATAAGTAGCTGGCACTATGTTTACATAGACTGATATAAATACGGAAGCAACACGGATAACGCTTGGTGTCTTGTGTTTATTTAGCATTCATTCAGAATCCAGACTGCTGTCGTTAATAAAACAAGAGTGTGTTCTTGGAATTGATGACACCGTCGTTGTGACTGATGAGAAAAGTCTTTATCGTTGATCATCATCATCAGCCTATAGCAGTCCACTGCTGGACATAGGCCTCTCCAATTGCACGCCATTCAGCTCGGTTCTCGGCAACTCTCATCTAGCTGCTACCAGCCACCCTGCGAAGATCATCGCTCCACCTAGCCTGAGGGCGTCCTACCTTACGTTTGCCGATTCGCGGTCTGAACACGTCTACCCCAACGATCATCGGTTCTACGGCTAATATGGCCGGCCCATTGCCACTTCAGCTTGCTTATTCTGTGAGCTATGTCGACAAACTTGGTTCTCAGCCGGATCACCTCGTATCGTTGATCGTGAACCATATATATTTCTTATTATTCGTAAAATCTGCCTTAGAAAGTAGAATGCTGAAAAAACGTCAAGCGGAGAGTGGAATAATACGGAAGCTTTTTCATTGTGACCCTGCGAAGAGAAATTGGGAGGAAGGAAGAAGGGAACCACAAAAAAAATTAGAACGCGTAGTCTTCTTGAATCTTCTTCCTAATACAAATTAGTGTTTATTACCATTATATCGCACTAATAACTTCCAGCCAGCTTTACAGTAAAGCCAACCAACATAGCCACAAACTCATAGGTACCATTGAGCCATTATGTAGAGAGGTTAACTTAACTCGAACTTACTGAACGCCGTGAGCTGTCGAAACGTTTGAGTTGTGCCGTAAATATCGTACTTAATATACCTACAAGTTAAAGTGAAAATAATTTAGCTTTTCCCGCTTTCACGTAACGCCGGTTAAGTCAGGTTTGTAGGTCGCATATGTGTGTTTGTTTTACAAAATTAACGTTTTGCTCGAACAGGTTTGAAATGTTTTCGTTGGCCGGTGGCGCCGGCGCAGCGCACTTTTGCGGTTAATGCGTAAGCGCAGCCCGCAAACGCGTTTAGTACTTTGACACACTTATTTGTCACACAAAAAAAACATATTTTTCAACTGGTTATACAACCAGCTTGTGTCCTTAATGTTTTGCAATTAAAATAGCTAAACTAGTACCACATGTGTCGCTGCTGTATCCGGGCGTTTCTTTAACTCGGCTTATGAACCGTTACCTTTTCGCTGAGATGAATAAATTTCGTTTACGAGGTAGTTTTCAATACAGCTTTAAATCTCGCCTTTATAATTATATTTATCCTTAATATTAAACGTTTTATGTCCCAATTTACGGCTTTTCATCTCCAAAACAAACAATCTCGTTCTCACAAACTACTCCGGTCAGTATATAACGTGCTCCAATTAAATATTTAACCAATTCGTGTGTGCCCGCTAACTCTTTCTGTCAAACTCAGCTGTTCTCTTCAGTGGTCATAAATCCATACAACAAACACTACACACAGTTAATATTTGTTCTCGTGTTTGTAGAGGCTGTATAACCCGGGGTCGTGTCCAAAAAACTTTTGATCCGAACTGCCGAGCAACAAAGACGTGGAGATGGAATAGTTAAATTAAAAAAAAAAAAAATAGGAGATGTTGCGTTCCGTTCCTACTACGGTGTCCAGTGTATGGAGAGCCACGCATGAGAGGAGCTGCGACCCTTTCTAGTCTGATAATGTTCTGTGGAGAGGGGAAAAGTGGTCCAGATTAGAATGGTTGGGCTAAACTTGTAGTGTAGCATAAAAAGGAGTGCGTGAGGAATGCGCCGCCGCGATCGCCAGGTGCAACGGCCGCGCGCCCCGCCTCCGCCCCGCATTTTTGTGTACGCGCACGCCTAATGTGTGAGACTCAAACGATTTGGAAATCGAACCTGGCGCCAATTAACTCTGAATTAGAAAATCTTATCAGACCTTTTAAGACAGTCACGATTACTTCCATAATAGATTGACCCACTGATTTTTTATTCCATTAATATTTAATTCCATCGATCGGCCGGAAAATATCACACTCCCGAAGCCGCCGATTTGAATTCGGAATGCTACTAGGAACCGTTAGCAATACAATGAGTTGCCAGTGCTAAATAACAATAATATGTGGGTCGCGTCGCGAACTCGACGCCGGATAAGGCGAACAATTAAAGTCAACATTAACACCTATTTGACAAAGCGAAATGAGCTCGCGCCGTAACTCGATAGTGTATCATATTTACGTCTTCATTGTTAACCGTCTAATTAAAAATTCACGCGTAAAATCCATCGGTGGGAGTGGACCGGTACTCCGTAATTTGATAGCGTTGGAAT
Organism: Polia nebulosa; assembly: GCA_951329385.1. NCBI lineage: Eukaryota > Metazoa > Arthropoda > Insecta > Lepidoptera > Noctuidae > Polia > Polia nebulosa. The sequence continues at coordinate 30,174,517 of OX589597.1, forward strand.
GTGTTGCCAGTCACCAATGAGGTTTTATCTATGTAGGTTGCAAACGAAAACGTGTTATTCAACAGTTGTTTGGGTGTATAAATATTTTTGCGGCGTTTTGTTTTGCCTTGTTGAGTATGCAAATGTTTTTAGAATAAATACTTAGGCGTAAGTTGGCAGCAAATGAGGCTCAATGATTATTATGTCACATCGATCAGATAAACGACATATCAAGTCTTTCGATATCTGACTAGTTTTAGTTCTAAGCTAATTATGCATTGACCTTCGATATCGTTTAGATAAGTCAATAGAACACACTTTTGGCTTACGTCATTGGTTACTTTGAATATCACAACAGTCTGCGTAGGAAAATTTAATCTGATGTTTACTTGAGCCAAGCACAAGATTGTTAAAAGATAGCAAATATTTTTATCATTTTGTTTGATAATCTATCGTTAAAAAAAAGTGTTCTGATGACGTTTCTGAAATAATAACACTCAACTCTATATTTATAGTATAATTATACCAAGGTACCCATCATTATAAAAGCAAGCTACACAGATAGATACAGGTACTTAGATAATTTAAATCCTCAGACACATTACATTAGTAGAAACAGAGAAAAAAAAGTGTTATAAAGAACAACGTCGAATGAAATGCGTTCCATTTCATTGTCTGTGGCTCGCATGTGGCATCAAACAAGTCCACAGAATCATAGGTACTAATGACTGTCCTTTATTCAGCCTCTCCACGTATTCTTTGAAGCCCGTATTGCGTTACACCGTGGTAAATCTCTACAAAGGTAATTTATGCCTCGAATTAAACTTTACGAGCCACTCCGTCTACGATCGGAGAGATGTCACATATCAAATTCATAGACAAACTCGTTCTCACGAGTGCACCCGTCAGATTAATTCTGGTTACGCGTTTGTGGCGGGCAACGTAAACATTTTTATGGAACGAAAATAATACTGGACACATTAAGAGTCTTTTACACGTCGTTAGTCAGGTGCAGTAAATCGAGAAGCTTTGTAGTCGAGCTAATTTAACATAGTCGAATGCAAGCGGTGCGTCTCTATTCAACGTAAATGTCGCTCCAGACGCGCAATAGTACACCACTCATTAACAACTTTTTATTTAAAATAGATACTTAACTATCTCGGTAATGTTTCACGAGTCACGATGCGTTTTCACATTTACATATTCGCAATCTAGACGAGAGATAGCGGCTCCGAGCTAAAGCGAATTTCTAATTAAAACATTAAAAACACAATTTGTTTCATTTTCCGTACGCAACCGTAAAAAAGTCAATATGGCGGCATTTGCATACACAAATGAGTGCATCGCGCGGCGTGCGTGCTTTTAATTGCCAACTATTTTTATCATTTTATTTATTCGAGTCTGTGTCGATAGCTGGACTGTTCGTCCAGCGGTTTTACTAAACGGACGCTATTCCTAGATAGTGTTGTTTTAATGTTTATCGGTGGTGTTCCCATCTGGAAACACATTCCGGTTCGATGCGACGCGGTTCTTAACCAAAAGCGTACCGTTAAGTACGCGACCAATAAAATACTAGTCGGCCGCGTATGGTAATTTAGTAATTGCGTGTTTATCCGTGACCACGGCTATATTTAAGAGTCTATGTTACCTCAAATGGCTTAGCATGATCCTCCGTTATGTCGATAATACTGCAGCATTAATTTTGAAATAAATATATGGCAAGGTTGAGGATCAATGTTAAGTATTATAAACCTCAAAAACACGATTCCATAAAATTTTCTCGATAGAAAAAAAATCCAAAGTTACCTCTAAACCGAAAACAATAAACCGCTAGCATTCAAAAAATGCTTAAAATTAGATCATGAAACTTTGCATACTAACTGAACTTACTATAAAGCAGGTCCTACAAGTTTTTTTATTTTTTAATTACCATTATTTTCACAGTAAAAATAAAATACCTAAACTATCACCTAAACTATGCCGTCTTGAAGCTTGTTCCCTGGCGCCCGACGCCCCCGTTCAGTCTCGCTTCGGCTTTCGAACGGGAGGGCTGTGTCGCTTGCGCTCAGAGCACACATTACGCAACAAGACTACGTAAAATACAAATCTTGTAGTACTTATACTTATAGTGTTGGTGCAATGGGAAATAACCGTAATAAAAATAAGAAACGAAAGGGTTGGCGCAAAGAAACTGGAAAACATGATAAACGTAATGAAGTAAGTATATAGCTACCTATCTACTTACAGTATTAGTGATTACAAACATGTCACGTTTGGTGCAGTGGCAGGTGATTGGCTGCTGCGTTAGGAGTTGCAGGTGTTTCTGCATGTGAAGATTTGTGTTTGTAAACGCACCTTTCACGATTCAGGCGAAATCCAGGTGTACACTTTTTTTTTTGATAAAAAATGTGAAAAATGGGTGTCCAATTTTGTAAAAAGTTAAAAAGTTCCCTAAATAGGTTTGTTATTGTTTTGACAATATACAACAAATAGGTATCTATGTAGTACCTAATTGTTTATTTTTATAATGTTGCCGACTCCAGGATTTCAACTGAATCGGAGACGGTGCGATTACAAACACAAATCTTCACATTCACAAACGCGCAGATCCGACAAAACTATCTGTAGGCCATAAAACACTGATCTGTTATTATTATTACTACATATGGCTATATAATTTTGACGGCACGGTTGGCGCAGTGGTTGAGCGTTCGGCTGCTACGCTGCGTGTCACGGGTTCGATCCCCGCACGGAACAAATATTTGTATGACCTGCAGATAGTTGTTCCGGGTCTGGGTGTCTTGTGTATGTGAATTTACATGTTTGTGAACGCACCCACGATACAGGAATATTCCTAGTGTGGGGCAACATTTTTTTAAAAGACAAACAAAAAAAAAATTATCAAGCTATAAATTTCCAGTATAAGCTGATCTCACATTGTATAGGAATTCCGTACAATGAGAGGTCAGCTTGTACTGGAAAATTATCCCTCCACCATCAAATACCAATTCACCAAATTTGTATTTCAATAAAAAATGTAGGGTGGGTAATTGTTATTTGTTATTCATAGGGCAAGTCTGCTTCTATGGACGATTTAGTCTTCTTTTGTATATTTTTAGGGTTCCATAGCCAAATCATAAATAAAAATATGTGAGGTCTAGGTAGGTATTTATTTGTCCCGTGTGATTGTTACAGGACCGGACGGACGGAGGTATGACCTCCGAAAACTGTAGAAATAAATTCGGACGAAACAAATCTTCATGTGTTACAAAATATATAATTGTAAGTACCTATCTATCATACGTGTGTGATAATCACGAAATTTGCTGTTCCCCCATGGCACTACCGCTTGGTACTAACGCGTAACGGTACTATCACGAAATTGGCGAATTCATAATAAAATTTTCATAATGTTGGACTTTTTAGGGTTCCGTATTATTTATTCATGTTGACAAAATTATGCTGCCGGGGTCGCGAGTATATTTGAAAGAGAGTTACCGCGGCACTTGGCACAGGCAACTGAAGGAACAGGGGTGGGTTTTAGTTAGTAAAAGTCTGAGATGCCCTCCCGCTCCGCCCAGAGCGGGAGGTAATTTTTTATATTTTTTTTATTATAATCGTTTATTAGGAACAGAACAACAAATACAGGCAGATAAAAAACAATGTACAACGATGGTAGCTGCAAAAGTTTAAAACTTTGGCGCAGCCACCAACGCCCATCACGCCAGTCATTGAATGATAACATAACATACCCCAAAAAAAGTGTTTTATAATGAATGTTGTGTTTTCTTGCAGATCACCTGAGAACATGAGCTGTTCACTGAATATACACAATCATTGAAATCAAGCGTCCCATTGCAGCATTCTAAACATCTTTTGACGAAGCTAAGATATAGATAAGATAGAAGTAAATTTTTGGAGAAAAACTCAAAACGGACTTGTCGTAAATAAAAAACATCCTTGGTATATACAAGTGCAAGGACAATTACATATTATCGGTACAAAAAAAAATGTATTTTCGGAATAAGGTCTGGATGCGACAAAAACATCAAAGTCGAAATTATAGAAAGATGACCAATATTTCTGAAATGGAACTAAAATTAGAACATTTTTATAAAACATGCATGTTACCTGAGCTATGCAATTCCAGACATGTTCTTACTATGTAAATTAGAAATTTAAGCGATTAAAAATAAATGTTATTTAATTTTGACTATTTTTAATTACTTTGAAAAAAACTTATGGTATTTATCATACCTACCTACATACCTACCTGCATACTTACCTACTTATCCTACCTATACCTACCTATCTTATATTTATACAAACCTTGTCCTGAGAATCACGAACACAACAAAAAAAGAATTATGCAATTTGGTGAAGTCCTTCGAAAGATATACGCATACCTACATTTCGGCGATTCATTCTTATATAGATGCATAATAACTAAGAAAGTGGTAATACAAGGAGAAAGCTACCTATTATAAGATTTTAAAATGGCACAGCGTAAACTTACTAGCAAGCCAATGTACCTACAGAACCCTCAGTGCAAAGGTGACTCGCACTTGACTAGTTTTTTGTAGCTCTACTGCTACTAAACCGACTCTAAACCACTGCATAAATTCTACAATTTATGTAGTGGTTTAGAATCGATTTTTCTAACCTATGTATACCATATGTATGTATACCTAGGTACTTGCATATACCTACAACCTACATAATTACCTACATGCGCAAACGGCTGTCACATAACATACATACACTAAAACTATAAAACGCAAACTTACTACAAAACTAATTGGCGGAACCCACAGCGCAAAGTTGGCTCGCATTTGACTAGTATTTTATAGAAGTAGGTAGGTAAAATAAAATAGTGTGCACGGCTAGACATCACCTATACCGTCCAGTATAAGCTGATCTCGCATTTTATAGGCTTTCCGCACACTGAGAGGTCAGCTTATACTGGAAACTGATCGTTTATAGATACATTGAAATTGTATTTGCGATATAATATATAATTTTATATTCATAAAATGACAAGTTAAAATTAAATTAGATTGATAATTTTATTTCTTAGTACTCGTCCGATAATAGTGTAGTTTACTCTAACGAAATCGCTTCGACCTCAAGGCCGCGCGTGTCGCGTCTCTGCGAGCAAAAGTGTGCGAGCGAGATAAAGAGTGCAGTGGCACGCGGGGAAGTGGGGGCGAAATTAGAATTTGAGCTGAGATGGTGTAGGCTCTTAACCGCAAAATGTTCACCTGCGAGGCGGAATCGCTTAACCAAATAATTATATATCCATTACACACTAGACTTTTGTGAAAAAGATGAGCAGGTAGCCAGCTACTACTAAAATAGCAGCCACACCGCATTGTAAAGCCTCGATTAATACAATTAGTACGTTCAGTTTGATCAATTATCCCTCACAAATGAAGAAACAAGTGTACTCGATAAGTCAATGCCATAAAAGGTCTCCGATTAAGCAATGTCTGTGATGCAAACGGTAAGCAACATTGTAATCGATAAACGAAGCCATGAAATCGAGTCCGAAGAAAGGTTACGTGGTTTTGGTTATCAAAATCGAGACCAGATTTTCGTGGCGGCGAATTCGGCCGTTCCGTGCGTGTTCGCAATTTGATACTGTACCGACTAGGAATTTAACACCACTGTTTTATGCATTTATTATCATGAACTGTCGGTCTATACCGTGTAAACTGAGTGAAGAGCTGCTCACTCCAGCTTTAAAATTACGTTTAATTTTAGTATTATATTAAGTTAAAAAAAAAAAAGTTATGAACCTAGCGGATCCATTACATTTTCACTAATGTAATTGATCATTACATTTTCACTAATGTAATGAATCATTACATTTTCATTAAAGTTCAAAATCCAAAATCCTGGGCAGTTCATCGCTTGCTAAATTGTTTAAAAACCCTATTCCCTAATACTAGGTTAAAGTAGCTTACACAGTCCATTTGCCGCGTCATAAGCATACATTACATACCCAAAGACCTCAATACCAACCCGGAAAATGCGAAACGGTAAACCCTGCAAATTTTATAACCCAGTAGGGATAAAGATTATACCTAATTAATGTCAGCAGCTTCGATAGAGGTCGAGACAACCTAGTCTCAGTACCTGGTGTATGAGAATGTTTAATTAAGCAGTATTTTACTGCTAATTACTGCTAAACTGAGTATTGAATGGAGTTAGTTTGCGTTATTCCCGTTGTACCACGAGGCGCCACTGCTCACCCACTTAATGTTGACTTTGAAGTGATTGATGTTGATCTACAACACGGTACTGTAGGACAAGGTATTAGGTGTACAGGCAGAAAAAAAATCACTACACTGCTAATATTAACTTTACTGTGTACTTTTTAAGCTTATGGCATACTAAAGAGAGTGATGATGATGACAAAAGAATTGATTACTAAGCATAGTCATAACAGTGTTTAAAAGTAGGGCACCTTACCCCACTGCTTCATGCGTGGTCTCTTATTAAATTAGGACATTCTACATTTTTTTTATCTTGATTTTTCTATCCAATCCCTGGTTTTTAATACTGCGGGATTCGTGAGACTAGTGTATTAAGTTTAATGTGTGCTCTGTAAGCTTATGGAATACCTACAAAAAGAACCATCATCAGCCTTTTAATGTCCCCACTGCTGAGGCACAGGCCTCCTCTCTGTGAGAGGGTGTGGGCCGTAATCCACCACGCGAGCCCAGTGCGGATTGGTGGATGTCACATGTCTTCGATTTTTTGGTTCTAGGACATGCCGGTGCCCATGCCTCACGATGTTTTCCTTCACCGTTTTGAGAGCAGTGGTGATGAAATAATTTACACAAAGTAAAGCGCCTGTCGGGGTTTGAACTCGCGACCTACAACTTGTAAGTCGCGGCCGATACCACTGTGCCACCACTGCTCTATCTCACAAAAAGAACGTGGCATTAAAATAAAATATAACGTAGAAATAAAAACTAAAAAAAAATATTTTTAATTAGAGTGTATAGTTTTTGCAAGTTGCCTTTATACCAAATAGCTTGTTCAACTGTACTAAACTACTGCGTATTGTTTGCCGTCAAATGGATTCGTTACCAGACACTAATAACTTAAAATTAATATTGAATAGATTGTTCCTAGTCCATTGAAATTACCGTTTTTACTATTTGCAAAAAACAAATGACTGCTAAGAGCCTGAACAGTCAAAAACTTGGTTGATTAATGTGTGTTAAATTAAACTTAGTTTATGCAAGGCTTTATTAACAACAAGCTAAGTTACTCGTACAAGGTATTAGCAATTTAAATTCGAAATGATCTAACATTACCAGCTGACAATGTTATACGACGAGTGCTGTGCACCATCAATTCTAGTGTTAGGTACAATACAAACTGGTCACGTTAGGACCACAAAAATGTTGCTTGTAAATGCATCTTCTACTTTTAAATGTTTGTTTCCAAATCCTTGGTATTTTACTATGCACAGCTTTTTTTTGGGGGGGGGGGGGGGGGGGAAATCATCTAATGACATCTCCCGTTCTAGATGGAGCGGAAACCCGGGCCTGCGGACGGCGAGTAATGGGTAGCTCACCGTCCGATCAGCACCAGGCCCGATAATCAACGGCGCGTAGTGTTCCACGCGCGCCCCAAAGAGTTGTCAGCAAACAGGACGGGGCCAGTCATGGCCGATGCCTGCCCGGGGGTTGAGGATAAATTCGAAAGAGTTACCTCGCCCCTGGGCATTCAGGGCAGGGAGGAACAGGGGTGGGTTTAGTCAGTAAGAGTCTGACACGCCCTCCCGCTCCACCCAGAGCGGGAGAAGTCATTGGATGATTTCCCACCCCACAAAAAAAAGGTGGAGCGGAAGGGCGTGTCAGACTCTTACTGACTAAAACCACCCCTGTTCCCTGCTTGAGTGCCCAGCACTCAGGCAGGGAAGGAACAGGGGTGGGTAACTCTGGGAGTGGTTCTGTTACGAATTTATCCGCTACACCTAGGCATAACTAAGCACAGCAGCTGTAACTGTCACTGGTCTTGCACTTTGTTTTTAATATTAATTAAATTGCTATTAAATTAAATTACAGATTGCCAGACGTAATAATTACTACTTAGCAATCTTGAAAATTAATAGGTAAGTATCTACTTTAAATATTCAACTCAATTCTTGTTAGCGTTAAGTAAACTCTATCTTTCCTATGAATCGAATTTAAACATGTGTGAAAATGATATTTAATTTAAATATGTATTAGCTTAATCTCTAAATAAAATAACAGTAAGTAATACAGAAGTGGTACGGATTACCGAAGTCGTCCGTTTGCATCGAACGGTGGAAGTGGGTGCGACTATAAAAATGACATTTTATGAGAGATCCAATACCAATATCTTATAAACTTATTAACTGAGAAATCGCCTAGTTGGTATTACCATTATTTCCCATGAATTAAAATAATTTCTTTAAATTTAACACTTGCACTGCTGCGGTAACGGACCGGACTGTAGTCAGATTTATTTTATGTGTTGACATAAGACTTATAAGGCAGAGTTCATCGGCTTAAAATGTCATATTAAATATTACGCCGCATGAACATATTATGCATTTTTTAAACGTAAAATATACATCGTTTTCGTTGATATTGAAGTAAATCTATGCTAAAGGTTACGTACGTCTCGATATTTTAGAGATTGGTAATTCGTTTGGGAACCTCTAGCCAATGCACTGCAGATGTATTTGGAATTAGGAATGCGTATTGCGTGATTTCAAAATCGATCCTTTCAATAGATTGACTTGGGATCGAAATTACTTTGACATACCAAACCGAATATTTGTATGGGTTCTTAGAATAAATATTGTTATTTGATATTGAAGAAACCTCATCCATCAAAACCTTTGCGAAAGAAAAAAACGAGATCCTCTCACGTATCGTTGCATTTTGGAGTCAGGATTACAAAACACGACAGTTATTTCGTCGATTGTTCGCGCGCTGTCAATTTCGCGCGGGAACCCGAATCCGCCATTGTTTAAAAACGTTCGGATGCACCGGGATCGAATTTCGTCACACTGCTCGTCACAAGCATTGTTCTTGCATATTTCCAGACGCGAATGTTGTGTCAACACGTTTGCTTCTCATTGTTTTGGCATGCTTTGTTTGTTATTTGGAAGATGATCAGGTATTGTTGAATTCTCGATAGACGGACGGATGCCGCGTGTAAACACGGGCGCTCATGATGAGCTCATGTTTCCTTTCGGCGTAGGTACACACCGTTAATTGGCTTGGCATGGTTTTCGCGATGATAACAATCAACATGCAAATTCTGCATTACGTAATCGTCCTTCAAATATTTTACGTGTTTTATTCATTCATTAAATTTACAGTCATTTGAATACGTTGTATTTTACATGGCTTGGTTAGGTATGTGCCAGAAATAAAAGATTTATAAGTTGACGGATTTCCCAAATATTGTGTTTTCTAATTAGATCTTTGATACAAGTAGGTACTGCGTCTGGTGTGAATAAAATTTTGATTGTACGAGTATCTGTTTCAACTTCTTTACCTTTTTTATGTCAGTCTTAGGTACGACAGTCCCCACAAAACTTCACATAGCCAGAGCGGTAGTACCAACAGCAGCCTGTCGCAACCGCGACTACGCATGTCCCACGACGAACAATCGAACGCTCCAACCATGTACCAACGTAACCTCAGTCGTGTACCATGTACCATGCAAAGAATTAGCATACTCGCAGAACACCATGCCCACGCGCAGCACTGCCAATCCATCATATTTGCTGCTGTGTGCGTGCACGGAGCCATTTTAGTTCTTACCAATGTAAATTTGCGGGATTTGAAACGGGTCTCGCGCGATTTTCGACTTTTCTTTGTTAGGTTTAGAAGTTTCGGGTCTGCTTCCCCGGTTGCTAGTTCATGGGGCTACAATAGGAAAGCTAATGGCGAGCGTGTATCTACACAGCCATCGTGGCTGAGCTGAAACGATTTTGCCTTGTTGTACGTCAAAACTGAATTAGCTTGCTGGGTTTTAGTATTTGGAGCATGTGGTGGGAAATCTGGTCCTTCGAGCCGGATTACTGGCATCCGAGGTTAATTTTGCCTTTTACTTACCTAATTAACGTATTCAAATGTACCTAGCTAAAGTAGTATCAAATAAACTAATGCACTGCCTCCGTTTTCTATTACGGTACAGGAAATACTTACCAAGATTCAATGACATTTTATAAAACTAATTGAGATACCGTTCTATGAAATCTGTTGGCCATATTTATTACGCTGAGCATTTCCAGATTTGCTAACTAATTATAATGTTCTTGAATGTAATGAATAATTATACAAATATGACTAAGCTATTAATAAGAATGTTGTCATTTACATGTCCGCCAATCATTATCTATTAAACAATGGATAATGTTGACACCTTCCATATTTGGTCTAAACTGTTTTTACACTATGTCATTGAATAAATTAATTTTAAATACTTTTGTCCTTATTTTGGTCAATGCACCAACAGTTGTTAGAAATAAATGCAAAGTTTCTGTCTTTTTTTTTTTGGTGAAGGACCAAATGCCAATGCAATTCTTTTGATCCGCGCGTAGATTAAAAGAATCGCAATCATTCTCAAGAAAAAAATAACACTAAATAACGTAAACACTTCTCGTGTTTTTCTTGACTATCTCAGCTTCCAAGTGGAATTCCTAGGCACAGGTGTTCCATAGCTGGCATCACGGAAAACATACCAGATGGAGTTACTAAGTTAATGACTTCCGGATGGCATATTAATTTATTGCTTTCCTGAAACATAATTATTGTAGGCTTGCTGCCTTGTTTGCTAATAATAATACCTTTAATACTAAGTGGTAACTTTAATGAGTTATTGGTATTGATTGAGGACGGATTAATATTCACACACTCATCATCTGCCCGCGCCTTTTCCCAACTATCTTGGGGTCGGCTTCCAGTCTAACCGGATGCAGCTGAATACCAGTATTTTACATGGAGCGACTGCCTATCTGACCTCCACAACCCAGTTACTGGGTAATACGATACCCCTTGGTAAGACTGGTTGTCAGACTTTCGAGCTTTTGACAACCCGTAACGACTGTCAAAGATCCACAATTGACAGCTGGGACCAACAGCTTAACGTGCTTTCCGAGGCACGGAGACGGAGGAGTCTCGGTATGTAAAGATGGTCACCCATCCATGGACCAACCCCGGCAAGCGTAGCTTAACCTGATGGATCGATCCGTGCGGCTGTTATTACTTTAGCCACGAGCTGCTTCACACACTGTTACTGTGAAAGTGAATCTTTTTATCTGTTGGTTAATTTTTCTACTTAAATTCGAAACTGATTTGTGTGTAACTAGAGACCTGCCCCGGCGTCGCTCGGGTACAAATTAAACACACAAACCTGCCTCGTTTATCGCTCTTTATATTAGTGAAAACCGCATTAAAATCTGTTTCGTGGTTTAGGAGTTAGCGGAGAAACACAAACGCAGAAAGTGACTTTGATTGATTGAATGTATGTAGAGATATGGTAAAAAAAAGAGTGGCACTCCGGGAGTGCCGACGGAAGTGAAAACTTGAACAAAAATGACGACGGCGCGCCAAAAGAAGTTTTCACTTCAATCCGCTACGAGTGTCGGCGTCGGTGTCGGTGTCGGTGTCGGTGGCGAGTTCAATTGTTGTTTTCCCATCTCAAAAATGCCCAACGCGCCTAAAGAAGTTTTCACTTCAATCCGCTACGCGATCCGCTACGATTATCGGTGTCGGTGTCGGTGGCGAGTTCAATTGTTTTTCCCATCTCAAAAATGCCCAACGCGCCTAAAGAAGTTTTCACTTCAATCCGCTACGCGATCCGCTACGATTATCGGTGTCGGTGTCGGTGGCGAGTTCAATTGTTTTTCCCATCTCAAAAATGCCCAACGCACCTAAAGAAGTTTTCACTTCAATCCCCTACGCGATCCGCTACGATTATCGGTGTCGGTGTCGGTGGCGAGTTCAATTGTTTTTTCCCATCTCAAAAATGCCCACGCACAAGAAGTTTTCACTTCAAAAACGCAGCAACTAAGAATGATTTAGAAACCACAGAGTTATGTCCACCCAATTAATAGTTATGTGCCTAGTGACGACGCACCAAATAAATTAAAATCTCGGAGTGGTACATAAAGAAGAAGAAGGTTGAAAAGTACACTAGATATCGAGAAATTAGTTTCTTAGATAAGGGTACTTTTTATCGCAAAAAATTAAACAGACGCGCGGCCGGTGCCTTCAATCACTTGATCACAGCTAGCGTTGCCAGGAGTCCGGATAAAGCCGGACACAGTCAGGCTGTTTGGTTGCGTGTGCGGCCGAATTAAACGGTATCCGGCCTAGTTGGCTTTTGATATTTGACAATTTCCATAGAATTTAAGAAGATTTTATGGTAAATGTTGAGCTTTGTTTTACGTTAGTAAGACTAAAAAATTATTGGCGTCCGTTCGGCCTTTTTAGGGTGCCGTACCCAAAGGGTAACCAAAGTGACCCTATTACTAAGACTCCGCTGTCCGTCTGTTTGTCAGCGGGGTGTATCTCTTGATCCGTAATAGGTAGACAGTTGAAATTTTCACAGAATATTTAGGTATTTCTATTGCCGTTATAAAAAACAAATAATAAAATTCGTACGGAACCCTTCCTGTGCGATATAAATTCGCACGCAACCGGTTAAACCCAAATGTCCGGTTAAATTGACTGGTCTGTCCGGTTTTTAGGTTTTTCGACCTGGCAACCCTAATCACAGTGCAGCTGCTGGACCGATATAAATAAGATGCTCTTTATGGTCTAACAAATAATTAAAACTATTAAAAGGTGCTCGTACAAGTCAGGATTGTGAACGAATTCATTTAGCATATCAAACATTTTATTAGCTTTGACTGGATCAGATAGATTAGAATAAACGCAGACTTAACTAGAGCTGGACTAATTTTATGTGGCAGTCTTTAAAAATACCGTTTGTCGTGGTATGGGCATGTGATTGAAATTGGGATAAGGGCAGGAGAATGATGATAATCTGTGTTGCAAACTTTGTTTAAACTAACTTTTTTAGGGTTCCGTACCCGAAGGGTCCAAACGGAGCCCTATTGCTGTCACTCACGTGTCCGTCTGTCCGTGGTCTGGCATAGAATTTTTTATCTTCCCATTGACCTAAGACATTTAGTGAAAATGTTGATTAATACGTACAACAAATACAAATATATTGATAATGTGCTAGCTGGCAAGTGGCGGATTATTTAATTTAATTTTATGATTATATTTTAGACGACATATATTTATTTTTCTGTTTTACATAATGTTAAGATTGTTGCTTAGAATTATATAGATTCAAGTTCTTAAAACTTAACAGACAGATGTGTTGCTGGGGAGTTTGTTGGCCACTTCTTCTTCACAGCTAAAACACTAGGAAGTGGTGACGGGCGGGCGTTTTTTGGGGGACTGTCTTTATGTAGAACTTTGACGTTCAAAAAGTGCTGGTTCTCAGCCTAGTTTGAATAAATGACTTTTGATTTTTTTGATTTTTTTTTTTTGATAAATCAGATTTTTTCTTTAATAATCCCCTTATTTGGTACAGAATCATAAATCTGCGATGTCCGACACGCACTTGACTGATTTTTAATAAATAAGGTCCATAGCGCCAGGTTCTAAACCTGTTCTTTTGTTGACCACATCGTCAAATTATGTGCAAGTCTCGTTAACAAAAGCTAATTGTCAGTTGTCAATACAGTCATGGTTTATTAATAATGATAATTTGTCATTCATTGATTGTTTGCTCGGAGGCGCGTGTGTCGACCTCGACACCCACACGTCATCTGATGGTAACACAGCTAGTCAGCTATGTCCACAGAACTTTGTCTTGTGTGATTTGTGGGTAGGTGACAAAATGTTAATATACCGGTATTGTGTGACGGTAGTTTTGATTATTTTAATACTCGATGAGCGTGTTCGTTTTTAGGGTTCCGTACCCGAAGGGTCCAACGTAGCCCTGTTGCTGTCACTCACATGTCCGTCTGTCTGTCACAAGGTTTTGTTCTGAAGAATTTTTTAACTTCTCATTGACCTATGAACTGGAAATTTGGTAATAATATTTATTATAACGTATAATTTAACAACAAATACCAAAATATTGATTTCCCTCTTAAGGTAAAGAACCCTAAATGTGCGAAGTTCGACTCGCACTTGACCGATTTTTTTATTATAATTATTTAGGCTTTATTTACAAAAAAGTTAGTCATTTGATTAGTAAACACTGATTAGCAGGGTCTTAAATCAAAATTTTCAACGGAAAATTTGAATTTAGAATTCGGTAAAACTAAGCATAAGGTTAGAGTTTTAAAAATAATATTAAAAAAAAGCTGTCTCTACTCCTTATTTTCAAGGCAGATTTTTTTAAAGAAACAAACTAATAGTTAAACAAATTAGTTTTGTACACTTTTAATAAACCAACTGAAATATACATGTAAGAGGAACTTGCGAAAGTGTTGTGTTGCATCGAATTTACTCAGAAAATAGTTTTACATTTCGTTTTACGGCAGTTTTAAGGCTTTTGTGCATGTTCAATAACGAAACAGGCGAGAGTTCGCATAAATTTGACGTAAATATCCTTTTAACGTCTTTATTTACGATACGCAATTTCATTTCGATACGGTAGTTGTTAATTTTGTCGGCAGATTCTGCGATATTATTGTATTGTGAAAGGTGATGTGCTTGGGTTCTTGAAGCATCCCAAATTTGTGACACAGCAATACCGGTTGATCTTTTAAAAGTTTTTGAAACTGTACCTAGCGTGTGACACATCAAACGAAAGGGCGACAAATCATAGGAAATGTTGTGAGGGTCTCAAATGTATTTTTATCATAATTTTAAAATATAAGTTTTAAAGTTATTTAAGAAATTAGATGAAAAATTACTATCCATTTTTTAAATAAATACAGAATATAAGTAGTTCTGTACGTAAAGCATACAGAAAAACCTATAAAATCTCTGTCTGTGGTAATAAAAAATATGATTATTTCGGAACCCTTTGCACGCGAGTTGGACTCGCTCTTGGCCGGGTATTTTTTTTAAGTCTTTAACGCACTGGACATTACTCTTACGACATTCTTCTTCGTTTACTTTTTTTACATGCTGTATGTAATGGCATTATCATACACCTTTATTTTTTTATATAAGACAAAATAACTTACCCGGCAAAACATTTTTCGTTTAAATATCACCATTTTTAACCCGACTTTATGGATGCGGAATAAACTTTTTAAAACATTATGCTCTTCACTCCGTACATTACGTTTTTATTCGTCCATTTAGTGTTGCAACATTTTAATTAATGATTTTCTCTCTTTACAGGTAAGTTATGCCGTTTTGGAACTCGACAAAGTCATTATGAGGTACAGATTAAGTTTATGCTCTCATTATGGTAAGCAAGTGTTGATTAGTATTTTAATGTTCGTGGTGTATGTTTAATTAAGTAGGTATACTTTTTGTTTTTTGTCACTGGTCTTTTTGTATGGAGGTATTGTGACGATTGTAGACACATCCTAATCTCAGCGGGTCTGTACCGGCCTTCAGCTGGCTTTTAAGATTATTGGAGAGCCGTTTGAATATTGAATGTGTAGGCATCACATTTGTTTTAGGGATCAGTTCTGCATGCCTGGCCGAAGTGGGCACTTGTATTTTGCCGTGATTACCAATATAGTTATTCAGAGTGCCCTATCCCTCTTTCTTTTATAACACTGCACATATCAACAAGTCACTCTCATACACCAGACTCGCGTTGGCAGCAAGTGAGACCTCTACCCTGAACATACTAGAACGTCCCAGGATCCCTGCAGGCCGTACTGGTGCCTTGGGGTCCTACAGTATCACGATATTTTGGTTAAAGTATACAGAATTCTTCTGGTCTCTCACTAAACATCACAGAGACAGTTTAGTACACTGCCAAAGAGATATGGAGAGGAGTATGATTGGCGTCAAATAACCGGACAGAAAAAGAAACACCTTTATAAGATCTAAAACAAGAGTAACGGATGAGCTTGTAAAGATAGACCAATAAAAGTGGAGATGGACCGGTCATATATGTACTGAGAAGTACCCAAGAAAAGTGGAGTAAGATCATTACTGAATGGTACCCAAGAGATGGAAAAAGGAAGAAAGGAAGGCAAGGGAAGAGATGGGAGGATGAGATAAAATTAACAGACGGTCCCAACTGGAGAAGGGTTGCTAGAGATCGTAAACAGTGGAAGATGTTAGAGGAGGCCTGTGCCGAGAGGCACACTGAACTGAGAGACATTTTTTAAGACATTACACCATTGTACTCGTAGACAACAATCTTAAAAGTTCAGGATAAAAGGCTCATTGAATAATTCATTGATTGATTGATACAGAATTATGGACTTCAGTAAAAATATCTTATAAAGTGTGAGTCTTTATAATGTGCATATATCGAAATGAGGGAATCATCATCTGCCTAGCCTTTTCCCAACTATCTTGGGGTCGGCTTCCAGTCTAACCGGATGCAGCTGAATACCAATATTTTACATGGAGCGACTGCCTGTCTAACCTCCACAACCCAGTTACTGGGTAATACGATACCCCTTGGTAATACTGGATGTCAGACTTTCGGGCTTCTGACGACCCGTAACGACTGTCAAAGCTCCACGATTGACAGCCGGGACCAACGGCTTAACGTGCTTTCCGAGGCACGGAGGAGTCTTGGTATGTAAAGACTAAAGATGGTCACCCATCCATGGACCAACCCCAACAAGCGTAAATGAGGGAATCTATGCTTAATTATATCGACGGAAAAATATGTTAAAAAAGGTTTTGTTAAAAAGGCGCTTTTAGCATCCAAACTGTATGATATAAGCCCTTTCAAAATTGAGTCAGTTACGTTTGCATATTAGATATGTGAGTTGTGACGTTACAAACGAAGGTTATTTAACAACAACGTGATACAGAAAATATTTGCTAATTGTTCTAATTCCAGAAGGTCTCATTTGTTATAAATGAGCTGTTTGTCCTTAATCTCTGAAGTTTATTTCGTGTTCATTATGTTTATATTTGCTAGCCTGAAACAGTAAATGAATCTAGCTAGAAGATTTAGCATACGTAACGGATTCCATATTGTCCGATATCGAAACCGGTTGCATATTTCCGCAACCTGTATCCATTTTATTAAACAGCTACTGTCACTGTCATTAATAAAAATGGTCTCTAAACTGGCTATTTTATGTATACCTACATGGATGACCTTTCATTAAAGAGTATAAATTATTAATTGGAATGGCGTGACACATGTTATGTTCTAATGTTTTCGTAACAAGTGCTTCTATCCAATAGCACTGTTTAATTATAATCAGTCTGTGGCCATGGCTGCGTATGCGCAGCGTTGGCGTTTAATCCGTCCTTATGTCACTAGCAAATATATAACGGTTTACGGATTCGGTTAAGCCATTACTGTTATATTTTATTCGTCGTCCAAATAGGAACAAAATATCAATAAATAATACGAATAAAAGTCAGATATACCATCTGTGTGGCATTAATTTGACAGTTATAAATATGCATTGAGATTGATTATTTTTTTGCTATGTTCCGTTTTTTTGTCTAGCTACTTGATACTGAAGGCTGATGTGGAAAACAACGGACCTTATTAGTCAATCAAATGTTCAAAAAATCAAACTCATTGCTGTCGCGATACCAAAAGTTAACTGTGATAAATTCAATGCTGATTGTCTATGGTTAAACTTAAGCCTTCATGAGTTAGTACTTTCATCTAAAATTGTATCCATAACCCGCATTTAGGTTTAAATTATTCACGCATTTCGTCATACTCCCTTATCTCAACATAATTCCTTAACTGCTCGAGTTAAATCACCGTCGGTTACAAATTCAGCTACATACCTACTTAACTGTAAACTAATTTAAATTGAATGTAATCATTATTCATTGAAAATTGCATAAACTTTGCCGACAAGTTGAAACGGCCATGTCGTGGTTAATAAAAATTAAACGTAGCACACTTGTTTATTGAAAAACGTGTTGACAGTGAACATTTCAAAATTGTTGCCACCCTTTTATAGAAATAGTCGACAATCTTATAACTTGAGGTGTTGATGGGATCTGTAAACATTTAACACCTCCTTTTAAGGTGTGGAACTGGCCGAAAACAAATAAAGTGAAAAAAAAAGTTATTTGTCAAGTTACGCGCGCTGTCAACGTGACGTTTGATTGCCCGCCAACGCGTTGCGTCTCGCCCACGTTTTATCTGATGCGTCTACTTTCTGATCCAACGGGACGGCTCCTTGTCAAATGCATCAGTATCTTAGCGTATTATGATGTAAAATGTCGTGACACCGATAAAAATGTGACATAAAGAGTGTACCTATTTATCTGATTGTGGAGGTACGAATGTATGTTGCGTTTGTTAATTCCTCTAGTCCATAAAACATGGAGCGTAGATTGTATCTGGACATAAGTTTTCGGTGTAACAAGTTTGTATGTTTTAAGTCGGTACGCGTTTTGATAGTAAATTTTAAAGAACCTCAGATGTCTGAAAGTCTTACTTATTCAATATTAACTATGTGTTATATGTGTGTGTATTAACTATGTTGCATCTACAACATAGTTAATATTGAACAAGTGAGATTTTATAGTCAATAAATCAAGACATCTTAGGTCATTACGTCTCCTTGGTGCAAAAGAACGCATCTGTAGGTAGCATGTGGCCAAATAAAGATGAACATTACATGTCTGACCACTGGGTCACTTACTAATCTCTCCATGTACGGACCATTTGATCGAGGTTAAATGAGAGGCTTTATTTAAAATTGTAATGAACCTTAGTGAAGAAAAAGAAGCTGAGGAACAAACTCGTTTTAAAAATCTCAATAGATTTTGTAATCAGAACCGAAGTAGGTACAGAAAATGTTGCGCTGACGCCGACCATGCGCTGACAATTGAATTTTTTACTTCTGTCATTTAGCTCATATTAAGCAATGACAAAAATATATTCTGCCATAAATCTTACGCGAGCAAACTCACAATATGACAGGAGAACATAAAACACACCTTCAAAGTAACTCTCGTATGAGTTAAGACAACCCAACTCGCTGCGAATTACCTAAAAAGGCTGGCCAGGAAATTACCACATCGTAAATAATTCATGTATTATTACTCAATCATGTCTGTGCAACGGTGAACGTTTCAGTGGGACGGTTTTTTTGCCCGTGTCCCGTTTGTGCCGCAGCCGTTTTTCTCTAGACATTGTCCTGTCCATTGCGTGCGTCGGAACCACAGTGCAGCAGAATGAGATGACTCATGCTCCCCCGACCACTGCGTTGACAGATTCAGTTTTGTGCAGAAACTCACCGCTCATATTTTAAAAGGCATAAATATTTCGTCAGTCCCATGTTTAAGATCTGTAACGGTACTCAAATCGTCACAGTGACCTGACGAAAAAGAGCAGAACCGACCGGTCACGGCTAGCCGTCGTCACAGGTGCGCCTACGTTCACTTTCAATCAAGATGCTACGATTTATTTTTATAGTTTTATACTACTTTGGACCAGAGATATTGTCGATTCCCATGCTACTTTAACTTAACTGATCATTCGACTTGTAATTTGTGTCAGTTGGTAGGCAGCATGCAAACTTAGAATTTTTAATTCTAAGTCTAAAGTAATTAGCTCATTATTTACCATATTTAGCATTTCGTTATCTCGACCCGCTACAGTAACAGCTTTTTAATTAAGAAAGAGTACCTAATCTGCCAGAGTTCGTGCGAAGACGCCGTGTAGAATAGCGGTCACGGCCTCGCCGGGAAATTAATAAATAAACGTTGGTTTTGGAACGCCATTCGTAAAGATTAAATAATTTACAACCATGACAAAATAACTGAACGGGAAATATAAAAGATGAAATGTTTTATTATTTTAATCAAAACATCTTTGTAACACGATTATGTTATTCGAGTTGTGTGACTTGCATTCGTCCTAGTTTTTTTTTTCTGCGAAATGATCGTGACATTAACATAATATTCCACCTCGATTTACATATTTATAACAAGGGTAGGTAACAGTAAAGTCTTGTTTTAAGAACATACCGGTTGGAAAAAATATAGGGTGGTCCGTTTGTATGTAAATTCGAGAGATATTTAAATATCTAGAGTGACTATTACAATAAATTAAGACGTATAATGTAGCCGTCGTAATTTCACGTTTGTTGGTGGCATACCGGTGCAATGTTAAAGGATTTTTATTGTTTTTTAATGTATATTCATCTACTTATATTAACAAATTGAGATATCAATTCGGTTTCGAAGTATTTATTGACATAAGATGACAGTTCATTGCGTCGTTGGTCTACGGCCGTATAATGCCATGGGAATCAGAATTATGGGATTCATTTACTTTATTTATGTGTCAACGAATTTATGGGTTTTTGAGATTTGGGTAATAATATTCAAATTCAGCAATTAACGTTGATTTTGATTTATCATTGCTGTCCACACAACTTAGTTTAATTTCATATTACCTTTTACGATAATTAACACCTAAAACTTACCATATTTTGGAATTAAAATAAATGACATAGAGTGAAGGTTATGTTCTGTAGAGCTATTCTGTAAAATCTCACCGTGAAAACTTAGGTGAAGTGACCGTGAAGTGGGCTGTCAATCCATACAATCAAGGTGGAATGACAGTTCACTTCACGCTCACTCCACCTAAGTTTTCTCGGTGAGCTGTGAACAGAATCGACCGGCTGTACCCGGAGTGTTTAACGTACTCGATAGCGTAAAAATAAACGTCAATTTGTAGTAAGACTGTAATAAGCGCCGCCTGGTGAAAATAACGGGTAATCTCTTTTTTTTTCTATACGATTTGACATAAGCGAACGTTTACACATACGCGTTCGAGTGCGTTAAAAAGCTCACACTAGGCCCTCTGTAAGCTTTGGTTAAACTGGATAACCAGTATCCACCTAAGGAATATAATATTATCGAAAGGATCCAAATTAGCTGCATTTCCATAATGAATAAAAGAAGTATCATTATAGTTCAAAATCGCGTAAATCAACGTTAAGGGTGGGTAGCCCAAACTATTCTTCCATACAAACTTTGAAAAAAAAAAAAACTTTTTTTTTATGTGTAAACTTCCTTAGCCGCGTTAAGCACTTTTCTTGGGATGGGTATAAAATGTTAAACTCGCGTCAGGACACGTGACCTGATCGAAAATTCGTAAGACGATTTCAAAATATTCAAAAATGCACAGCGTTAATGTTCTAGTTTTCACTTCAGCCGGCATGAATTGATACAATTTTTTGTTTTGTTATTACACCATCAAATAGTAAAGTAATCGCCATACTACGTTTGTATGGAAGAATGACCGACTAGGGCACCCTTAAGTCGAACGAAAGATGTAAGAAGAAGAGGATGTCATTACCACATGACGAAGCCTCCTAATGAAAAACTTCAAAAGTACTAATATCCTTCATAAAGCTGAATGAAGAAGTGAATTTATGTCGCCAAACGAGTTTCCCTGGGGTTACTGTACCTAGAATCCCTTACAAAGCTAGCTACCATGTGGTTTATTGCTTTCACAGACATCTGTCCTATGTTTCGTTATTGTGTAACTAAATCTATTAATCCTTAAAAGGTGCGCGCAGACCGCCCGGGCAAAACAAGTCATAAAACACCTTATTAGGGACCCAGGACTTAGGCACTCGACTAACATGTGCCCAATAGTCGGGCCACTCACTAATCGACTAATTAACTCAGTGTTTTACTATAACCGAGTTTAGAAAGTTGTTCCGTGTGGGCGAATGCTCAACATTTATGTATGAAACTTGAAATTTAACGATGTCATAACATAAAGTGATAGACAACCGATACAGGCAAGTAAAACCGAAATTTGTGATTACTTCATTTAAATAATAATAACACTAAAAGAAAGCTAGTGCCGTTTATTGCCGTAATTGATGGAGTCTGTATTAGTATTAATTAGTCGATTATTAGCGATTTATTATTCGATTATGAGCGTCTTAATTATCAATAAGGCTGATTATACTAAAAATATGGCAAAATATGTAAATAGATGACGAAGCCATCTTCTATTTTATCGATTAAGAAAACGAGTAGAACAGGGCATATTTCTACTTATTAAGTTACGTTAATACGACTATATTTCGTTGTAAAATCGGACATGTTTGTAAGTATATTAGTGCGAGAACATAAAAACTAATTGCCTTAATTAAGATAACTCGATACTGATGTTACAAGTTAGTCCATTAGTAAGATGGCGCATCACTAGTGGACTAGTTAGTCGATTCTCGCTCCTCAGTGGACAGTAATCGTAACCACGGCCATCGATAGTGGTAATCGCTACACGTAATATGTAAGCCACTACTGCCGGTTTATTTACAGCAAGTACATACAAGTCGATACGAAGAAGTTATCTCAGAGTTTCAGATACCTTACAACATCAGCCTGCTTGGGTTTATGGCAAAACATCTGTTTCTCGAAGATAAAATTGTATATTCATGCATAGGTAATCACTTTGCTGGCAAAATCTGAGAATTCTGCAATAGTCTCCTTTTAAAAACATCTTCTCAGATTTATACATTCCGAGGATTAAGTTCTGGAGCTTAGTCCAGAGCATTGAAATTAAGTAATTGTCCCGAGGATCTAGAAAAAGTGACATTGTCAGCGATAACGGTTGACAAAAAAAAAAAACAGTGGCACTCCGGGAGTGCCGACAGAAGTGAAAACTTGAAAAAAATGCCCAACGCGCCGAAAGAAGTTTTCACTTCAATCCAAACAGCGGTGTCGGTGTCGAGTTCAATAGTTTTTTCCCATCTCAAAAATTCCCAACGCGCCTAAAAAAGTTTTCTCTTCAAAAACAAAATGTTAACATCATCATCATCATTTTGACGTCCACTGCTGGACATAGGACTCCCCCAAGTGTCGCCACAACGACCAGTCCTGTGCGTCTCGCATCCATAGACTACTCGCGACCCTGACCAGGTCTTCGATCTTCTTCTGAATGTTGACATGTGCTACCGAAAAGTCAGTCCCAGAAATTTTTGACTTTATTACAATATTGTTAATTTGTTATTAAGCTGGTCACTCGTGTAGAGCTCAGAGTATCCATAAAAACTACAACATTAATTTCATGATAAATCCTTTCGGCAAGAATCAGCCTCCGCACATCCTTATTCCACATAACGAAACGGTTATAACCCGACTCAATTAAAAGTGCAGCCACCGTTTAACTGCGTGTACGCATCAATACTTTGTTTTAATTGTCCGATTTATATCTGTAACTTGTGCTTATGATACGGGAAATTAGTTGCACATCCAACGGGTAAGCGGTTTGTGGTCGGCTTGTGTCGTTATTGAAGACGAGCTGAAGATATTTTTGAAGCGGAGTTGTTTTAAGTAAGGTTTAATGCGGTAATTCTTTGAATTCTGTCCCTGCTGTAGTTTTAGATAAAATGTATAATGCGTTTAAGCTTTTTGAAGTGAAAACTTCTTTAGGCGCGTTGGGCATTTTTGAGATGGGCAAAAACGATTGAACTCGCCACCGACATCGCTATGAGGTTTCCGGTCCAAATGGCTTAGAATTAAGGCCCTTCTCACGGTCCAGTGGCGCCCTCGTTGAATAAAAAATCGTAGCCTAACATGAAAATAAATATTAAATTTAGGCAAAAGTGTCAGAAACGGCCGTTTTTGGCACTTTTGCCTACTACTTTGGATACGAAACATTTTGAAACCTGTTTTAGCAACGTAAAAATTCATTATCCTCTTTGTAACAAACGTCAAGTTGGATTTTTTAATATTTATTTTCTGTGCTATGCTACGATTTTTTTATCAATGAGGGCGCCACTGGACCGCGAGAAGGCCCTTAATCAAGAATTAATCACTGAAGAATTATTGCCCTTTGAACGTCTCGCAAAAAACCATCAACTAGGATTTTCTCTAAATTATTGTTTCTTTTTTTCTTTTTAACAGTAGTGGCTAGGCCACTGGTTTTGTTACAAGACCTTTAAGCCAAGTCTTAATTTGATCACTATTACTTTTTCTTCTTTCCCATTAGAATGCAGATGTAACACATTCTAATGTACTTACCTATTTTGCAGTATTTGGCAACAAATATGTCGAGTCAGCCTTTTCGGCAAACTTCGCTGAGGTAGTCTTTACTACAATAAAATTCTCAGCTCCATTTTACCGAAATCGCGCCTGTTTCAATGATTCCACATATTGTCCAGTTGCGTGGACACTTAAGACACAAAACTACACCAATTTTACATCACAATAACCACTAGGAATCAATAAGCGAATAATTAAAACAGCCACTGAACTTCACTCGAGAAAATCCCGCCAAAAACTCCGCCTAAATTCATTTCTCACTGTGCTAATGTTACCAAGCTACACATCGCTTAGCTTCAAAACTACAGATACAGCCTTACATTTAAATTAGCCAGGAATATTTATGAAAACAGTGACGTTCTATTTGTGCTACAATCTACCCGTATTTATATCAATGCAGAAACCTATTTTAAATCTAAATGGAACATTTGAAAGACCATTTCGATATCAGAGTTTGCCATCAGCTCCGTAATTTGGATGTAAATTTTAATGAAATGGACTTTATTTTGTACTTACATTGATATCATTGAGAGATTCAAATGCTGATTAGCGGATTCAAAATAGCAAACTGTTTGTTTTTGTTCCTTTTGGAACAGGCTAAGGTCAGAGACCATACTGCCTAGTCATCAGTAGTGTATTTTTATTTTATTTTTTTTCATTAGAATGCAGATGTAACACATTCTAATGTTTTTTGCAGTATTTGGTAACAAATTTGTTGAGTCATTCATGTTCAGTCATTGAAACAGGCGCGATCTCGGTAAACTTCGCTGAGGTACTCAATACTACAATAAAATTCTCGGCGCGAAATCGGTAAAATGGAGATACATTTTACCGATTTCGCGCCTGTTTCAATGATTTCACATACTGTCCAGATGCGTAGACACTTGAGACACAAACCTATGCAATTTAACATCACAATATCCACTAGGAATCAATTTGCGAATAATTAAAACAGCCACTGAATTTCACTCGAAAAAATCCCGCCAAAAAACTCAAAGTAGCAAACGTCTCATCCATCGGAATCAGTTCTGTTGTCTATAGGGCCAAATCTCCTTCAAATGATTCGTCATTACTTTACTACTCACAACTTGTTCCGAGTAGAAAATGTTTTAACTATGAACCTGCTAATCAGTGTTTAACAAATCACATGATTATTTTTTTGCAAATAAGGCCCGTATTGGTAAATTTTTTTGTTAGAAAGAAGAAAGTTCTCAGCGGTGGGCCAAAATAAACGTAAATACTTACATACAAAGTAAAATGATTTTCGGGATGAATAGAAACCTTGAAACGTTTATAAAATATCTTCTTGCATTAGAAACCAAGTTTCTTCAATCCCAAGAATAACAAACAGCCAGAAAGATTTATTTTCGCAAGTTTAGTCTAACGGTCAGTGAAGTTCCTAGAAAACTCGCTGAAACCTAACCTATTTTAATAATTGTACTAGACTAAATGCTAGCCAGATGTTGCGATGGTTTTCTCAGAACCCAATTTCCGCATAGACATGTGTTAAGCATATTTTAGGTCTCAATGACTGAGCGAATAAATAGTTTTAATACAATAGAACCACAAAGATACAGACATTCTATAAAAATAATCAAAAATATTTACGTCCCATAAAAAGTAAACGACAACATCCTTGATTCCAAATTCAAAACAGTTTTTTCTTTTATTCTTATGTCAATGTCATACAGCCAATAAAAAGTGACGTGACTTTTAACATCAAAGCTTATACCTTAACTTAGAATTTTTGAGCCGTCTATTTTCATCTGAGCCATCAATCTTGGTTCGCCCCTCCCTCGCGCTGCACCTGCGCTGCGCTTGCGCATCTTTATTATTAGACGTCGCGACGCGCCGGTCGTTGACCCCGACGACCTGCTTACCGAAATAAATCGTGCACACGTGCCAGTTAGGCTTTTGTCAAGCTTGCAGAATTCTAGGGTTGATTAAATAGTAACTGATTTAGCGTAACTTACTCCTAATTTTCTAGGCTTTTTATTTGCTTAGCGGTTGAATGATCAAGAAGTACTTTGGCGACAAGCACGTACCTATAGCCATAACAATCGGGAATGATGAAGAATATGTTTTAAAAATTCAGAACCGGAAGAGCACAATTTTCCTTAATTTATTTTTACACAAAATTAAAACACTGGCAATCGCGTATAATTTATGTAATTTAAGGCTTCAGTGATTTGTAACAAACCTTCTTTAAAAGAATTTTAATCGATTTGATTGTGAATTTATTTTGGATTGTCATAGAAATAACTGAAATAATTTCAAGAGAAGAACATTCAGACAGCGACATTATAGTACCGATAACGATGGTCAAAACGTGTAAAATGCAATGGGTATAGGCTATAAGTAACATAGCACTTAAGGGCCTACCTCCGCATAAGTGGCGCTCTCATTGAATAAAAAATCGTACCTTAGCATAGAAAATAAAGAATCCTATGTTGCGTTTGTTACAAATAGGATACATAAGGTATTTTTACGTTGTTAAAATAGGACTCAAAATGTTTCGTATCCAAAGTAGTAAGCAAAAGTGTCAAAAACGGCCGTTTTTGGTCTTGTTTGATAATAGGTCTAGAGGAATAAATAGTTTTTTTTTTACCGAATCATCACTATTATGAGGAGCTCGTGGCTAAAGTAATAACAGCCGCACGAGTGGATCCATCAGGTTAAGCTATGCTTGTCGGGGTTGGTCCATGGATGGTTAACCATCTTTACATACCGAGACTCCTCCGTGCCTCGGAAAGCACGTTAAGCCGTTGGTCCCGGCTGTCAATCGTGGATCTTTGACAGTCGTTACGGGTCGTCAGAAGCCCGAAAGTCTGACAATCAGTCTTACCAAGGTTTATCGTATTACCCAGTAACTGGGTTGTGGAGGTCAGATAGGCAGCCGCTCCATGTTAAATACTGGTATTCAGCTGCATCCGGTTACACTGGAAGCCGACCCCAAGATAGTTGGGAAAAGGCTAGGCAGATTATAAGTTAAAAAAAAAATCGGTTAAAGTTTTATCAATGGCCATGCAAAACAGGCGCCAATGCTCATACCAATTTGGTCATTGACTTTGATGCAGAAAATTATGTTGCAACATCAGGTTAATGTATCAGTTTAATGTATGCAGGAATTTAAGCAACACAAATATATGAGATTTTTTATCCTAGGAAGTTTTTTAACACTGAATTTTTAAGCAAATCTAAAATTAGTATTAATATCATCGAACATTATTTTACCTACCAGGCTGGTTACACAAAAAACTAAACCGCAGTTCTATTCCAGTTGACTAATCCCGGCTCCGGACGCAAATAAACTCATTGCTTGCAATTCAGAACATAGCCCAGACGGAGAAGTAAAACAAAACCGGCGGAGCGCGTCTGCTACCCGTATTGATCCGTCTGCTAAGCTTAGGTTAACATAGTGCACCCAGACTGTGGTATAGGTAGTAGGGTAGGTAGTCACTTGTATCTATGGCTTCAGGTGGGCGCGAATCGGATCAATACAGGATGCAGAATTTTGAACTGTTTGTTCTTGTTGTGATTTGAAAATGTTAGGACTTCCTCTTACTTTTTTACTAGTCTCCCCCAGAAGCAGAGTTATGTACCTATGTATGTTTATTTTTTTAGCACGCCCCGTAACCTAAATCGCTGGATGGATTTTAGCAAATGAGATATCATTAGATTCGCCTATAAACCCTTGGGTGTTATGACTATATAAAATTAAAAAAAAAAACACAAGATGGCGTTCGCCGTTAGGCACCTAAGTCATATTATTTCATGACATTATGCGGTCATATCGGACAGTGGGATGTCCGTAATGATCTGTCTGCTAAACTTAGCTCAACATAGTGCACCCAGACGGTGGTATCTAAAGCTACTTGTGTCTATGGCTTCATTTGGCGCTAATCGGATCGATACAGAATGCAGAATTTTGAACTGAGAATGTCAGTTAGTTCTTCTGGTAGTTCGAAAATGGAAGAATCTCTTCTTTCCTTTTTATTTTGTTAATATCAACGACGTGCATACCTACTCATTCCATTGTTTACATTAAATATGGCCGCACTAGACTATCTGAAAACAGTAAAGAGTAATAACTAGATCCTATGGAAATTAGGAATAGTTCCCAAGTGCATTATATTAAACTTAATGTCTACAGCATTACCTACTTTATTTTATCCGCGTGATTATCTCTAATATTAATCTAGAATAACAAAGAGCTACCGTTGTGAAACGTCACATCATTCGCAAATTACGCAGTCAGATGCAGTTGTCAGACAGGACTTAGAAATCTAAATAGATTATAATCAATATTGTCAAAATATACTCTGCCATAATCAAATGCCTGGACTGGACTGGTAATAAATCAGTGCGGACAAACGGTAGCCAAATTAGTTGTGGAACCACTGTTACTTTAGTGCACCATAAATTTAATATGGACGAAACAATAAATTATTATGATGAATGCTACGTCAGGGCTGCCAATAGTTGCCATATTTAAAAAAAAAAACATTTAATAAAAGCTATATTTTCTTCTAAGCAGTTTTATAAACACTTAGGCTATATTTTCAAATAATGCAATCTGACACCACTCAAAAATAGAACTGGCTCCATCACTAACTATAGCGCTGACATTTTGAAAATAGAATTGTTTTTAAAATGGAATGCATTCATTTAAACTTATCTATGGTCAAACAATATTAAAATAACGCCGTCTTAACGTGACACTGACAGAATAGTCGAAACCGGCACAATTGCAATAAAAAAAAAATATGTGCACAACAAATTATTCGCTACATATCCTTACAAATGTTTTCAAGTCAAATCGATGCGAACACGGAGTTAGCAGTTAAAACGAGAAATACGCAGAATCGTTTTACAATAAAGGTATAAAATCAGGTGACGATATAAAATAAAGGGTCAACTGAGTGACCGCAGTTTTATTAGTACGTTCGCGGGTATAACTGCAAAATAGGTTTCTTATTCTTCGAAAACTAGTACAGGACTGGTATGGAAATAGAGGGGTTATTGACACTCTTTGTGTGGTAAATAATTCAACGACTTAATTTTTTTTAGAATATGTCATATGCAAAATTCAAAATTAGTGTAAACTCCAAGCATTTAACAAAAAAAAATGTAAAATAAAATGAAGGCTGTATAATTTTGCTATTTAACGCTAACGAGTAATGAATTGATGCTATTCAACGTATTTCCTTGAAGTTTTCCACGCACAACATTATTAAATAAGTATTTACGTATTTAATATTTCCAATGTAAACTATTTATCTAAACATAAACAATCTGAATTCATGTTTCAAAAATAGATATATTTTGTAACAAAAACCAGCTTCTAAACTCCTAAACATTTCCACTCAAGCTGCGCCTGCGCCGACGTAAACACGAACACATCACTATCTTTAACGAGTCCAATCATGAAATAGCCCGTTTTTTGCAGTTCCCGGTACTCCATATAAAACGGTTTCCTAGAATAACCGTATTGCAAATGCAGCCATATGGCCCAAAGATAAGGTGTGCTCCAACTGCGCAGGAGTCGCTGTCAACATGTTAGTAAAATAAATAAAGTTGTCAATTTGTGAACTGTTTTGTTTACAAAACTGTGGACTGCACTGTGTATGTTAATGGAAACATGTGTTTTGCAATGTTACGTGTGGCCATAGACTAGGAAATGTTACAATAAACTTTGTAGTTAAAATCTATTTCGAACTGGTAAATAATTTACTAGCTGATACGTTATCAATTACCTTCTATTGTTTTTGTTTCAAATCATTAC
Organism: Polia nebulosa; assembly: GCA_951329385.1. Lineage (NCBI taxonomy): Eukaryota > Metazoa > Arthropoda > Insecta > Lepidoptera > Noctuidae > Polia > Polia nebulosa. The sequence continues at coordinate 30,204,463 of OX589597.1, forward strand.
TATATGACTCTCATTTATTCTCTATATTCTCTATACTCATTTATTATAGTTTACTAAACAGGTTCAATACTTGTATTGAATGCAACAGAGACTTGATCAAACACACACATGCTTGAAACCATAAACAATTTTCCCAAAATAGTTGGTTTACAAAGTTTCCCAATGCTGCAGCGCATCGGATAACCTGATCTGTTTATATTAACCCAAAAACAATGAAGTAGGTCGCATTTTATGTGGTTGTTATGGCTTCTATAATGTTTAATGCACTGATTTTGATTTAGGTCATTCTTTATTCTTGAAATTATGTGTTTTTCTTGGCACATGGTTGTAGTCTGATGCATCTCTTCTGCTAACATAAATTGATTGTTAATTTACAACGCAGTTTGTTATATTTGTTTCCTGTAAAAATATTCCCCTCAAATGTGTTAGCAGTACGGATTCTCTATAAATATTTTTACAATTCTTTTTTCTACTGCTCTGAAGTTCGACGCCCTAACACAGGCGCCACAGTCAACGTGTCAAAATTCACACCAGTACCAGGTTAAATATGTTACCTGTGCGATGACAGGTTGCTAGTTGAAAAGGGTAGCCCTTAAAAATTATAGGGTGAAGTCTCCCTTATCCGTTTGCCTATGGAAAAAAAAACATGACACAAAACGTTTTAGGTCAGAGACTTTAATCTCCCGAAATACATTTACCTCAAGGTATTACCTGTCAGCGGCAGAGGATTAGCTGTCAGCTATCAAATTCAATTTTGCCTGCTGTGATTGGTTGAAATAAATAACTAAAGCCAATAGGACTTACTAATTCCGTGCTAATCAAATCTTTTGACATTTGACAGTAGATTATAATATCAAGAAGCCCAGGAGTTTTTGGCGGGATTTTCTTGAGTGAAGTTCAGTGGCTGTTTTAATTATTTGTTTATTGATTCCTAGTGGATATTGTGATGCAAAATTGGTGTAGTTTTGTGTCTCAAGTGTTAACGCAAATGGACAATATGTGGAATCATTGAAACAGGCGCGATCTCGGTAAAATGAAGCTGAGAATTTTATTGTACTGTTGACTACCTCTGCGAAGTTTGCCGGGAAGGCTAACTGGACACATTTGTTGCCAAATACTGCAAAAAACATTGGAATGTATTACATCTGGATTCTAATGGAAAAATAAAAATTAATATACACTACTGATGACTAGGCAGAAGGGTCTCTGACCTTAGCCTGTTCCAAAAGAAACAAAAAATAATCAAGAAGCCTACAGACAATTCCGGAACATTACATTTCAAATCAAGAATTCAATTTCTTCATCATGAAACGCTAATATAAACGGCATCTCCTGTAACTGGCACGCTGTACCCACTAACCATGGAGAATGATACCATTCCATTGATTAATCTATAATCGAGTGTATACTAATTGAACTAATTATTTATAGTGCAAGCTAACGGTGTAGCACACGGACGTACATTGTGATCAGTTCGACCGGAACATTACCGCGGCAAACTAATTGGAGACCATTGTTCCATGGTATATGAACGGCGGAATAGGGTTGGGTGCAAGAGTTTAACTACTCGTAGAGGGTTAGGGCCTAATTGTTGTGAAATATTGTGGTGCTAAAAGTGACAAAAACTGTGGGAAGCGAAGGTTTCAAGGTAGACGAAATGGGGAAGGTTATAAGCAAAGAATATATGTTTACCTACTATTAATATCTTATGGGTATGCACAGCATAATAATGTGACTAGGATGCACTGAGCATGCTATGCTCGACGAAAAAGGGCTAATCTAAATGACCACTAGGAGAAAAATTGTATTTAGAAAGGAGTTACGGCCAATGCTTAAATATTTGTTCAGACTACAAGGTTTAAGGGCCCGATCACGTGCCAATACCATCATGATTCCGTTGTGAATAAGGGATAGTGCTATACGTCTTGTATAGCTCCGTCTCTCTCTTCTCCGAATCTTGATAGTTTTGAGACGTCATAGTAGGTAGTGTTCTTTCCGATTTTCCTTTTACATAAAATATGCTTATTTACTACTTAAAATATTAATAATTTATTTAATTCGACGACAACCTGTCGAAGCTGTCGTTGCGCGATAGGATTAAAGGTTTGATCCAGAAGGCAGTGCTCCTTGATACCGCTCGCATTGTGAAGAGGTTCCTGTCTCTGCAGCCCTAACCACCGCTAGCGTGGACCAATCAGCACCGGCGGACGACCATTTTTACACTTTTAAACGTTTTTTTGAAGTGAAAACTTCTTTAGCATCGTTGTGATTTGAAAGTCGATGAAATGAAAAAGCGACAGTAAAAAGAGACAGACACATAAATTCATAAGATTTATCGTGGGAGAAAATGAGATAGGAAGCATTACACAGTGTTTTGTTTTTGTGTTTTAAAATGAGATAGGAAGCATTATACAGTGTTTTGTTTTTATGTTTTAAAATGAGATAGGAAGCATTTGATACAGTGTTTTGTTTTTGTGTTTTAAAATGAGATAGGAAGCATTATACAGTGTTTTGTTTTTGTGTTTTAAAATGAGATAGGAAGCATTATACAGTGTTTTGTTTTAGCCAAAATTTTTGAAGGTTTCTGCCACGTGTGAATTGCACACATGTTTTTATTTTTGTACAATATGTTTTTAAAAAATATTAAAAAATATAATTAAAATGTGTAGAAAATAAATAAACGAATTTTACTGTCATAATCATACTAGGTGTAGGTGCATAATCAACTAAGAGATTACTGCACGTTTTTACGTGCTACTCACGGCACGACGTGGTCACAACATCACGTAAAGTGTGACGTAGATTATGCTGATTACATAGCACATAGTAAAATATAGTTATTTAGTTAAAACTTAACAGTCATTTCATTAGAGAACAAGGTCGCTGATTGCAAGGTCATGGTTGTGAAAACCACAACCATTAAAGTTTGTTTTACCTACTTACTGCATGAGTGGAATCTTCTACCAGCTTTTTCTGCAGCCAAATCCACCATGATTAAAGGACACTGACCGGAAACCTGCATCATTGACTACTTTACAAGTCTAAAACATTAAAGTGTTTACGCATGGAATTAATAAGTACTATCTTGGGTCTGCGATATTTTTATCCAACTGCGCGGCGCAAGGGAGGTAATGTGTTTATCAGCTGTATGTATGTATTTTGTTCCTTTGTGGCACTATAGAGACCAAAAGTGTGAGCCAGTTTTGATAATTCTTACGTCAATTGATTCGTCTTAATCTTGCGAGTGCTACTAAAGACATGACAGTAATCAAAATACAATATGGCGATAACCAGACGCCATATTGTGAAAAAGATTTTTTTTTTTACTGTCACAGGTCATTAGTTCTTTTTGTGATTCCACTGCTGTCGAAGATTTTTTCAAGGCAAAGGCTGGAGGTGGAGGAATAGGTCAATAGGATAAAGCTAGTATCTGTATTAGTAAACTGTGTATATCCTATGCATATTAATTATAATGTTCCATGATAACGGAAGACTCGCGTGCGCCTCCGAGGTCCATTTATCGGTCGGCGCTATGTTCCCGTCTACTAGTTTTGTTCGCCGATGAGTCGCAATAAGTACAATTTACATACTGTATCTATTATAATTATATTGATATGTATGTATGTAATGGATATTGTACTAGCAGTCCGGAAAGACGCTGGTTCTGTTTGAAGAATATTTTTCATTAACAAAAAAGTTTACGTTCTTCTTCTCCTTCTTCGTATCGACTATTCCAAATTTAAATGTCTTTCAAAGTGCAGGTCTAGTTTAAATATATAGTAGTCTATGGTGCAGGAGAGTTTTTGGCGGGATTTTGTCGAGTGAAGTTCAGTGGCTGTTTTAATTATTCGTTTATTGATTCCTAGTGGATATTGTGATGTAAAATTGGTGTGGTTTTGTGTCTCAAGTGTCAACGCAAATGGACAATATGTGGAATCATAGAAACAGGCGCGATCTCGGTAAAACTGAGCTTAGAATTTTATTGTAGTATTGACTACCTCAGCGAAGTTTGTCGAGAAGGCTGCATCGACACATTTGTTGCCAAATACTGCAAAAAACATTAGAATGTGTAACATCTGCTTTCTAAGGGGAAAAGAAATTAAAATACACTACTAATGACTAGGCAGTATGGTCTCAGACCTTAGCCTGTTCCAAAAGAAACATAAAAAAAGTCTATGGTGCAGGTCTTGTTGCTCAAGCATTTTTTTGACACCCATTAAAGTTTAAAATAATCATACGAGAATGTAATAGCGGGTTTCATTCAAACCCGTGTAGCAAACATCTTAACATACAAAAGATACAGACTTTCTCATGTATGAAAGGGCTTACAATTCAATCTATATACATCCACGACACTCAATAACGCAGAAGTGATAAAATAATATTTAATAAGCCCGAGAAAGTTTAATTACAATTTTATTACACGATCTTTTACGGTCCCTTCTCCAAGTTCATAAAACAATTAATGTTTAATTTACAGTTCATAGGAACTCGCTTCTACCCAACATTATTATTAAATTACGGGCCGAAGTAACTTTATAGTTAGAACTTATCACTAGAACCTGACTTTATAGATCTATAAATCTGTACGCGGCAATCATGTTCCCTGTTTAGTATAATCATTATCCTGGCATTCTTTGCATAATCATCTCATTAGTATTCTCCCAGGATCTTGAGATTCCTGTTCCCACAATAATTACCCTGTAATTTTTAACTGATTAGCAAGTTGATGTGAAGACTGACATGTCGCCAAATGACCACGTAACGGGTTCTGCAGTGATCGGCTGGTGGTCCAGGGAAATGAGTGTGACTCCAAGAACCTTAGCAGTTTGGACATGGTTTTATGGCGTCGTCGCGTTTCACGTTTTAGTGGTACTTTATGTGAATGATTAGCCATAAAGTTGGAGTTCATGTTTGTTTCGGAAACGTATCGACAACAGCCCTTAGACATAGGACGTACATAATATAATCAAATGGACGTTTTTTAAAAATATAGGTTTTTCTGCTAGCCTCTGTGTTCCCATATCTGCATACCTTTAATCCATCATACTTCAAAGCAAGACTGAACAGGCACCTTCAGGGCTTGCTCGTTCCAATGTAGTCCTCATCCATCGCTCTTCATCAGGCAATATCTAGGTCAAGCGCTGGTTAATCACGTAATAAATCATAAAAAGTCTACAAAATATTCGCCCTGCACCTTACTGTAAGAAGAAATGCGAAGTCCCGATACAGGAGCGAACGGTAATTAATAGAAGGTCACGTTGCGCCGTTAGATGCGCCAGCGCATCTCGACATATATAGCAAGCGGTCGGCGTCCGGCCTCGCTGTATATAGACGAGGACCCTTTTTAGCCGCGTGCGCAACTTTACTCGTGCAATAAATCGATCTTTATTGGATTAGTTTTTGCTGGTTTAGTACCGAAATTGATGGGATTAGAGGTGGGCGATGGAGAAGGATGTTGGGGTACTGTTTGATAAGTTTTTTTCTGTTGAAAGAGGTTGTTGAGATTTTTTGATGTAAAATAGCTGAAGCAGGTCAATTTATGACTTAGCAGCTGCTTAGCTACCAGGGTCGCGGGTTTCTTTGACCCTGGTACAGGCAACTGAAGGAAGACGGGTAGGTTTTAGTCAGTAAGAGTCTGATACTTCCTCCCGCTCCACCCAGAGCGGGAGGAGATGCGGAAGCCGGATAACATCCTCGGAAAGATCTTGAAGCCCCGGTACAAAGTTATGGTTTTAGTCTGGAATGATCTGAGACTGACAGTATTGTTTAATCATGATGATAACCTATGTAGCTCGTCATTTTTGACATGTTATCCATAGTTATTAGTTTTTGATCTGTGGTTTTTAACCTTTTATTATTGATTTTTAAATTTATGAATATATTACAAACATGATTAGATGCATAGATGCATCTCATTGCATGTATTTTGGGCTACACATGATTGTCTATTCTCGAGGGTATGGCGCTGTAAGCCGAGATACAGATCCGTCCTAGTTCGGCTACAGATGCTCCTTTGTAACGTAACTTTTAATACTAGCCTGTAAGAATGCTGTAATCTGTTTGTCTTGTTTTTGGTGAAATAAATATTATTATTAAGCGTAATCATCAGCCTGCGGGAAAGTAATTGGACGTCGGACAGATAAACAGTTGAACTTAAAATGCCTCAGTAATCTTACAGTTGCATACTTTCATAGCAAAGGGCCTTCCTGCACATAACGGAGTCATATGCAATTACAAATTTGTCACATCTTGGACACATTATAATTAAGTTGCATACGACGCTAATTACCGTCTCGGTATTCACAGCACGAACTAGAAGTTATTACTGTGACATATCTAAGCACAGATTCTATTTATAAAGTAGGTAATATTTACAGTAGTTCCTGGAAAAACTGGAAATGCAGGAGATCCAGGATTTGATTTCACTGATAGTAGATTCTCATTAGCCTGTCACATGAAGTTGTGACAGGGTAATTATAATGAACTGACCAGAAAAAATATATTAAAGAGACTCACCGTAACACCCGTTATTGGCGAAACGTGGACACTGAGAGTCTCTGACCTTTAAGGGAATAAAGCCACAATAATATACGTATTTCTTGAATACTTTAAGAGCCTGTCTTTTAATGTGTAGGTAGTTTATCGAGGTCGATACTTAGGGTTAAGATGGGCGCGTCGATATCCTATCAAAGACATGCGAAGTGTCGATAGTCCGCGATAGACACCGTTACCTCACTAATTAGTGGTATTACGTGTATCAATAGACATTACTTGGGAGTTACGGAATAGAAGATTGTTGGTGATTGCTTTATTAGTCTCCGATAGTGTAGGTGTAATTGTGAGGCCTGGCGTCGTTGTGTTAAGTGTCTAGTTTAATTAACCTTTACGTTGAATTTTCTTTTTGGCGGAGATGTTCTAGGTTTGTATAATTGTTGGATAACTGTTTGATGATAGAGGTGGCCTGGTACTTACTTTTAGCGATTCAGATATTTCCAGCGCTGCTTTCAGCATCGTGGGCTAAACTTTGACAGTTGATTAATAGTAAAGTGACGTAGATAATCCTTCTGCCCTTTTCCGAATTATATGAGGCCGAAGATTTCTTCTTCTCTTCGCCTATATCAGCTCTCATAACCTTGTTTTGTAGTTGCATCTCACGTATGACGTATCAAGGCAATCAATCACTTCCTATCCAGAATCACAGTGGCTATCCCGTTCTGTAATCCAACCATGTCCAGTTTGCGACAAGCGACACCTTGCTAGTAGGTAGCGGTATTCGAAGAATTTTAACTGATACTAGAGTGCGTGACCCAAGCGGTAAATACCTGGTAAATACTTATACCTACTTTAATAAAATAACTAGTAAATACTTTACCGCGGTTTCTGCCTAAAGGGGTGAAGTAAAGAATATTAATAGTAGCGGTAAATTATATTTAGATGTAAAGATATTTAGCTAAATTGTGATGTTGTTGGCGGTGGCGCGCTAGCTACTGTGAGGAAACTGACATAACAGTTTAAGTGCTAAGCATTATACGAGTAGTTATCGAAGTGAGTACGCTGGCTGTAAGTCGTAAACTGTGGCTTTAAAGCCCATCCGAATCATTGGACGGTACTGCTGCTTTTAGATCTTCAAAAAGTTGTAAGTTGTACTCCTCCGCTGTTCTTTTCTAATTATTTTTTCTGCGGGATCCATGACAGTTGATTCGTTTCTCCGAGACTCTTCGAGCATCTTTGCTGAAGCGCTTTATTGGTGGTTGCCCATGGTTGCCACTGTTGATCGGGCTATCAGGAGTTGCCGTGGTTAGGAATAGTGTGTCTTGTCACATTTAACGAGACGGCTGGCGCAGTGGTTGATTTTTCAGCTGTTGCGCTGCGTGTTGCGGGTTCAATTCCCGCACGGAATAAATATTTATAAAGCCTACACATAGTTGTTCCAGGTCTGGGTGTCTTGTGTTTGTGAACGCACCCACCATACAGGAGTAATTCCTAGTGTCGGGCAACGTTTGTAAAAAATAAAAATAATATTTAAAAAAAAAAACTTAAAACAAATTAATCGCATGGGTGTAGGCCACACAGTTATGCGAACCTTCACAAAAATATTCACAGAGCATGCAATTAATAAAACAAACAACTAGGTTAAACATTATTAACCGCAGAATCATAGACCCAACGATTTTCCATATTATTATAATTATTAGTTTATTAATATTATTAACTAATTAGTTAAAATTAACCTTGCTAAAAGTTCCGGACGCCGCGCCGGACGAACGGTAGAAACATAATAACCTAATTTGCGGGTAGATGTTGAATATTCATGTTTTATTACATTTCTTTATTAGTTATTAACCTAATTTTCAATGTTAATTAACCTCTAAATGTTTTAGTGATAGTTGAGGCTGAGTTTGAATTATACTTAGAAATGTAGAGATTATGCGGTTTTGGCTCCGGTTTTAAAAACTGTGGGAGTCGTAATGGCCTTGCTGCTTCGTTTTACGGAAGCGTAGACGTTCGTGTAAATATTTCCGATGATGCGAAAGGGGCATAGTTTTGAGGATATTCTAGCTGTTCCCACAGGAGCCGTGACTTTTTCGGGAACATCATCATTTCAGCCGAAAAACGTCCCCTGCAGGACTTAGGCCTCCCCAAGTGTCGCCAAAACTATCAGTTCTGTGTGTGTGGCATCCACCAGATTCCTGCGGCCCTCACCAGCAGGTGTATTCGCTAACTCAGTTGACATCAATTTGATAGGCACTATGCAGTACATTGCTCGGTAGACATCGATTATAATAGGCACTACGGTTTTCCTATAGGTACGTCAAAGCAGCAATGTACGGCAAAGTGCCTATCAAATTGATGTCAACTGAGTTAGCGAATACGCCTGCAGGTCATCCTTTTCGGGATAAAAGTAGTGTGAAATCTACGAAATGGAGAGATGTTTTTTTTTTATCATCAGCCTTTTAATGTCCCCCCTGCTGTGGCCGCCTCCTCTCTGTGAGAGGGTGTGGGCCGTAATCCACTACGCGGCCCCAATGCGGGTTGGTGGATGTCACATATCTTCGAATTTTTGGTTCTAGGACATGCCGGTTTCCTCAAGATGTTTTCCTTCACCGTTTTGAGAGCAGTGGAGATTAAATAATTTTACACAAAGTAAAACGCCTGCCTGGGTTTGAACTCAAGACCTACAACTTGTAAGTCGCAGTCGTTACCACTGGGGCACTGGGGCACAAACACTGGTCGCAATTTTTTATAATTGCAGTCAAATCATTTGCTTAAAACATCAAAAACTAATTTCAAAAGACAGGTGCTGACTTATTATTTATCACTAACATGTAGGTATTTCAAACCAATACTTAATCAGGATTTAATCGTTTATTTAATTAATAATAAATATAAAGAAAGTGCGCTAGAGCTTTAAATGTAAATTCCTCGACTTGTTTTGACAGACCTTGAAATATAAAAAAAAATACATAAACAACCGTAAAACCGGTTTTTTTTACAACCTGGGCCTAGAATATTAAAGTCTGGCAATACTACATTTTGTATTACTACCGCACACACTTAACACCGTTATAAGCACATGAAGTTTTTTTTTCATATATGAATGATGTTTTAAATGGATGATAGGCTCGCGTTTGTCCACTATCTCACCTGATGGTAAGTGATGATGCGCTGACCGGTGAAAAAGGTCACTTTACAATTAAAACGTCAGATCCGGGTTATATCAAAACTCATTCATTTCAAATCATCATGTTGTAGATTTTAACCACAGTTAGTATAATTATACATATTATATAAAATAATTAATTAAATAATATAAATTAAATTAAATTATAATCATAAAAATATAAAATATTAAAAACAATAAAACTTGTTTACAAAAAATACAACCGCCTTCTAAAAATTACAAAATAACTTTATTTTCGGAAGTCGGTGTTTATATTTTGTTTCTTCGTTATTTGACACCGACTTCCGAATATATATAATTTTTAGAAGGTGGTTGTATTTTTTGTAAAAAAGTATTTCATTTTTCACTTTTTAGTTGTTATACCCCAGAAGTCAAACCAAATATTAAAGTTATACCCGAATGGATAACCCCAATAACATGGAATTTGAACATTTGGAGAAGACCATAACGTCATCTGTGTATCCGTATTTTTTTTTATGTTGATTTTTCTAAAAAGTGCTGAATCGATTTCGATAAAATTTATATGGGACCACCTCTGAAGTATGACCTACCAAACAAAAAAATAATTATCAAATTCGATTCACAAATCTCGATTGAATCGAACCTCCTCTTTTTTGAAGTCGGTTAAAAAATGATTAATAATACGCCTGCTTCTTGAATCATTTCTTTGTTTGTTATTACATTAATCATATTTAAAGTAGCAATGGTTATCTTAAAACACAGACTCATGAAAGGTTCCTTACTTAACTGTAATAATATCTCTCAATTAAACGACATGTGGGTTGCACTATTTTGGCCATGGTTGAAATTAATGACGTCACAAGTAACGATAACATTAACCACTCAACTTCGGGTGTGTTAGGACTAGGAGTCATAAGGTAGTAAAAAAAATCCCGAAAAATGCGCATAAAACACCGTAAGTACACGCAATCTTAGGATGCGTTACCACTAGAGCGGAGCTAGGTAGAGCGGAGCGAAGATGTATGAATCGTCCAATCACAGACGAGACAAAGTGACGCGATAGAGGATTTCAACCATTGTGATTGGTCGATTTCTGCACATCTCCGCCCAGCTCCGCGTCTGTAAACGCACCCTTATATTTTATAACCTCCGATCTACCACAACAGGTTTCCCCTTTAAAGTTAAAACTTCTAAACACGTTACCGATTAATTCCCGTAAACAGCGCAAATCAATAATTCTAAACAAGCGAATATTTCTCAAAACCAGTCAGCTGAGGTCGCATGAGAGTTTCCCCAGTGTCAGAGTGCAGCCGCGAGTGGAAAGCGCATTTCGCTGCGTCTGCGCACCGCAAGGTTGAACGATGCCTTTTTTGACTGATTTATGTTATTTATTTATGGATGGAATCTGTTCCGGTTTAATTAAGTTCTTTTATAGTATAGGAAGTATTTACTTGTAAGCGAGTACGTGGTAAGTATGCACCTTGACTGTGAATTGGAATAGTTCTTCTTAGTTTAGAATAATTTTCAACTATTTCTCTTTAAATTACACACTAAATAAAATCGATAACTTCAGTCTTACAGTAGTTGAAAATCTTTCACTCCTCTGGCATTGGAAATCCAATTTGTTCAAAGAAACATGCCAGCCTTTCATTAAAACAGACTTGTAGACCACATATCGCGGCAAACACTACAAACTAAAAAAAAAACCTATCAAGTGCGTGTCGGACTCTCACACGAAGGGTTCCGTACCAAAGACTGATAATAAATAGGTTTTGTTTTGGGCTGTATTTCATTTTCCGTAATAGGCAGACAGTTGAAATTTTCACTGGATATGTATGAATGTTGCCGCTATAAAATTAAGGGGGACTCCCCGGGGAGCGGCACCAGAAATATATATCCTGTGAAAATTTCAACTGTCTACCTATTACGGATCATGAAATACAGCCCGCTGACAGACGGATGGACAGCGGAATCTTAGTAATAGGGTCCCCCATTGGTTATACCCTTTGGGTACGGAACCTTAAAAAGCAAAAAAGCACAGAATAAGACACGCATTCACATAATTGTATGCCCACTCTCCTTAACCGCACGCGTGATGTTTACGAAACCCTCTAGGTCTTACGATAACATTGTAAGGACGTGCTAAATGTATCCCCCCGTGTAAACGTTGTCTCGTTATGATGCATCATGCGTGTTTGCGTTGCGCTTGCGCATCGTGACGTGTTTCCGATATTTGAATTTGTGGGAACCGAGAAAATTGTTGGAGGTATTTTAATCGACGAATTCGCTGGTGTAATTTAAATTGGGTAATGGGTAATTACAATATGAAATAATCTTCTTTTTTTTAAGTTTCTGCCTTTTATAAAACACGAAACAGAGTAAAATCAACAAGCCACACATTTTCTCTGTCAACACATCTAACAAACGCCGACACCTAACCCACTCACAGAAGCTTAATAACAAACATTGCTGGCTAAAAATCCTCTCTGAACAAAGGCACGTAAAACCTAAACAAACAACTTTTACCTGCAAAGCTAATATTCAGCACAAACCGATAGATTTCTAAACGCACCTCAATGTCGGAACACAGGATTCAGAAGAGCAAATACGTACCGAGAAACAGACAAACAGACAAACGTTTGGCACAAGTAAGAGGAAACAGTTGATAACTGGTCATTCTTGCTAGAAGTTGCTTACGATAAAGAGGAATATTGGTGCCGATTCTATTGTGCACAAACTAAACTTTATTTAGGCTATTGCTATCTTTTTCTCTCTAATAAAACAAGAAAGAGACGGACGTAAAAAAGAGCTGTCAAATTTAGTTGAACTAATATTTCCATACAAATTAAGGGTACACGTGAAAACATCTCATCTAAAACCACGGTGAAGCGCAAGACGTAAACTAGTTTGACATCTCTAACTTAGTTCATAGCTATAGCCGTCCTTTTCTCGCACTGCCTTTTAGTTAAAAATAGAGATGCTCTAATTTTAGTTTAGTTATTGAACAAGAGAATCCGCAGCAATGCCACTGAGGTGGATGAGGATCCGGAGTTAAGACTTTAGCAACTACAGTACAAGAGTTACTTGGCTGACATTATAATAATAATAATCTTGCCGACTGAAGTTCGATCACGGGGACCAATCTCAACGGAGGTTAGCCAAGTACGCAGGAGATATTATAGTGCAAATGCGTGTGCGCAGACACAGGTGCACTCTGTTCCTTTACTCATAGCCCAACTTCCAAACTCGGGCTGCTACATAGTAATTCCTACTGGAAAACCCAATAACACTTTGCCCGACCGAGGAACCAAGGACCTCACGCTCAGCAGTAGAGGCCAGACCGACTAGTGTTTTGTTCGTTTCGGTCTCAGAAACGTCTCCAGAAGTTCCTGCCTTTTTCAACCAAAGTTAGTCTCGCTCAGGCTCTTTTTCTACTTCTTCTAGACTATGCTGGTGTCTGCTTCCTTGATGTGACTGAGGAACTCCTTGATAAGCTCGAACGTCTGCAGAATTTGTGCATACGCTTCATCTTTTGCTTTCGGAAGTACGACCATGTGTCGTAATTTCGGAAGCGGTAGAGGTGTTTGCCCATTCGGCAACGTCGGGATACCCACATTATTTCTTTACTCTTTTCAGTTCTTCACAATCCCAACTCCCCCTTGCACCTCCGTGAACGCTTTGAGTATCTTGTTTCAAGAAGAAACCCTTGCCCCTCATCGTCCTCTCTTCTCCTTCGGTTTCCTTCCCACTCTTCTAGTCGTTAAAGTATCACAGTATCTAAAGTAGGAAGTGCTAAAGGCACTCAAACTAAAGGTTTCCATTAACGCTTTCAACTCAAGCCTTGGACACAACAAACACAAACAAACATACACGTAAACAGCCAGGAGTGTGAATGCAAAAGTAAATCGTGGTACAAAACTCAAAGTTTGTCTACAGCACGCATACGCCATACTCCTAGCAGACATGTTGATGTTTGACCAGCAAAATAAATCGCAGGATGCAACCGAACGATTCTTTCAACAAATTCTTTACCTTTTCCAAATTAGGGAGGCTTTATGGAGTTCCGAGTAAAGTAATTAGTCTGTACGAAGCCTTTGATGCTGTTAAAAAGTTACCTTTTTTAAGTATCTAGAATTTAGAAGAACTGCTAATGGCATTGAAGTGGATGCCTTTTAGGGGAATGCGTTAACAACTCAGGATGAAAGGAATTATGAAACAGAAAATTGTAAGGATGAAGTTGTAATGTTGCTTCTAAGAAAATTCGAAATGGGTATACCATTGAATAAAGCTTCAAAAACTTAGAATAGAAAATATTTATACGACATAGACACATCACAACACAATGTAAAAGAAAATAATAGTACAGAATGATACGCAATAAAATTGCACTGAGCGTGCCAACACCGAATAGGATACCATCTCAGCATTTGCTGGGTGTCAGACACCCAGCGCTGGTTTTCAGTTAACATATATAATGAGCTCAAAATCTAAGCAGAATATTTGCCACCATTCAAAAAAACTTGCCATAAAAGACTACCTCTCAAGCCGTGAGATTTTTTATCTGCCAAATGGACGGACCTACAAATAGGCCCAAGTAATTATGTACATAAACGGATACAATAGGTAATGTAGTTGCCTATAAATGGCGAATAACATTTATCGATCGATTGATGGCAACATTCGCCGTTGACGGCCCAAGACCACAGATACCTTTAAAGGCAGATACGGTGTTTGTGCCCGTTTTCTATCGCTGCCCTATATTCTGATTTGGAAAGTTTTATGGTGAGATAGGTCGGGAAAAGGAAAAGTGGACTTAAAATAGCTGTCTTTATGCAGGTCCTTTTTTGGCTGCTTTGTTTCTATGGCATCAGAAAGAGCGAAAAGGCATTCCTATAATAGAATAGGATTCGGTTTCTTCGCTGTCAATTAACATTTTTCATTCTTCTTTCTTTTCTTCTTGAACTTACAAGAGTTCAACTCACATAGAGAAGAAAACGTCTCATCACATAAAATGTCCCAAAGTATCTAACCAAAAAACATCCCACTATAAGAGAAATCCGTGTAAATCTTATCTCCATGCCTCTAGGCTAGCGGTGAACTTCACAACTCCTCAAGATTGTCACAATTACTCCGATCGGACTTAATAAAGTCAATGAGAGAAATTTTTGCTATATTGTATCGCCTCGGGCTAAATCGATAAACGTAAAAGTCGTTCACGCTTTCATTCCTTAACTGGGAAAGGAGTGGTGGAAGGAAAGAATGTGACGTCAGACCTTTTTTGAGGAATGCGGATAAAATGGCAGCTTGATTGGTAATTTTTCTGCTAGGTTTAAATTAAAATGCCCAAAAAGAGTCCTATCTCATGCAGGCCCTCTCATTACTGTCTAGATACAGCTTTTAAAAAAAGAAAAAAATCTAATATGGCTGCAGAAATACGCGGGAAATCAAACAACTGATTTATTTTTATGCAATAACAATTTTATTTATAGTTCTACTATTGTAAACAGATTGTGGAGTAATTATACAACCTGATTTGCATCTAGGACCTTGAATATACAGTCAAATAGATCCGAAACCAGAACGACGACATTACACTTTATTGCGAAACGTTTTGATACTTGCGGAATCAAACGTCATAAATCTATAACCAGTAATTTTATGCAGATAAGGTTGAATTTTGTATGGCTTTGTATTAAGTAGTGGTGACAGAGTTACCGTTTTATCGATTTACAAAATATTTTGATTAATCTAATATATTGAAAGACTATCTCGTTTTGACGTAACCGTCTAGAAGTTTAATCGGTTTTTTATTGTGATAAAGTAGAAAATTATGCTAACGACTCCGATTTGTTTGTGCCGCATTGTTGTGATGTCATTATGAATGTAGTTGTGAGTTTGTAAATAAATGTTGAATATGTTGACCTTAACGGGGGACAGGTTGCGTTTGCAAAGGTAAGGTTGACTATGGCAAGGAGGATTCATGGAGTATCTCTCGTTCTTTGAGATAATATGCATACTACACATTTAATTACCTACTGGCTTGTTAAATAAGTTTTTATTAGAGGAAAATGTGTTGATATAATTTATTTTATTAACGTCTTCCTAAAGCGATTAGCCTTGTTATAAGCCATAAATATAACTAGCACGCTTGCAGTCTTGTTAAATTATATTACTAGGAATAATTAAATTAAACCGCAAGAAAAAACACAGTTTTAAAATCGTACATTGGCATCAGGTTCCGCATTCATTAAATGAAAGTAGAAATTCCGTTGACATTTAGTTTAATAAACCATTGATAAATAGATAGAAAAAAAACTAAATGAGTAAAAGTTTTAGCAAATAAAAGTAATTAATAACCTGCAAACGCGTGTGTATTAATTACTTTATTAATGATGTTTTAAATAATAAACACTCACATAAAACATAAAGAAAACGTAGCGATGTTTTAGATCGTTATCGGTTTGTCGAAATATTTGTAAACGATATCGGTATACCGATAGCAGTCACCAGTCACGATATTGGCTGTCCCGGGCTCAACGAGAAAGCCGCACTATTGTCATAAAGTGGGACACGATGAGCGCTAAGTATCAGATAAAGCGACCGATCAATTCGACTAATTGCCTATCGAAGTATCGACCACTGACGAAAATCATCGACATCCATTGATACATCTCTACAGTTAACGAACTCGATTTATAATAGTTATAAATATTCATTCGATTTTTGTATTACAACGGAATCGACTATTAATTTGAACGGCTTCCCGATTTCAAACCAGACCATTGACAGACGAGATCGCTTTTCGAACTACATGAAAAAGATTCCTTTTTAACCGACTTCAAAAAAGTGTAGGTTCTCAATTCGTCTGTGTTTTTTTTGTATGTTTTTTACGCGATTACTCCGCCACTTATGAATAGATATTGATGATTCTTTTTTATTTGGTAAGTCATACTTCAGAGGTAATCCCATATAAATTTTATCGAAATTGATCCGAAATTAATAAATCCGAAAAAAATAATAAATTTTATTGAAATCAACAAAAACATAAATATGCATACAGAGATGACGTTTTCGTTTCCTCCAATTATGCTCAAATTACATGTTATTGCGATTGTTGATTCGGGCATACAGTTCTGGTATAACAACTAAACTTCCAAAAAAGAAAATACACTAAAAATTGCAAGATAACTTTGATTTCGGAAGTCGGTGTCAAATAAAGAAGAAACAAAATACAAACACCGACTTTTTGACTTACTTTTTTGTTAATTTTTTTTTTAACTTTTTAGTTGTTAAAGGTACCAGAACTTTATGCCCGAATCAAAAATCGCAATAACATATAATTTGAACAAACCAAAACATCATCTCTGTATACATATTTTTTTTTAAAAACGCGTTCTTTTATTGAACACCATTATCCGAGGTATCAGAATCGAGTTGATGAATAAAAAATCGATTGTAAACTCGAAGGGCATTACAGTACATGACCTGTCAACGAGACGCGAGATACGTGACTAGTGTTGCGAAAACATATCGATATTCATACGACGCTGTGCGCAATATGGAATTTCTTAGAATTTATGAGTAGCGGTATTACAGGTGGATTTTATAGCTTCTAATAAACCTGTATTTTTAAGATGGTGACATATAAAATAAAAATTGCTAACAATATCTAAAAATGACGAAAGAGAAACGTTGGAAAATGGTTTACAGTTAATTCTTGCCTTTTCCTTACTGCATCGGTTCGCGACCTTTGTAAGTATTAAACCCTTATCTTCAGTGATGGGAGCCATCTTTTTCTGTTCGAAAGCCCACGAGAGGTGTAGATTACTGCAATTCACAAGAGATAGGTGTGATTTTAACTTATCATTTATCATCACTGTAAAGATTATTTATTATTTTCTTACTTCACAACCGCCGTGGAATGTACCTACACGTAATCTGGCGTTGATTTGATGTTTATTATAAAATATACGCTTACGTGTAGACGTTTTACACAATGAATACGGAAAGGTGAATATCAATAATCAACATACTTAGCATACTAATTGTCATAGTTTTATTATTTACGACTTCTTAGCATAATCAAGCAATTAACTCAGAAATATCTTATAAAAACTTGTCACAGATAACGTCGATAAAAACTCGTAAACAGTGCTAAATTTGACAGTTCGAATTTCCCGTGCACAATAGAATTTAACGGTTTTTACCAGTTCTAGCCATGTCGGACTGTGTAAATTCCTTTTATTTGTGTCCGCAGTATGTAGGCCAATTTGTTACTTTTTTCCACAGCGACAGGTTTTGAAATGTATTTGTATAAAAAGAGCTGGCGCCGACACCGTTGTGTTAATCTGTGATACGTTATTTGCGATTTTTATCGATGTTTCTGTTGATGAGTTACGGCTCTATTTCTTTTTTGAAGTGGCGTGAGGTTGAAATATTACGTACGTTTATTTGATGTTTATTACAATTAAATTACAATATGAATCAATCTTCATGGGGGTCTCACTCAATCGATTGATACAGTTATCATTTATGTTGAAATCTAGACTTTTTATGGCTTACAGACAGGTAGCTCGGGGGCACTATTTATTTAGCTATAAAGATTTAGAGATTAATCTGAATCTTGGCTCTTTTGTTCCGAATTGCATAACTTGCGTTCAGTTAACACTTTGATTTGTTATTCTTCTTGTTTATAGCTTCTTTAAAATTTATGATGCAGTTAGACCAGATGAATGAGCATCATTCCAATTATTCTTCTGTTTATGTGTAGTTCTGGAACATGTTTTGGCTGATACGGTGCTATTGGTTAAAACATAATAATTCGTGATTGAAATGGACTTCATTGAAAACGAGAAGCTGTGTGAAAGAGGATATGGGTTAAAAGGGGGTGACTACAGAGATGACGACTAATAGAGGAGTATGGAAGAAAAAGACATGTTGCGCCGACCCCAAATAAATTGGGATAAGGGCAGGAGAATGATGATGATGAAAACGAGAAGCTATATAACAGAACTGTTACAAGCCATTTTTTAAGTGATTTAGCATAATATAATATGCCTTCTTGATAAAAAGCAACACCGCCACCTCATATAACACACACCGTAAACTTTTAACCCGCAAAAGGACATATCACTACCGATATCCCTGACCTGCACCTCTGTAACGACCGACAGCCGAATCCATACGACAGAAAATTAAAAGCTACCAATAATTTATGAAATCGCCAATCAACCTTCGAAAAAGAAGTGTATCTTAACAGCCCAGTGACAGTTACGGTAATTAAACAATGAATCATGACATGATATCCTTGTTTCATAAAAAAATAATTTCCGCAGAGTATCGAGTGCCATATCGGGATCGAGTTACCTTGCGCATGCGCATATCGATACTTGTAGAGACAAGCTGGCCTCATGTTGTGGTAAAAACGAAATATGATAAGTGGGTTTGTGAGACAAAGGTCGGGATTTTAATAAGTTGAGCCTTTGATGGAATATCGTTAATCAAGTCAGCCTCTGATGCACTTGATCAATTTAAAATTTTGTTTTGCAGGCATTTTAGGGTTGGTCATCATTTGGTAAGTCAATGTTATGGTGAGTGGTGACGAAACGAAAGTCGAAGGTAGAAATACATATCCTATTAATTCCTCACATCCATACATACGTATTCATTAGAACTTCCGAGAGCCATTAACATTGATGTGTCATCTGATGTTATCACAAGCAAGTTTTCTCCCCGCTATGGAGGAAAATGACACGTTACCGCGACGAATATTACAGCATACTCACTTTTAATATAGGAAATGGAACCAGAATTCTAAAATTATCATATCTCGTTAAGGCTAAAAGGTATAAATAAAAGAAGCACTCCTTATCATAATTCCAATCTCAATACCACTTCCTCACAACCTGTTATCACCAGCAAAGCAAAGAGAAATGCACACAATTTTAACTCCTTTCCAAGTTTCCTCAAATCAAGACCATATTTACCGGCAAGATGCTCAATAATTTGTTCATAAACAGACATGATTCGCATTCGAAGTAAGTAAGGAACTTGTAGATAAAATGCTAATAGTTATTCCTTCAACCAGTTCATATCGTAAAGCGGAAACAGGGTTTTATCAATGTTTTCTAATCGTTTATTAACTTAGCGTGTGGAACAGGGTTGAGCCTACCCACTCAGCATGACATCTGTGACCATAGCCGCTGTTTTTATGAAACTATACTTAAGCTAGATATCAAAAAGACTGTTATAGTAGGACGGTAACGAGAGTTATGTGAGTGACCCTGTCAAACGCTTTGTATAGAACCAAAATGTTGCTCAGGTGTTAAAATAGACAATGAAAAGACGCAGTCCTTCAAATAAAGTCAAAGCGAAGATTTTTAAGGGATTGTTTTCCCCATCGTTAATTAAGATAATTTAACAAATTTTATTTTTAATATATGGTCTCGCAAAGTAGATCTAGAATAGGTCCTTGTGGTACCCCGAAAGTCCTTAAAGGAAAATTCTGATGTAGGTAAAATATCTAATTTTTATATCAAGATTAGGAATTAATATTCTCCTTCCTGACAACTCTTGCTTATTAACATGTAGAGAACATAGCTTAGAGATTAGATAGATCTTAGCTGATACATGCATTACCATAAGTAAACAATTAAGTGTCCTCATTTATAAATAGCTCATTCATTTATATATTTTATTAGGTTGCAAATATGCAGGAAGCTTGTGATTAAATTAGTTGTGAATATTAAAGTAGATGGATGGAGAGGGAGAACGAGGTCAAAGAAAAGATGGCTGGATCGTGTGAAGAATGGTGTGGATGAAAAGGGAGTCAGACATAGCGTGACGGTTGACCGGACGCAACGGAAAAAGAAAACGAGTTACGCCGGCCAAGTAACATGGGATAAGGGCAGGGACATATTGAGGTTGCATAATATGGAGCAAGGAGCAATGGTGCTCCAGCGGGTACGGCACCGACTTACGAATTGAAGATCGTGGATTCGAACCCAAACAGGCGCTTAACATTGTGTAATTTATTTCAACCCCACTGCTCTCAAAACGTGCGAAGGAAAATATCGTGAGGCTGAACTGAATGTCCTAGAACCAAAAATTCGAAGACATGTGATGGACAGGGCCCTTGTGGTAGATTATAGCTAACTCCCTCTCACAGAGAGAAGGCCAGTGCCACACTGGGACACTGGCTCTATCAGTCTATTATAGACTGATAATACTTAAGATTATGCAGGAACGCCTTCGCAACCATGTGCAAGCGCAGGGTCGTGTGATGAACCGATGAATAATGATTTACAAAGTGTGGATAATAAGATGGATTAAGACTGACTCATACTTATTGATTCTAGTCATTCTCATGTTGCTAGATAAATAGATCTTTATTGAACACTACATAAATAACAAGAAACACGTAGTTGAGATTTATTTGTTTGTCTTTATGTAACGAGGTGAGCTGCTTGAAGCAATAATAGTTGTTAGGAGGAATCCAGAGACTATCGACTATATATTTATTTTCGTATTTATCATCATGTCTAGCTTTCCCAACTTTGTTGGGGTTGCCCGGATACCTTCTAGGAGGCTCCGTGTTCGAAACACTTTGGCACAGGCAAATGGCAACACGGGCGGCTTTTAGTCAGTAAGAGTCTAACACGCTCTCCTGCTCTAACCAGAGCGGGAGAAGTTACTTGATGATTTTCCATCTTAAAAAAAAGGATACCACACTGAAAAAACTTTTAAGTAACTTATAACAAAAAGTTAGATTACTAGTTACCTAAAAATAGTGACAACATAACTACTGCTATTGGTAGTCAAACCCGGTTATGTTACAGTATAACAAAACTATTTTATTAAACATTAACTTACCACATTATGTAGCATTTTACAAAACCGTTTCGTAACATTTAAGTTTCTTGAATGTTGTTATCAGTAAAATGATTTTGTACCCGATAGGTTAAATCTTTTGTTATTAACTGTAAAACATTTTGATAATTTTGTCAGAAGGTTTTGTAGCTATTTGATTGAATAGTTTTGTTGCTATCAGACACTATTTACTTATAGTTAACTTAACTTCTTCAGTAATTACTAACCAATTATTTATAAAAGCGCAACATCACTGAGATGTTATTTATAACATGATTTATTTGTTATTTGTAACATAATGTATTTTGTTATTACTAACACGATGTAATTTGTTATTATTAACATGATTTATTTTGTTATTTGCAACATGATGTTTATGTTATTAATAACATGAAGTATTTTGTTGTTTTTTTTTTACTTTGTTACTTGTAACCTTACTGTTATGTGAAGGTGGAAGCGCCAAGGTAGCCCGCGAAATTCAAATATTTATATGTTTTTTTTTTTGCAATTTGCCTGTCAGTGTGAAGCTGTATGTTGAACAAAATACGTTACGGTCGCGAATCGTATTTTGTTCAACATACAGCTTCACACTGACAGGCAAATGCAAAAAAAAAAAAAAAAAAATTGAATTTCGCGGGCTACCCTGGCGCTTCCACCTTAATAGAGGGCGTTCAGGGGTAGTAATCAAAATAATTATATAAACAGTTTTGTTTATTTACTGGTGACACCGATGATATTCATACTCGATCTAAAAGATTGGTGACATGAATAAATTCTGATAAAACTGTCTATACAATTAATTAAGTTTACAAACTAGAAGAGTAATAATTAAAACTATTAGAAATATTGAAGAAAAAGTTGTGTTTATTAAATTACAATTGAAATCTCCGTGATACATAATATGTATAGTTGACCATTACGAGCAATAATGTGATTAGGTACATGTGATAATATTATGATCATGAAACACATTACTTTGTTTCTTTGACTGCTGGATATTCTACTTGAAAACAATTGAAATGATAACCAAAATCAACTGTGGGCAACAATGTAGGTACAATCGACAAATTTGAATCACAACCCATTTTGACAATAAGAGCCCCTTCACACTAGCGTTTTTCCAACGTAGGCGTTCGATGAACGTCTGCTGGGGTACATGAGTACGCTGAGGTAGCGTAGCGAGTGCGCGACGCGCTTACCTTTAGCAGAAACTTTTTGTAATGGACTGAAGCTGGCAAATGGTATAAAATACACTGAAGAACTCTCTTGCTTAAATATTTTACTAATTTCATAAGCCAGTTGGTAAAACCTGGAGCTTAAAATTTTTTTGTTCAGAGTCTTTCTTTAACTCATTGTCTATTATTATGTGGCACAGCCTTCTTCGAGCTGCATTATTCAACAGTGCTTGTTTTTCATATTGCAGCAAAAGTCCTTTGCCTTCATTACTTGAATTTAGGATTTTATACAATTCCTGCAAAGAAAACAATAAGCTTATAAATTTTGGTCTACCAATTAAAAGTATTATTAAAATATATTTGGTTAAGTTATTTTAGACTATTAAATATCTGCACCCATTATGTGGAAATAATCTTCATCACTTCTATTTATCTCACCAGCAACCCATTTCACACTGATTAAAAAACTCTTTTGAAAAAAATGTAATCAACTTCTAAACAAACACAAAAAAAAAGTGTATAATAACTTTTCTTTCGGAAGTTGGCATAATAAAAGCAGTAAAATAAATAGGCAAAAGGCAGATACCTTAACCTTAACTAAGATTTATTTAATTTTTAATTAATAAATAAATCTGTTGATCACCATACAAAAGATAAAGTAAAGTGCTTTCATGAATAGTTATTTGACTAGGTAATTACTAAGAATGTAACAATTATATCAAAGAAATATTTTAAATAAAAAGCTATTGAAGTAATGAAAACTACCGATAATTTAGTCACTGTAGCTAACTTATGGGCTGAGACCATGAAGGGTCTTTGACTCTTAGGTAGGTAATCAAAATCAGACTTACTTGATTTAATGGTGTTGTTGTAAAGGCATTTGACATTATTTTATTTAATAATTTAATTTGTGTGGAGAGTTTTGCACGGTGTCCTATTACAGGCACTAAGTCTCTGAGGTCAGCATCTGATAACATCTGAAGTGTTCTGAAAATAATAGATTAGGTATACTTAATTATAATAATAACCTAAAATCCGTCCCTAAGACGACCCACTGATCAAATACATACATAAACTTACGCCTTCACATGGCCATGTGGATAGGCAGACATTACAGTTTACGTTCATACTCGTACATCCGGTCATACACGAACGCTGGTTGCGAATTATACAATATACTTACGTACATATTTTTACATTGGGAGAGTACGTCTAATAAAATAGAATTTGGGATTTTGATGCGTACATATATACCTACTTCTAGCGGATTCAAATGTAAGTAGGTATATAACCTAATCCTATCAGGTTTCTTACCGATTGCTGTTGGTATTATTATTTCAAAACGTACTCACCTATAAACTTCTCAATATATATCGCAAGGCCCCATGACTTAAGATAGTCGGCGATAGTTAACTTCGCAGCTGTCTCCTCCGGTGGCTCCATAACTTTTGCGTATTTTTTTACAGTATCACCTAACAAATACATAAATCGAATTGGGGGTAAAACAAAATGTATGCCCCCATGCAAGATCCAAGCCAAGAAATAAAAAATATAAAACAAAGTAGCAAGATTGAATTAGATTAATTTTTGAACAAAATCGGCAGGACATGTAATAGTGTTGCTCAGTGTGGCCAGTGACAGGAAGTGCGGAACGCGGAAGGAAGAGTCACAGAACACAAAAACGTTTCGTTGCACGCAACAAAATTTTGAATAAATGACTGACCGATATTTGTTAAATTCAGCATTGTAGAATTTGTTTGTAATAACAAAATATTTTAGATATGTAATAACTTCAAGTACAGCTCTTAACTACAAAGCTGTATCGCTATAATTAAAATCGTAAAAGACTGCTATTAACATAAACATTGGTTTATAAAATTGGTTGCCCGTAAAACAAACTGTCGTGTAAATAATTAACGAGAGTTTGTTTAATATTAACTTGCTCCAGTTGAGTTAATACCAACCTAAATAGTAATTGATAAGCAATAACTTAAAGTTTTGTAAACAATAGCATGACTCAAATAACAAAACTCGTTTTACACGGTGTAACTGAAGCAGTTGTCTTGCATTTAAACCAACTTTGCTTGTGAGTTATCAAAGTTTAGTTATTTTCACAATAGCTCAACTGTTTTTGTTAATTAGTTTTTTCAGTGCAGTATTTTAAGCATTGGAGTTAACATCCACAACCCAATTAGTACTGAATAACATGATAAAACTGGCTGTCAAACTTTCGGTCTTCGACTGATGACTGTCAAAGATCTACAAATCGGGGGGGACCAATGGCTTAACGTGCTTTCGAAGGCACGATAGGGTTTTTTATTTTATCGAATTACAGTCAATTAGGTATCTATGTGTAAGTAAACGAACATATCGTAACGAATCGTCGGTATTTGTCGTAATTGCGCTGCAATTCGGAACATATGCGCACGCGCAGGTGGGCGGGAAACATCACGTGCAGCCCAACCTTGTGTGTGCATTCAAAATATTAGACAAACCTGTTAAATTAAACACTGAAAACTAAATTTAAACCTTATTTACGATGGTAAAGGTGGAAAATGCAATGGGAATTTTTTGGTGAAGACTTTTGGTGTTTTCGAGTTAGCATTGCAAATGCGTTTAAATTGACTAGATAATGCAGTTTCCGTGTAATAAACTGTAAAAGCTTGACAAATGGTGTTCAAGGCGATATAATCTTCGTTAGATAGGAAGACAGTACAGACACGAGGCCAAGAGACATTTTATTTGCATGACTTATCAAAGGATTCGGAATTCCGGTAGTTTTTACTCAGAAAATTGGGGCTACCAAGGTTGGTGACTAATGTATCGATGTAACAAGGATCTGATTTCAAATGATTCAGCCTAAAAGATGAATTCGTATGAAGATATTTTAAAGTATCTTGAAGAAACGAAGTTCTTATCACAAGCGAGACAGCAAGCTTAGTCATTGTATCCAAAAAAGTAATTTTAAGTCAGGTTTAACTTTTATATTTGAAAACATCAAACATGAAAAAGTCAAGTAAAATAATTACCATCCGTAATTAACAGCACCATTCAACGTTTAATTAAAGTCAATATTTACTAAAGAGGAAGACGGCTGACTAAACATTGCATCTTTGAAGAGAAAACGTTTCTCGATGCGACGCGAGACAGACTTACAGCAAAATATTCTAAATCAAAAATCTTTCTAAAAGCACGTGCCTTCAATCTGGTCTAAACAACTATAAAAAAAAATACCGTGGATAATTTCATGCAAATTATAAAGATACAGACGCTAAACGTCCGGTATACATAGACTGGAAATGAATAAGGTGTCTCGCAGACGAAACGTGCGTGAACACGCGACAATTTGAAAACACTACTCCTAAAGTATCGATAAAATAATATTGCTTTGTGATTCACAATGACAAGTCTGTCTAATAAAACTTATTTCTAGTCATATTCGTTGTTCTTTTTGTGTAAAATTCCACAGAACAATAAAATTAGCGAGATAATATCAGGCTATCAGTTATTACGAGATAATAGGATTGTTGTGGGTGTAGGCTAAGGAAAAACATAATTTGTGTAGGAGTGAGTAATGTGATCATACGATTTATTCTACAATCCATAAGTGTTACTTAACGAGTGAAGTAATTATGATCACGTTTGAATTGCGCGATTTCCTCCATATTACTCTGTAGAAAATGCACATTAAGCCGTTGGTCCCGGCTGTTACAGGTCGTCAAAAACACGAAAGTCTGACAACCAGTCTTACCAAGGGGTATCGTATTACCCAATAACTGGGTTGTGGAAGTCAGATAGGCCGTCGCTCCATGTAAAATACTGGTATTCAGCTGCATCCGGTTAGACTGGAAGCCGACCCCAAGATAGTTGGGAAAAAGCGCGGGCAGATCTGCTATGTAGAAAATCGAGCGTAAGAAAACGTGAAACGCACTAGTGTGTAGAACCCCTAACGTTCGATCGTAAGACCCGAAAAATATAGGCCAGTGGGTACACAATCGCTTTCATTGCCTGATGAATTGTAAACAAGTTTTTACGATTATATACATGATATATTGTATCAAATTGGCGGTTTCTGAAGTCACTGCTGCGTCGATGAAACACAGATTTATGTGTATAATAAAGACATCTACGGTAGCCTGTCATTACAGGCTTGTTTCGAGTATGATGCCGATAATAAGAGCTGAAATTAGAGGTATGTAAGTACTGATTTGCTAGCTAGTATATATTGCAATCGGATTACGAAGCCGAGTTACTAAATCAGCAAGGAAGTGATATCTTATTGGCAATACGATAAGATGTATTTTATCTTTATTGAGCCTGTTTCGTGAAAGGAGTCGGTAAAAGCGAACTTGGTTGGATAAATTAGTTGTTTTGTGTAATGGCAAGGACTACAGAGATGACGACTAATAGAGGAGTATGGAAGAAAAAGACAGGTTGCGCCGACCCCAAATAAATTGGAATAAGGGCAGGAGAATGATGATGATGATGTGTAATGGCAAGGACCTTCCACCGGATGTTTTGAAAACTTTGAAAGGAAAAGTTGTTAATCTTGTGTCATTAATTGTTATAAATAAAAACTCCTTAGTATCGTGGGTTTTAGTATAAACTAGCTGACCCAATAAACAAAAAAGCTGTTCCATACAAAACGTATTAACGCCTAGGGGTAGCGGATAAATTCTGAAAATGAGTTATCGCCTGGGCACTCAGGCATGCAAGGAACAAGGGTTGGGTTTTAGTCAGTAAGAGTCTGACACGCTCTCCCGCTCTACCCAGATCGGGAGAAGTCATTGGATGATTTCCCACCAAACAAAAAAAAAAATTTTTTTTCTTCATAACTTTTATTTCGTGAATTTATCCGATTTTTTAAAAAATATTCTAATTTTCGGGGCGGAGATAAATCCAACGAATCAATAATCATTAAAATCGGTCCAGCTGTTCTTGAGTTATAAATGGTGTAAAAAAACCCGACTTTGTTTTGTATATAAAGATAAATAAATATTTAGGTGACCGC
Organism: Polia nebulosa; assembly: GCA_951329385.1. Lineage (NCBI taxonomy): Eukaryota > Metazoa > Arthropoda > Insecta > Lepidoptera > Noctuidae > Polia > Polia nebulosa. The sequence goes on from OX589597.1 coordinate 30,232,163, forward strand.
ACTTGTTTTTGTTAATCATTTGTTTATTTATATTTTCCCAAGAACTGCAACGAGGTCGCCTATTTGCCACATCAAAATTTCGCAACTATAACCTTCAAGCCTTCAATGTATTTAAAATAGACAAGTTTTCATCTACTTTTATTTACCTTCACAATAGATAAAAATTAACCTAGTGAATACCTACTCAATTAAGCCTAATTTTTTATTTTCCTGCCATACTGTCGGCCATGACGGACACTTGGCAGAATTGTGTCAATGACAGCTGTCAAGTTTATTGATGATTAACTTGCAACATTAATTATTATGCACATAAATAACTCGGTGGATTTATTTACTGGCAACTGGGTGACCCTTGATAAGATATTTTGTGGTTGTGGGTTATCTTTTGAGCCCACCCGCAAGATAGCACTGTTGTTATTAATCGTGGCGATTAGTCTTTGGTAGAAAGAGTTCCTTGTTGAGTTAGATGTCAATAAAGGCATTAATATTAAAGTTGATCTGACTTCTAAATAAGAGATCAGTATCGGTTTACTTATTATGCTTAATTAGGCTCGTTGAGTCGAAGCTCCAAAGTCTTGAGCATAGACGCCGAGTTGCTAGCCTGTCGGTTTTCTATCGGTTACATTTTGGGGAGTGTGCGACAGAATTGCTTAATTTGATTCTGCCGGGCCCGCTCTATCAGCGGACCACAAGACGTACGGGGATGTGCCACCGGTACATGGTGAACATCCCATCCACACACACACACATTCATTGTGCGTACTGCTAGGGAGTGGAATTCCGTGCCGGAGTCTGTGTTTCCTGATAGCTACAACCTGGGAACCTGTCTTTAAGTCAAGAGTGAATAGGTTACTTCTAAGCAAGCGTGCTCCATCTTCGACCACATCATCGCTTACCATCAGGTGAGATGGTGGTCAAATACGTGCCTATCAACAATAAAAAAAAAAATCTAACTAACCTCTTTTGATTACTTAAATTCGTTTTGATTATAATGTTTGATTAAAATGCAGGTCATCTCAGAATAAGCTCAAAATGCAAGAAAACATGATTGTCCATTCATACGGTATATTTAAAATTCCTCGATGATAATCTGGTTGAAGATATTCTCAAAGAATTTTGATGATGTGAGGTCATAATCCAAAGTAAAATAATAATGCTTGTCGCAAACATTTTGGCATAGGTTTTTAATAGTGACCATGATTTCTTAGGATTTAGTAACAAATATCTTGCGACTTTTTTACTTCGAAAAAGGAGGAGGTTTTATGTTCGACTGTGTGTGTTTTTTTATGTATGTCCACCGATTTCTCTGTAAGTTGTGGACCGATTTTCAAAATTCTTTTTTTATCCGAAAGAATATACTCTCGAGGTGGTCCCATATAAATTTTATCGAAATTGCTTTAGCGCTTTTTGAAAAAACTGAACAAAAACGAAAAATATGTATACATAGATGACGTTTGGTTTAGGAGTTCCTGTGTAAAAAAGTCACTTACAGGCATGCACAACATTCACAAAGAAGGTCTAATTAAAGAACTAAAAACAGACAACAAACATTGTGAGAAAAAAATGTTTTTTTTTTTTTAAATCAGACATAATAATATTTACAACAATACATAAGAGTAAAATAAACGGTTCAAACCAAGTAGGACCTCCTATCTATAAAATTGTTTACAAGACAAAATATCAAGACATTAGAAAAGCATTTACAAGTACAGTTTGCAATTATTTCTCGCTCTTATTTATTAATACAGACGTTGAGAAATGGTTAGAATATGAATAGAGTATACGGCCAATCGGATACCGGTTTGTACTAACGTGTGTACCATTTACTAGCCATTATGAATGTGCACAATTGACATGGAATAAGTAGCACATCGACTGGCTACTTAGCGATTAATTTATATTTTTTGCTGTCATATTTTTTTATTCATTCTTCGGTCCAATGCTTTGATGTCTTAACTAGTTGACTTGATTAGAAGGTGTTTTTTTACGCGGAAATGTTCAATACATAACACTTTTTAAATGTGACTCTCAGATTGACAATGTGTTGGTTATTGGTGAGACTTGAATGTGTATAATTTTTATCTTTGTAAGCTTAATTTTCTCCTAAACGGTCGTGCAATCATTCGAGTGCCTAATTTGTTGTTATTTCATTTTTTATTTGCAAACTCGTAACAATCAAGTAGCGTTGAACATATAATCTGATGCTCCAAAAACTAATGAATCAATCTCAGTCGCTCCCATTTCAATACAAAGCTTTGTATGTAATAAATTCATTAACTACTTAGCCTGCACTAACATTGTGTAACATAACTGTACCTAACAAAAACACGACCGCTTCCATTTTAATAAATTCATTGCGCCCGCGCCCTGCCTCTAAATTAGACAATCGAATTGAACCGAAGTTTAATTGAAAAAAATATCGGTCAGTCCAAAAAAAGGCGGAAAAAACATTTATATTAGGTACGTGACAATCGCATGGTCACCGTAGCGATGGTGCGCGTGCGCCGTTCGGGCCAGCTTTTTGTGAATGAACCGAAGTCCGAAAGCCGACAGGTTCTGTTAGAACAAATTTAACGGGACTTACCTTCTCTTGTAATATTTTTTTTTATTATTTGTGCTACAAGGTAGATACAAGCTCCCATTCTGAACAGGTGGTAACCTCAAAACTTTGATGACATGTCCGTGTGATTTTGTAGGTACAGGAAATAAGTTGGAATAGGTGTCAGCTCTGCCTGCTTTCAACGGTAAATCGTGTGTGAATGCATTGGTCATGGCTTAATGTCAAGCGGTCAGGGAACACTGCCGAAAAGCTGCATCAAAGATCCATCGCTTAAAGCGCTTTCCCACGCTGCATTCGATACTTACGTTATATTTGCCGATTCGATCTTGCCTAATCAGGATGATAGTTCAGTAGCCATTAATTTTACGAAACAATCATTCCAATAAACTGCAGATATATCTTATCGCATCGAAGTGTTGAAAACATAATGTCGATCGTTGTGTGAATTTTATCGCAACATTCGTTATGCAAGAAAATTATCATAATTAATGAATTTGCGAAATGACATATCTAATTTGGAAATGATATACGAAAATTATAATATTTTGATTAGAGAATTTTATATTATTGATTTGTTTTATTTTGTGGGGGTCAGATGGCAGTAGAAATTAACGTTATAAAACCTTATTATTTGTAGAATAGCTAGATGGTGCCTTATAAATTCAATGACTGGTTTAAACATCTAGAATAAAATTAAAATGTTCCTAAGTACCTACAAGAAGTTTAACATTTGCTTTAATAAATATTTACATGATCATACATCATTCACAATCACAAGAAAAGTAAGCCACTAGGGATTGTTTACTGGGTATAAAAATAATTCTATTTAGTCCGTAAGATAGATGACTTATCAAAAATATTGGATACGTAATTTTTGCTTAACAAACCAATAAAAAGTGACGAAAGATAAAACGCATCAAAGTTCAGGAGTGGGGGGCTTGTTACGTCACTAAACGGTACAAAGTGTATCGAGGTGTGACGTCACGCGAAATTTCAACGCACTGTATTGTCCTCATTTTTTTAGTAAACCAGCATATTTATAATTGCCAGAATTTTTAACTTCTATTGACCTTTGATCATTCAGGATCTTAATGCCACACTGACTTTGGTTTTTGACCGTTTCCATAGTCTATCTCCTAACTATCTCTAACTAGAATAAAACAAAGCCTCGATCTGCGTCAGTTTGTTTCTCCGCTTACTTCTTCTAAACCACGCAACGGATTTTGAAACAGTTTTTAACCGACTTCAAAAAGGTTGAGGTTATCAATTCGGATGTTTGTATTTTTTTTTTTTTCTTTATTTTCGGGCATAACTTCGTCATTTATAGACGGACTTCCTAAATTCTTTTTTTGTTCGAAAGGGGTTTGTCCCGAAATGGTCCCATTTAAATTTCATATAGATCTGATGATGAGTTTCGGAGACAGACAACGGAACTCTTCAAATAATGACAGAAAATCAACCGCGAACGCTGCTTTCGCATAGATATGCATTGTTAACACAATTTAATGGGGACTCAACACTACAAAGAGAAAAATAAAAACTTTTTACAAATAAATAGAACCGACTTCCAATAAAAACAAATATGCAAAATAACTTTAATTTCGGAAGTCGGTGTCACTCGATGTTTCTGGTTTTGTTTCTTCGTTTTTTGTAAAAAAAGTTTTTCACTAATAGAAACCCCGATAAACGAGAAAGGTTTGTGTGTATAATTTGCACCTGTGTGAAGCCGGGGCGGTCAAATGATAAATGATTTTATTTTTGCAAATAGGTTATTAACAACACTTTTACACGTCAACATTTTTTTTTTGTCAGTTTAAGCTAGATGAGGCCGGTGTTTCCTAGCTGATTAACCTGAGAAGAAATACCGAAACAAACTCAAAGATTACTGTCTCTTCTAATGTCCATACAATCTGTACTGGTCAAATCATATGAGAACCATGTACGTTTATGTCTGAGATGAGCTTTTGGGGAAAGCACCACGCAGATTTTGAGTAGACCTGTCCAGAGAGTGCAAGCATTTATCAGTTATCGTGAAGCTCAACTCGAGAACTTTAAGAAGCTCAACGTACCGACGAACCCAAAGTAAGGACATTTGGGTAGGCCGCAAAAGTACTCAAACTGCGACAATCATAAAAACTACGTGAATATAACGACCTACATAGTTCTCGCATTTACAGCCTAGGTCGCTAGTCTTTCTTACAACTTAGTTATAAAAATAAGTTTTTAGGGCGCAGTTTGACTTTTAATGGTTTTTAATTGAACATCACGTCTAAACGACTAGTTCTATTCATTTTTTGTAAAAAATATATGTTACTCTTGACTATTTCCGTCGTAAATTGATCAGAGAATATTTGAAATTATTATTTTATAACATTGTGTAATTAATTTGTAAAGTTATGTCTAACGCGCAAAAAAATGAGAATCACGCAAAAACTATAAAGCGTATTTTTATGAAACCTTCACCATTTTAAAGATCATTTAATTATTTATAATTTAGTCTCAGTGTTTTTGTTTAATAGTGTAATAAATTAATAATGCGTCTAATTTCGCGAGGCGAGTCCTATTACTGGGTGGACATATGACGCGTTACGTGAGCTCAGCGCAGAACACGCAAGCTAACCACTCAAGGTCGTTGGCAGCTAAACATTTTCCTGTTACAATCATTCAAATAAAAATTCCCAATAATAACCGTCTCAAGTCTCAAAGTACAACAACACTATTTAAAGTTGTACCACGAATTTGTGTTAAAATTAAACATTTACTGTAAGTTAATCTCGAGCGCGGTTAGCGGTTACTCGGTTACTGACGCAACCTTTCTCGTAACCCTGCGGTAAACCTGACCCACTGAATGTGATACAAATATTAACCTATTGTTTATTTTTTTGTTTACAGGTATGTACTTGAGAATGAAGACTGTTGAATGATCAAGCTTTTGTGCGTGGAGGGTAAGCAAAAGGAAGGAAATTACAATTATGCCTTAATTATTATTGGATACATTGATAAGCAAAAGAACTTTGATGACATCACTTAGTGTTGAGAAAATAATCGACATCTATATACTTAACAGCCTTATATAATTATAAAACTCGTTAACCATATGTTTAAATACTGATTACCGGGTTCTTAATTCAAATTCTCCATAGATTTTTTGTTAATCGACTTAAAAAAAACTTTTTTACAAAAAAAAATAGAACCGACTTCCAAAAAAAACTAAAAGAGTGCAAAATAAATTTATTTTTTAAAGTTGGTGTCAAAAAACGAAACAAAACCAGAAACACCACAGTTTATTTTGCACTAGTTTTTTTTGAAGTCGGTTCTATTTTTAACCGACTTCAAAAAAGAGGAGGTTCTAAATTCGTCTGTATGTTCACCGATTTTTCTGTCAATTGTGACCGATTTCCAAAATTCATTTTTTATTCGAAAGAGTATACTCCTGAGGTGGTCCCATATAAAGTTTATATCGAAATTGACTCCACGCTATTTAAAAAAAAAATAACCAAAACAAAAAATATGTACTACACACATCACGTTTTGGTTCTATGTTAGAGGGGTTATCAATTCGGGCATAACTTTAATATTAAGTTTTAGTTTTGGGGTACAACAACTAAAAAGAGAAAAATAAAAAACTTTTTACAAAAATACAACCGACATGCAAAAAAAATATAAAATAACTTTTTTTGGAAGTCGGTGTCAAATAACGAATAAATAAATAAATTACAAACACAAACTTCAAAATTAAAGTTATTTTACAATTTTTAGTGTAAGTATTTTCTTTTTTTGAATCTCGGTTGTAGTTTTTGTAAAAAGTTTTTTATAAATAAGTTCCACTATTTTATTGCCAAGTAACATAGTGCATTATAGGTAGATACTTCTATTTAGCTAGATTGCAGTTACAAAATACTAGTAGATAAACGTGTTACCTGACAAATCGAACAAAAACTAACATAAACAACATTTAAACATAATCCAATAACATCTATATTGCCGTTCGGTTGGTATATGTGACAGATGTTACGTATACTGTGGATTATATTGGAACCAGTATGTTACATTGTAGTGAGTTGCGAGTTGCGACCAGGCGGCTAGAACCAGGTTGTGGAGCAAGTCCCCTATAAGTTAGTTTACTAGCAACCTTAGGGAAAAGTAGTTTTATATTTAGACAAGCATCTTTAGTAAAAATTTTAAAATAATAATATGTAATTAATTTAAAGAGAATTTAAATTAATAATCCCCTAATCAGTATTTATAAGCATATGGTTAGCAAGTTTTCTGTATAAGGCTGAATGTGAGCTGTTGGTCAGTTTTAAGGATTTTTTAGTATTTTCAGCAGGGGTAAACCCTTTCAAACATCGAGTTTGCCTATCGCAGTCCACTACTGGATATAAGCCTCTCCTAAACCGCCTTCTGCATCCAGTCTGTCAGGTCCCCATCCACCTTATTAAGGTTGACGGTCCAGAATAAGGATAAGGACGAATTTATTTTGCACTAACAACTGAGTCACCGAAAAATATCATCACTAAGTTTTATAGTTAGAAACTTCCACAAATTACAACGAATCCCTCCATATTTCTCAAAATCACTGAATCAACCAACAAACAACATTATCTTCACAAATAAACGCGAATTCCTACAAATGTAACGAAAATTGCGCCGGTACTATACCTGTCGACAATAGACAATCATAGGCTAAGGGCACACCGTTGCGAGTACCGCTAGTGTTGTCGCTAAAACTAATACAGTTGGAGCTCCGCGGTGGGCTGTTATGTCCCGGGATTTATTTGTGGCAAGATGTGCCTTACCGATGTTGCGGATTATTTAACTGTCAGCTTTGAAGGTGTTGAGTTGTGGTCTTGTCGGTTTAGCTGGTGAGTTAGGGAAATGAAGATTCTGAAGTGTTGACAAATTTATGGTACCTAATTTTTCTGGCTGTTGCTCATCGAATAATGGCTTTGTGCAGAACTAGCGTGCTTGTGCATGGTTTACGAATAGTAAAACACTGAACTGCTTCGGTAGATAATGACTATTTAGAAATTAATTTTAACAATATACTATCACACAATCTTTGTCTCACATCAACTAAACCTAAATCCAAATCAGTTTGCATAAAACACTTAGAACCACTATGAAACTATCGTTAACTGTATAAATCGTCTAAACAACAGCATTTCGTAACAATTACCACATTTCCCGAGCTCGCCAAGCTCTATATCTTCGTAAATCGATAAGATGTCCAGCAATATCGGTAAATTGACGTCTATTTATCGATAATATCCGCCGATCGACCGCGGCGCAATAAATTTTGAAGACGGTTAATTCGGAAACATTTAGAGGTCGTTGAGACAGTGTACTCCGGGCCTTAGAACTTGTACCAGGTACTTTTGTACAGTTTTAATGTTATTGCTTCTTGGGGTTTTATTTAATAAATGTGTAGGCTAGAATTTACGTAGAACCAAGCGATGCTAGACGAATTCAAATTCTCTTTACAGCGGTATAGACAAGTCATAGGAAAATTACGAATTTACAATGTTTGATTCAAAGTAGTTTAATTATGTATAACTTATATTGGGAACCTTAGACTATGAAAGGTTATAGACGGAACGTCATTAGACATTAAATGAAGCAGGATCGTTAAAATGTGTGAGTGACCTTGACGAACGTAACGATGACGTTTCGGCTTCTCATTTTGTCTATGGGAGCTTATTTCGCGTGTACAGATAACAGCCGGCTTCTCATTCTGGTACTTCAGATTGCTGGATTTTGATACTCCGTCTATAACCTTTCATAGTCTAAGTTGGGAACAATAAAAAAATATAAATTCTCCGGAACTTCAGTGAAGTCGATCACAAAATATGCAGACAAATAAAATCATAATTGTTTCACACACGCATCGAACCGATGTCGGTTGTGTATCGGTTAAATCACTCGCACCGATTGACGACTAGAAAATCGATTCGTTCGTGAACGTACGAGTATGCAGACATTCCACAGCCATGTTTTTATACGGCCTATTTGAATAAAATTTCTCATTTAATATTCCTTATGCGTTATTGAACCGACTTAGCGGAAATGCTGTATGTTTTATGCAAGCTTTAATTATAACAGCAGCTTACACTCGGCACCGGTAGTGTCGAAATCAAAATCAGTAAGAAAACGAGAATGCCCGTCGATAAAATAAAATGTAATTGCTGATGTTGGTACTCGTAATTTTATACTCGTTCGGAATTGTGTCTCTGACCTTTTTGAAATGGTTCTTTTTAAACCTTTTTTTGTTTTGTGATGTTTCTCTGCTATTTTGTTTTGTTTTGATGTAAAAAATGCTGCTCTTTCTTACATTACTGGGGAATGCAAGAAAGAAGTTACCAGTTTTAAATTAATTATAGAGAGTCGGAAAAAAAGAAAACATATTTACCTATTGGTGTTGTCGTTTACTTTGTCTATTTCAGAAACAATAAATTCGTCTAGCTTTTCTTCACTAACATTTATTATTTAATTTATTTATAACTTAATTACATATTTGATACATATGTAAATACATTGATAAATAAATTATTGCTTTTAAATCGAAAGTTCATCATTGTGTAGGTGTGGGAAGCAAAATGCCTAAGCATATCAATTGACAATATATTATCTGTGGAATACTGTGTGGGCATTAATTGGTCGCCGGCTTACTACAAATTTATTGTTTTGAAAGTTATTTTGTCCTAAATAGTTGGTAGATTTTGTCATGATTTTGAGGTTAGATTTCCATCTTTGTCAAATATTTTATGTCTTGGTTGTTACGAAGGCGGGAAGTCGCAAAAAAAACATGTGAAAAATAATTATTTTTTATAAACTTTTGTTTTTGTGACAATTCATTATTAGTTGTCAAGCAGATTTAAAAAAAAAAGATTGTTTTTTTTTGACAGAGTTTTTGGCGGGATTTTGTCGAGTGAAGTTCAGTGGCTGTTTTAATTATTCGTTTATTGATTCCTAGTGGGTATTGTGATGTAAAATTGGTGTAGTTTTGTGTCTCAAGTGTCAACGCAAATGGTCAATATGTGGAATCATTGAAACAGGCGCGATCTCGGGAAAATAGAGCTGACAATTTTATTGTAGTAATGACTACCTCAGCGAAGTTTGGCGAGAAGGCTGACTCGACACATTTGTTGCCAAATACTGCAAAAAACATTAGAATGTGTTACATCTGCATTCTAATGGAAAAAAAAGTATAAATACACTACGTAAGACTAGGCAATATGGTCAAAAGACTTTCGCCTTCCCTTCGGGGATAATAAAATAAAAAAAATAATTTGACTTATTTATAATAAGTACTACATCTGAAGTACTAAGTAGATGCTAATTAGGTATTATTTAATAATAACCAAAGGTAGCATGTACAGGATATTCAAAAGTTTCTTCACCCAAAACAAAGCCACTATAGATAATATAAAAACAGTACACATATCAACTTAGCATATATTTTCACAAACGTTGCGGTCGTGGACACCGCATCCATTGTTTTCAAAATACAATAAACAAAAAAGGCAGTTTATTGTATTTTTTATTGAATCATAAGCCGCAACTTATGTTAGTATTATGCTAAGTAGCAACATATAAGAGCACACAACGACGTATATCAAGCTACACATATCCGATATAACCTGACCTCTTATTGTACCAAACACCTATACAACGCGAGGTCAGCTTAGGGAAACCAATGCATGTTAAATCGGCGCCTAAAACCTAAGCGTAGGCGCAGATAAATGGGAAAAGAAATCATTAGATCCGTTTAATAAATCGTATTTTGATTGGCCAATGGTAATTAGGTGATGCTGGTAAATCTGTCATTGCTGAACAGTTTTCTTATTTATAATGCATTTCTAAACAATCCATTAATTGTGAAAGATCGCTATTGATATAGATTTGCATATGAAAGAGGTTCCGCGGCGTATGGTATTAATTTTTCTGGGCGGTATTATTAAAAGCTTTCGTTGTTTTTTTAGAGATTTTAAACCTGCAGCTGTTTTGGTAATTTAAACCCTGATTTTCATGGGTACCTACTAAGGGCGGATTTCACCAATTCTAAACGCCCAGTTTTCGACGTTTAAGCTCGCTTAAACGCGTTTAGCCGCTGTCATAAAGCTGAATCTCAGAAACTACTGGAACGAATTGAAAAAATATTTTTGCGTTGAATAGTCCATTTATCGAGGAAGGCTAGGCTATATAAAATCACGCTGCAACCAACAGGAGCGAAGTATCAATGAAAAATGTGGCAAAAACGGGAAAAAACAATGTTTTTGAGAGCTTCAGTTGCGTGCGCTGCGTAAACGGTTAAAGTTACGCAAAAATTATAGATATATAATATAACGGAATTGTCCTCCTTTTTAATGTTCTAAAAAAAAAGTCCGCGTCAGCATAAGTCTATCTTTTAGGGTTAACTCACTATAATCTTTTTTATGGTTTTTATTTTTTACGCTAAGCTTAGTTCAGTAAAACTTAGTTTATAGAGCGAATGGTGAAATCGGCCCTAAGTGTGATATTAAAGGCCATGGTTTTGAAACTCAACAACGTTCCTTCAGATTGCAGAAGTGGTTGCGGGATCTCTATGAAGATCATAGAAAAATGTGATTGTAATTATAGGAAAACGTATTATGTTACCCACAGTTTGTCTGTTTCAAATGTTGCCTATCTTTATCAAACGTTAAGTCTTTATTTTATTTCAATTAAAATAAATAAGCTCTTGAAATTAAATCCCACTCCAGTTTACAACCAACCTTACAAACCAGTCCACTATTCCTCAAGAACCGATCCCACTATATTTTTAAATCAGCGAAGAAAATAAAGGAAGTTGCAAGAGTGCGCTCCATAACTGTCGGTACAAAATAGATCATTGATAAAAGCAGGCCTCTGATTGGTCGGTATCGGCTCGCTTAATTGTAGAGTGCGCATGCGCCGGGTATGGTATCTAATGCCGATAGTAACGATAAGCTTATGAAATAATACGCTGGAACACGCCGGGAACTTATCCTGCTACTGATGGTGGGGTACCATTGGTTCTTTGGTGGGATTATGAATTTATGAGGAATACTTGGGTAACTTAAGGTCGAGTGGAAAATTGTATAAGCTATGCATGAAAATTAAAACTTACCTTGTAACATACGAAATCCTCCATCGGGATCTAAAAGTTGAGTTCATCGATAAAGTGATCCAGAAATTTGCTGAAGCTCACAAAAAGAGGTTCATCAGCATGTGAATGTCGAGGCAATCCAGCTTCTCGATCACACAAATATAGTCAGAAGACTAAAAAGAACAAAACCGTTCGAGTTAATGTTTAGTGTTAGTGAATAGTGTAAAGTACTAAAGTGCCAAACAAACACAAGAATGAAGTGTATTCGCCGTAATAGACAATAAAAAAAGTGCTATTGGACACATTCTTAGTAAAGATAATTTAATAGTTTAAGTTATAATTTAACTACTTATTAGTCTATCTCTAGCTTGTAATAAGATTAGGGTTCATTCTATTGATGAATCCTAGGACAAGGGATAAAAAAACCTGGTGACAAAACGTCTACTTTCTATGAAAGAATAATTTGTTCTTTGTTATGAATGAATGTCTACAAAAAGCTTTGTAAAAATATGTTATTTTCTCAAAGATCGTATAATAATTATTATAGTGAATTGAAATTTTAGACGAGCCAACAAAACAGTATGATGTCTAATGTAAATAACTGAAGGTTTTGTAAATATGTAGTTGGTGTTCCATATAAATAAATAAGATGTGATTTCGGGTACAGAGATTTTAATGACTGCAGTTAAAGAATATTCATCTATCTTTGGTGTCTCCGCAAACCATGGCCCACCTCTCATCTTGCGTCGCATGCCATATCGCCTTATGGCTACGTCAGCGATTGCTGTTAAAAACTAAATTTTCTATCGTCACGCTAAGAAGAAGTTGAAGAATTAGAAAAAACCTTCTTCTCATATTCTGCCCGCGCCTTTACCCAACTATCTTGAGGTCGGCTTCCAGTCTAACCGGATGCAGCTGAATGCCAGTAGTTTACATGGAGCGACTGCCTATCTGACCTCTACAACCCAGTTACTGGGTAATACGATACCCCTTGGTAAAACTGGTTGTCAGACTTTCGGGCTTCTGACGACCCGTAACGACTGTCAAAGATCCACGATTGACAAACGGGACCAACCAACGGCTTAACGTGCCTTCCGAGGCACGGAGGAGTCTCGGTATGTAAAGATGGTCACCTATGCACGGACCAACCCCGGCAAGCGTATCGACTGTTATTACTTTAGGCACGAGCTCCTCAAAAAAAAACTTTCTCATAATGGCTATAAAAATGCAAAACATCAAATCCAGGAAATCGAGAACCAAATGACATTCGCACCAAAAGTAGCGTTGTAAAACATTGTCTATGGTAAAACGGTCATTACAGTACAGACAGCGGCGCATGTTGCATGTTGTTGCATTGTAAGTAATCTGCCAATTTGCAATATTACAAGCTGAATGAACATCGACGTACCTTAGACTTTCTTACTTATGACTAAGCTAGATTCCTGATTAACTAATAACAGCATTCCTATGAACGCATAATTCCAATTGAGTGAAGATGTGGGCTGTATCAATAGATTTCTTGATGTTGGCTGCATTGAAAGGTAGAATGGGCGTTTTTATTGTGTTGATGGTAAAATAATAGGCCGATGTAAAAGGATGGTGTGGTTTGATAGACAGCTAATATATGCCTTTTTCATGATTCAGGCTCATCATCGGCGCGTAGTGTTCCACGCGCGCCTTAAAGAGATGTTGTCAGCCACCACTGACGGGGCCCATCGTGGCCGGTGCCTGCATGCCTAGGGGTAGCGGATAAATTCTGAAAATGAGTTACCGCACCTCTGGGCACTCAGGCATGGAAGGAACATCGGTGGGTTTTAGTCAGTAAGAGTCTGACACGCCCTCCCGCTCCACCCAGAGCGGGAGAAGTCATTGGATGATTTCCCAACCACCCACCCAAAAAAAAAGGCTCATCATCGCGAGTTTGTTTTGGTTACAAAATAATTGCTGATTTCGTCTAGTGCACTTCTTTCAAGAATCACATACCTAATTTAAGAGTTGGGTATTTGAAATGTCCTAGGTTTTTAAGCATATTCTTCACACTAAGAATTTTAGAAACAGGCTTTTGGTGTTTTTAGGGTTCTGTACCCTAAGGGTAACCAACGGGACCCTATTACTAAGACGCCGCCGTCCATCCATCTGTCAGCGGGCTATATCTCATGATCCGTAATAGGTAGACGGTTGACATTTTCACAGGATATATAAGTATTTCTGTTGCCACTATAACAACAAATAATAAAATCGTACGTAACCCTTCATGTGCGTGTCATACTCGCACTTAATCGGTTTTTTTTATAACCATAAACCTTTTATATACTTAGTGAAAAGAATCAGATTACCAGAAAAAAATGTGTGTGTGTGTGTGTTTATATGTCGCAGCATATGCTGAGATACGAGTAGATGCTTTTTTGGCCTCGCACAGGTCTTTGCTATGTTTTTTTAACCGACTTCGAAAAAGGAGGAGGTTATCAATTCGGATGTTTGTATTTTTTTTTTTTTTTTTTTTTTTTTATGTATGTTCGGGCATAACTCCGTCATATATTGACGGATTTGCAAAATTCTTTTTTTGTTCGAAAGGGGTTTATTCCGAAATGGTCCCATTTAAATTTCAAAAAGATCTGACGATGGGTTCCGGAGACAGACAACGGCACTCTTCAAAAATTGACAGCAAATCAACCGCGATTGCTGCTATCGTATGTCTATGAATTGTTAACACAGTTTAATGGGGAACCACAACTAAAAAGTGAAAAATAAAAAACTTTTTTACAAAAAAATAGAACCGACTTCCAAAAAAAGTGCAAAATAACTTTAATTTCGGAAGTCGGTGTCAAAAAACGAAGACACAAAACAGGAACACCGACTTCCGAAATTAAAGTTATTTTGCACCTTTTTTGGAAGTCGGTTCTATTTTTTTGTAAAAAAGTTTTTTATATTATATTTTTTTATATGTTATTATTATTTTCATTTGATGTGGGTATGTTGTAAAAAAGTTGTGTTTTTCTGTGCGAGGCACCAAATAAACTTTTTCTTTCTTTAAAAGATATCTTTTAGTAGATGAACATTAAACCAATGTTAAAGGTTCATCTACTAAAAGCTTATCAGATTATCTTAATAAACGCTAATTAATCAATCAAAATTTACATTTGGAAGTGGTTTTTACGGTTCCACAACCAACCTTGTAAATCAAAAAGGCTCTGTAGTATATCAACTTGATATATTTTATCAGATTACATTAATGTTGGTTATATTTCCGTCTTTTTAAGAGATTCTGATGAACTGATGAAACGCGGAAGCTATAAGATGGTGAGATATAAATATAAATCAGACGTGTACAGCTCCCAGCAATTAAACTTACGGTGGAGCTGCGCGCGCGCATATCGGCGCACAAATCATAATCAGCGCCACCTGTGGGCGGCTGACAGTAAAACATAGCTTAGATCCTTCAATATGAACCATTTGTTACACCGTATTCTATCTTATCAGCATTAAAATAATGGTAGAAATCCTATGTAGGGTTTTATACTGAATTTTAAAATACCTTGGTGAATTCAGCACATAAATTGGATTAAGAATTGGTATTGATAGCTAGTAATAGAATTTCCTTTTGATTTTATTTGCGATGAGTTGTTTGATGGCTTCTGCTTGTGTTATCGGCTTTTCCTTTGACTTAGAGCGTGGGAGGAATTAGAGGAAGCTGGTGTATGAGCCATAAATTATGGAACATACTGTAAATAACATGGAATTACTGCCTTGTCCTAGGTTTTCTGTTGTACCATTATGTAAATGACTTGGTCAATAATGGGCATGACTCGCGGAACAAACAGACTTTACAAATGTTTGTTCCGATTGTTGTACACGTCTGGAAACATGTTTGTACATAGAACTAGATAAGTATGAACTATGAAGTAAATCTGAGGTTCATTAACATTTGGTTCATCTTAAATGTACCTTGCCCAACGTGGTCATTTTAAATAGAGATTTTGTCCAAAAGTTGCAATATTTTTGTCCAAAAGTTGCAATAATTTTGTCCAAAAAGTTGCAATAATTGTGTTCAAAAGTTGCAATAATTTTGTTCTAAAGTTGCAATAATTTTGTCCAAAAGTTGCAATATTTTTGTCCAAAAGTTGCAATAATTTTGTCCAAAAGTTGAAATAATTTTGTTCTAAAGTTGCAATAATTTTGTCCAAAAGTTGCAATAATTTTGTCCAAAAGTTGCAAATATTTTCTCCAGAAGTTGCAATAATTTTGGGCTTGTCAAGTTTCTTTTTACCCGACAGTCTCAGAAGGACGGTAATGTTTTTCGAGAGTATATACATGTTATGTCTATTTCTTTGGGATGCTCTGTAACCTAAACAGCTGCAGCAATTCATCATCATCATCATTTCAGCCGAAAGACGTCCACTGCTGGACATATGCCTCCCCCAAGTGTCGCCACAATGATCGGTCCTGTGCGTCTCGCATCCATCGGCTACCCGCGACCTTCACCAGGTCATCGGTCCACCTTGTGGGAGGCCTTCCAACGCGGCGTCATCCAGTACGCGGTCGCTATTCCAGAACTTTTCGGCCCTTAAATTTTTTAGTCCTTACAGTTTAGTATTAGGAAGAATCCCAACTTTTCTTAAAGGAAAAATATGCAATATCTTTTGTTGGACTACTCCTGTATCAACCTCCTGTACTTATGATATAATATCGCAATGGATCAACTGTCGTAAATGCGGCGGACATAATTGTTAATTCTTTTCCAAGATAGATCGGTCGAGTATATACATGTAAAACCTACTATCATCATCATTTCAGCCGAAAGACGTCCACTGTTAGACACAGGCCCCCCCCAAGTGTCACCACAACGACCGATCCTGTGCGACTATCTTCCATCGGCTTCCCGCGACCCTCACCAGGTCGCGGTCCACGATCGATCCCCCTTGTAGGTCTTCCAAAGCCACATCTTCCGTCTTCTATACTTTACGTATTTACACCTAAATTGCACCACGCCCGGGGGTGGAGGATAAATTCGAAAGAGTTACCTCGCCTCCGGGCACTCGAGGCAGGGAGGAACAGGGGTGGGTTTTAGTCAGTAAGAGTCTGACACACCCTTCCGCTCCACCCTAGAGCGGAAGAAGTCATAGGATGATTTCCCACCCCCCAAAAAAAAAAAAAAAAAAACCCCAGGTTCTTCTGCTTTTCTGTCCATCTTCTTCTCTTCGTGTCGTGGTACATTACCATAGTTATACTGCTTCGGTCCAGTAAGTGACCAAAAGGGAAAATCTATAAGTTCGTGATTAGACCTGTCGTACTGTTTGGATCAGAATGTTGGGCTGTGAAAAAGACGGGTGAAAAAGACGGATGAAAAACGATTACATGTGGCGGAGATGAGAATGTTGAGATGGATGTGTGGAGTAACGAGAATGGATAAAGTGAGAAATGAGTACACTGTAGGTAGTTTAAAAGTGGCGCCAGTCACAAAAAAGTTGAAAGGGAACCGCTTATCTTGGTGTGGTCATGTGAAGAGGAGGGATGAAACACATGTAACCAAAAGCGTTATGAATATAAATGTGGATGGATGTAGAGGGAGAGGGAGGCCAAAGAAAGTATGGACTGTGTGAAGAGTGATATGAGAGAAAAGGGAGTTAGTGATAGCGTGACGGCTGACAGGACAAAATGGAAGAAAAAAACGTGTTGCGCCGACCCCAAGTAACATGGGATAAGGGCAGGAAGGTGATGGTCCAGTAAGTGACCACTTTTCTGTCCTAACCGCCTACTATTTGGCCGTTTCGCGGTATCCAAAGACGATCCTTCGATCCCAGAACACATGCAAGCAATTTAATTAGCTACAAGAACAGTTATTAACCTATTAGCAAATAAACGCTCGATGCATTCACTAATTACTGCCACTAATCACAATCTTAACTGGACATATAAATTATCACCTGTATTTCTTCAGCTGTGCTAAAACCCGCCAAGTGTACACACGGCAAAATATCAAGCTAATACGTCCATTTTAATCTGGCCTCGCATTTTAGGTAAAGCATTCTGAATTCGAGACCAGTGTCTACTGGAAATGTATTTAACTTGATATCTATCCGTGTGTACATAAATCCATTAATTCCGAAATTAACCTAACAGAAAGAATTCGCGTGATGCACGAAGATCTGTGTATCAGACCGTGGGGTGATGGTGCATGGGATAAGGGGAGGCGGAAGCGAAGTGTCGAGGAAGATATGGTCTGAAATTAATAGAGAAATGGATGAAGATATCTGTTTAGATATGGGTTGGTTGGATGGGCTGTTCCGCGATTGAAGACTGGATAGTATCTTTTCCTTTTTCCTTGTCTTGAAGCAATTCAAATAAATTTTAGGTAGTAACTGTAACCTGAAAATCGAAGGTGATAAAGGCTTTGTCAATAAGATTTGTTTGTTGTTGGGTATTTGACTGTCTACTTCAGCTTAATTAAGAAAGAAAAAAGATTTATTTGTCGACAGTAACACCCAAGAAAAATAAAATATAAACCGGCCAAGTGCGTGTCGGACTTCGCACATATAGTATTTGAGTATTTGTATGGCTTTGAGTCAACGAGATGCTTATACTGTGAAAATTTGAAGACTGTAGCTCCAACCGTTTGGCTGTAAAACCTGTGTGACAGACGATGGACAGACGGACACGTGAGTGACAGCAATAGGATTCCGTTTAGACCCTTCGGGTACGGTAAAAAGTGACAATCATAAAAAAAATAACATAGGCTTCGTTTCAGCGATGTTGCCAGACAGCTGCTGACGCTGGTCTTCCAACTCAAGAATCTTTCTCTCAAAAGAAAAATAAAAATAAAAAAACTACTATTAATTCCAGGGTTATCTATTAGTTTGTAACTTGGACCAAACGCCAAATCATTCAGAGTGTGAATCGAAATTGCATAAAGAACACATATTGCATTCTCAATCCACGCTAATTAAGTGTTAATTATGATTCTAAACTTTAATGGCTCAAATATAAAATTGAAGATTACTTGTCATCGTAAATTCTGCGAGTGATTTAAAGATAAAGATCGCTACAACTAAATACTTGGTATTTGTTTTAGTAGATGTGTTCAAAAACATGTTTTTTATGTAACTGTGACGGACTGTGTAGTAAACAAATTAAGTATTTTGTTAACAAGATTAGTCGAATACAATTTTGAAATGTTTTACTAGCGTTAAAAATTACCTACACGAAATTCAGATTAGCATAATTGTAGGTATGTTAAAATAAAAGTTCTCTTATTTTTTTTTTATATTTTGCTCATAGTCTAGACACGAAGCAGATTGCTCCCTTTTAAATTCTCAATCGTACCATTTCTATATTATATGTTGTGTACTTACCAAGGCTGAAAAATAAACCTTGGGAATCTCCCAAGAAATCCATAATTCATCTTGACGTTTTAACCCTACATAATAACAACTATTTACCCAAGTCTAGCAATTTAAATGTACCATTTTAAACTCGACGGCGGCGGTGTCATCAACCTTCTTAATAACGTAGGTACTTATTACAATAATGGCACAGTTTTCTCAAAGAAACTCGCTCGAAATTCACGGCTGTTCTGCGAGGAGATTACACCAATTATTTTGCTCCGTTTTGATACGTCTCAAGCACGCAAGCTTTTTCAAAATACGAAATGCGACTAAACAATCATTATCTCTGTTCTAATTATGAAAAATAAAGAAGATTTTTTTTTCTAATCTCTGTCATTTAAGTATAGCGGTTTTAGTCTATGGTAATCAAGGCGTCTGGCTGTCACATTTTATGAATAGAAAATGCCAGGGACACAGATAAATACTTTAATTTGTATATTTTTCTAAAGTCTATCTTGTGGTAGAGACCATTAGTGTCGAACATAACAACTATTATAATTAAATCATGACATTGGCTTCGATGACATAAGATTGCGCGGGAAACCACCACAAACACTTCACAACACTTATATGAAAGTATTAATCATACAGATATCAACAATACAGCCTAATAATTAACAAATAATAATTATAAATAACACTTAATGGTCTATGAATAATTCATTTAATTAAACATTCATAACACTAGGATGTACGGTGTTATTACGACAATTATTTCATTATTTATTGACAATAATTACATAATCGCGAGATATCGAATATGACGTTTGTTGTCAACTGTCATTACATCGGTAAGCTAATCGAGAATACCAGTTTAATTGTTATACTGCATGTGTGGGTGTTAGTCATAGTGGTGAATGCTCGATGGAACTGTGTAGGTAGAAACAATCTAAGCTATAACTTATCATCATTTTCAAGGAACGATAACTTAACACATCCGCAATCCGGGTACAACTTGATTTACGCATATTTAATTTTAACGATGACATTCTCGAACACTTGCAAAATATAATATTAGCTCTATGGTTTGCATCATCATTTTAAATGGGTTTGCTAAAACAAGGGCTAGTTTACACTGGCTTCATCAAGTTTTTAATCCCGCCAGCGATCATGTTGGGTGTATTAGTGATGTTCCCAGCAGCCCTTCATTAAGCCGCATCCATCCACGTCTCGCCAATAATTACAGAGCTCTTCTAGACAAATCACGTGCTGTGGTCCAAGGGATAAGAAGAAATAGAAAACTTTCGGTTTCAAGAAAATAATTATATGTTCCTTAGATCTCACTTAATTTTGTGATAACAGCTTTGAATGTAGATAATAAATGACTGTCCGTTTCTATCTTTGGTTCGAAAGAGTGGTGAAGGGATGGTATTGGGATATGAGTAGGGACGCGGGGTTTATAAGAAGATTCTGCAATCTTCAATCCGTTGTTTTGTAGCTCTTCGAAATCTCACAGAAGATAACTTTAAAGAGATCACATAGTTTTTAATTTAATTGATGGTTCTGTGATTCTTTCTGTATGTAACACCTAGGTTCAACATTCCAAACTATAATTCTTACTACAAAGTACAAACTAACAGTTTGTGCAAATAAAATCACGCAAAAGCAGATTTGCCCTGATCTCCTAAGCCTTGCTCCGTACGCACTATATGTAATATTGTTTTGCCATCTATCTAAAACAGGGAAATCCGTCGCCAGCAAACTGCGTTACGTACACCTATACATAAAACTGACGTAAATCAGTTTGTACGAGGAAAGTCTTTTTGTGGTAAGAAGATGCGCAAGCGCAGATTATGTGATGTCTCGTGACGGGAAAATATGGAGGAAATATTGGTATCGTAGGTAATTAACGTAGTGCTGATAAATTGTTAATTATTATAGGATTTTATTGAAAACATATTGCTTGAAGGCAAAATATGTATCTGAGAGTCAACTCTGTAGTCTGTACAGATTATTCATCCTGCTTTAGCGCCAAACAAATGTTTCTGTATTACTATGTCTGATCTTAAATAGGTTTTCTTTTAAAAATCTATCTATCTAACTAGCTTATAATATTGCCCCACTGCTGGGCATAAGCCCTCCCTCTTTCATTTCGATTCTATTTTCTGCTAATGCGGGCAACAAATTATGATAGGAGACAAGTTTGTGCCGCCATTCACGCCTCGCTCTGCCACGATGTCGTCTAATAAACGCTAAAAAAATAAACCAGCAATTCCCATTCACAAAACTCCCCGCTAGACTACAAAATACATGAACGAAAAACATTCACACACTTACATCAATATTCTTGAAACGTACAAATAATGTCTATTCTGTCCACTTGTCGGTGAGAAGCCGGGCCGGACCACCGCGACGATGCCCACGCGCCACTCTACTCGAGAGCCACTCCTGCGCAGCCGTGACGCTGCGATTAGTTGCCGATATGCGCGTCTGCGATTTTCACGACATTGTCGCGCATTTGTAGCGGTTGGTCGACGATTTGGTGAATTGAGAAGAGGTGACGTGACCGTTAAAGGACGGATAGATGCTGGTTCTATGTTGATGTCGTCCATTGTTTTCATTTGCTGTACTGGTATTTTGCGGTTTTGTAAATAGAAGGTAATGAAATGATTTACTTGCCACATTGCGTTTTGTCTTGACATATTTATTGAATTATGTTTATTGTAAGTATAGCCATGTAACTACATAGCAACCGCATAGAAAGTGCCAGTAAGCAAAAACACAAATTACCTAACTGTCGGGAAAAATTACTCATATCTATGTCACGAGACAGAACTAAGAAATGCAAGAATGCAATTTAAAACCCAAATGCGACACAATTATCCATGTCGCAACGACGCACACAGCTTATCCTCACGAACAAATGCCACCGTTATCCTGTGACCCAGGGTTGTCAATCTACGCGATCGCAATTAGGCTTGCGCACGCGCAGCGATGGCCTGAGAGGCAGCCCTGTGGTTGGCGATAACCCGTACGTGACGGGTCGCAGGCGCAGGTTAACTTGTGCTACACTGAATGACGATATTAACCTGTCGTTACAATATTACCTTTGCTTTAACTAACAAAGGAAACTTTGCTCGCAGACGTGCGTGTATGACGGGCTCTAGAAAAAGTGTACTTCTAACAGCGATAAATATTCGATATATTGACATACATGTGCAAACATGCCAACAATCATGATCAATATTAAAAATTAAATTAATTAGTCTCTATGTGACACTGGTAGAATAGTCGACATTGGCACGGATTCTCTTGTTCAATATCTAAATTTAAAAAAAAAAAGAATTGCTATCTTTTACTAAAAGGCAGTGCGAGAAAAGGACGGCTATAGCTATGCACTAAGTTAGAGATGTCAAACTAGTTTACGCCTTGCGCTTCGCCGTGTTTTTAGACGACATGTTTTTACGTGTACCCTTAATTTGTATGGAAATATTAGGTCAAACTAAATTTGACAGCTCTAATTTACGTCCGTCTCTTTCTTGTTTTATTAGAGAGAAAAAGATAGCAATTGCCTAAATTAAGTTTAGTTTGTACAAACCAGAATCGGCACCATTGACTAAATTGCCAAACGGGAAAAAAATGGCATTTTGGCAATCGCTATCAGAATTTCATTTTGTCTAGGAGACCTTGATGTGTGAATGTTAACAAAGCAAAGTAACAAGTATGTAAGGATCGTAGCAGGAGACATTCTATACTTTCTGCTCACCCCCATGGGAATAAGGCGTGTCTTTATCATGTATGAGTGTATGTAACTGACAAAGGCAGTGCGATGGTAGTTTTCTACGGTTAATCATTTACCTGCGTTCCTTCAAAGCTTGTAAGCAAATATTGTTTATTACATGAATTGGTATGAGCCTGGTTCCTGGCCACAATGTGGTCGTTGACTATTGTTTATGTTATCAGATAAGGAAACTAGCGGACGCCCTTAAGAGTACTTGTGCATTCTGACTTTCTCGGAATCTCTATTTAATTTAGGATTTCATCCTAAATTAAATAGGGAGTGCAAGCTTGTGGGACAGTTAACGTTGCATTTCTGACAGTATACGTATTGTTACGATCTGGGTATGGAATAAATTAATTCACATCGATTGATCAACCAAATGCCCTTTATTAACTCAAACAATTCATTTACACAAAACTAATTCTCTAACTATCACAATTTTCTTCGTAATCGCTTGCGTTCGCATCCGTAGTCAAAAACAGACTGACTCACACAACGCACCAACCAGTCATAATAGAAGTTTCCAGAATATTGCCGAACACAGTGGAATGTTCTAGAAACATTCTTGAACTTCTACGCAGTATAATAATGGAATGTTCTCGAACGAAGTGGTATCGTCTGGAAACTTCGACCACGTTCTCGAAAGGTCTCGTAATACGGCCTACGTAACAGAAAAGAACTTTTTACTGCTCACTGAGCTTCGACTGTTATAATCGTTTTTATGAACAGGTCTATCCCTTATATTACGAATGAGTTTTTTCAAATCTTTATTTTAAACTAGCGGAGAGCCCCGGCATTGCACTGGTTTAAATTATACACACAAAACTTCCTCGTTTATCGCTCTTTCTGTTGATAAAAACCGCATCAAAATCCGTTACGTAGTTTAGGAGGAGTAAGCGGATAAAACAGACAGATGCGAAAAGCGACTTTGTTTTATGAAGAGATAATCGGGGGTTTCTTCTGTTGTCATAGTGACTGAGTTCACTGTATTTGGGGAAGTGAAAGAGGACTTGAACATAGGACTTAAAATGCAAACAAACCCAACCGGACACTATAAAAATATCCCGTTTAAGGCCGAGATGTCCCTAAAGCGCAATCACTCTCGGACTGCATAGAAAAGAAAGAGATGCGCTACGACAAATGGTCGCAATTTATTGTAAAATATGAAGTATCGATTTACTTAGGATTTACTAATAAATTTATAAAAAATGATCCATCACTGGATTCAGTTTAGCATTTGAAATTGTGTGGTAGGTATATGTATTTTTTTATTGTGATTATAATTGTTAATGAAGGGATAAACTGCTTTTAAAGATAATTAAGAGGTATGCTAGAAGATTTTTTTGATGCATTAAAGTATATTAAATTATGTTTTTTTCACTGTATGCAAATATGACTTGAAATTATCATATATTTTTATTTGTCAAAATTATTTACGGTTTAAGAGATACACTGTTTTAAAAAACCAACCTCCGCCTTAATCTAAACTATAGATACGGAACCTCCAAAAAAAATTGTAAGTCGTTTAGGATACTAACATAGTGTTGAATTCATTGTTAATCCAGGCCCGTATCCTTTACTTTTAAACGACAAATAAAACCAACGTTTATGACCGTTTAGCTTGTTATTTACAAAGGCTTTATCGGTTTTTTTCCCATCGTTCTGGCGTTATAAATTCTTACATTTAAACTGCAGAAAATGTGTCTAAAATCGAAATCTCTTTTGTGTATTTTTACCCGACTGTGCGACGCAAGGGTGGATAATGTGTTTATCAGATCGGGTCGTCAGAAGCCCGAAAGTCTGACCTTCACAACCCAGTTAGGATAATACGATAACCCTTTGTAAGACTGGTTGTCAGACTGTCGAACTTCTGACGACCCGTAACGACTGTCAAAAATCCACGATTGACAGCCGGGACCAACGGCTTAACGTCCTTTCCGAGGCACGGAGGAGTCTCGGTATGTAAAGATGGTCACCCATCCATGGACCAACTCCGGCAAGCGTAGCTTAACTTGATGGATCGACCCGTGCGGCTGTTATTACTTTGGCCACGAGCTCCTTTATAAATAAGACTGTATTCAGTCTAAATTACTGCATTTTTTTCTGTTAATGCAAGAGCTCTATCTCCATACTTAGGAAGGCTTTCTCAAGGTTTATGTACTGAACTGATCCTTACGATAAGTCCCTTGTGAAAGTCCCTCTCCCAAGCTAATGGTTGTCATACATCCACATACATAAGAACTTAGATAGACCGATAAGTGGACGAATGTCTCTGAATAATTTTTTGCTCATTATTTCTTTTCTTTTTTTGCAGGTAAGCACAGACTGTGTTTTGATATAATTGGGAAGAATATGCAATCTTTACTTTTGGTAAGTGTTTTAAGCCGACTGGCGTTTGAAATCTTAGCAACAGAATGTGTGAGATAAGAAAACAAATGGGAAAAACAAAGTCTGTGTATAAATCAAGATGTAATCATAGACGTCTTCCTAGTAATTTTAAAAAGTAATTAGCTTAGTCTGTCACCATTCTGTCACCAGTCACATGCTGAAGACTTCCCAAAAATCATTAACATCATTACAGCCGAAAAAACGTCCACTGCTGGACATAGGACTCCCATAAGTGTCGCCACAACGACTGGTCCTGTGTGTCTCGCATCCATTGGCTACCTTTTTAAGGCCTTTCAACGCTGCGTCTTGCCTTTTGGCGATTCTTCGGGCTATGTCGATAACCTTGGTTTTCCTAAAAACATTAGCAAATTTTCAGGACTACAAAACGAATAACGCATAAGTCGATAAATCTATGGCAAGTACCGTCAAACGGGGTGAATAGGAACGCCGGGGTGAATAGAATCAAAACTTTAAAGAGGTTTTTCACGTTATTTAGAAATTGTTTGTAGCATTTAAGGACACCGATTTATTTCTGAATTGTTATAAAAACTAAATCGATGCTTTACTAGAAACCAATAGTAGGGTATCATAGTGAGGGTCGCGAATAAATCGAAACAGAGTTATCGCGCTCCTGTACACTCAGGCAAGAAAGGAACAGGGGTGGGTTTTACTCAGTAAAAGTCAGACGCGCCATCCCGCTCCAGCCAGAGCGGCGGAAGTCATTGGATGATTTCCTACCCCACAAAAAAAAAAAATGAAAAAAGAGGGGTTTCTATTCACCCCTTCGTTCCTATTCACCCCGTTCGTAGGTACGTATAAAGTAAAAACACATAGCGATATAATGATGTAACTGAGTGTTAAAAACATTAGTATCGAGTTGATAATTGAGGGAACACAGAAATACGAAGGCGTAATGGCAGGCCTACTAGCACTCTTGTACAACCTGAATACTCTTTTAACAGCACTTAATACGGTGTAGTAGTAAAACTAAATAACTGTCAAGCTCTGTACGTTATTGTCACTTATGGGGACTTGTTTTAAAACTTTCGCAGTCATGTTTGTAGTTTGACCCTGGTTTCCTGACCAGTGGGACAGATAATGTGCTCCAAAACTCTGTGAGAGTTAGCATGCTGAACTACTTTTTTGAAAAACTATTCTTTTGTTTTTACTTTCTTTGGGATTTGTTGAGTATTATGTTATTTCAGTGTTTAGCAAATTTAGGTTTCCACGGTCAGTTTCCGACTATGCGGGTGTTATTGTTTGCCATTTGGCTATATTAAGTGTTTTACCGGTGACCTGGAATCGAGGTTCTCGAAAATTCGGGACCGTTTGTTGTGGCGACACTTGGGGGAGGTATATGTCCAGCTGTGAACGTCTTTCTGCCATTATTTTATTATGTCCCATATGAGATTTTTTTATACAAACAGCTAATTCTGCGCTATTTGTTAATCCTGTTCGCTTTAGCTATGTTTAGTGTAATTTATAGCGTATATTTCCTCGTTGATTAGCTACTTCTGCCATATCTTTAGAAACATCTTGTAACATCGCTATTAACTAGTATAAATCTGTTTTCAAGCTGCCAGTATGAGTGTCCCAGTACTGTAATCTTACCGGTAACAGGTTAGAGAGAAGTCAGATGTAATCGTTGTGACAGACGTCTGACTTTATGTGTTTTATGTGAAGGTAAAATGTTAAGTTTATTTTAATTAGTTCTTATGAGAAACAACTCTTAGGCACAAAGGCACAATCTTCCAGGTAATTTAAAATACGGAACCGAGTTTGTATACAATTATCTTGATGGTATGACCGGATGGACAGATTAGAAATCATCATGATTATCATTTATTCATTATTTTTCATAAATTTTGATCAATAAAAGAAAGAATATGGAAAGCCATACCATAAGCACCATTCCTGCATACTTAATAAAACAATACATTTACCACAAGAGATAACACCGCTTCACATGCCAGCACGTTTACAACGTCATGCGCATACGCACGTTATCCGGGAAACGAGAGGCGGTTGATATCACCGGTCGGCATTGCCTAGTGCCGGTATACAGGTATACTGCACCGTTGCTTTTGTTGTGAATATAGAATGTTGGGGAAAATTATTTGACTTTTTTTTTAAGTTGTAGTATAACCGGAGTTCGGACAAGACCTTTTTCGCTTAACCCTAATTCTTGCCATGAATTTCCGAATTATCATCTTGTGCATTTATATATTACCACCAGTGTGACATTTCAGGCTTTTAAGCCTGAAGTTTCAGAGCTCAGAGTCCCATCTTTGTCTACCTTGTCATTCTCAATTTAAAATAATGAGGGTAGTTCTTCATAGCTTTTTTGGTAGCTCATCTCTCATCTACATTTGTCTATAGATCGCCTGTTGTAGTTTTTTTTTTCAAATATTGAATTTCAATAAAAATTGAGGAGCCAATAAACAATTTCCTTCAAACCTACCGTTCCTAGCCGCCCGTCTATTACCCCTTCGACCATAATTCTTCACTGGCAACAATATTACGCCTGCAATAACAGCTGTAACACTCCCCAGTTGACACATTTTCTAGGTTTGTTTATGGTCTTACAAGCGGCTGCGAGTCGCGACTGCGTGTCCTCTGTCGTCCCCCTCGACACTGCTCACGCGCAGCGGTTTATGATTTTCGCGCGTCTATATTTCCTGCCTAACGGTCCGGCTAGGGTTGCCAGATAAATTTATGCGTCAGATCGATTTATGGTCTGTGGTGCTGCGTTTTAGGAAGTTATTAATTTTTCGATGTTGGTAATGGTGTGTTTATGTTTTGTTAGATTGTAATTACTTTTCATAGCTGTTGTTTGTTGGTGTTGAAAGATGAGAAATGGAGATGTATACGTTTATTTGTTTTACTTTGGGGTTCTCCTCGTTGCCAATCTAAATGTTTGTCATTTCATTAGTATCCGCGACAAAGTTTAAATCTACAGATGTCTATCTGTAGATTTAAACTTTGTCGCTTTTAACTCAATTACTCCGTGTTTACTCAATTTCTCCTCATTTCCGGACACAAAGTCCCGGTCTTTTGTCCAAGCAGGCCCTAAGAACGTGAGATGTTCGTATCAACTCCCACGCAGCATGATTAACACTGCGCTCGATATCTGCATAGCCCAGTCGTCTTAAACGCTGAGCTGGTAGGTACGTGACCACGTTTCGTGCTGGTCGGGAATGGAGCCAGATTTGGGTTACGAATGTTACAATTTCTTAGTGTGGACGTTGCTATCTGTAAATGACAGTTTAAGGTTGCTTTGTGGTCTAATATAAAACTTATTTAGACAACTGGGGTCAAAAGAGAGGAGTATTCTTTACTTCTTTTATTGGAAAATATTTTAGACTTGATTTGAAACTGGGGATCTTATTAGTTTCACACAGATAATATCCTGAAATTTGAGAACCACACGACCGGTCTTTTCGACGATGCTTTACGGAGGCCTATGTCCAGCAGTGGACATAGGCCTCCGCAAAGCGTCGTCCGACCAGCAGTGGGTCTTTTGGCTAAAATGATGATGATATCGTTTCGTACAGAAAATTAAGTTTTCACGAAAAGATGTGCGAGTTACTCAATGAAAAACTTATGGCTTATGGCTTATGGCTTATGGCTTCCAAAGTCGGTAAATCACAGTCTTTTACGTAACGAAGAAGACATTTTCATCTTTCTGCTCTCTGAGAACCTTAGCAAACACAATGTGACAGCTGATGAAACCAGGACCAGATAAGGCTGCATTCACCTTTAATATTCGCGCCAGCACCTTGAAAGCCAAGTCAGCTAATTAGGAGATAAATAACACAACGCCCAAACATCGTGCTTAGTAGTAATTGCCCGTAATTGCAATTTATTGCGTCCGCACTATAGTAACTGTTGTTTATTGGATGCCCTTAATAGTTCTATGGTCTATGGACAGATTTAGATTTAATTGGTTCGTTTTTAAGGATTAAAATTGGGGTTAATGAGTTTATATCGTTTGGGCACTAGTGACTACCTTTTGAGGTTTGTCTATGGAATGCAGTAGATTGACAGCTGTCAATGTCAGTTATTTGAATTAACAGCTGTCAAAGGATCAGTCTTTTTTTTTCTACAAACCAACGCCAAAGACAGGTTGGCTGATGATTTGACTGTTTTGATAACTGTATCTGCATTTTTCTTTTCTAACACAAGGATGACTTTTTTAATATTGATAGGGTCGCGTTCATACATCTCACCTGATGGTAAGCGATGATGAGGTCGACGTTGGAGCACGCTTGCCTAGAAGTAACCTATTCACTCTTGACTTATGAAGGTACTTCGTGTCCATAGAGTTTCAATAGCATTTCAAATGTAATGAACAAGGTTGAAGTTATCGGCTACAGCCCTACTCTACACCCACTACAGTAACCCGTTGCCTTCAGCTGGTCCTTATGCATTGCTCAAGATACCGCAGGTAGAATTGATGCAATTACCATTTCATTTCCGTCAACATAATACCTTCTCTAAATTAAAGCACCCTGCAGCCTCCGAATTTGAATAATAACCTCTAAAACGGTACAATGCAGGATACCAATCGTTACGAGTGATTTTCGAAGAAGCCATGCATTTATTTACACTTGCCACTTTGCCAGACTCGCCTGCAGGCGATTTTCGGTTCTCCGTCCATTGTATGCTAAATCAGACCGTCTTCACGAATTTATTACGGACCCCTGAAATAAAAATGGCGATAATATCGTTAATGTTGCTAATATTTTTCGCTGCCGAGCAAAAAAAGGTGGCGGCGCCGAGTTGATTGTTTCGCATAAATCATGTGCCACGCCATTAGTAGCACAAAGGCGCTTGCGCAGGTCCCACCTCATTTGCATATTAACTAGGCAAAATTGCTATAGCTTTGTCACTAAGAAGGAAAGACCATTCTTGCCTTTCTTTTATGGTATTATCGGAGGATGTAAAGTATTCAATAAAGGATAAACTTCTCTGTTGTTAAGGTTTATGACTTGGTTAAACTAAGAATACGCACTTGCCTTTTTCGATGATGCAAATTCTGCAGCGTTGAAAAAAGAGGTAGATATGCCTCTAGCGCACGCAAATTGTTGCAGACAAATTCAGCCAATTGTAGCAATTTGATTTAGTCGGCTAACAGCAGTGAGCGAAGAATAGCGTGTCCGTGGCGTGATAATATCTATGATACCAAGTTGTGTGTTAAGAGTGTAAAAACTATGGTTCCAAGATAAATTTAAGAGTGAAGGAATATCATACCATAATTACTATACACCTAGGTACGGATATTTGTAATAACAACTCAACGATATCTGAACGCTGCTTTGTATGAACGTAGCGTATCTTTTTTTTATAATATCATTGAGCGTTGTGCTAAATATTTGTGTCGAATACATCTCGCATACATCCTGAAGCATGTGTGTTTAGCAGCCTCTTTTTGCCAGACAAATATACAAAATTGCATTTCCTTGAGAGTCAATTTGCCAAATTAAATGCAAAGACGGCAAGAGCACGTAGTACCTTGGATCCTTTTATCGAATAAGTATTCTGTTTGTTCATTCGTGTGTTATGTTCTTGTCATCCACCGCTGCCATTTAAAGACCTAGGTTATGGTCAGAGACCCTTGACCCAGTGAAACAAAGCTTTCTTCTGACAATTTTGGCGAATAATTTTAATAATTCCGTGATATTTATTCAGTTGACTCGTGCCTCGCTTATTTGGAAGACAATTTCCATAAACAGTGAGTGTACCTGCCGGTCGGTTTATGTGAGTACGTCAAGTATTTCCAGGTAGTTTTGCTTACACCGATGAAACTTTGAAGTATTTATGCTCTAGGAATCGAGTGGAAAGAAGTTAGCTCAATGATTTAAAACTTCTGCATATTGAGCGACATCCGATCCCATATTTGTCGAACGGGGAAGATTGTTTCATTGTATTCATGAAGATTTAGGTAGGTAATGTAACAATATTCACAGGTTGTTGCCTTGATGCAGTCAATACACAAATCAGGAACGCTAACTTCACAGATAGCTTTGGTCTGAGTACTACTTTTTGCCATCAAAACGGTTTCTTTCCAGTCCGCTCAATACTTCAGAGGCATCAAAGTAAGCCCTAAGCGTCGCTCGCAACAACATTTGCTAAACTATTGGTTCCCTTCACCATAATTTAAGAACACAACACCCCATTTCGTTCAGTAAACTCTCGCAAATTGCTTGATTCCTAAGCTGGTAGATCAAATACACTATATTTTTCGCCCATTTCAAGACCAACCAGAATTTTACAACGCTACAATTGCAACCAGGTTGTATCCGATACGGAGTTAAACCAGGACAGTATACAAAGGTTTTAATTTAAGAATATTACAATCAGATAGCTTGGAGCAAGTAAATTTTGTGAAAAACTGACCGGGTCACAGTGGACAGGTCGCGTTGACATTTAACAAAATTACGTACGTGCGGGTACTTTGAGAAATGATTGGGTTTCGACGCGATGAATGGCGGCTACAAGATAACTGACAAAGTATATGGAGTATTTAATAAGGTCGAATGTCGCTTTCGTTTCTCTGCGTCAATTAATTTGGAAATTAAAGGATTGATCGGTGACATTATCGGGTTTCAATGTAATTTATTTATTAAGAGAAATTTGTTGCGTTGACTGTAACAGTAATAAATACATGTAGACTTTTGTGAAGGTTTCATCATTGCTCTTCATTAATCTATAAAAGATACAGGAACCTTGACCGTGGCGTAGAACTTGGAAGGCCTCAAGGTGGACCGATGACCCCTCACCAGGTCATCGGTCCACCTTGATGAGTCCACCGATGACCTGGTGAGGGTCGCGGGTAGCAGATAGATGCGAGACGCACAGTACTGGTCGTTGTGGCGACCACTTGGGCGAGGCCTAAGTCCAGCAGTGGCCGTCTTTCGGCTGAAATGATGATGATGAGCCTAGAGCTTAAACACTGGCCCCAGCATAATCTTTTCGAATTCCATGTTCTTATTCACATTCTTTGCTAACGCTTCGCAAATCCTACCATCATCCCATAGACAGCTTAATCTTTAAATGCCAGTGTTACCATAACAAAACCATAGACTACACAAATGGCCGACATTTTAAAGTCTGTCACAAGATGTTAAGCATCTGTGGTGGCCTAATTACCCATAGGTGGGCAGATTTGACATTTATTTAACCATGACGGCAGAGCCAAGAGTTCAAAACAATAAGGTAAGGACAAATGTATTTAAAGATAATGTCAGAGCTCCTAAACAGTGTAAACAGGGCTAATAGTTGTTAACCTCTGGAGTTATTGGAATAAGTGACTCGAAATGTTCTGGTATAATCGTAAAAATCGTAATCAAAGTTTGTGTCTATACTTTTTTGTTATTTATTACCTACTAGAAGTTTTGTAAATCAATAATAATAATAATTATCTTTTTTATTGATTTCAATTGAACTGTCAAGCTTAACTCAGAATTAAAAGCTATCATTACTTGAAAGTATGTAACTTCATGCATCCTACCTATCTATAAGTTATATCTAAGTCCACATGCAATACTAAATCAGTTTAGAAATCTTCACCATCCATGATGAAATGTTACTGTCAAACTTCCTTACATTAACCACTCGTCAAGCAAGATTAAAAATCTGCGATCGTCATCAATTCAGGTCTACCTGTCATTCGCATTAACCAAACTGGAACCTGGTCTTTTGAGCCAAACTACTCAGGTGGATTATTTATTGGCGTTGCTACATACATAACAGAGATGGTGTCATTCGAATTGGTGTTGCAATTTGCATTTTTTTTTTTAAAGCGATTGTTGCAAAAGATTTGGAAAGAAAGAATGTTTCGCGTCTTCTATTCTATAAATTCAAAAGACCTGGAGCTGTTTTTGTTGTGAAAAAGTTTGGAAATACATAAATATGTAAGTTTTGTTACTCTGTTCATTTGATATGTAAGTCCTCTGGAACGCTAAGCCAAATTTTTGCTTTAGGACTTAAAAACTTTGAACCAGTCGCTGGGAGGGATTGAAAGAGTCCGCGGCCCTGGACAACTGAAGGAACAGGGGTGGGTTTTAGTCAGCAAGAGTCTGACACGCCCCCCGCTCCACCCAGAGCGGCAGAAGTTATTTGATGATTTCCCACGCCAAGAAAAAAGAAAGGCCAGCCAAAACATGCTAAAAAGGGACTTCAGAATCACCGCTTTAATGGACAGAACATGCAGTAAAATCCGATTTAAAAACTACACAATAAATAATAAGGATAAACGCACTTGAAATAAAAACACCACACTAGATAGCAACGAGAATTTACCAAGCGATGACGGACAGTGATTTTTAGGGTTCCGTATCCAAAGGGTAAAACCCTATTTGTCCCTCTGTTTGTCTGTCCGTCTGTCACCAGGCTGTATCTCAAAAACCGAGATAGACAGTTGAAATTTTCACAGCTGATGTATTTCTGTTGCCGCTATAACAACAAATACTAAAAAAACAGAATAAAATAAATATTTAAGGCTCCCATACAACAAACGTGATATTTTTTTTTTTGCTGTTTTTATAGATAATGGTACGGAACCCTTCGTGCGCGGGTCTGACTCGCACTTGGCCGGTTTTTACCTACAAGTAAAAAGTAGTTCTAAAGGTCATGCGGCAGGCGCAGCATACGCGCTAACTGGTCGGCCAGTTAATTCGCCAATACCAAGAAGTAATTACTTATGTATAAGTTTTATTGTTTATAGGTACTCGTATCTACAGGTTTTCGTTTTTTAAAACGGGATTTTTGATAACTGGTCTAACTGCATTGATTGTGGGTTTAATAATAGTTTAGTTGCGAAGTGGAAAAAATTGAATATTTTAACGTTTTTTGTTTCATTGATGGATTTTGTATGGATAGCGTGTCGGGTGATGAATAACTTTAGACTGATTGGTAGCAAATTGAGATTATCAATGTAGCCCTTACAACATTTGCTGCTATTATATTGCGATGGTCACTGGCAGGAGTGAGGAGCTCGTGGCTAAAGAAATAACAGCCGCACGGGTCGATCCATCAGGTTAAGCTACGCTTGCCGGGGTTGGTCCATGGATGGGTGACATATTTACACACCGAGACTCCTCCGTGCCTCGCAAAGCACGTTAAGTCGTTGGTCCCGGCTGTCAATCGTGGATCTTTGACAGTCGTTACGGGTCGTCAGAAGTCCGAAAGTCTGACAACCAGTCTTACCAACGGGTATCGTATTACCCAGTGACTGGGTTGTGGAGGTCAGATAGGCAATCGCTCCATGTAAAATACTGGTATTCAGCTGCATCATGCATAGTTAGGAAAAGGCGCGGGTAGAACGAACGGTCACTGGCAGGAGTGTGCTTTTAATTAGCAATATAATTTTGCAAATGAATATGGAATTGTTTTCTAATTTTTTTCTTCTTCTCTTTACGGCAATAAACCGACGTTTTCTAACAAATATTTCAATCTTTCTTTTGATATTGAAAAGGCTGTTTTATAATAATAAAAGTCCCAACCGACGGACATTCAAAACTTGTTGTGAAATAGCAAATCGACAAAAAGCTTGAAAAATTACGTCTCGCCCATCACTAATCGCGTTTTGCTGAACAGATAAAAATAACTGTGACTTTCACTGAATAAAGTGTTGTTACTAAAATTTTTACTTGCACGGAGAGATACTTTCGATCGTAAATCGTTTTATTACGTTTGGCTAGTCATATCTACCTCATATGCTCAGTTTATCTCAGTCATCATCAGCCTTTTAATGTCCCCGCTGCTGGGGCACAGGCCCTCCTCTCTGTGAGAGGGTGTGGGCCGTAATCCACCACGCGGGCCCAGTGCGGATTGGTGGATGTCACATATCTTCGAATTTTTGGTTCTAGGACATGCCGGTTTCCTCACGATGTTTTCCTTCACCGTTTGGAGAGCAGTGGTGATGAAATATTGTACACAAAGTAAAGCGCCTGACTGGGTTTGAATTCACGATCTACAACTTGTAAGTCGCGGCCAATACCACTGCCCTCAACAGTTTATCTCAGTAATTATCAGCTTTTGGGTAGACACTAAGATCTACTTGTACCACATACGAGTACAAGGTGGAGACGCAGATATAAGACTTATGATTTTTAATTGAACATCACGTCTAAACGACTAGTCTTATTTCTTTGAAAAAAAAAAAAAAAAAGTTGCTCTATACAATTTCCTTCGTAATTTGATGTTTAACGCGGGTAAAAAACTGGCTAAGTGCGAGTCTGACTCGCACACGAAGGGTTCCGTACCATGAACTAAAAAAAAACACGCACATTTTTGGGCTGTATCTCATGATCCGTAATAGGTAGACAGTTGAAATTTTCACACAGCGTGTATTTCTATAACCGCTATAACAACAAATAATAAAAATAAATTAAAAATTGAAGTTTCTAATTAAAATAAACGTTTCTAGAAACGTGTTTTTTGGGTTTTTTTCTGGGCTTGTATCTCATTATCCGTAATAGGTAGACAGTTGAAATTTTATTTCTGTTGCCGCTATAAATAAATAATAAAAATAAATTAAAAAATGAAGGGGCTCCCTGTGGATCGTGAGATATGGCCCGTTGACAGACAGAGGGACAGCGGAGTCTTAGTAAAGCGTTTAGTAATAGCGCGATTTTTGGCGGGATTTCTTCGATTCAAATTCAGTGGCTTATAATATTACTCGCAAATTGATTCTTGGTGAATATTGTGATTTAAAATTGGTGTAGTTTTGTGTCTCAAGCGTCTACGTAACTGGACAATATGTGGAATCATTGAAACAAGCGCGATCACGGTAAATTGAAGGCTCTGAGAATTTTATTGTAGTATTGACTACCTTAGTGAAACTTGCCGAGATAGCTGACTCGATACATTTTCTGCTAAATACTGCAAAAACATTAGAATGTTTTACATCTGTATTCTAATAGGGGAAAAAGTGACAGTGTTCAAATTAAGACTTGGCTTAAAGGTCTTGTAACCAAGCCAGTGGCATAGCCACAATTCTATAAAAAAAAACCGGACAACTGTCAAATGTTTTTGACATTAGCTAAAATGACGTCAACAACACGTCTAAATGACACCAACTAGTGGCGTAAATTTTTCTGGAAACCCTCGTTGATATCGTTGTTCTGTTTCTGATTAATCATTTGAATATTACAGAGATGGGATGTTGTTTTAAATACGTTTAGCGTTAAATGATGTAAGTAGGCCTAAGAGCAGTGAGTTATTATTAATTCCGTACCCGAAGGGTCCAAACGCAGCCCTATTGCTGTCACTCACGTGTCCGTCTATCTGTCCGTTGTCTGTCACAAAATTTTGTTCCGAAGAATTTTTTAACTTCCTATTGAACTATGAACTTGAAAGGTTTATTATTATTACGTATATTTTACTAACAAATTTACTAACAAATAATAATATACTTATGATAAATCAGTTTTTTCGGATCCCCAAATGTTGGAAGTCCGAAACAAACTTGGCCGATTTTTTTAAATTTTGGTCGGTGTGCAACCCTGCGTCATAAAATCTACCCTGCCTCGTCATAATATTAAGAACATTTCAAAAAGGTTTGCAACACCAGGATTTACCAAGATGCGTCATTATCTCAGTAATCGCAATCGGATACTTAAAGAGTCACTTTAACTCTTGCATAACTTACTCAAGTTCTAGGCTACCACACCTGGTCCTCACACCACCATACTTAGAAGCCAGTAACTCTACACCTGACACCTCAAGTCATATCTGGAAGGTAATCAGACCCTCACCAGCCGTTGATTTGTCAACAGAGCACTTAAAAACAAATTGCACAACGTTATTAAGTTTTATTTGCAGCTAAATATCATTGTGATGCTTAAGTTTCAAGTTATGATTGCTTCATTGAAGTAACTTGATCTGAACTTATACTTTTATGTTGTATTTCTTCATCTCTGTCTTAACTGACTGTGATTAACCGACTGCGCCAGAAGGAGGGTGGGTAATCTTTTTCGAGAGTATGTGTGTATGTATGTCTATTTCTTTGGCACGTCCTATAGCCTAAACGGCTGGACGAATTTCAACAAAGAGGTATATAGATTTGGTTTGACTGTCGAAGTGACATAGGCTATATGTATGACAAAAGAAAGTAAACCAAACAAAATGGCAGCCGCCATTAGGTTCGTGAGTTCGTATTTCTTTGTGACACGATTCCAAGAATATAACTCACTATAAAGTGCCAAATAATTCACTTTTCCAGCAGTCAGATGCAGTTGGTGACATGCGATCTATAATAATAAGTAAAATAAAATTCATTTATTTCAGGCATAGCCCCTAATGATCCACAATTTAAAAATACACATTAAATTAATACAGTAAAATTATTTACGGTAGGTACATTAAATTAAAGGGAGATCGCAAAAAAAAAAGTGTTAAGCATGTGAATGTCTAAGATTTAAAATATATTAAATAGTATTATTTTAATGTCAATTAATATCCCAAGAAAAATTATGTAAATATCTAACTTACAATTTTCTTGTAATAGGTACTTTATTTACTTACTATTTGTTATCATTATCACTACCTATTATAATAAATAAATAATATTAAAATTAGTTTATTGCTAGTAACAATAGAATCTTAAATCTATGATTGAATTAAAATAACTGCATCATTTGTAGCTAAATATCATTGTGCTTGAGTTTCAGGTTATGATTGCTTCATTGAAGTAACTCGATCTGAACTGATACTTTGATGTATTTCTTCATCTGTCTTAACTGATAATGAGACATTGTTGGGAACCTGTTCAAAGATTTTGTCCTGAATATTAATTTTCGTTGCTAAATTGCTCTCGGACTGGTTCAGCCCAAATTGTTCATTGCGTTACAATCTTGTCTGTTGGTCAGTTACTGTTTTATGTCTCGGTGTCACAATTGTCAATATTGATTATGGCTACATTTTGACTTCGATTGATTCTTTGACTTAGATTTCCGATCCTGAAGGGTATTACTTGGTATCGTACTGCGTACACATTTACGTAATCATTTAATGGATACGAGATAATTATTTTTCCCCAATCAAAATAATTAATTTATAAAAAAAAGAAAAACTTATCATAGGTAACACTGAGCGCTCGACAAAGTTCACCTACTGTTTCGTTTAAAAGACGCCGCCTGAGCGAGACAGAATGCCTAAGTGCGGCTAGTCCAGGGCGGTATCGTTTGAAATAAAAATAGGTAAAAATTAAAAGATTTCGTCGGCCGGTGGAGTGTTGTCAACTTATGAAAATTTGTCATATTCGCATATTTTGTAAAAATAAAAAATCTATAACTTTTGGTTTTTATGACTAACATTTTTTTTTACAACTTTTTCTAGTACGTATGTTAAACCAGGCATACGCCTTTATTGGATCGAACAGGATTCTTGTTACATGCTGTATATTGGACTTTCTTTACGCAGTCTAAATATTCGAAATCGTACTAATATTATAAATGCGAAAGTTTGTATGTATGGATGGATGTTTGTTACTCACGCCAGAACGGCTGAACGGATCTGGAGGAAATTTGGCACAGAGATAGATTATAGTTTGGAATAGCACACAGGCAATTTACAATTTACACGCCAGAAGCTACGAGTAGTTTTGTTATAAATAAGGCTATACATATATCTTTGGCATGAAGAAAGAACATAATAGCACAGTGACTCGTTTTGTTTGCCATGGTCAGGAAATGGCCGCGTCTGACCCAGGGTCAGTCGTAAAAGGAACTGCGGTTAAGATCATGTTAGCTGAACATCTTTTCCATGCATTCCCTGTTTAACGTCTTATGATAGCCATGTGGCTGTGGTTTAAGACTGGTATTTTATTTTAGTTGGTATTTTCAGAATTATAAAACAGGCTAACTATGGTATTTATTTTTAACAAGGACAAGCACGCCACACTATTCCCAAACCACTGTAAGCTCTGTAAGCCAGAATCAACAGAATAAACGCTGCCTCGGCGTGAAGCTCGACAAGAGAAACGATTAAACTGTCTTAGGTCCCGCAACGAAATTAATCAGAAAAGACAGCGGAGGAGTAAGAAAAACATAATTTCCATTTCCTTCCTAATCAAGCGGGAGACTGAATAAAGCTAGGCCATTAGGCACTCAGAGTGTATTTACAACTGGAGTAAGCCCAGTTGCCAAGCACCACTGGTTATAAACACTAATATTAATGGGTCCTAAAACTGTGAGCTGTTACACTTGATTCCAATAATACGAGTAGGTATGGCAAAAACGCTTGAACGCACGAAAAATCGTTCTAGTTTCCACAAGGTCCAATAGACCACTCCAGACGTAGGCTGAATACTATCCATCATAATATTGAGCTCAGTTTGCCAAAGAGTACACTCCCATAGAATATGATGTGCCGATTATATGTTATGGTTCTATGGATATGCTATGTTAGCAACCAATCAGGCAAGCAGGATAATCTAAAATCTTAAGATTCTAAATTCAAAATCTTCATAGATTTTTAACCGACTTCAAAAAAGAGGAGGTTCTCAATTCGTCTGTGTTTTTTTTGTATGTTTTTTACGCGATATCTCCGCCATGTGTAAATCGATTTTGATTATTATTTTTTTGTTTGGTAGGTCATATTTCAGAGGTAGTCCCATATAAATTTTATCGAAATCGATTCAGCACTTCTAAAAAAATCAACATAAACAAAAAATATGTAGACACAGATGACGTTTTGGTTTTCTCTAAATGTTCAAATTCCATGTTATTGGGGTTAGCCATTCGGGCATAACTTTAATATTTAATTTTACTTCTGGGGTACAACAACTAAAAAGTGAAAAACAAAAACCTTTTTTCAAAAAATACAACCGACTTAAAAATTACAAAATAACTTCTTTTTTCGGAAGTCGGTGTCAAATAACGAAGAAACAAAATATAAACACCGACTTCCGAAAATAAAGTTATTTTGTAATTTTTAGAAGTCGGTTGTATTTTTTGAAATAAAGTTTTTTATTTCAAATTAAGAACATGCTAATAAATATTTAAAATAAATACATGTTTTTTTTTTAATAATTATGGCCCTTTCACTGTAATATTCCATAGGTTTTCGTACACTTCACATCTTTCATACACGTACACTTGTGGTTGACTCATGAATCAATAGCCAGTTATTTTTTTGCTTTCTTTTTGTGCATATTTATGAATGCAACTTATGTAAATGACTATTACGTTCCGGTTCCCTCAGATTCACACTCCTACGCAAAAACAGAAGCCTCCTCGAATCACTACGTCATCTTGTCCTCATAAAGTACTTATTTAAGCATTACCTTTCTTTTTGTTGCAGGTGAGGCATCATCTCGGGTCCCGTACAACGGAACCATCGCTTGCGGAACCCTCCTCACAATAATTTTAAAATTTAAATTCACCGACACACTTCTCGTGAAATGCGACAAGTATAACCTTATTTGTTTTAAACATTCATAAATTTTTAAACCGTGTGAAATTTCCCAGCGTCGGACGAAGACACTGATATTTTGAATTTATCGACCATTTTTGACCTCTTGGTGCCCTAAAATGTGTACCTACTTACCTTAAAGTAGGGGTGTTATCCGATTTCGTTTTAAAATTATGCGAAAGGCTTTACTTTATGTGCAGAATTTAAATAAACTCACAACATACAGTGACGTAAGAACTGTATACATATAAAACTTCGATGTAAACAGAGACACAAACAAAACATTAGGATATTCCAAGGACAGACGAAAGTGAACTTTATTGTAAAAAACTTTTACAAAAAAAAAAAAAACAACCGACTTCCAAAAAAGAAAATAGAACACTAAAAATTTAAAAATAACTTTAGTTACGGAAGTCGGTGTTTGTATTTTATTTCTTCGTTATTTGTCACTGACTTCCGAAATTAAAGTCATTTTTTAATTTCTAGTGTAGACTACCTATTTTCTTTTTGGAAGTCTGTTGTTTTTTTTTGGAAAAAAGTTTTTTATTTTTCACTTTTTAGTTGTTATACCCCAGAACTAAAACCTCAATAACATGGAACGTGGAATTTAAACATACTCGTAATTGGAGAAAACCAAAACGTCATCTATGTATATTTTCGTTTTTTGTTTAGTTTTTCAAAAAGCGCTGAGGCAATTTCGATAAAATTTATATGGGAACACCTCGGGAGTATATTGTTTCGGATAAAAAAAGAATTTTGAAAATCTGTCTACAACTGACAGAGAAATCGGTGGACATACAGTCGAACATAGAACCTCCTTTTTCGAAGTCTGTTAAAAAGACATATTTTCCCTAAAAAAGGTATCGTCTCCGATGTATATATTTAAGTGAGCAAACCGAATTGTAGATAACGGCCTCACATTATTATCAAATAAACTCGCAATATTTTGTGACTTAGGTACAAGACGCCGATGTAAGACAAGACTCAAACTAGAAATCAAATCATCCTTAATAAAGATTACAAAAGAAAAAAACCTAAAAAAAGTACTAGATCCTATTCCTAAACAGCCCCGACCAATCCTAATGGCCACACATACCTTTGGCGAAAAGAAATAAACTTAAAAACATCTGTGACTTACGTAGAGAAAAGACGCAGACATCAAGATAGCCCAAGGACCAGTAGAAAGTAAAAAATCAAACATAATATCCAAAAGAAAAAATCTTTTTCTAAGAAAGCCGAACCTGTCGTATTGGCGTCACATAGGTATAGTTAGTGAACTAGAAATGAAGTTATCCAAAGGCCCATCAAATCTCCATACAGATTACAAAAAAATCATAATTTTCCTAAAAAAGCACATCTCCTATTCCTAAGCAAGCCTATCCAATCGTTACGGCCTCACATATCGTCGGGATCGATCTTGATCACGGCGTGCGCATATCGCTCGTGACGTATCCTGCGCGGGCGCACGGCGCGGCGTAGGCAAATCGACGGCTAATTGTAGCCCCGGGCTTGGGCCGATCAAAAAAATAAAGTCGGTCTTGCTCCGTTTGTACGCACGGTACGGGAATAAAGGGCTATTCCAGGAATATCGGGCTATAGAATATTAAAATAAATGTGGTCCTATCTCTCCCTTCGTTCCTTGCCACCAGACTACCATGGAAGGACGGAAGACAAGTAGAAAGTTCCAAACAAGATCACTTTTCCGGCAAACAGTTTGCAGCAGGTACCAGTTATTTTGTGTGAACATTTGAAGACTGTAGCTCCAACCGTTTGGATATAATACCTGTGTGACAGACGACGGACACGTGAGTGACAGCAATAGCGCTCCGTTTGAACCCTTCAGGTACGGAACCCTAAAAAATAACCATATTATGATTAGTTTATTATTTGGTCCTTAAGGCGCTACTAGCTGCCAATGATCTTGAGTGGTTAGCTTGCGTGTTCTGCGCTGAGCTCACGTAACGCGTCTTATCCCCACACAGTAATATGACTCGCCCATCAAGGAGCGCTGTTCGAAATTAGACGCATTATTAATTTATTACACATAAAGGAATAGGTATTAAACTAAAACTCTGAGACTAAATTAATTATAAATAATTAAATTAAATGATCTTTAAAATGGTGAAGGTTTCATAAAAATACGCTTTATAGTTTTTGCGTGATTCTCAATTTTTTATCCGCGTTAGACATAACTTTACAAATTAATTATACTATCTTATAAAAATATAATTTCAAATATTCTGAGATCAAATTACGATGGAAATTGGGTAGAGTAACATATATTTTTTTTCAAAGAAATAAGACTAGTCGTTTAGACGTGATGTTCAATTAAAAACCATTAAAAGTCGTATAATTGCGCCTTAACTCAAAATTTTCTGCCTGGAAGAAGGATAAATGTAGGTGGTATAGTACAAACTGAGCATTTGAAGGTTTATCCT
The DNA here is from genome assembly GCA_951329385.1 of Polia nebulosa. NCBI lineage: Eukaryota > Metazoa > Arthropoda > Insecta > Lepidoptera > Noctuidae > Polia > Polia nebulosa. The sequence continues at coordinate 30,275,178 of OX589597.1, forward strand.
ATAGACAGCTGAATGTGATGGATGAGACGTAGCTATCTTGAATTTACAGTCAGCTAATCAGTATTTAATGACAAATGATTTTGTTTTTCTAAATAGGTTATTAACAACACTTTTACACCTCAAAATTGAGAAGAAACGCCGAAACAAACTCAGAGGTCAGTCTCTAATGTCCATACAATCTGCACTGGTTAAATCATTTGAGAACCATGTACGTTAATGTCCGAGATGAGCTTTTGAGGAAAGCACCACACAGATTTGAGTGGACCTGTCCAGACAGTAAAACATTTGTCAGTTATCGTGAAGCTCAACGCAGAACTTTGAGGAGCTCAACGAACCGACGAACAATACCAAAGTAAGGACATTTGGGTAGGACGCAAAAGTACTCAAACTGCCAGACAATCATAAAATCTACGTGGATATTACGACCTGCATAGTTCTAGCATTCACATTATCTTTTTAACATTTATACTCTGTCCACCACCAAAGATACAATGGACACGTACAAGACCAGACTCATTTCGGACGAGATTACCGGAGCATTCCCAGTAATTCCCTTAATTCCTCTGGAGCCGTTCCCTGACTCTTTAATGTGTATTTCGGCCAGCACGTGAGTGTATTCGGAGCCCCATTATCATGAATTATGAATGATACTCGGTTTTTCGACTTTGAGGTGGTGTTTGGGGAATGTAAAGGTCATGGTATAGGTCAGGGGTATTTTCTCTTAAGTAGACTGAACGAGCACGCTACAGCTTTGGTACAGAGATAGATTATAGTCTGGAAAAGCACATAGGCTAATTTATCACGCAGGCGAAGCCGCCGGCAGAAATTAGTTGATAGCTTTCATTAGCATATTGACAATTTTCGACTAATGTACATATAATCGTTTCTAAGTGGTATCTACAATTAAATGAGCGTTTTTCTGGGAGTTACATATTTTTCATTTTTTTACGAAAGCTCGTTGAGCTCTTTTCCGCAAACGAATCAGGAACAGATAGTGGAATCACATCACATCATCAGCCTTTTAATGTCCCCACTGCTGGGGCACAGACCTCCTCTCTGTGAGAGGGTGTGGGCCGTAATCCACCACGCGGGCCCAATGCGGGTTTGTGGATGCGTGGATATCACATGTCTTCGAATTTTTGGTTCTAGGACATGCCAGTTTCCTCACGGTGTTTTCTTCACTGTTTTGAGAGCAGTGGTGATGAAATTATTTACACAAAGTAAAGCGCCTGCCTGGGTTTGAACTCACGACCTTAATTGAATGTTTAGAAGAAATGGCAATACCGTATTTTATGTACGTATCAACGGTGACATTTACCTAATATGAATAAGGCGCAACTGTGTTTTCAGACACAAATGTAATCAACTAACCATAGACAATACAAACCACAGAGCCGAATAACTCTTAACACCACGCTAACGCAAGCACTATCATTATAATCAGTCATTGACCTCACTAAAAGCACAAGTGTTACATAACTCTTATCATAATAATTCTCACACTAGTGTGACCACAATCGCGATCTTTGTCGGAAAGTCTCAAACTTCACAGGCTACGTTTTTTGTTTTATAATATTAATTAACACACATACAATTTAGCCATTATGGCTGATTATATAATAACAATTGTCTGTTATTATTTTTTGTTATTGTGTTACCTAATAAACACCCATTGTTAGTATCGGAACCGCTATATTTTGCGAATTACATTTTTGTGTTTACGAAACCGTGAAATTTTAAATCTTCTAACGTTTTTTTATTTACGTCGCGTTTATGGAGGTAATTACTTTACTTTCGCGTTTACGTAAGATTAGTTTGTGTCTAGTTTTTTGTGTGGATGTCAGATGTGAGTTGATGTATGATTGAAGCGCTTCTATTGAAAATAATTCAATTTGCTTGTTGCAATTTTAATTGGAAAGAGGAATAATGTCCAACAAAATTAATGATTCATCTTAATTCGTCACAATAAGTTCCCTTTATTTGTCACACTCTTTGTCTTCTTACATCATTTATTTTGGTTTACTTCAAATATAATGTGATACTACAGTACGTGGCCTTATCATGCTTCTTTGTCAGGCCTGTTGGTCTAGTGGTTAGTGACCCTAACTGCTATGCCGGAGGTCGTGGGTTCGATTTCCACCCAGGACAAATGTTTGTGTAATGAGCACGATCATTTGTTCTGTGTCTGGGTGTAATTTATCCATAATATTTATGTATTTAGAAATATATAAGTATGTTTATCAGTTGTCTAGTACCCATAACACAAGCTCTGCTTAGCTTGGGACTAAATGGCGTTGTGTGATAGTTGTGGAATATTATTATTAATTCATCATCATCATTTCAGCCGAAAGACGTCCACTACTGGACATAGCCGTCCCCAAGTGTCGCCACAATGACCGGTTCTGTGCGTCTGGCATCCATCGGCTACTATCGACCCTCATCAGGTCATCGGTCCATCTTGTCGGAGACCTCCCAAACTCTCAGTGCTGCGTCTTTGTTACGCGGTCACCACTCCAGAACTTTCCGGCCCCATGGACCACCTGTTCTGTGATGGCTTTGTAAAATTATTTAAAAAAAATGCACTCAAGTTATGTAAAAAACTAATTACATAAAGCTAATATAAGTATAGCTTACCATTTCAGTAACTACATTACCTAATTTCCTGCTATTAACTGCCAATTAAACATCGGAACAGTTGAGTAATCGTCCGTTAATCAATTAATATGGAGTCATTTGGTTTTTCCCGTTTTGCTTATCAGACGATGTAACATCAAAAAAGTATTACTTATCTCTTCTATATCTTGGCCTATTTTGGACGAATAATAATAATTATAAAAAAAAATTATCAACATACTATTATGATAAATCATTTTTCTCAGAAGGAAATAATTCTGAGGAAAATGGTGTCCCCATTTTCCATGGGCTGAAAAAAAACTGGTTGATCATTTTTTGTTGAAATAGTGACATTACCATGTTATTCTTGTCTAAATAGTTCAGTAGAAATACAGTAATGTTTTGAAGTGGCTAAAAAACAAGATCATATTTTATGTAATTTTTCCTTAACAATTAAAGTACCTACTAACCCTTACGATGGTTTCATCTTTATTCCAAGTATTCCGCCAATATCTCAATGCAGTTCGAATACTAAATGTCCAGCGTATTTGACTCACCAATTTCTGAATAAATATGCAAAAATATTAGTAAACGCTTCGACTAATCACATCAGTGTCGTGTCACTACATAAATATGTTTGTCAGTGTGATCGTTGTAAAGGCGCTTTCATACTGGCTTTCAGATTTATTAATAATCATACAAACCTTGCTCGTTTATCGCTCTTGCTATTAGAGAAAATTGCATTTTTGAATCCTTCGATCAACAATTATTGATCGAATTTAAAATGCTTTACGTGGTTTAGGAAGAGTTTTTGGAGAAAAGCGATTCTGATTTACTATGTAGAGATAGAGAAGAGATGAGAGTAGTAAATTATGAAATATCAATACGGTATTTGTGATTTTTGATCTATGCAAGGTAAAATTTATGCGACACTTGACGTATAGGTTATTAAATTATGTACGTGGCTTCAGTCGTTAAAAAATGAATAATGCGCCTTTCATATCCTGGCCGTATGTAAATTTTATGTGTACGCGCCTCATAACACTAAAAAAAAAAGAGTTGTTTTGAATTTTGAACGTAAAGAAACATGGCGCCAAAATCGTCGGTGAACGGTCGCGCGTGCGTACCGCAGTAGGCCAATGGATTCCAGTTCGAATTCATTGGTCTACCCGAACGCACGGCGAAAATTGTTGAAGCGTGCCTTTGACGATCCCCGAGCTCTCAATATTCATAACGGGCCTACTATTGTTTCCCGCCTTTAGAGACGTCACGTATCCGGCGCCATCTTGAAAGGGACGTGCTCAAACGCATCCAAAATTAGAAGAGCCTTAAACTATCGAGACGCTAGGATATCTGCAAACTGTGTGTAACGTTCGGGGGTCTATTTAAAATGGTGCTTTTTATGACCCAAAGAAAATTATGAATGTACGCTGTTGTGCATTGAAATCAGCTACCAGTGAGGTGGCCGTGTGGCCGTACATTTTAATTTATTTTTCTAAACTATGACTTATGTGTGCCGCGAACGCGCAGGAATGCGAGTGATGTCAACCTTTTTAGGTCAATACACACAGCTAAATTGGTTATAAATAAAATGACGCCTTATTAAGATTAAAATTTTAAGGATACCCCAGTTAATATGATTTACGAGCAACAGAAACGTTCCTCTGAGCGGTTAAAGTGTTTTAAAACATAAATAATTCTTAACAATGATTAACCGCTAAGATAAGGCTATAAAAACTGTGACCTCGCGCAAAAACTTGTTTAACGACGTGTTTTTTAATTTTTATAAGTGCATTTACCTTTGAATGTGGTCACCCTATTCTGGGTTATATGACCAATTTACATCAAGTACTCCGATTTGTTGCTGACCCTGGTCAATAGGGCTTGGTGTTCACTAGCCGTTGATTTAATGTTATTCTTAGGTTATTGAAACTTATCTATTAAGCTTAAATCTTCAGTTTACTTAATGTTTCGGCCAATAAATGTTAAAGCAACCAGCATATTATCCTGAATCGGAAATGACTGGTTTCTGACTTCTCCTGATTTAGCATTTAAATATAATTCTGAATCAGCATGACACAAAGATTAGGCATAATATTTTGAAATAGTTTCGAAGAAAAATCTTCTAGAATACGAGAAAAAAATAGTTTTTTTTTTAAACTGATCAAGTTAGTGTCCTCCATGTGTAAAAAGCTTAAGTAGAGACCTAAACGAAATCGGCGCACGCGCATAAAAGTGTAAGTACTAAAAATAAACCGTAAATCGAGAAGCAGACCAGTTGATCGTTGAGTCATGTGACATAAATTCAATTTCGTGATGAACGAGAGCGAACGAATTATTTTAGTTCATCATGAGTAATTTGCAACATAACTAAGCCTTTCATTAAAATTGTGGAAGTTAACTCTAGGCAAGCGTGCTCCATCTTCGACCACATCATCGCTTACCATCAGGTGAAAAAGTGGTTAAAAGCGAGCGTACCTAGGAAAAAAATTGTTAATAATTTTTCCACTTAAAGCAGCTAAATGAGTTTCTCAGTCATCAATTGAAATCCATCAAAATAACTTTATATCACTTATCGAAACCCTCAGTCCTATTCAGCTAAGCTTTTCAATACCGCAACACTAACCGAACCCATCCTCACATTTTTATGGACTTGTAATAAAAATAAAATACGTGAATTATTTTGTGGCAATAAATCATGGTCACCGTAACGATCATCGTCGATTCAATGTAGTGTTGTACAGCGACATCTGTAAGGCATTATACGTATTATAAATAAGTATTATATCTGTTCTTTTATGAGCAGTCTGGAGTATTTAACAGTGGCTAGCCAAGTGCATTAAAAGGCTTACGAGCTCTAAACGTAATGTTAAGAATCTCTTTATATTAGTAGTGTTATGTTTTTCAAATCATCAGTAAGCTAGGCTTTAGATACTTAAGATATATCTAGCGCCTTCGCATTTGCGTGCTCATTTATCTCAAACTATTGAATATTCACTCAGTTGTTGGAATATTCACACCTAAAACTTTTTGGGAACACATTCATTGTGCGTACAGCTAAGGAGTGGGATTCCCAGCCGGTACCCCGAGTATTTAAGGCTCAATTATACGACTTTTAATGGTTTTTAATTGAACATCACATTTAAACGACTAGTCTTATTTCTTTGAAAAAAATATATGTTATTCTTGACAATTTCCATCGTAAACTGATCTGAGAATATTTGAAATTATATTTTTATAACATAGTGTAATTAATTTGTAAAGTTATGTCTAACGCGGATAAAAAATTGAGAATCACGCAAAAACTATACAGCGTATTTTTATGAAACCTTCACCATTTTAAAGATCATTTAATTATTTATAATTTAGTCTCAGTGTTTTAGTTTAATACCTGTTGTTTTTATGTGAAATAAATTAATAATGCGTCTAATTTCGGACGCGCTCCTTGATGGGCGAGTTCTATTACTGGGTGGACGTACGACGCGTTACGTGAGCTCAGCGCAGAACACGCAAGCTAACCACTGAAGGTCATTGGCAGTTAATACCGCCTTATGACAACAGTGAATAGGTTACTTCCAGGCAAGCGTCCACCATCGTCGACTACATCATCGCTTACCATCAGGTTAAATAGTGGTCAAACGCGAGTCGATCAATAATAATAAAACAAAGTTTATAACCTCTCTTCGTTACGCAAAACCTTACAGAAACTGGTTGATACTGGTTGCCCATCAAGTACCAGCCAGCCAGCTGTTACACATCTCATTCCCATATCAGAAATCAATATATCATGTATCTTATATAAGCGATCAAACATTTTCTACGTACGACCACGAACTGTCGCAGAGACCCAATAGAAAGCAGCGCTTGCGCAACCGAACGTACCTTTAAAATTTCTAATACCTCGTAAATTCGCGTTACATAAAGAAATCATCGCTTAAAGAATATTGTAAATCTTTTATACTATCAATTAATTATGGTTTCGTAATGTCCGTGTTGGATTTTAAGTTTTTTGGAAACACGCACGCGGTCATGGTCGATATACGTTAACTGTTTTTTGTTACGCAATTTAAAGTAAAAAGTTTTTAACTTCTTTTGATCGGAGAGCTGGGAGAAATTGTGTGATGAATAAATAAAAAATATGGGAGAATTTTTATAAAATATTAAAGACACGACAAACCAGGGACTTTTTTATCATTGATCGGCCCACTATTTCACCTGATTTACACTCATGCAACCTCGCAAGGAGCTCTCTCAACTTCGGGACGCTTCAAGTCCTTTGACTCGGGCGTAAAACAGTAGGTACCACCTTTTACCTAGAAGTAACATAACAAGCCTCACTCCTGTACTTTGATGTGTTATCTTTGTGATTGTAAGCGATGATGAGGTCGACGTTGGAGCACGCTTGCCTAGAAGTAACCTATTCACTCTTGACTTAAGACTCCCAGGTTGTAGCTGTCAGGAAACACTGACTCTGTCAGGGAATTCCACTTCTTCACGTTCATTTTATTGAAGAAGCAACCTTTCCTACGGGATTTTTAACACCTATGTAATTATTGGAAACTTATTATCTACTTCCCATAATTTTAAACAACTGCTCGTAAATAAATAACTTCTTCACGTAAGACGCAGTAAGTAGGAGCTACAACTTAAAACATTTCAACATTATAATTGAGTATTACGCACATGTTATTTACCGTTTCCTTGTTCGGTAATCAGGCGAAGCGTAATAAATGTTTTATTTACCGAAATCATATATTATGTTACCGCAGACTTCGCAAAACCAGCCTTCTGAAATACTGTAATGAGCAGTTTCAAGTAGGGTTGCCAATCGTACTCTGAAATAGAGTATTGTACTCTATTTTATGTAGGTGTACTCTATAATCTGTAATACTAATAGACTTAGCTAAAATACTCTACCAGTCATGTATACCAGTATACCCATTGTCTTAACCCAAAAATGTAACGTTTATTGTTATTTATGTCCATTGAAATTGAAAAAAAAAAAATTAAAAAATATATTAAGAACGTTTGGAGTCATACAATTCTTTTAAAAATGATGAAATATTGTTATGTGCCGCAAAAGGCACAAAAATATCGTTTCAAAAATTGAAAAAAAAATGTACTCTTTTTTTTTATATACCCTGTCTAAAATCAGATATACTCTATGTCTTTTAAAAACAGTTGGCAACCCTAGTTTCAAGTTTCTTAAAATAGTACTCATAAACTAAAAAAACTTAATTAATTAACATGAAGTAGACTAAGTGCGTTTTAGTCATTCAAAACACAGCTTACAAAAACCTCACCTAAGCGGAACAAAGGTAGTTAGTAAATCCTAATTAATTCTCAATTTCTAGTCACCCTATTAGCTGTTTTAGCCAATCAGGATTCCCAATGGGTCCTCAGCGGATACCTTACCAGATGCGTAGCGTATACCTTTCCTCGGACCGTGATAAAAACTGCTTGAAACGCATTTCATTTTCTCTTAGAACTCGTTGAACCCTAGAATCGTACGAAATGCGGCGCTGCAACAATTTGTTGCGTGCGGTGGAGGGGGCAAAAAGCTGCGTGTGCGCATTGCGCACAAGATGCCTACCCATTAAAATTCCCGCCCGCGCACCGCTGTCTATTTAGAGAAATAATAGTTATCATAACGAACCTTTAGCTGAAGGAGTATGTGAAAAAAGTAGTCTGGGTTAGTCGCGGGAAGTGATCTTTTTTGTGGGGATGCTGAGATTTAGGGACCAACATTTTTCTGGCCTAACGAGTAGCTATTGGTTTTGCTAGAAAAGTCAAACGCCATATACATAGTTTTTTTTAATGGTTTTTAGTCATCAGATGACTTTTCCTGCTCTGGGTGGAGCGGAAGGGCGTGTCAGACTCTTAGTGACTAAAACCCAGCCGTATTACTTCAGTGACTTGTGCCAGGACAAGGTGACCCTTTCATATACTCCCGCGGCCCATATCTAGTTTCTTACTAGTCTCTTTGGCCTTCTGCCTTCCCAATTTAAATTGCTCCCATATTTAACATCATAAACAACAGACAATTAATATTCAATTAACGAAAATTATAGACAACCGTGATGTAATTAACTACGTACCTCGTTTTCAATGCGAAAAAAAAAACAAACAGCCTTTCTTCTAGCCGCTTAATATTCTAGGGTTCCGTACCCGAAGGGTCCAAACGGAGCCCTGTTGCTGTCACTCACGTGTCCGTCTGTCTGTCACAAAACTTTGTTCCGAAGAATTTTTAAACTTGCCATTGACCTATGAACTTGAAATTTGGTGATAATGTTTACTATTACGTATATTTTACCAAAAAATACCAATATATTTATAAATCAGACTTTTTCTTTGATAATTCCTTCATTTAGTGCCGAACCCTTGTTTTTTTTTTGGGGTAGGAAATCATCCAATGACTCGCCCTCTTTAGGTGGAACGGGAGGGCGTGTCAGACTTTTATTGACTAAAACCCACCCCTGTTCCTTCAGTTGCCTCTGTGCCAAGGGCCGCTGTAACTCTATTTCAAATTTATCTGCGACACAGGTACGGAACCCTAAATGAGCGAAGTTCGACACGCTCTTGGCCGATTTTTAGATACAATCTTAACGATGTAAGGAGATTTAGTGGGTGAGAAATGTTGTAGTCTATTATTATAGTGTAATCACCACCTCCCTTCCCTCTTGTGATCATAATGAAAGGGCTTTACCGCCACACCTACTCAAATATAGTCCCACGTCTGATGCAAGAGGAATTTTTGTGTCAAAATTGCTGTTATGAGCCCTTATCGATACAGAATCTAATTTTCGGAATTTAAACGCATTATTTTATGAGTAAACTAGTTGTTGATTTGTTATGGATGCGTTTGGACAGCTATATGGGAGGAATCTAACTTGTTTTTGACTGTCCTGTCCTTGGATGTAGAAAGAAAAGATCTTGTTTAAACCAAATGACACGTAGTATAATGTTTGTTAAGAACAAGAAGTTAGTTTGAGCTTGTTATATTTAACTAAGCACATTACGACTTATAGCTTTTTCTTCTTAACTGGCTTATGGCAGCGTTTTCGCCCGCGTGGAGTTATGTAGTTCTTTCTCCACTATAAACTATAGCAAGTGCTATTCCAGACTAAAATCTATCTCTGTCCCAAATTTCATACAGATTTGTTCAGCTGTTCTGACGTTATTGAGAAATCCATAATTTCACATTTATAATATTAAGTAGTTTTTTTTTTTTGGGCTGGGAAATCATCCAATGACATCTCCCGCTCTAGGGGTGGAGCGGTAGGGTGTGTCAGACTCTTACTGAATAAAACCCATCCCTGTTCCTTCCCTGCCCTGAGTGCCCAGGGGCGCCGTAACTCTGTTTCGAATTTATCCACAACCCCTGGGCGGGCATCGGCCATGACGGGCCCCGTCATTATTTGCTGACAACTCTTTGAGGCGCGCGTGGAACACTATTCGCCGTCGACTCTCGGGTCTGGTGCTGATCGGACGGCGAGCTACCCACTACTCGCCGTCCGCTGGCCCTGGTATATTAAGTATAGTTGGATTCTGATTTTGAACCCTTGAATCTTTTCCAAATCAAAAGGCAAAATGAAGTCTGTCGCTAAACTGGATGGCACCATCAACTTCTGCATACTAAAGGCTATTTATAAACACGGGCCAAAAAAAAAAGCAAAAATATATACCTCAGTTTCAAGGCCTCATACGTTATCGTACCAAAAAATACCAAAAGAAAAAAAGAAAGATTCGCACAAAATTGATCGGAACCTCAGAACCAGTTTTCGATCCGCTCAAAAGATAACCACTAACAATTGGAAGACGTGGTCAATAAAATACACAATTTTTCAACCTCATCTTTAAGTATAAATTATCAAAAGTTATCAAAAGGTTGTTCCAAACATTTGTCAGACGTGCCCATCGTTATGGTATCGAAAAGCATTATTTCAAACATATCATCGCCAAAAAGGTAGGGATATCTTACTTATTATCATCAGTCAAGATGAAATCCTGGCAACTTTGAAAAATAATTTTAATTTTATACTGGCAGGTAATACCTAATTTGACAGCAGTTTTTCCGGGTCTTTGTATACGTGAGTTTACATGTTTGTGACACCCAAGACCCAAGATACAGGAGTAATAGGTTATTACTCCCATTTAAAAAAAAAAAACACAAAATTTTTATTCAATCAATAAGTGCCATAAAAATGCATTATATACATACATACAATTTCAAATTTCGCGCGTAATTTGACGAAAGAGCTGGACGCAGTGGACGCCATATTGCTCTATGGTCATGACGTCAGTTGGATGTGTAAATAAAAGTAATAAGCATAGATCCGCTGATCAGTTGACACTTTATAGTTTACCTACACAGCCGTATGACGTTTAACATAGCGGCTACTATTAAAAAAAAATGTTAAAAACAAATTAAAAAAACTGAAAACTATGAATTGAATTTTAAAATTTATTTTGTTATTAAACTAACATTTTCCGACTGGTTTTTGTCTAACCTATCTCAATAATATATTTTTAATTTTTTTTTCAAATAGAGTAAAATACCCTATAAAAAACATGTTTGGAATCGCACTGATTGAGAATTATAAGTATATATTATTTGCATTGTATGATGTTAGCATGAAAAATGCCACTCATAGCAAGTAGGTATGGCTTCTAAAGAAACTACTTTATTGCAAGCGTGTTTCTATAGTCAACACTGGTTTTAACGTAGTTTCTAAGAAAATCTGTCAAATGGTCATTGGAGGAGATATGTACAATTATTATCACAGTTAGCTTTAAAAGTAGGCAATAAAATATTCTCACTTATCTCCCGTATCAATTAAAAATATCTTTTAAAACTAAGAGAGAGTTCCTTATAATAGAATTTTAAAGAAATTTCGCGTGCAGACCAGAACTTTCGACTCATGGTTATTATTAAATTAATCGATCAATTAATTGATTTCGCTATAGAAATTCTGCGATAACTCGATTTCTCAGTAACGGAGAGAAAATAAAAAGAGGCAGTTAAGATTTGAGAGTAGTTAAAATTAATAGTAGTAATAGTAGCCTTGAAATTCCACAAGTTCAAGAGCAAAGTTTATTATGTTTTTGGCCTTGTCTTTGCAGATTTATGAAATTGTGACTTATAATCTTAGACTATGAAAGATTATAGACGAAACGTCATTGGACATTAAATGAAGCAGGATCGTTAAATTGTGTGAGTGACCGCGACGAACATAACGATGACGTTTCGGCTTCTCATTTTGTCTGTGTGAGCTTATTTCGCGTGTACAGATACAAGCCGGCTTCTCATTCTGGTACTTTAGATTGCTGGCTTTTGACACTCTGTCTTTATAGTCTATGCTTATAATATAATATTTTTTAGGATTTCGGAAAATGACAATTTTAAATCATCCGTCAGTATTTTGAGAGAATTATTATTATTTCTAGCCTATACTGCCCCACAATAGGGATGTTTCCTGGGTATAGAAATAATTTTTCTTTTTAGTCCGTAAGTTAGATAGATTATTTATCTTAAATACAAACACGTAGTTTTTGCTTTACCAAACCAATAAAAAATGACAAAAATAAAACGTATAAAACTTCAGGAGTGAGGGTTTGTTACGTCACTAAACGGTACAAAATGTATCAAGGTGTGACGTCACGAAAAATTTCAACTCACTGTGTCGTCTTCATTTTTGGTTTACGGGACAAAAGAAATAATACGAGTCCAATATTTTTTGGTAATCTATGTGACGGACTAATTAAATTAAGGAAACTAGGGAGGGAACAGGGGCTGCGATTCTCCATACAAATGTATTCCCCTTTTTTCTTCCTGAATAATGCCTCTAGAGCAATCATTTTTTTTTCGTAAAGTCAGGGTCTGCTGTGGACACGTCCCTGTCATTTAATTTTTTTTTTCAGCAACTAATAAGTAAAGAAAATATGACCCTCCAAAAATGACAAAAATTATCTTTAACGCAGTTCTTAGAAGACTACCAGACAAATTCGAAAAGTTTTAACATAAATCATTCAATAAGGACCTAGACATACTCTTTTTTTAAAATTTGGTACCAAAAATAATTGAATCGGCTCAGTTTTCGAGGAGAAAAAAGGGGAATACGAAACGTCGATCTCGTCAAAAATTTGAGAGTTGCAGCTGTCCCTATCGCACTCTACAGGGGCAGGCTTGAGGGAGCACGATGGCAATAGTTTCTTCAAATACCTATTTTGTAAATTCCTCGCAGGCCGTGTTCCCTCACGTCAGTGTTTGAATATAATATCAATTTTAAATCGTCTGTCCATCAAAATCTGTCAGTCCAAACATACTTTGATACGTTCTAACTCAACTCCTTTTAAAGTTATTTCTTGAACAAATAGTCATCGCTACTTTACAAACAATAGACAATTACACACAGCATTTAAAGACCGACCGATGACACAAGAAACTAATCGTCAATACGACTACCGTATCTTGACACTTCATTGGTCATTTTTTTTAAAGAGACAGGTGTCTAGGAATTATGGTGTGTTGCCGATAATTTTCTTTATAGAAAGTGAGACGTTCCCAGCGATGGAAAGTTGTGTATGGAAAAGTTGACTTCGTGAAAATGCTTGGTAAACATTGTTAGTGACGATGTGAAACACGGGTTTCTTTTATAGCTTCATTTATGTTGACAATGCTGTTCTGTTTCTTGCTGGTGAATAAAAACACGGTTTACGAGTATGTTCGCAGTTTGTTTGTTTGTTTAGTAGTAAGTACAGGTGTCATTGGAAGTTAAAGCAATAGTCTTCGAAGCGGTAAAGTTTTGGAGTTAGTTGTGACAGTGACAGTTCTGCATTAGCGACTTTACTTTCTTAGGGCCGATTTCACCAATTCTAAACGCCCAGTTTTCGACGTTAAAGTTCGCTTGAACGCGTTTAGCCGCTCTCATAAAGCTGAAGAGTTAGTTTGTTTGTTTGTCTGAACGCGCTAATCTCGGGAACTACTGGATCGAATTGAAAAAATATTTTTGTGTTGAATAGTCCACTTTTTAAGAGCGTCAGTTGCGTGCGCTGCGTAAACGGTTAAAGTTAAGCAAACATTATGTATGACGGAATTGTTCTCCTATTAAAATTCTAAAAAAAAGTTCGCGACAACATCTTTTAAGGTTAACTCACTCCTCCTTCTTCTTCTTCCATCCCTGGTCCCGTTATTTGGGGTCGGTTAACTCACTATAATCTTTTTTATGGTTTTTATTTTTTGCGCTAAGATTAGTAAAACTTAGTTTATAGCGAATGGTGAAATCGACCCTTAGTATTCTAGTACCTATTGGGAGTTATAACACGAATGAGAAAGGGGAATATTAAGTTGAGCTTTTTAAAACTGTTTTTATCTTCGAATGATGATCGCCTTTTTACTCAATTATCTTATTTAATTTTCTGAGGTCCTAGACAGGACTTAGTGTCATTCTTTTTTAACATTGTTAGGCTCGCGTTTGACCATTATCTCATCTGATGGTAAACGATGATGTGGTCGAAGATAGAGCACGCTTGCCTAGAAATAGCCTATTCACTCTTGACTTAAAGACTCCCAGGTTGTAGCTATCAGGAAACACAGACTCTGAGAGAATGTTACCATATTTAGCTACTGCCTATGGTATTTTTAAATAATACCTTTACCGTTAAAGTCGGACAAACGTTTTAATAAAATTGTAACCACTCTAGAATAATGAACCCAAGTTGAATCTCATACCACCAACAATTGTTCCGTACCAATCCTTTATTGTATTTAAATATGATGTTACAATATGTTAAAATAGCGGGTAGCTGCGCGGGCGCAGGCGGTGGGCGTGACGATTTATAGGCGGTAATGGCGAAAGTGTCTCCGCGGCCCCTTTGATCCCGCTCCGTAATGCTGATTAATTATGCGCGATCCAGAGAAATTCTAATTTATATGGTGCAGTTTGCGGACTGTTTTAGAAAATGTCGAGTAGGCGCAACGGTGTAGGTTGGACTTGGTTTTGTAATAGAAACTAACTTTTATAGCAAAAACTTGTAGTGGAAGATTGTGTTAGAATTTATTTGTTTTATTTACTTTTAAAGAAGATGTGGCGATTTTCCGCCCATCAGTTGGTTGTAAAAATTTGTTAGAGTCCATTACTTTTGGGTTTAGCAAAATGTTTGTTAAATTAATCATCGAAAACCTCTCAATAATTACCAAAATCGAACTTTGAAACTTTTAGCCGTAAAGGATTTTAGTAAAATCGAACCCAATCTTCAATGAATGGACCTGTTCCAAGAACCCAACAATAAAAACAAAGTTTACTTACCTAAATCCAACAGCATATACATATTTTCACATAAACCTCAATTTAGGGTAGGTAGATCCGACCGAATAGGGAAAACAGTTTACATTTATCTGTCACACGTTAATGATATCATAATAGCTAAATTACCGTTGTTGAGTAGCTTACTTTGGACTAGCTTCTGCCATCGTCTTCGCCCGCGTGGAACTAGGACTTCATCCCATTATAAATTATAGCCTATGTGCTATTCCAAACTATAATCTATATCTGTGCTAAATTTCATCCAGACCCCTTCCACCGTTTCGGCGTGATTGAGGAACAAACATCCATTCACATAACATTCGCATTTATAATATTACTATTTTTTTATTACTACTTCCCCTACTATAAATTGTAGCCTATGTGCTATTTCAGACTATTATTAATAATAATAGATCTTTATTGCAGACCATACAAGGTCCATAATCACAAAAATAGAAACAATGAGCGAAGTTTAAAAAAACTGAAATAATACAATAACTAAATATTTTTTAAGTAATAATGTCTATAAATACAACTCATTAAAATTCAATAAAACTCATTAAAATTCAATAAAACTCTTTAAAATTCACTAAATCTCATAAAAAATTCAAAGTAGGTTAAGTTTAAAAAATTAATAAATTACATTTACAGTTTAAAAAGAAAAATAATATTATCTATCTCTGTGCTAAATTTCATTCAGACTGCCGTTCTGGCGTGATTGAGTAAAAAAATTTCAACCATCATAATATTCGCATTTATAATATTAGTAGGATTTAATGAAAGCCAAATGTAGGTTTCCAAGAAATTGTCGGCGAAATGTCAATGAGAGTAAATTATCTATAAGTTCCCAGAATAGTAAAGAGTGACTCAATCGATGTGATGAACGCGCAGTTGATGCCTTTGAAGAGTTGCGACTGATAAACGAAGACCGAAGAGCAGAAATAGCTTAAATATCACATTAATTTGAAGAAAGGACACAAGAGTGAATAGGTTACTTCTAGGGAAGCGTGCTCCATCGTCGACCACATCATTGCTTACCATCAGGGGCCCAATTCTGTAAAATAACTAACTTGTCAATAGTGTGTAGGTAGTGTGTTAGTGGTGTCTCAATAGAATAGTCATTGACATTTGGTATTCTATAAATTATTTATGGTCATTGACTTGCCACTGTAGTGCCATTGAAAGGCCATAGTAAGACTATTGTAGTAATTATTGATAATCTGGTCTACTATAATATGTCAATATCATCTTGAAGTTTTTTCAGAATACCAAATTTGCAACAGTGGCAAAATAATGTCTGTTGTGTGTCGATAGAGTGTCGATGGCGTGTTGCTTAACTCAAAGTTACAGAATTGGGCCCCAGGTGAGATAGAGGTCAAACGCGCACCTATCAATGATTAAAAAAAGAAGTAAACCTAACCACAGACAGTATAATACAAGCGTACAGATGCCTCATCCCATACAAAGAAATGATACCGCCGTAACTACGGGTTTTCGACTTGCACAAGTAACTTTTGTTCTTCGTTCGGGCCCGTCCTCTACATCTCGCTAGATGGTGTTAGCAGCGACGGCTTGCAAGTTGAATGAATTTACATAGAATCATAACAATATTTTCTCACACACTGAGGAATTACTTTATACTATTTTTGACACTTCATAACAGTTTTACTGTTTCAAAATGTATCACTATACAAATTTTAAAGAAGCGAATGCATAAACTCTAAAACTTCAAACAGCGCCATCTATTGGTACAAGAAATATAAATGCCTAAGGATTCGTTCCAATGAACTCTAAATTTGAGTTAGGAGCCAGTTATTCCACAATTTTATGCTAAGCGTTATTAAATAAGAAAATACAGTTTTTCCTCTTTTTTTTTTCAAAATATGACTGTAACTTAAACTTCAATAAGAAATCGATGCATATTACGCCATCTATTAAAATTTATTTGAACTAAATTTTCTTTGTTCGAGATGAGACCCCGTGACCTAACTTAACTAATCTATACTATGTTGACTTTGGGACAAAGAGCTACCTCTCCATTTTACACACAAAGGGATGAATAAAGGGTAAAAAAAAAATCTTAATTATTATTTTCAAAAAATTTAATAATTCTTAATAACTTACGGACTAAAATAATCGTAAGTTAGATTATCAAAAATCTTGGACACGTATTTTTTGCTTTAAGAAATCAATGAAAATTGCAAAGGTAAAATGCAGCTTGTTGCGTCACTATTGAGTAAAACGTGGTACAATTTTAACTAAAGTATGACGTCATGTGAAAGGTGAATGCCCAAAAAATGCCTGAAATGGACAGAAACTACTTATAGTCCTTAATTCTATTTAGAATAAAATAAGCATAATGAAATAATTCTTATGTTTGTTTAACTAGGGTAAAAATATAACGATCATTAATATATTTAACTTTATATCCGCTTATTTACTTACATGGAGGTCGTGTTTATATGACGTAAGTGACATTCAGCCAAAAAAGAATCTTCAAATAATCCTTAACGAACTATTTTATACAACTAGTGCACAGTTATCATTAATTAAGTATAATTCGACCTGTAGGTACCATAAATGTAATTAAAATAATATACATAAAAAACAAGAAATGCAGTAATGTCAGACTATCACTAAAGCAAAGGACATGTGATTCATACAGCCTGGATACGTTTTCTATTAAAAAAATAATTGACTTGAATTAATATTGTAGCGACATCTATGACGCCGCACACGAACTAAAAATAGCAAGAATTCTACATCGCGCAAGCAGAGTTCTCCGCGCGATTTGAACATATACAACAGTCCGAAATCAACCATTGGGCAGTTGCCCGGACCAGACACAACACCCGTCTGGTCGGAGGATCCTCCCTTTTCAACGGAGGTTTGCGGGACTTTACACTCTGTTCCCCTCACCCCCACAATATTGACAAGCATATTTTATTTTAATTAGATTGACGCTACATATAAGTCGTATAATACTAAATTAATGATAACTGTGCACTAAATGTATAAAATATTTTCATATGGATTATTTGATGATTCCTCTTTGGCTGAATGTCACTTACGTCATATAAACACGACCTCCATGTAAATAAGCGGATATGAAGTTAAATATATTAGTGATCGTTATATTTTTACCCTAGTTAAACAAACTCAAAAATAATTTCACTATACATATTTTATTTTAAATAGAATTAAGGACTATTAGTAGTTTCTTTCCATTCCAGGCATTTTTTTGTATGGCAGATGGCCATTCCCCTTTTCAACGCACTGTCTTTTTTTTTTCTGTATCGTCTTTATTTTTTGATAATGTGACTAAAGAAAAAATACGTGTCCAACATTTTATGTTGGTAATCTAACTGACGGACTTATTTCATGTATTTAGTCATCAACCCAATTCTATTTTCTGCTAGTGAGGCCTAGTCCTTTTGGAAGAAGTATGATGTCACCAGACAGTGGGCAATGTTTTGAGAGACTGACAAGAGTCTAATCTTTGATTTAAGCAAATCGGTTAAATATAAAGAAAATTTTATCAGCAAACACGAGAAAGTCTGGATTGGTCCAGACTTTCCCTCAGTCACTTGAAAATGTGGTACGGTTCCAAACCTCCAAGTATAAAAACCCTTATCACTCGTGCTTCTTGTCTGTCCGTCCGTCCGTCCATCTGTCACATATATTATTTTGCTCCGAATCTACTGGAGAGATTCAGTTGAAATTTGTTACACACATGGATTTCTATGACCCAAACCGTTCGTGTGTAAAGTAACGTAATAAATAAATTTGGAATACGGTGGTCACTTTATTGGAAGAAAAAGAAGGGTGGTCTATTCCCATCTTAGTTCATAAGACACTGTTCACTGTAGTACACACTGACCTCGTGCAAGTACACACAGTCGATGAACACGAACGAAGTCAAGGTGAGGTGTCAACGCTTAAACAATCAATCCGTTTGATTAGATCACGCGAAACAAATTATTATATCGCTGCGAGACAGAAATATAGATAACCTACTCTGCAAGTAGCCACTTGTAGAGTCTGTCTAAGTAGCTATAATAAGTATAGTTGTTCCCGAACTGTCTAAATTCGGTTTCTTAATAATATACGTCTCATATTATGTCTTTATATCAGCTTCACTTTCTTTTTCTTCTGAAAGTTGTTAGTACTGGACATTTTTGGGAATATGTGTTCCAAAAACCTTAAAATAAACTCGAATAATTATAATGCTTCCATTTTACCAATACATCGTCATTCTAGCCGAAAAACGTCCACAACAAGACATAAGCCTCTCTCAAGTATAGCAAAAATGACTGGTCATATACTGTCCCCCCAACGAACTCTGTCGTCCCTTGCTAGATCATCAGGCCACCTAATGGAATGGAAGGCCTTTCAACGCCGCATCTTCCAAGTATGCAGTCGCCGTTCCAGAACCTTTACGCTCATACTCATTTACATGATATTAAAACAAATGAAAATTAATCATCGGGGTTATGTAACAGTACTTGATAACCATCATCTGGACATCTAAGGTCTCCACCTAATATTTTGATACCATTTTCCTGTTCCCCTATCTCATTTCTTCCAATGTTATTAGAAAGAGAGAAGAGCAATGAAATATTTTAATTAACGGTTCATTGATAGGCTTTGTCCGAAATTATTCCGTTCGCTATTGTCGTGCGGACCGATTGACTTGGCCAAGTGAACTGGCCGACTGGCCATACGGTATGGCTGAAAGAAATAAAGTCATAGAATAAAATTGAATGGAGTACAGTATCAATAAATCCTTTAAAGATAAAATAAAAGAAAAAAAAAAATTGAAGATCAGTCACCAGGTATGTACAAGAAAAATAAAAGGTGACAACAAGTGACGAAGTATTATATAATAGAAAAAAGAAGTGAAGAGAATAAGAATGAGAGAGTGAGTGAAGTGAAGAACTATATTACGATAATTTTCGTAGAAAGAGGAAACCTATAGAAGACTAACATAATGAACTAAGAAATACGCAGGGCGTAGGTACGAGCATATCATGGATATAGCAATATACACAATGTTATGTCTAGTCATGGAAAAACAGTGTCACCAGAGCCAGTCATCAACAACAAACATTCAATCAGCTTCTTATACATTCTCAGAACCAAACGAATCACCAAAGGGGGTCACTCGAAGACTCATTAGTGTCAATACGACGAACAATAAGTAATTGCCAACAGTGTCTGTCGAGACATCTCCAGATAATCTCCTACTAGTCCAAATACATGTAAAAAAAGTTCTGTCTGAGCAAGAGGCCGACAACTCAATCGGATCGGCGATATCTGCGCTAAATGGTCTGTCATTAAGGCTGCGCGGGCGCCTCTCCGCGCATGCATCAACGCCACAATAGCACGATCTACAATTGAGATGTAAACGATAGTATTGATGGCAAATTGCATGATTACTCCCGTATTCATGTCTGGTGACATTAATAATTGTATAGCCACTCATTTTTTTCCCGAGGATATTAATTATATTCTTTAGAAATATTTTCATAATCGATGCTAATGAATGTTTACGTCGAATCTTCCCGACAATAGTAAAGAATTTACAAAAATCGTTAGAAAGCGAAATTAACACACAATTAATTGCTTTTAAAGGGTTTCCTCGTAAATCTTGATAATGAAATGCTTACCGACTCATGCCGCCCACTCCGTAGCGTTCCGAGCTCTACTCCTTCAGCTTTAAGTTAATTTTCGTTCGGAGCACGGGGTAAAGATAAGTCATTGGAAAGTGAAATGGGGGCGCACCTGACTTTGCTTTCTTTACGTCTCGGTGTTCTTTTTGCTTCAGTGAGAGTGGTCTAGATTCGATAATTGTGTCGGTAGCGATTCCGTGACGAGCTTGGCCCGCCCTCCCGGCACTGACCACGGGAAGCTGATTCATCACCACAACACTTTCCAAAGGCCTACGATTTGCATTGCTAATTGAAATATTATAGACGTGAAAATTCCCAGCGTGTTCACGGCTAATGCAAATAATTAGAAATCAATTCATCTGCTCAGCTCTCTATTGACGACCATTCAGAATTGCTGAATGAATATGGATGAATTTTTTATCGATCAATGTCTGCTAATTAAGCCGAGTTTGCTGTTGTACGTGCAGCGTATTTAGTCATTTGAAGTCTCTTAGTTCTTTTAAGTTACGGTCTTTGACGAGCTTTTTGCCATCGCCCGCAGTATGGCTATGATTTTATCTTCCTGTGTTCGTCTCTATATGGTTAATGATGGCTCCTCGTCTAGAGCAACTTCCGTCGGACGTTTTAGCGGATACCTGTTGAATGTAAAAGTGCCAATAAATAATTAATGTGCTAATTCATCTGGCTTAACAGAAACATAAAACTAGCTTCCACTTAATTCTTATTATCTGTTGTTAGTTTATCTTTTGTGTCTTGATTAGTTGTGGCATCTCATATAACATTTATAATGTCTTTTATAATATTATAATCGATTCTGTAGGTAATAGGATATGCATGATTTTGACGACTATTATATTTATGAGCAGATAAATAGATAGTTTCTAATTGACACGCCCACTAACGAGTGTTTATGTCCAACAATGCCCACTCAGTGGGGGTTCTCCTCGCTCTTATCATAGTGTTTGTTGAAAGTCGTGATTCTATCAACATTTTAGTTTCATTGTCACTAGTTTTTGTACTGAGACTCGTCTGGTTTTGATGCGGTAGAAAGTAACTTCACTTTATTCTATTGTCATTTTCATCTTTTGTACTTTTTTATTTGTTTTGGTAGTGAGTTTGATAATTTCCCCGCCACACTTCCTGTTCGCGCGGTGACTGATGTTGATGTAAGTTATCGCACTTTCTCTGAGGACTGCCTCGTCTTGTAAGCTGAGAGATTGATGATTAATCAGTACTTGAGCTAGACTCGTGCGCAGACTCCGCGGCGCCCGGCGCAGCGCTATCGCGCATCGGGCTGCGCGCGCGCCGACGAAAGTGCAAGTCGCCCAGTTCTCACGACCCCCCCTCCGCCGCGCCACTGCGCACGACCTCCATCTACCGACCGACTTGAGAAACTATCGATTATTGTAATTCGAATTATTTACACTTTCGGAAAGTAATCGTGGCCGCGCAATGCGCGCATGCGCGTGCGATCGCCGCGATAATGAACGCCATGTTTGGTCGGCTACGTAGCAAGTATTTTGTTTGAAATGTTCCTTTGCTTTGTAATTTAAAGTCTATTTAGTTAATTCCTTACAGTAGAGGCAATTAAATCGATTAAATACTAAATAATTATTGTAATTAAATGCACAGCAAAGAAAATGATTGATTTTGTAATTAATGCACCAGGAAATCAGACTTGATTGGATTTAACAACATTTAAATGTTACAAGTCTTATATTAATACAGGGGGAAGCAAATTAGCTTGTATTGATTAAAATTAATAACCAGGTTCAAGTCACTACATTAAGGAAATTTACAATTACTGGTAAGCTGGTTCTGTACATTCTAATCGATGGTCAACGTCACCAAGCTAAAAGACTAATAACTCTTACAACAAATAACTATCAAATACGTATCTCTTTGATCAATCTCACAAGACACTTGTATCTGGTGAGCACAGGAGAGTGATGTTTGCATTAAGTTGAGGTGGGCTACCCTCAAGCTTCAAATATAATCATGGCCCAACGAATGACGATGTAGAACCTGAACTCCTGGATCCAAAACCTAAGCTTCTATTTGTAGTACATGACTATGAACATAGATCAATACCTGCTTATTGTAACCCTTTCCAAGCTGCCTTACAACCACATGAACCCAAAAGCAGCTGATCAGCATTCAAAGCCAGAGCACCATAGAATTCATGAACTGATACGTCAACATAATTTCTGTTTATACGGGTATTAGCGGTGTCATAAATTTAGGATAATATTTTACTACTAAGCCGATGTCCAAGTTAGAAACTTGGGCGTCTGTGAATTAGTTGATGATTCGAGAGGGAAGTGAAAAGGAGAAATCAGACACAGTAAAAGATAGCATAAGCATAACAAAACGAGCCAAGTAATGTGCCCACTGCTGGGACTCAGGCGTCCTTTCAGGACCTCTCCTCGAATGGGCTTTACTTCATAAAATAGTGTAAAGTACAAAAGTGCCAAACAAACACAAGAATGAAGTGTAAGAAAAGTGCTATTGGACACATTCTTAGACAATTTAATAATTTAGGTTATAATTTAATTACTTATTAATCTATCTATAAGGCTAGGTTGTAATAAAATTAGGGTCCATCCTATTGATGAACCCTAAAACAAGGGGAAAAAAGAAACTATGTCACATGTCTTCGAAGTTTTGGTTCTAGTCGCTAGTCTGTGATATAATAACAAGAAAGTGACTAGAAGAAATAAAATGAGGTAGTTGAAGCAAGCCCATACATATAGAATAACTAAGAAAGAAATTTATGTTTCAAAACGACATAGAAACATAGCAGAACAATATATGATTTTGCTTGAACTAAACCCTTAACGATAGTGTTAGTAGTTCTTAAATTATGTTAGTATAGACAACAACTAACTCTGCATTTGCTGCTCGTGAAATCCATTGTTGGTTAGCCGCAGCTACGAATGTATAATGTAGGGGAAAAGAAAGGGAGAGGGAGGCCAAAGAAAAGATGGATGGAAAGACAGACAGAGGTAACGAGACGGTTGATAGGATGAAATGGGAAAAGGAAAGGTGTTGAGCATACCACAAGCACCTACCATGGGAAAAGGCCAGTACGATGATGAGCTTGGTAAGTCACAACTTAAGCTGGCTCCACACTTAGTTCGGCCGCAGCAAAGACAATCTCCACAGGTGAGGTTTCTCGGATGGTTCCGATCTTCAGTGTTTGTACGGCGTCTCGCCGCAGACCATGTCCCAATTGTCCCACTTTCCATCTTGCGCCACATTGTTACCTGTTCACGTAAGGGTCTGATGAGAGAGTCAGCGGACGACATTTCCGTGGCCGAATACTTAGCCAGGCAAAGGATTTAATTTAGAAAATACACTATTTGTGCCATGGATACGCTAAGAAGAAGCTGGCTGTAAAAACTTTGGTTAAAAAAGTATGATCACATACTCATAAAGTCGAAACAATCTCTCCCGCCTCTGCCCACAACTCGAACTCCATAACCAAGGGATAACCATAAATAATACCATAGCTATCCCATGGACTCAGTAGTTTTATGGTTGTCATACCACAA
The DNA here is from genome assembly GCA_951329385.1 of Polia nebulosa. Lineage (NCBI taxonomy): Eukaryota > Metazoa > Arthropoda > Insecta > Lepidoptera > Noctuidae > Polia > Polia nebulosa. Next base: position 30,299,322 of record OX589597.1, read on the forward strand.
ATTTATGGTACTTACGGGAATCAGATGACTTCTATACACGGTAGCTTAATAAAAATAACATAATAGCTTTTTTGGTAGTTAAAGTCGTAAATTAAACGATTTTCGTAAGTTTTATGGGATTTTATGAGACTTTTTGAGTTGTGACGTAAGTATTATGGTAAGCCGGTTGTCGTGAAGTGAGAGTTGTAAGTTATGGGGATAGGTCATGGGGGATTTAGGGTTATGGGATAGTCTTTGAGTAATGCTTGTTGACCCATACATAGTATTGAATATGTTACTAAACCCTTTTTTTAGGGTTCCGTACCCAAAGGGTAAAACGGGACCCTATTACTAAGACTCTGCTGTCCGTCCGTCTGTCACCAGGCTGTAGCTCATGAACCGTGATAGTTAGACAGTTGAAATTTTCACAGATGATATATTTCTGTTGCCGCTATAACAACAAATACTAATAAACAAAAAAGATATTTAAGTGGGGCTCTCATAAAACAGTCATGATTTCTTTTGTCATTTTTATAGATAATGTTACGGAACCCTTCGTGCGGAGTCCGACTCACACTTGGCCGTTTTTTTTTTTTTGGGGTGGGAAATCATCCAATGACTTCTCCCGCTCTGGGTGGAGCGGGAGAGCGTGTCAGACTTTTACTGACTAAAACCCACCCCTGTTCCTTCCTTGTCTGAGTGCCCAGGGGCGCGGTACCTCTATTTCGAATTTATCTGCGACCCCTGGGCAGGCATCGGCCATGACGGGCTCCGTCAGTGGTGGCTGACATCTCTTTGAGGCGCGCGTGGAACACTACGCGCCGTCTACTCTCGGGCCTGGTGCTGATCGGACGGCGACCTACCCATTACTCGCCGTCCGCAGGCTCGCGTCTTATGTTACTAAAACTCTGGAATGAATTCCCTGCCGTAATGTGTGTATGTGATGCGGTCTGTGTTTCCTAATAGCTACAATCTGGGGGTTTTTAAGTCAAGAGTGAATAGGTTACTTCTAGGCAAGCGTGCTCCATCGTCGACCACATCATCGCTTACCATCAGGTGAGATAGTGGTCAAGCGTGAGTCTATCAGTGATAAAAAAGATATTATCGTTGCGTCACAAATTAAACGTAAGTCAAGTGTTGCGATTGGCTGCTGATAATACATAATTCATTCCGCCAATCTTACCAGCTCACGCTTGTTTGGCTTTGGAAAAACGGCTTAAGGCGTATATAGCCGCCAAGTGGCGCCCTCATTGAATAAGAAATCGTAGCAAAGTTTAGAAGATAAAGATTAAAAAATCCCATGTTGCGTTTGTTACAAAGTGCTTAAGGTATTTTTACGTTGTTGAAACAGGACTCAAAGTGATTCGTACCTTATCCTATTTGTAACAAACGCCACATAGGATTCTTTAATCTTTATTTTCTAGGCTAAGATACGAATTTTTATTCAATGAGGGCGCCACTTATGGGGAGGTAGGCCCTTAAGGATGCAGCCTCCAGTCTTCTGTTTTGCTCAATATGTATTCGCTTGAAACAAAATAGATAGACATTGGAAAGGTGAATTTTCAAAATAACAATGAAATTAAGCCCCCTTCTAAGTCCGCATGTTATAATTAGCCGTAGTTGCTCTTTATAACATGCGGACGAACTCTCACTGCGCGTGGACCGACACGCACTTGACCAGTTTTTTTTTTTTAATAAATAAAATGGCTCTATGGTCCGAAGATGCCAGCTTAATCCTTCCTAAACACATCCTGTACTGAAACAACCAATTTTATAGACAAACACTAAACTAAGTATTAAAACCTACATGGTATTACGAACATTGCCTTCAAATGCGTTCTGGTTTGCATGGTCAGTTTATAGGCTGTGGGGCTAAACCCCATAAAATGGAATGGTACCTTGAATGGCCTGTTAACGTTGTGGAACTATGGGGCAAAGTAATGTAGAATTAAAGACGATGACATTTGAAAAAACCCAAAAATTGCTGTTTTTTTTTAGGGAGGAGGTTCTCAATTCGTTCGTATGTTTTTGTATGTTTTTTACGCGATTACTCCACCATTTGTGAATAGATTTTGATGTTTTTTTTTTTTTTAGTTTGGTAGGTCATTCTTCAGATGTCGTACCATATAAATTTTTATCGAAATTGATTCAGCACATTTTGAAAAAATCAAAACAAAAACTATGTTTAAACAGATGACGTTTTGGTGTCCCCCAATTATATTCAAATTCCATGTTATTGGGGTTATCAATTCGGACGTAACTTTAAAATGTATTTAGTTTTGTGTTACAATAACTAAAAAGTGAAAAAGTTAATCTTTTTCACAAAAAATACAAGTGTTTACATAATATACAGGTGTTCATATTTTGTTTCTACGTTATTTGACACCGACTTCCGAAATTAAAGTTAGTTTGCAATTTTTTATGTTTCTTTTTAGAAGCCGGTTTGTATTTTTTGTAAAAAAAAATTGTAAAAATATTTTTGCCAAATCTATTTCGCTTGAAGCTGCAGAAAATATATATGTTAATTTTGACTATGTTTCTGAGAACTCTGTTGTGTCCGAAACACGTCTAAAAATAAAATCCTCGATAGAAATGATCGTCAAACTTACCTGTAACTGTAACCTTTTAATTTTTTTTCCCGTTTTGTTAGCCAATACGTCGGTAAAATTTACAGCAAATAATGAATCGAATCTTAATGCAAAACTTTGTTGGTTTTTTAATAGCTCAACTTAGTTTTGAGTAAATCGATCAAATGCTTCATATCCTACTAATATTATAAATGTGAAAGTTTGTGAATGTGTATGTTTGTTACTTCTTCACGCTCAAACGGCTAGACCGATTTGGATGAAATTTAGTTTGTAAATAGCTTATAGCCTGGATTAACATATAGGCTACCTTTTATTCCGGTCTAGGTGGGTAAAACCGCGGGGCGCAGCTAGTTTTGCTATAAATTCGTCGCGCATCTCCTATCCATGCATGCCGACAATAACCGCTCTTTAGGTCGTGTCACGCCCTTAATGGTGTTTAAGTTTGCTGTCTGCCAATAAGGTGGTGGGTTACAAGTGTGAATATGGGTTAGAAGAGATGAGTTACAAATAAGTTTTCGTAAGTTAATTTGTAAGGATTGTGGTTTGTCTTTATTGACAAAGATTAAACCTCTATCTTTGCCGATACAGGCTATCCTTCTTTTAGCTATATTCTTTATAACATCATAATTATGGTTTCTAGTTAAATTTGTTATTACATAGTACACAGTGGTAGAATAGTTCATCGGCGAGCTTAATTCAAACTTGAGTTTTCTCCCAGTGAACGCTATAGGCTCATTATAATCGTGATCCATCTACCAAGCCTCCAGCAAGACTGTAGAAGGACCTTGCATAAAAATCATGAGCAAAAAACCGTGATAATTATGGCCATTCATAACATATCCAGCAAAATCTCACAAATGATACAAAATAATTCCACAATTTCGCCAAGTAGTCAAAGATCATTACAGATTATAACTCACAGAGTCACCATTACAATAATAATTTTCAATTTGCAACTCCCGCGCGATTAGATCTAACGGCGCACGCGCAGCTGTCATTCGATACGCATAGATTCGTATTGTCGCTTTAATGCCATAACGGTGCTGCCGGTGACATGTGGGACTGTGGGACTGACACACATACTCGGTACTTCAAGTACTTTTAGTAGGTATGCATATAAAATTGACGGGTTTAAGGCTTTGTCACCTCTGTCAGGGCCGGGAGTGTTTTGAAGAGCACGCCCTCGATGATATACCAACCCCCCCCCCCCCCCCCCAAAAAAAAAAGGCTATGTCACTTGTGCCAAACGCATGCGCGTCGGGTCTCTGCTTAGATATTCACTATTTATTGATGTCTTAACTTCGAAATCTGCGCTAAATCTGCTTGTCATCAAAGTGTGTTCATGTCAATGTCCTTTTCTTATGTCGGCACGAGTTAAAGAACAGCTGTCCTGGGTGTGCCAGATGATTTATGTCGTGTATGTGCAATAAGTTAACTTGGGGCCCGAAATTACCATCACCAATTAACACCTCATTCATGATTTATTCCTTAGTAACTTCGGGCTCGTCGGCAATTCGGTTGCTTTAGCATCATTTGGAAATGCTGCTGACATCCTTCCGCTGTCAGTTGCTAAGTCAAATCGAGTCAGAACTATTTCTCTGCCACTCTGCCTGCTGTCAGGAATTCGCCAACAATGTTCACAGTACAACTTTTTCTTGAAACTACTGTTGCATCACACAATCATGTTCTGCTCAAAATTGCAGCTTGTCACAATTTTGTCCCCAAAATACATGTTTCAATGAATCAGAAAAACACTCTTCTTCTTATTTTCATGAAGTCAAATTGGTTTTCATTCTTATTGTACAGTACAACTATTTTCTTGATGTGCCTCGGCAATCATCGCATTGCCGAATACAAACGAATGCTCATTTCCCTGTCCATCAATTATTACATTTATCGTGTCTAAAATTTGAATTCAGAACTAAATACTTAGTGCACACACAAAACAACAATAAAGTACTTAGTTCTGAATTTAAATTATTATGTTTTTTTCTTCTTTTTTTTGTTCCTTTAGGAACAGGCTAAGGTCTGAGACCATACTGCCTAGTCATTAGTAGTGTATTTTAATTTCTTTTCCCATTAGAATGCCGATGTAACACATTCTAATGTTTTTTGCAGTATTTGGCAACAAATGTGTCAGCTTTCTCGGCAAACTTCGCTGAGGTAGTCAATACTACAATAAAATTCTCAGCTCCATTTTACCGAGATCGCACCTGTTTCAATGATTACACATATTGTCCATTTTCGTTGACACTTGAGACACAACACTACACCAATTTTTACATCACAATATCCACTAGGAATCAATAAACGAATAATTAAAACAGCCACTGAACTTGAACCACTCGACAAAATCCCGCCAAAACTTCTCTCTTAAATTATTATGTAATACACGATTGTGACACTATGGACATGGCACTTTTTTTAACATTCCTTTGTATTCGAAAACGCGATGATTGCCGAGGGACATTAAAAAAATAGTTGTACTATACAAATTCCACTGGCGAAGTCTTACTCCGAGTTCCGTTGTAGATGAGCACCCTGAAAAAAATGATATAATGTCTCTATAATAAAAATGTTACTGTATTTCCGATGTTATTTAATCTCGAACAGGAAAACACTGTGGCTTGTTCTCAATAGTTTTTGCTACAAGTAAGCATGCACGCGCATTGAATTATAGAGTAAAATACGTGTGTATTAAATAAATAAACGGGATAAATAATACATAGTATACTAATATAATAAAGCTGAAAAGTTAATTTGTTTGTTTGAACGCGCTAATCTCTGGAACTGCCAGTCGGATTTGAAAACTTATTTTTATGCATGATTGATATGATATGATGATATTCATGAGAAAGGCTATATGTTATCTAGCATTATCAGAACAGTAACCAACAGGAGACAGCTAGTATTTCGATAAAAATCTTCGTGGAAACGATAAAAGTCGCAAAGAGCATCCTTAGGAAAAAGAAAAGTTTCGTTAAGTGCTGTGCAGACTACAAACACCAGTCACATGCAAATTTTTAAGAGGTATTTACAATCGAGTTAATCGCCCAATTAGACTTCTCAAAATTTCCAATTCTCACAGAAAAAGTAAAACATCAAGATAAGTTAGACACTACGAGTTATGAATAATAACAATATGTAGACGGTTTGATAGTATATCTGTCACAGCACAAATCATTTATTTTCGTTCATTGCACCACCCACACAGTTCATTACACTATCCTCACACCAAATTGAATGGAGAATACCAAACTGTACTACAATTGCAAGAAAAAAAAAAACTCCGACAAATATAATTCGCACACGCATCTTGAAAAACGCGATGGAGTGAAAAAAAAAACGAAATCGTAGCTAATTTGGCGCGAATCACGCAATGACAGTAACTGTCATGGTGACGTAAGGGATCATTGACCCCGGTGACATCGCGAAACTGTAAAACTGTACCTTGATTTTGATGACTCTTTTGCTGACTTAATAAGTTTGATTACCATAACTTCACGGTCTTTTCTTTTGGTTAGAAGCGCTACGTTTTAGATGATAAAAAAGGTTTTGTAGATTACCGCTTATTCTGTAATGCTGAGCAAAAAAAAGTCTAGATATTTTTTGGGTACCTGTCATTCTGTCGTCTGATGATAGTCGTATACCTATTTAAGGTACAGAAAGAACATGAGATGGAGATATCATTACGTATGAGGAGCATGTAGCAAAAACAGTATGTATGAATGTGGAAGGAAGAAGAAAAGAGGTAGAATAAAGAGAAGATGAGAGAATAGATAGTGTGAAGGATGATATGAAGACTGAGATGACGGGTCAATAGAGACGTGTGACGTAAGAATATGTGCTGCAGTGACACTAAGGACAAGAGCAGGTAGATTATGAAGACGTTACTACTATAAAATACTGAAAGATAAACATTATGATCGATTCCAATTCCAAGCCAGAATAAGAAGTCGCTTTTTAAGTGATGAGAACCAAGCAAGCTAAAGTTTTTAAAAACACAGTATTATAAGTTAATGAAGCATTCAGTGAATACTTCCCACTATTTCCCACATCACTAAGGAAGTTAACAATGATAAATTGATGTTAATATATTGTAAAGATTGTAATTTAAATACTAATAACCTGCAAATTAACATTAAATACATAGAGAATCATGTTGTTGATATAAACAACGCATCCGATGTTACTGAATTATGCAAGATACCGTCTTATCTAACGCTCTAAGGAATGTTAATAAAATATAGACCTTATGGCAAAATGCTAAATTAAGACATTTTGATTTACATAATTTACTAATAAGCTACGACTTTCCTTGCAAATATTTGGTTTGTGAAAAGCGTGACGAAAATGACAAACCAATTAATTCGGTGGCTTTTAAGTTAGAAGTCAATGCTGCTAGTGCGCTGCATGAAACTTTGTTTAGAAGAATGAATAGGTTACTTCTAGGCAAGCGTGCTCCGTCTTCGACCGTATCATCGCTTACAGATGAAATAGTGGTCAAACGCGAGCCTATCAGTGATAAAAAAACACTATTACGTACACCGTAAAAGCAACGATGTAAACAAAGTCAAATTCCAGCTAACAGGTCAAGTTCCCGACATGACTTCAATCTATTCACGGACACTATAAATGATGTAAACGCGGTGCCTACTGCCAGCTACTTACAAAACTAACCACATGTAATAGTCTTTTGTCAACGTTTACCGCTGGACATGAATCTCCAAATTGTCTGCCATGAACTTCACTTACATTTTCAAAACTACAACTCTTGATATTTACCGATGTCACCGGGTAATTTTAAACACCGTAAGATTACAATAAATCTTGCGAGAGTGTAAGCTCTCGATATGTTATAAATCAATAATTTCAAAATGATTTATAATGTCTCCGAGTCTTTTTGAAAATAAAAAGAGAATTTTACGTGATTTTTTATAAACTTCCTTACATCGATATTCGTGATCGGGTTACAATTTTTTTATATATCATCAAGCATAGAATAGTCTCACCTACAATTTTCTCAGCCCTATTACCAGGGTTCACTTGACTCAAGAAGGCCGCGCGGTCATTACTAGGTGCATGACCAGTAACCCACTTTCCACCGTATGACCTTCGCAACCCTTGGAGAAAACAAATTTTCGCAATTTGATGTTATCAGTTAACAGGTGGGGTCTATAACGTTTATCTATATTGACCTTGATCAACCTTCATACTAGTATTATGGGAAACAGATGTGGCTGCCAGATTTATCTTCGCTTTTACTGAAGAGTTGTTAACTATCTATACAGAGTGTAACAGAAGTTCGTGGTCATATACCGAAAAAAAAAAATTTAGGCCTGCCATACTAATTTTGATCAGCTGATACAGCTGTTTGGGAATTGATTATCGTTGTTCATTTGCATGAGCAGAAGCAGTATCTATAACCATCATCATCATTTCAGGTGCAAGACGTCCACTGCTGGACATAGGCCTCCCCCAAGTGTCGCCACAAGAACCGGTCGTGTTCTCTCGCATCCATCGGCTACCCTCGACCCTCACCATGTCATCGGCCCACCTTGTGGGAAGCCTTCCAACGCTGCGTCTTCCACTCCAGAACTTTTCAGCCCCATCGACCATCTCTTCTGCGACCAATGTGCCCTGCCCACTGCCACTTCAGTTTGGCAATTCTTCGGGCTATGTTGGTAACCTTAATTCTCTTGCGGATATCATTATTCCTGATTCGATCACGCAAGGAAACTCCGAGTATTGCCCTCTCCATTGCCATTTGGGTGACTTTAAGCCTTCTGATGAGGCCCATTGTGAGCGACCACGTTTCGGTTCCATAAGTCATCACGCACTGGTCATAGACTTTCTTCTTGGTGTCTATGATATGACCACCAATTTCCTTTACACCCTGTATAGTTATTGCAATATGGCCAATCTGCGAGATATACTCGTTTTCCTTAATTATTCTATCGATAACTTTTACTTTGTTCAATATATTCCATGCAGGTGTATTCCTAAGACCTTGTTAATATTCCTGGGATAATTCCTATCTCAGGTTTGCTAACATTATCGTTATTATTATGTAGTGTTCATACTCCATTCTAATCTGTTGACATTTTTACGCAAAGTTGTAAAATAGATAGACTGAACCCGTGAGAGATTCTAGTTCTTCTTTTTTATTTGCATCTTTGCATTTTATTGCTTGTGAAAATGGAATATCGATGTTACCTTTTGAGGATATAACGAAGAAAGTATTGTATAAAGCAAACGTTAGTTGCAGTGAAAAGTACGTTTATCTACTAATAAAACTACGTTTAGGTAACTAATACGTTTATTACAAATTATTCTGTTCAACAAAAACCATACCTAGTATTTTAAGAATATCCACAAAAACATAATCATGATGTGTTTCCAATAGACGGGACGACCTTTAATTCTTGAGAATCCGATTATGTCAGAATGGATTCTTGATTTCCATCAAAAAGCAAAAAGACATTTTGGGTTCCAAAGCTTAAAAGATTTGTTTTTATTTTATTCTAATAAATTGCAAGAGTGTCAAATTCGTACAATATATCGATAAAGACTCAAATCCTCTTAGAATTTAAGAAGCATCAGATTACAAAATCGTTTATCAAATTCTAAAATTCGGACTTAGCGCAAAAAGGCAAAAGTCGTGATCCGTAAGAATGGTTCTTTTGTCGTAGACTTTCAATTTTGAAACGAAACGCTATCTTACTTTAAAATCGATTTTCATTTCAATTCTGTCGATCAATTTCGCTGATATATTTGTAATCATGTTGTAATTGGCAACTATATCATCCGTTTGTAACTGCCATCTGTATTAATAACACCATTTTAAGATCACAGAAATCCTGTTTCAGTTTCGTCTTCATTATTAATCAATCGGGAAACAATAGCATTTAGGATACACGGGTGGATTTTAACCAGCATGAGTCCATATAAACTTGTATATTGCTTTGAACTTTTACCAGGTGAAAATGATATTAACTTTTACATTTCTTTGTCAACAGGCAAGCCGAAAGATATCAAAATGTGGGTATCTGTTCGTGGCTCCTGGATGGGACTTCTCCAATCCGCTCTACAGAACAAAGGTAAGAATTAATTAAGTTAACTGTAAATCTCTTTTCAATTAACGTTTATGTAGATGATATTTTGTTTGTAGTGTTAGGAAGATTGAAAAGAATACCTCTAAAGGCTCTGCGTACTCATTGATATTAATCAACAAAACAATTTGCGAAAATATTTCCTATGTATTGATTTTATTTTTAACGCATATAACCATCTACACATTCTGTCTCATTAAAATGAAAAACACAGCAATCTTCTTTCAATATCGGTAATCACACTTCAACCATTCCTGACCTCGATAGTCACAGCACACCCTCACTCCATATGCTAATCACACCAGTTGTCACAGTTCAATTGTTCCTCGATGCGCCTGCGCAAGTCCTGGCCCTCTAATTACTTTCCCGAAGTGATTTTCATAAAGTACTGTTATGTGTGGACCCCATTGTTTCGGCTTATGGGAATTGTGAATATGTAATGCTGTTTTGTTTACACGGTATGGGAATGAAAGAATAACGTGAGCAAGAGGCTTTTTGCAAACAATTCTTATAGACTTGAGTAATGGGAATTTTTTATCAAGACAACCACTTGCATGTCACTTTTGCCTTCCAATTGAGTTCTTGGTACTCACCTAATATGTTATTGCCATGTTTGAGGGTTTATCGCTATCATTTCATTAGTGCGAGTGCTGCTAAATCCGAAAACTAATGATCATTCACCGCACGTTTCGCCTGGCGAATTGATAACGCGAATTTCCCGTGATTAATAATATTCTGCCAACTTAAATTCGCGCCTTAAAAAAATCGCCGCCATGTTTTTTGACACTTTTTGGCGCCAAGAGGCAGCCCCCTGCCGGGACCTTATCGTAATCTCCCGAGATTCACGTTTTTGGACCTCTTTTTTGTTTGCATAATAATAATATTTCATGGCGTTCTTATCGATGATGCCATTCGTACCTGACTTTAATGGAAACGACCAAAAAGTCAACAATGGATGCGTTTGCGTCGTATTTTGTATATGTCTAATATTCGGGACACTGATTGGTCGTATCGTTTTCGGAATGGCCAGTAAGATTTGAATTTGTGTTCTGAATTCGTTTTATGAATGTTGCAATTTGCTGTGAGATGTTGTTCTTGAGTACAGCCTGCCTGATCTCTGATTAGTTTATGAAGGCAACAAATGTGGCAGATTCTAGTTTTCAAACCGGTTTCTGTCAGAATGAGTAATGACTTTGATAGCTTCTGCTTTCGACTTGTTTTTCTTCGTATAAAATTTCCCTGGGCTGTCTCGAGACCTGGAACCAGAATTTCAACCAGTTATTAATGATTTTGATTTTTTATAAATATAAAATGCCGTATAAACACAGGATAACCTGATTATTTCCGACATTTCATCATAACGGTCCTGTCAGCTGATCAATATTAATTATTCTTCTGACACAGACATCAGGACCTCCACACCTTCAATACCCAACAATCAACCTTAGTCCCTTGTAATAAGAGTTACGAGTATCATTTTGGTATTTTCGGTAAATATAATTGTGGAGATGTAGCGATAAATAAAACGATCGCTTATTGATAGCTTCGATTTTATATCTAGACGTGTGCGGTTGCTTTAGGTCGCGATGATGTTCATAATTTTTGGTTTAAATTATTTCGAAGATATTTCTTAGGACGGGTTTAAGAAAGGCTTGAATATTTAACCAATATTTTTTCTTATCGCGCCTACATTGGGAATCTAAAATATTTCTTGGTATGAAAGTCATATAGTTCCACATATTTGTTGCCTAAAAAGTACGAAATGTTGTGATTAAAATATGTTGCTTTTATGTAAACATAGATCAACGTAAACGAAAAAAAAGTTTATCTAACCTTCAATATTTAAAATTCCTAAACCCATTGAATCTTTATGTTGCCGGACACTCTCCAGGTCAAGATCAAACGTTCAGTAACAAGAAATTCCAAAAAAAAAAAAAAAAAAACAGTAAAGAGTAACATTTGAAAAATGCCACACACTTTATAACCCTGCCCCACCCGCCATGAGCAAAGGATAATAGTGTTTACGAGTGTAATAAATATGGATGTTCCGCGAAACTCGATTAGGGTCTCCTAATGGTATAAAAAAAGATGGTGGAAGATTGGGGGAGGTATTCGATACATTGTAACCTTGAAGGGGTTTATTGAGAGCTTATAAAATTGAGATTTATGTACCCTTTGGTGTTATAATTTGGATGGCTTGGGTTAAGTCGAATAATGATGCGCATGCGCTTTGACGGGTTTTCCTTAAAGCAACTTTCACAATGCGACGACTGAAGGTAGGTGTCTTGGAAGATAATAGATCTATTTCAATGGCTTGAGATTTGAGAGACCTATGTCCACCTGACTAGATAAAGAACTTATTAGCAGAAATAATTATGCAAACGAGGGCTTAAAACATTTGATACCGCCAAGCCCGTTCCATCCACGAACCACAAGACGTACGGCGAAGTGCCACCGGTTCATGGTAGACATCCCATCCATACGCACAAAGCGTTTTGAGAACACATTGATTGTGCGTACAGCTGAAAGTGGAACTCCCTACCGGAGTCTGTGTTTCCTGATAGCTACAACCTGGGAGTCTTTAAGTCAAGAGTGAATAAGTTTCTTCTAGGCAAGCATGCTCCATCTTCGACCACATCATCGCTTACCATCAGGTGAGATAGTGGTCAATCGCGTGCCTATCAACAATAAAAAAAAACTGTGAAATAACTGTCATTATAGAATATGAAAGCAAGCTTTTACATATGAACACACGCACATTAAAAACCTCACAGTAGCCACAGCCTAATCCATTACATATTATTAAACAGTACAACAATACATTGGCTAACCCACACGATTATATTAACTCACATAATTACACAAAAGAAATCGTTTTCACTGTAACGTCAATCCGGGGTACTTAAAATGATATTATTCATGTCATAGGCGACTTTCTAGCGTTCTGATTGCGGGATTCAGCAACCGCAGCTGGCAATGTGAAGTTGATTTAGAAGGCGCATTGTGCACAAGAAGAAAAATATATAAAAGAAAGAAAGAAAAATTGTTTATTCTGCACAAACAAAACGCACAAAAAAAAACGCACGAAAAATTAGACTAAATAATATAAACATATAACGAAGCCAAAAACCTCGTATTCAACCAATGAAAATCTTTTGTTCATTGCCTGATGTCAGGGCTAATGGATGTCGTATTTATCAGTTTTAGGCGGGCTTTTCTCGAGTGAAGTTCAGTAGGTTTTTTTAATTATTCGCTTATTGTTTCCTTGTGGATATTGTGCTGTAAAATTGGTGTAGTTTTGTGTCTCAAGTGTCTACGCAACTGGACAATATGTGGAATCATTAAAAACAGGTGCGATCTCGGTAAAATGGAGCTGAGAATTTTATTGTAGTAAAGCGAAGTTTGCCGAGAAGGCTGACTCGACACATTTGTTGCAAAATACATTAGAATGTGTTACATCTGCATTCTAATGGGGAAAAAGAAAAAGTGTTAGTGATCAAATTAAGACTTGGCTTAAAGGAATTGTTAACAAAAAAAAAACGATTTGTAGTATAAGTAGGTATAGCACCCCAGGGATGTGCCGGAATAGGGGTTGCCTAGAGGAGGTTAAGGAGTGGTTTGTTAAGAGGTAACGGGGCCCCTTAATTTTGCTGATAGTGATCACCGGAGTGGTTTTAGAGAGGTAAGATTTGCACACTCCCTTGTCTTTTCTCCAAAACTTCATGCGCCTTTTGAAGGGTTCCCCAAAAAAAAGGGCTACTATTAAAATAACCCACCACCACCACCACCACTTTATTTTATTTTTATTTTTTTATATTTATTTTTAAAATATAGTGTCCATCTCCCTTATTATAATTAACCTTCTGTATTTCTTTACTCTGTGGTCACCAGTAGTGCGGATCGCACGCACGACTGCCTATAGAAAGCAATACTTAGTTTTACTCCATTTTTGTAACAAAGCAGGAAACACGGAGAGAATCAATTCTGTAAATGAGATTTTTGAAAAGTCTGCTGATATAATCGCTAAGCCATTTGTATAGTTGCATCTTACAATTGATTTTTTAACTGTTGATTTGATTTGGAAACAAGACTGGTCTTATCGCTTTATCGGTGGTCAGTAAGATTGTTAAGTTGCTGTTCATTGTGCGAACAGCTAAGGAGTGGAATTCCCTGCCAGAGTCTGTGTTTCCTGATAAAGCTACAACCTATTCACTCTTGAATTAAGGTGGAAGCGCCAGTGTAGCCCGAGAAATTAAAATTTTCTTAAGTTATTGCAATTTTCAGGTCAGTGTCAGGTTGTATCTAGGTCAAAATTTGATTCGTGGGCGTAGCAAGTATGTATTTATAGAATTATAATAATTAAAATCATCAATATAACTCTTTCAGTTAGAATTGATGCCAAATGTAAGTATTTCATGAAATCATGAAATTTGGCATGAATTCTAAGTGAGACACTTGTATTGATAATTTTAATGATTAAAAAGACTTAGACTTAGACTCTGACTTAGACGTGCACCATCTTCGCTTACATCACCTCATCGCTCACCATCAGGTGAGATAGTGGTTGAACGCGAGCCTACAAATGATTAAAAAAAAAATCTCAGATAGGTATAGACTAGATCATTAGATATAGCTCAGCCAGTACCTGAAAATTCATCTTAAACTCAGTTTAAAAAAAGGGTTCTGAAACAAAAATGATCGCAAACAAATATAACAAAATGTCGAACATATATTAGGGGCTGTGTTTGGCTAAATTAAAGTTTAACAGTTTTTTATCATTCATAGCACGTATTTTATATTCGCGCATTTGACCACTATCTCACCTGCACGCGTAGCATGACCACCATAGAAAAAGCTTTTGTCGACGGAAGAATAGACAAAATGACAGATTGTAGAAAGATTTCTACCGTCCTAAGCATGGCGATGTTAAAACTGAAGAGAAGAAATGTTTCTATTCCTCAGTCGACAAAAGTCTGCAATGTAAAACATGATGCTCGGGCAGAAAAGATGTCAAGTTAGATAAAAAGAACTTTGTCTATTCTTGGTAGAATAGAGATAAAATTGGTCATGCTACGCCTGCTGATGGTAATCGATGATGTGGTCGAAGATGGAGCACGCTTGCCTAGAAGTAACTTATTCACTCTTGACTTAAAGACCATTTGACTTGCGTCTAATTTACAAGGTGTCAGACATTTATTTCTACAAACCGAAGCTAAATGTCTAAAAAACTAATCAGGATGTGCCGAATTATATAATTTAAACCAATTATTTACATGATTGTATTCTAATTTGCCTTTTGAAGGCCAGCCTGATAATCTCTGGTGATAATTGGCTTATAAGAACAGAAACTAACAGCTTAACACCTTAAGGTCATAGGAAGGTGAATGTTGTAAGTCATACTGGCTGACTGTACCTTGAAAAGGACATAGGATACACTGAACATAATGATATGACCTTCAAATTGGACAAAGTGTCAAAAAGGTCACAACCGGCTTTTATAAAAGAACCATTGAAAAATAGTAACCATCGTTTTTGTACTGAATGGGGTACCAAATGTATTCAAAGGATATTTATATAAATACTAGTGAACCGCGCCGGCTTCGCATGGGAGCAAAATGTTTAGAAAGATACGTAGTGCCATCTATCGTCCTAAAGCAATGGTGACCGTCGAAAGTTATGGTTTTTTGGATGAAAGGTACCGTATTTCTTTTTCTGTTCCTCTGACAACGTCTATGCAATATTTTAGTTTAGTGGTTTAGGTATGAAATGGTAACAAACTTACTTTTTTTTTTTCTTTAATTTTGGCTTTGCACGGTTTGTGCATTTGGCCAGTGTCAACTTAAGAAAGTATTTAGTTTTAGATACAGAATACTGTCACTTTTTCCATTAGAATGCAGATACAACACATTCTAATGTATTTTGAAGTATTTGGCAACAAATGTGTCGAGTCAGCCTTCTCAGCCAACTCCGCTGAGTTAGTCAATACTATGACAAAATTCTCAGCTCCATTTTACCGAGATCGCGCCTGTTTCAATGATTCCACATATTGTCCAGGTGCGTAGACACTTGAGACACAAAACTACACCAATTTTACAGCACAATATCCACTAGGAATCAATAAACGAATAATTAAAACAGCTACTGAACTGCACTCGAAAAAATGCCGCCAAAAACTCCCAATCGGAATCCTAAATCGGCAGTGTTGCCAACTCTTACAAATTTTAAACACTTCTTAAAATACTATTAGCCCATTTGTAGCGACAAAGTCACTAAATTGGCAACACTTAGCTCTAAATCGTAGTGATGCGATTACACTATCCTAAATCGGACACAATTTAGGAAGTCAAATCGGGACCTTTCAATCTCACTAAATCGGACACTAACTGCTATTACACCTTCCTGTTTCCTAAATTGGGTCCCTTGAAATCGAAAGGTGTAATTGAGCCTTTAGGATTTTTACTTCTAGGCAAGCGTTCTCCATCTTCGACCACATCATCGCTTACCATCAGGTGACATAGTGGTCAAACGCGTGCCTATCAACAATTAAAAAAAAGGATTCTGCCTAACCTTGTCCCTTATTACTTACTATAGTGTATTCACGGAGACGAGTTAGTAGAGCGCTATCTCACTCTCACAATTTTTTAACTGCAATTGGTCAGTGATAAATGCTAAGGCGGTGTACACAGTACGAGTACTTTTTAGTCTACTCATACTTCCCGTATTGTGCAGACGTGCTCTTACTTGTGACTGTGCGCTCAATTAGAATTAAAAATTGTATTGAACGAATCAATTCAAAATATTGACGCAGAGAAATGGAAAAAATGTATAAAGCATGTCATAGAAATTGTTGAGCCCAAAATGGATGCCATGGATAGAAATGTGGAGGCAATGACTGAAAGATTAATAATAAATGTAGGAAACGACAGTAGTGATAGTACGGAGAGTGATGGTGATGATGATATGTTATGAAAATGTTCAGGTAGATATTACAATTTAATAAAGAAAATATAATCATTAACTCTCGATTTTATTTCTTTTGCTTCATATCCATCAGTTAAATAAAAAGTAGGTAACAATAAACAAATTATATCACAATGTCTCTCAATTAATACGACAGACGAAGCCGCAGGAATAAACTAAGCGTACTTTTAAGAAGCGCAGTGTGAACGCATATTTACATTTCTAAGGTATTGTTAACGCCCACTGACCCTAAAAAAGTATTTTTTGTCTTTGTCATTTGTATGATAATGTGCGATAGAGAAGGCGCTATACTAACTCGTCTCCGTGAATACACTATAAGGGAAAATAATTCACACGATATTATTTATATCTCTTTCTGAGTGGCCTTGTCCCGAGTTACTTGATGTCTGCCAAAATTGTTTGTCGCATTCATTCTCCCCTGTCAACTGTCACGTTACCATTCACTCCCTTTTCATTCACTCATTCATTTCATCAAAGAATATTTAAATGTTCGTTTTATATTCGCTCTTTATTAATACAGCTAAGATATTCATACAGCCAGGTGTGCTGAACGGGGCCCATGTATTAATTAACGGAGATAAGGTGTATTAAAAGACTATTACAACCAGTACTATAATAAGCGATTCTGTTCTCTAGACTCTTTAGCATTTTATGATGTTGATGAAGATACTAGGTGAGTGTTAGTTTCTACCCATAGAGGTTTGTAGATTTTTATACTAGTACTTGCTGACACGGCAAACGTTTTTGTCGCCACAAAATCGCGATTAAAAATGGGGGATGGGGGTAGGAAAGTGAAAAATACTTAATACCTTTTCTCTTGACTACCAATTAAACAAAAAAAAAAAAATCGGTCGAACCGTTTCGGAGGAGTGCAACCACAAACACCATGACACGAGTTTTTTACTGTCCCAAAAATATTTTAAGTTTTTTTTTTTACGTTCACACAATTTTCTCGACCCTCGTGAGAAAACCACCCAAGTATAAAATTGAAAAATTCTGGGGACCATCCTTGAATAAAATGAAAAAAAAAGCATTTTTTTTTCTATTTTTGTTACCTACTTCTAAAGTATTTTTTTGAGTACTTATTTATTTAAAGAAGTACGATTAGATCACTCCGAAACAAATTTTTCCATTATAACATCTGTCGGTCTGTCCATCTAAGTGATTTTTAATAGCAACTTCCTTTGTTACGTTGTGTTTTTTATGATAATTTAGTAGTTTTAAATCATAGTTAATAACTGCATTCATAACAGTTCAAAAGGTCCGAGTCATTATAATAGATTGTTTATGTGAAGTTTTTTTTTAAACAACAGTAATATTCTCAGTACATTAATATACTGGGAATTGTACGCGGAAAAAATCTGTCGCTGCGATCGTTTTCATTAATTATTCATTAGTCTGTATTTTTACGTTTTACCTTCATTGTATATTAATATTTTGTGCCTTTTCTTTTGTTTTCCATGAACTTTAATCGACAGTCAAGCTGTACTTTCCAAATTTATTTTACCAACATGCTTAGTAAAACTTTTCAATCGTACCTATCTACTGACATAAAGCATTATAAAAATATAATATTCAAAACTCATTACTGTAGATTAAGGTTCTTAATTACATTTGTCATTATTAAGTCCCAGGACGTTCACATATCAATGAATTTATTTCTTTTCCAAAGATACGTAATAATCAGCTGCCAGATCCTACTTTATACGCTGTTTTTTTTCTCTTTTACTCAATAAAAGTGGCGAACAGCCGCGCCTGGCCGTTAAGTGGTCGACAGATAAAAAATAACTTAGAAGTCGATTTTTTGACGCGGCATTAATTAAAACGTCATATTTTAAGTTGAATCCCTTGTTTGATTGTTGATAAGCAAAGTGTTCATCAGAACGAGTTTATTGGATGCTGTGTTACATTGTATTATTAAAAAGATATACTTGAATGTAACATCCTGAGAGAATGCGAAATGAAAAGGGCATGCCCTGACCGTATACTTTTTAGGGTTCTGTACTCGAAGGGTAACCAACGGGACCCTATTACTAAGCCTCAGCTGTCCGTCCGTCCTTTTGTCTGTCTGTCAGCGGGTTGTATCTCATGATCAGTAATAGGTAGACAGTTGAAATTTTCACAGAAAGTGTATTTCTGTTGTCGCTTTAACAATATTACAAATAAATTAAAAACTAAAGGGGGTTCCCCTACTAGAAATGTGTTTTTTTTTTGCTTTATGGCAACAAGTAGACGCGTATACTCTTGTACGATGGTACGGAACCCTTCATGTGCGAGTCCGACTGGCACTTAGCCAGTTATTTTTTTTTACTACGTAAAAAAATGCTAATATAAATATCACTTTTCTGGCGCCAGAAAAATCACTTTTTTTTGGAGCAGTGGTGGCCTAGTGGTAACGGCCGCGATTTAAAAGTTGTAGGTCGTGAGCTCAAACCCAGCAGGCGCTTTACTTTGTGTAAATTATTTCATCGCCACTGCTTTCAAAACGGTGAAGGAAAACATCGTGAGGAAACCGGCATGTCCTAGAACCAAAAATTCGAAGACATGTGACATCCACCAACCCGCATTGGCCCCGCGTGGTGGATTACGGCCCACACCCTCTTACATAGAGGAGGCCTGTGCCCCAGCAGTGGGGACATTAAAAGGCTGGTGATGATAATGATGATGGCGCCAGAAAGGAGTTATTTAATATTCTTATAACCGTCTCATTTTTTTCGTACCATACAAAAATCAGTACAATAATACGCGAAAAGAAACACAAAAAATATAAATCGACGTTTCAATATTCTTTAACAATATTTTGTAATATTGAATATAAGAAATAGCAAAAAAGTATTACTAGCATTTAAAAAGAATTATGTAACGTAATAATATTGTAAGTTTCCTTTTTCTATTTTCTCGAGTTATGCCAGTTCGTGCGTTACGGGTCATTTGTGTCACTTGTCTTCTGAAGCCATTGTACTTTAGAATATAAATAATTCTATTACCTTTTCATAGTCTGGCGAGATCGCTATTATGTAATGTTGTTACTAGTATTTTTATTTATGTTTCTCTTAGAAATATGTACTACCTACTTTACTTACTTTGAATCACATAACGTAAATATTATTGCATTTATTTTAAATCGAGCATTCTACACTAATATGATATTTACTAATGGAAAAACACTACACAAAAGCATGGCATTAGAAAAACATAAACAAACTCAACAAATAAAATCACAGAAAGAAAGCCATTTTAAAAACAAATGAAGGCATCCCCACAGACTATACTGAGTGGAACATTCCGTAGCGAAATGTTGGTCGATGTTTAGCATGTGATGTTATATGCATTTCCTTTTCTTTTTCCTACTGTCTGTGTATACGTGTGTGTAATTCCATGCGGGAAAAGCCGGTGGCAGAAACTAGAACCCAAATAAGTTCTCTATCAAACAATAGGTACCTACAGGCACAGATAATGTAATATAATACAAGAGTACACACATAGCAGCGACAGGTATTACATTATTAGTTCACAAGGCATCTATCTCTAGCTATAACCTTTTGTTTCTCAATACTAAAATATTATCGGACAATAAACTCATTGTGCTTTACAACATTGATATAATCTGTATTGTTTTTATTATTATTGTGTAAGTACAAGATGCGGTATCTTGGGATATTGCCTAATTCTTTTCCACCAGTCAATCAAAGTCTGAATAGATTTAGAACTGATGTTAATTGATAATACTTAAAAGTTTCTTTAGGTTTATCTTAGTGTTAGATTTGTATTGTTTTGTTGGTATATTTCTCCGATGTTAAAATTCTTCTGATCTCTCCTCGGTCGTGTTATATTGCCGTCGAAAGAAAGAAACCAACTGTCGACGTCTTTCGACTGAAATTCAAGAAAAAAGGTTCCTAACCATCGTACAAGTTTATAACTGTTTAATTGTTGCCATAATTAAAATCGAGCAAAAAAAACACGTTTCTAGTAGGGTTAATTTATTTTTCTATATTTTTTTTTGTTATAACGGCAACAGAAATACACATTCTGTGAAAATTTCAATTGTCTACCTATTACGGATCATGAGATACAGCATGCTGACAGACAGACGGCCGGACGGACGGACAGACAGCGGAGGCTTAAGTAATAGGGTCCCGTTGGTTACCCTTCAGTTACGGAACCCTAAAAATGAATGAGGAATAGATAAGACCGTCAAGAAGTTTGTAACGCGGTTTAATGCCCAGGGCACAAATGGTCCCATCGTGGCCGGTGCCTGCATGCCTAGGGTTAGCGGATAAATTCTGAAAATGAGTTACCGCACTCTTGAGCACTCAGGCAGGGAAGGAACAGGGGTGGGTTTTAGTCAGTAAGAGTCTGACACGCCCGCCCGCTCCACCCAGAGCGGGAGAAGTCATTGGATGATTTCCCACCCCAAAAAAAATATCATACTACCAAAAGGCTCTTACCCTTGTTAATCTGCAACCTCACTGTTTACCTCCGAACCTATAATGTCGTTTTTCCATAACACTCGTAAATCAATCGAGTTCCCCTTGTTTGTAAGTACACAAACACCTACACGAGAACACGGAACAAATATCTGCAGGTCACACAAATATTTGTACCGCGCGGCGATTGAACCTGTGACCCTGAATGTGGTGAGGTAGATGCTCTACCTTCGCAGGTTCACATACCGCGATGCTTTGTCAGATTTCGTCGAAAATTTAGCAAGACTTTTTGACAAAGATCATCATCATTCTCCTGCCCTTATACTAATTTATTTGGGGTCGTTGCAAAATGTATTTTTCTTCCATACTCCTCTATTAGTCGTCATCTCTGTAGTCACCCCCTTTTTACCCATATCCTTTTTCACACAGTCCATCCATTGTTTCTTTGGCCTACGTTTCCGCTACTCTTATAGCCATCCACATCCATACACAAGACTTTCCTCACGACATTTTCTTCATTCCTCCGCATCACATGCCCATACCACGACAACCGATTTCCACACAACTTTTCAGTCAGCGGTGCTACTTTCAGACTTCCTATTATATACTCATTCCTAATTCTGTCCAGCTCTTAGCATTCTCATCTCAGTTGCATGCAATTGCTTTTCATTCATCCCTTTGTGGCCCAACATTCTGAACCATACAACACTCTGACAAAGATGATGCTGGAAAAAGGATTAGGAAAGTAACGATTCCCTTTGTAAATCACTACCTAATAAAACAAAGTCCTCCACACGTCTGTGTCTGTCTGTCTGTTCGCGATAAACTCAAAAACGACTGAATGGCTTTTCATGCGGTTCTTACCAATAGACAGAGTGATTCATGAGGAAGGTTTAGGTGTTAATTTGTACTCGTGCGGTGCTGAAGTGGATCGCTACTCTACCATAAAATTAACTAAAGATGTTACATTACCTTGTGATGTTTACCTATAAAGTGCCAGAACCACAGAAAACTGTGTATTTTATATAACTTAGCAAACCAAATTCTACCTCTTTACTCTATGCCGAGACCCTCAACGCCCAAATATGAGATCGCAAAATATTATCTCATACTGCTGTCCTTTTCTGTTTAAGTACTTTAGAAAGGGACAGAGCTAAGGATTGCACGCTCTAGTCACGACCAGAGGTTATGATATTAAAATGTGCTTATTTTCCTACTACAACCATTGAGCAACTAAGGAGTGGTGTGCTCACTACACGGCGACGTAAGGAACTACACCTACTTCCATTCGAAGCTATGCCAAGCTATTTCTAAATCATCACTACACTAAATATTATAAAACAAAGTCCCCGGCGCGTGTGTCTATCTGTCTGACTGTTAGCGATAAACTCAAAAACTGGTGTATAATTTGTACCGGTGTGAAGCTGGGGCAGGTCGATAATAGGAAATAATATTAAAAGCATCTTAATAATGCTTTCAGATCATAGGATCCCCTAATAAACAAGAGGAAAGCAAATGTTCAATACCGACTCATGCGATGTTATTTAAGTATTTCAGCCCTACCATGACGTCTTACAAACATCATCTATTCAGTGAGAGAGAGAGACGTCGTTATACAGGACGAATAGCACTATCCCTTTCTCTCACCGAAAAGATGATGTTTTTAAGACGTCATGGTAGGGCTTGATCTGCCTTTTCCTATTACCAGGATTCGTTTTAACATTATCATTACGACTGAAAGAGTTCACAGCTGGATTTAAGCCTCCCAAAGCGTTAACCAAAAGAATTGTATGCCTTAAAATGTAAGCAGAATTAAATAGAACCCACGACGCGACCCGGCTACAAATTATACATAAAACCTTCCTCCTTTATCACTCTATCTGTTAGTGAAACAGCATTAAAAACCGTTGCGTGATATAGCGGAGAAACAGGCAGACGCAGAAAGCGACTTAGATTTTTTTTTTGTCTCTTAAGAAAAACGTTGCCCCACGCCAGGAATTATTCCTGTATCGTGGGTGCGTTCACAAACATGTAAACTCACATACACAGGACACTTAGACCCGGTACAACTATCTGTAGACCATACAAGTATTTGCTCCGTGCGGGTATCGAACCCGCGATTCTAACATTGCGCCAATCGTGCCGTCATTTATACCATGTAGAGATTTTTCGCTCGCGCTGCACTAGCTTAGCTCTCGGTCCACCACCACCCTTCTCCCCGTTATCTTGTCGGGCGTTATGAAGCAACCATGCTGCTATAATTTGTATCGATCTACTATTTATTTATGGGAAGCGGGACAGGACCAGATCTTGGACTAACTAACTGGTCGCCAGCTACTTTGATATCGGCTTGTCGATATCTTTGGAGGAGTGTTTGTGGTGGTGTCGATATTCACATCACTTTTAAGTATCGCTGTATTACAGACAAATAATATCTTTAATTTTATCTGTTTCTCTCTTTGGGTGATCATCGTTACATACCGAGACTCCTACGTGTTTCGGAAAGCACGTTAAGCCGTTGGTCCCGGCTGTCAATCGTGGATCTTTAACAGTCGTTACGGGTCGTCAGAAGCCCGAAAGACTGACAACCACTCTTACTAAGGGGAATCGTATTACCCAGTAACTGGGTTGTGGAGGTCAGATAGGCAATCGCTCCATGTAAAATACTGAAGAGTCTGATGCAGTTCATGACATGAAATGAATTGAACTAAAATAACTGCATCAGACTGCTTGAAAAGTGATTTGTTTGGAACTCTTTAGTGGTTTTTTACAGTCGGGTTTTTCGAAAATATTCATTTTTTTTTTTGGTTTATCTGAAATACAAATAAGGCATGATCCTTTGAAAACATAATGACGTTAAGCTTGTACTTAAAGTCTGCTTGAACATGAAAGTCTGTCTAGAATAAAGCTTCACAAAAGCCCCTTTGATATTAGCAAAACAATTTATGACCATAAGTACTTACATAAACTAGTTTTGTCTTAACAAACTTGAACCCGGAAAGTTCAACACCAAAACTCATTAAGTACTAAACCCTAAGTAATAAATTTTATCAAACAAACCAAATCAATTTATTCCCGGAAAAGCTTTAAACTAAACAATCTATAACGCAGCCCTATTGAGGCCTTTCATCTGCGCAGGCGCATCAAACTGTCCCGAGACCACTAGTTATAAATTAACCAAGTCACAGACGGTTAATAACTTAGAAAACGATAACCGATGTGATTTCTTGATATTGCGGTTTCTTGGCATTTATGACCCGAATCACTATTGCGTGGTGGAGGGCTGGGGGCATAGATTATTATGGTAGGTTGTAGATGGGACGAAGGTAAAAATGACGCTTTTCTTTTTAAATTTGAGAGATCTTTACAGTCCGAAAGCCCGAAAGTCAGACAACCAGTCTTACCAAGGGGTATCGTATTACCCTGTAACTGGGTTGTGGAAGTCAGATAGGCAGTCGCTCCATGGTATTCAGCTGCATCCGGTTAGACTGGAAGCCGACCCCAAGATAAGTCTTACCAAAGGGTATCGTATTACCCTGTAACTGGGTTGTGGAAGTCAGATAGGCAGTCGCTCCATGGTATTCAGCTGCATCCGGTTAGACTGGAAGCCGACCCCAAGATAGTTGGGAAAAGGCTAGGCAGATTGTTTATTTTAGTTCGCTCTAAGTCTTAATGTTGCTATAGGTAAACACTAAACGAGATGAACACTTCATCATCATCATTTCTGCCGACAACCGTCCACTACTGGAAGTAAGCCTCCCCCAAGTGTCGCCACAATGATCTGTCCTACGTGTCTCGCATCAATCGGCTTCCCGCGACCCTCACCAGGTCAACGGTACATCTTATGGATTAGCACTTGGATTTACTCAATTATTTTTTTCTATTATGCCACTTTTCCAAATTCAGAGCACGACGTTTTCCAACACCAGAGTTGGGATCTCTTCAATATTCATACAGATACTTTTCCAATACCACCTTTGTAGTTGTACACGGATTTGTTATTTGATGTTAATGTGCATATTTGTGCTGGCATGGTGGCGTCAGTACCTCCATTTATTTATTTATTAAAACTTCGTGGAACACAAACGCACAGTAGGTACTGATCCTCAACTGCGTCCGGGTTGACAGGAAGTGGACTAGCGGCGATATACCACAGGTATATAGTGGATATTCCACCCATACGACCAAAACGTTTTAGGAATACATTCATTGTACGTACAGCTAGGGAGTGGAATTCCCTGCTGGAGTCTATGTTTCCTGGTAGCTACAACCTGAGAGTCTTTAAGTCAAGAGTGAATAGGTTACTTCTAATCATCGACCACATCATCGCTTACCATCAGGTGGGTTCCCAACGGGACCCTATCAATACTAAAAACATGTTTATCTATCTTACTTATACCTTGATACAGACGTTCTGTCTCACGAAGGCGGGCTGCTCTTGGTTGTCAGCTTACGCACACAGAAAGAAATGTGGACGTGAATATACACAAGACCAACCCACCTTGGTGAGATATCATCATCATCATCATCAACCTTTTAATGCCCCCACTGCTGAGGCACAGGCCTCTTCTTAGTGAGAGGGTGTGGGCCGTCATCCACCACGCGGGCCCAATGCGGCTTGGTGGATGTCACATGTCTTAAAATGTTATGGTTCTAGGTCATGACGGTTTCATTTTTTGGTGAGATAGAAAAACTATTTTTTTTTTTTGGTTTTTGTAGGGTTGGAAATTATCAGATGACTGCTGAGGGCGTGTCAGACTCTTACTGACTAAAACCCACCCCTGTTCCTTCAGTTGCCTGTGGCCACAAGCAAGATGCCACTTTTGATCACTCCCGCGCCCTGGTAAAACTATACCTGTTTCCCCATCTGCGCCATAATCATTGTTTAATTAAAGCAGGGTCTAGCTTTCTCCAGTAACTTAACGCTTAATACGTATCATGCAGATCTGGTACGATTGTACGTTTGTTCTGCATTCCCGACAAACTAGCTGATTGGGTGACTCACATTCGTGTTACATTTGCATCTGCCTAGCGTTTTCCAAACTAGCTTGGGGTCGGCTTTCAGTCTAACCAGATGCAGCTGAATACCAGTATTTTACATGGAGCGACTGCCTATCTGACCTCCACAACCCAGTTACTGGGTAATACGGTAGCCCTTGGTAAGACTGATTGTCAGACTTTCGGGGTTTTGACGACCCGTAACGACTATCAAAGATCCACGATTGATAGCCGAGACCAACGGCTTAACGTGCTTTCCGAAGCACGGTATGTTAAGATGGTCACCCATCTATGGACCAACCCCGGAAAGCGTAGTTTAACCTAATAAATCGACCCGTGCGGCTGTTATTACTTTAGCCACGAGCTCCTCTCAGATTCATGTTACATCTATTGTTTATTTTAATTAACTGGAGCTTTGCCACCTTTTCTATGTTTGGTGTTGCCAGTTAGCTGATAAAATACAAACTGGGAGTTACTGGCGGGAATTTTTGGAGTGACGAATTCACGAATAATTAAAACAGCCACTGAAGCTGTTTTAATTATTCGTAAATTGATTCCTAGTAGATACCGTGATGAAAATTGGTTAGTTTACTGAACAATATGTGGAATCATTGTAACAGGCTGACTCGACACATCTGCTGCAAATACTGCGGAAAGATTAGAATGTGTTACATTCGCATTCTAATGGAAAATTAAGTGACTGTATTCTGAGTATTTTTTATTCCGAGGGAAGCTGTTTAGACGTGAAAATGTAAAGGCTCAATTACACCTTCCGATTTCAAGGGACCCAATTTAGGAAACAGGAAGGTGTAATAGCAGTTAGAATTGCTCGCTTCATACTTCCTAGTTAGATCGTTCCTAAATTGGGTCCCTTGAAATCGGAAGGTGTAATTGAGCCTTAACGGACAGACGGACACACTTTTGCATTTATAATACAGTAGCACTTCGCCCGCGACTTTGTCTGCGTAGAAATTAATAGTCTATGACGGACCTGCGTCACCCGTGGCACCTCTCCAGTCACTCCTCAAAGAGGGGCCTTTTTTTTTTGGCTCCCCCAAAATGGTTGGAAATCATCCAATGACTTCTCTCGCTCTGGGTGGAGCGGGAGGACGTGTCAGACTCTTACTGACTAAAACCCACCCCTGTTCCTTCCCTGCCTGAGTGCCCAGGGGTGCGGTAACTCATTTTCAGAATTTATCCGCTACCCCTAGACATTCATAGAGGGGGGGGGCTTACTGCCGCAATTGCGGCGTGCCCAGCACTGAAGAGACTACCCCCTACAACCACACAAACTTTACCTCTTTATAATATTAGTATAGATATAATAAGGAAGCAATATGGCTACATCACATACTATATGTGAAAATATAATACCAATATTCCCGTTAACATCGAAAAAAACAAGAAAGTATTATACTCTGCAACCATACAGCAAACTCGTCCGGTAATATATTTAAGTTAATTTCAATACAGTAACATTAAAAATACGGCGAGAGCACGAGGCTGCGTACGCGCACACGACTGGTTTTTCATACATTTTGATCATGTTTTTCATACATACGCCATACGTCGCGAATGTGTTAACATTAAAAATTACTTGCACTTGCTTGCTATCTTTAGTTATATATGGGATATAAGGGCTTGGTTAGACTAGGTGAACTGGAATGCTTTACATTCTAACAGTGAGGAGAGGTGTTAGATTAATGCAATGAATAGGTCTCCAACACTAAGTATGATTTTATTGATTGATCATCTGATATCTTGTTTTTTTTGTGTTGGTGGGAAATCATCCAAAAACTTTTCCCTCTCTGGGTGGAGCTAGGGCGTGTCAGACTTTTAGTGACCAAATCCCACCCCTGTTCCTTCCTTGCCTGAGTGGCCAGGGGTGAGGTAACTCAAAATAAGATGACAAAGTAGGGAGTCCTAAATTCCCGTATCTCATTTTTTTTTATGTTTGATAGGCTCGCGTTTGACCACTATCTCACCTGATGGTAAGCGATGATGTGGTCGAAGATGGAGCACGCTTGCCTAGAAGTAACCTATTCACTCTTGACTTAAAGACTCCCAGGTTGTAGCTAACAGGAAACACAGACTCCGGTAGAGAATTCCACTCCCTAGCTGTACGCGGAATGAATGTTTTCTCAAAACGCTTTGTGCGTATGGATGGGGTGTCCACCATGGACTTTTTCAAAAATTTTCAACCAAAAGACGTCCACTTCTAGACAGCCCTCCCCTAAGTGTCGCTACAACATTTTCTTTATGTGCGTCGCGCATTTAACGGATTCCCGGGACCCTCACTATGAGCTGAGTATTCAGGAACGAGGTCGTCACTCTAGAACCTTTCGCCCATCGACCATCTATTCTGCGAGCAATCAGCCCTGCCCAGTGCTTCCTGCGGATATCTTCATTCCAACATTCCCGTATCTACATTCCATATATTTGCGGCAATCTGTCTTTATATCTCTATCAGCTCCAGTTGGTCTGTCCAAACTAAAAAACATACGCATTTTCTTCTTTCCCCTTACTTACCTTTACCCAATTGCCAGTTCATTTAGGTGACATCAGATTATTTTTCAGTCAGACTACCTCTAGTCAAAATATCCAAACACTCCGAACAGTAGATAACCATATATAGTTTTGCGATTTTACTCGTCTTTCACAAAAGTATTATACAGGAATGGATCAATGATCCATGACTGACTCTCAATTTCTGCTCAAATCATCACAATTCCCAATACTCTTACAAAACTAGTTCCACTTTACTCATAACACAAACAAGTCCAGCTTCCAGCCTGCAGCTTCCAGCCCAGTCTACACCGATCGTTACAAAATAACTCGTAACACGGGGTTCGTCGGCAGCTGATGTCGTTTTAATGATATCCTTTAATGCATAAATAATGCGAGCATTAGCCGACCATCGCGAATGGGAGCCATGCTGCCGAGGTGCTGTGATGCAACGTCTGATGTTACGAGCTGCATCTGCATGTGTATCACCGTCACAAAAATCCTGGCCACCTTAGACTGGATTTTTGTGACGGCGTGAATTTAGCGGTTGGTTTTATTTTTTGACACTTTTTGGGTAGGATTAAGATGGTGGCTTTATGTTGAACTTTGACTTAAAAAAATGCTGGTTTTCAGTCTAGTTTTAATAAATTACTTTTTTATTTTGATAGGATTTTCGCGTCCTTCTTTGTACGTGGAGATTCTGGCCAACTACGTTGTCAAAATTAACATCAGGCAGGTAAATTAATTAGGCAGGTTCGATTTTAATTTCCCAAAAACATAGGACAAAAATGTGAACAAAAAGCGGAATTAAATGCACCGGACTCTCGGGTGCCTTTAGTATATTTAAAGCAAATTTTCTATGACATATGTTTCAAATCCACCATTCCGCACTGGGACCGCGAAGTGGACTGCAGCCCACACCCTCGCAGAGAGGAGGCCTGTACTGTACCCCGGCAGTGGGGACATTAATAGGTTCATAGGTTCAAGTATTTATCATTGTAAATTCGTCAGTAATTTTAAAATGCTTTGTCACAATTTTTCTGTGTGCAGTTTCAACGATCGAAAAACCGTTAGAATTTCCCTCGTCAAATGAAGCCACATTGTACACAATAATAATAAATCAATCCTAACAACGCTAGTTACATTAGAAAACAGTGGGACATGTGATATAGTTGCCAAAGGCGCCTGCGCAGCGTGACGCGTTATCAGAGTAGAACGTGCCGCGGTTTCACCCGGTTGCGATGCAAATTAACGACTTTCTATCGATTGCTAGGATTTTTGTTTACACTGATGAAATTTACTTTGATTGGCTGGTTTTTAGGGTTCCGTACCCGAAGGATTCAGACGGAGCCCTATTGCTCTCACTCACGTGTCGTCTGTCAGACAGGTTTTACAGCCAAACGGTTGGAGCTACAGTCTTCAAATTTTCACAGTATAAGCACCTTGTTGACTCAAAGTCATACAAATAGTCAAAAATACATTTGGTACGGAACCCTAAGTGTGCGAAGTCCGACAGGTTTTTTTGAAGCTGGTGGCAGTTAAATTGGGCTTGTAATGGCTAAGGTTCGGGGTTAGAAACCGTGGCAGTAGGCCTAAATTGACTTCTGTAATGCCATGAAAAACTGTTATGACTAAAAAAACTGCTGCTATGTAATTATTCGTGTTTTATCTAATCTAATCAAACACAATTGAAATGCGCTCTAAATCCGAAGATTTTTTATTTGAGAAAATTTCATTTTTATGTGTATCAAAAGCAAAGCGCTTAACTAAGTGTGTTGGATGAGTCGATGATTCGGTGTCCGGCTTTTTAACAACCAATATTAGCTTTCGGCAACCAACATTGACTTTCGGCAACCAATGTTTCTTAGCCACTGCAGCACGCGTAGCATGACCACCATAGAAACGGGTTTGTCGACGGAAGAATAGACAAAATGACAGATTGTAGAAAGATTTCTACTGTTCTAAGCATGCAATGTTAAAACTGAAGAGAAGAAATGTTTCTATTCTTGAGTCGACAAAAGTCTACAATGTAAAACATGATGCTCGGGCTGAAAGATGTCAAGTTAGATAAAAAGAACTTTGTCTATTCTTGGTAGAATAGAGATAGAATTCGTCATGCTACGCCTGCAGGAAGCTCTTTCTGTAACCAAATAATTACAATTTCAAAAACTTGAACCATCATCCTACATAACAAATATCAAACTTCAGCCTCCGAGCCAACAAATTACTCAAAATAGTACCTACAATAGACAAGTAAAACAACCACACATTATGTATACCGACGGTAATACAAACAAAATTGTTCTCTATGCGTGCTGCGCGAGCGCAATGCGGAAGCGGCAACCGCACTGACAGACAGACAGACCAAACTATATTATGTGTGCAATTTTAGAGCCAGCTAAAATATGAGTTTAGCTGGTTGTCATACTGCGTAAATTGGCAAAGTTACTGCTAGTAATTGAGTAGGCTGTCGTTTTTAGTTAGAGGTAGATTTTATGGTCTATGTTTAAGTGCAAAGTAGAAATTATTTTGAAGTAAATTGCGGAATTAACACCCACTCCTTGCTGTTTTATGTTGATTCTGAGGATCTGTTAAGTTCTAAAAGTAGAATTTAATTTTATATTTTGTTGGCTTACGGAAACATGTTTTTTTTTTATGTCGAAGAATAAGTAGGTATATAATTTTACCTTTTAGCATCAGCTTTACGTCAAAAGATAATTTGAATAAAAATTTAATCGTGCTCACAAAATGAATTTTATAATTGATTTTTATTGAAATGCTAATGTATTTCCGACAGCCCACGCGTATTTGATTAGTTCACACAAAGCAGATAAGATAAAAGATAAAATATTTATTTAATGCGATTAATTCAACAATAATGCGGCGCTAAAATCCGTGATCGATAATAATGATAAGTTTGATATCAATCGTGCGAATTATGAGTCGTTAATATGATAATAATGTATTGCGTATGTTTTTAAAGATTTGCGTAAATGACAGGACAATGAGTGTGTTTCCTTTTCTTTGTTATGATATTGAAGTAAGATGATTTTGTGATGAAATATTCTTTCTTTCTTTGTTTCTTGCCTTCTTTCTTTATACTGCACTGGTTGACGGTACTTTTGAAATACTCGTTTGATTGTGTTCGAAAATAAAAACAATAATCAAAATACTTTAAACAAAATATAATAATCACAGCAGGATACCAATAATGAAGATACCAGTTTTCCTCAAAACAATAATTATTTAAATAATTGAAGCATTATAATGACCTCACAAAGGGCAAATAACAGTAATAGAAACAAATAAAAAGCTCAAAACAAATCCCACGGTATGTAAACAGTGTCCATTTCCCGTTCTCATCACAACCACCCTACTTATGAAGAAAAAACTTACAAAAACTCCACGAGAAATAAGTTCATTAATATTCCCCATACCGGAGGAACACGCGAGTCAAATGCTAATTTGTTTTTTCTATCGGCCAACCGGACTGGTTGCTCCAGAGCCCATTACGGGAGAAACCGGGAAGTGGTTGGTGCACCCTCAATTACCACGAAGAAATGGAGTAGTGGGCGGACACACTGGTGGGAAGGATGTGGAGCAGATTGACGGAAATGTTTTATTGGGCGGCGAAAATGGGTGTACAGATTGTGTAACCTAAAAGTTTTGGTATGCACTAAAATCGGAATGACGTGGAGCGAGGTGAACCGTGAAGCTCAAGACCGTTCGCGATGGTGGACTTCTGTGGACGCTCTCTGCCCCAGCTAGGAGACATGGGATCTTAAGGCGCTATTAACTGCCAATGCCCTTGAGTGGTGTTCTGTGCTGAGCACACGTAACGCATCGTACCTACACCCAGTAATAGGACTCGCCCATCAAGGAGCGCTGTCCGAAATTAGACGCATTATTAGTTTATTATACATAAAACAACAGGTATTATACTAAAATATAACTTGTTAAATGATCTTTAAAATGGTGAAGGTTTCATAAAAATATGCTCTATAGTTTTTCCGTGATTCTCAATTTTTTATCCGCCTATGTTATAAAAATATAATTTCACATAACAAATTACGACGGAAATTGTCTACAGTAATATATATTTTTTTCAAAGAAATGATACTAAACTGTGTTTCAGATAAATTTGCAATAAAGTACATTGACCTTTCCCTAATAACTCTTCGTAGGTACTATTGATGACAAAGGTGCATGGAGAGCCTAAGGTCGACTTTTGACTGTGAGGTTTTGCGTTACGTATCATGACTTTCATGAGACGACTAGATGGCGCTGTTCAATCATGAAAATAACACTGCAAAGCTTATAAACCTTATTATGCAGAGGCAGATAATAAGGTTTTTAATAAATAATTACTAAGTAATAATAATATATTTATATTCAAATAAACAAAAAATACTATATTTTCTTATTTCCGAGTACTTAATACAGCGCCATCTAAACCAAACAAAATAAGCCAATTGGTATATCGGTTAATTCGACTACAGATGGCGTCGATCATAAATAATAAAAATCCCTACATTCACAAAGTAGCTCTTATTTTCACGTTCCAGAATAAATAATCAGTAGCTCAGGTGGATAAGCATGGCAGAATAACATAGATCGTTCAACAGGGCACCGGTTCGCAACCCAGCTCTCTGTCGACTTTTTTTAAATTTAATTATTATAATATATAGTTTATATTCTATTTTTTGTGTTTTTAAACGTTTTTATTTTATTTTTTGTTATAAATAATATAAAAAATATGAGGTATAAGATGTATAAATGAATATAGGGATAATATACAAGTATACATATACTACTATATATAACATTATATAAATATATATTATATAAATTACTTTCATAATTGGTGGTAAGTATTAGTATTATTAGTAAAAAACATTTATGTAGAAGATTTAGATATATTTTTCTTACAGCTTAAGTTTAATTCTCGTAAAGGATAAGAAATGAAACTATTTTATTGATTATAGTTTAAGACATTTAATTCTCAAAGAAGAATACAATTTATGTCTTTCTTTCTTATAGAATGTATAACCTAACCTAGCAGTTTTACATCCAATTAACAATGATTTAATTCACTTGTTAAGGAGAAATACAAGTAAAATTTATAACTGAATAACTCTATTACAAAATAGAAGACCTTAACAAAGTAAAACTGTATAATAGATATTATAAGTATTCTATATCAAAACTGTGTTGTGCTATTCTTCTATTATTTAGTTTTATTTACATTATGTTATAATAACTTTCACTATATATGCAACCTTAGTTCTGTAAATATTTTACCTACTCATAAATTATAAAAAATTTACGTTTTGCATAATTATGTTTAGTGGTATTGACTATAATGATTGATTTGTGCATTATGTTATGACTAAGGTTCATAGCTTAAGTATTCGTTCCAGAAGGAGGAAGAAATTGAAGCTAAACCTAAAATCAATAACAATTGTAAGACCGGGTTATAGCTGTCATTTTGGGACCGAGTTGTTTATAATAATAAATAATTTATTATGTTGGAAAGGAATCTATATTTATATTGTTTTTATTTTAATTTCTTATATTATATATTATATAAGAAATCAAAATCATTAGTGTAATAACATTTTGTTGTTATAAAGTAATGTATAAATTTATCCAACTTACACCAAGTTTGATTACTGTAATTTATCATATAAATTATAGCTACCCCGGTCTTTTCATTTTTACTCAATCATTATTACTCAATTCAATAGTCAACACTTTATATTCTTTAATATTTCGTGTATCCGCCATTTTGATCGATTACAGCTTGCAACCGCGAACCCATGGAGTCTATTAATTTTTCACATAAATTGTGACCCCGTATAGAATCCCATACCTCCATGCAGTGAGTACTCAGTGCTTCCTTAGTCCTTTCGTTCCTATTGTCCCACTTTTGAACCATAACGCCCCATAAATTTTCAATGGGGTTTAAATCTGGCGATCTCGCAGGCCAAGGAATAATTCGTATGTCCGATTGCTGGCTAAACCACTCTTGCACAATTATGGAACGGTGTATAGGACAATTGTCCTGCACGAACGTTATTACTGGCATGTCTTCTACAGGAAAAACATTCCGCACAGTGGGCAACATGACGTCATTCAGCACATCTAAGTAGTTAACACTGTTTGCACGACTGGGTATTACAGTAAGTTCTCCTGGTCCTGCAGCTGTCATCCATCCCCAAATGTTCACTGTTATACGACCGGATTCAGAGTTAGGCACAACGTGATCACTATCATAACGCGTATTATTCCTACGCCACAACCTAACTCGCCCGTGCTGGCTAGACTTGAAAGTCTTTTCATCACTGAAGATAACGTTGCTCCAGTCGAAATGTCTGTATTTCAAAGCGAACTCCAATCGTGCTCTTTTATTAGCTTCGGTTAGCAATGGCTTAATAGCATGTCGACGATAATGCAGACCTTCACTATGAAGAGCACGATACACCGTCCGCAAAGATGTATCAAACAACTCTGCGTAATATCTTGTTGGTGTAAAGCCATTTTCCTCATAACCTTGCACCATAAGTTGACGCTGGTCTGAGTCAATATGGCGTCTTCTGCCAGATCTACTGCGGTGTTCCAACGAACCCTCTTCTTGAAACCGCTTTATCCATAAAGTGACAGTCTTTACCTATAAGGGAAATATATTATTTATTATTTTCGTGTATCGATAACCATGGATAATAAAATAAATAACGAACAGTGATTTTAAAACATTACTTACGTTTAAGCCAGTTTCTCTCGAAATTTCAGAATAATTTAGGCCTTGATTATGCAATGCTATTATTTGGGCCCTCGTAGCCATATCAATATTAGAACGCGAACTCATGGTAAAGATAAATATTAAAAAATTGTTAAATGCAATCGTAACTGAACTCACTCAAAGATAGTAAAGAACGTTATGATTGAACAAAAAGATTTAATTTTTATACAGTCAATATTAAACTACCCTCAATTCTTTTGAGATTTATGATACAGGTTAAAGTCGCTAAACAACTTCGATATAATAAAGAGTAGGATAATTTCAACTCATTGCGTAATGACGCAATAGTCCAGTGGCTATGGTATCGGTAAATTTTATGCCACCGAGTTCGAATCCTAGTTATTACGAGCTTTGCTTTATAAGGTTTGTAATGTCGTAGGAGAATTTGTGTTAAAATTAAGTAATATTGTAACTAGCAAAAAACAAGATAATGTTCTTTAACGAGAGATGTATATTTTCCAATCCAACTACTATACTAGCGCCATCTATGTCGTTCAAGACGTATTATTAAGGCGATGAAACCCTGTACAAACGATTTTGGTTTGGAACTCTCCATGCACTTCTGTCTTCATTAGTACCTGAACAAATAAATATTAATTGTTTTTCATTATTAGACAATGTTAAGGATCACGTGAGATGTTGATTCGGGACAGCTTTGAGTCATTAATTTCGTTTTTCTAATTAAAAATGTCAATAAATGTAGGTGGGTCAATGACCGTTATTGCACGTTTATTTGGAACAACCTTTAGTCGTTTAGACGTGATGTTCAATTAAAAACCACAGAAGTATAACTGTGCCATAAGGCGGCGATTCCCAAAAACGGTCGATAAGGTGGTTTTTTAAAACAGTTTTTGTAAACAGTCTCTTAAACCATAAATAATTTTGACAAATAAAAACAATATGATATTTTCAAGCCCCATAAGCATTAAAGCGAACTCAAAACAGAATTTATTACACTTTAATGCATCAAAAACATCTTCTAACATACCATATATAACTGCTTTTAAAGATAATTAAGAGGTATCTTAATTATCTTTAAATGCAGTTTATCCCTTCATTAACAATATAATCATGATAAAAATATACAATAAAACAAAATAATGCTAAACTGCATTCACTGATGGATTATTTTTTATAAATTGATTAGTAAATCCTAAGTAAATCGATAAAATAATTGATATTTTGTCATAAATTGCGAGAATTTGTCGTAGCGCATCTCTTTCTTCTCTATGCAGTCCGAGAGTGATCGCGCTTTAGGCGAAGTCTCGGCCTTAAGTAAAGTCAAATTGGAAACACTTTAAAAGAATTCAAAAAAGCAAAAAGGGGCTTACAGACTAGCTGAATGCAGCTGAATACCAGTATCACTTTATTGAAATCAATGAAATTTTATTGCAAGTATACATTGTATGAATGGCGTCTTAAAATAAGTAACTAAGGAAGCGAAGCTAATAGTCTTTTAAGGACTGTGTAAATGTCCCACTTAAGGCGCAGTTAAAAGACTTTTAATGGTTTTTAATTGAACATCACGTCTAAACGACTTGTCTTATTTCTTTGAAAAAAATATATGTTACTCTAGACAATTTCCGTCGTAATTTGATCTCAGAATATTTGAAATTATATTTTTATAACATAGTGTAATTATTTTGTAAAGTTATGTCTAACTCGGATAAAAAATTGAGGATCACGCAAAAACTATAAAGCGTATTTTTATGAAACCTTCACCATTTCAAAGAACATTTAATTATTTACAATTTAGTCTCAGTGTTTTAGTTTAATACTTGTTGTTTAATGTGTAATAAATTAATAATGCGTTTAATTTCGGACAGCGCTCCTTAATGGGCGAGTCCTATTACTGGGTGGACATACGACGCGTTGCGTGATCTCAGCGCAGAACACGCAAGCTACCACTCAAGGTCTTAGGCAGCTAATAGCGCCTTAAACATTTTGCCAGTATCATACGAAGCCGCAAACAGCTAAAGTCGGTTTTGTTTATAGCATAAACATTGAACAGCCCATAACATGTGCGCCGTTGCATTCAAAGCACGAAACAAATCGCGATGGTTATTTAACCATAAACAGAAGTCCACACAAATGCCCACGATTAGTCTAACTGTGCCTCCGTATTGGGTTGATAATTTCTATTCCGTATTGGCGCACTTTCCCAGCCGTATGTCAGGCGCTCGGCTGCGTTTGCGCACATAACACTAAATCGGCGCGGGTTTAGTGCGCCGGCGACACGCCCCCAGTTAAT
Source organism: Polia nebulosa (assembly GCA_951329385.1). Lineage (NCBI taxonomy): Eukaryota > Metazoa > Arthropoda > Insecta > Lepidoptera > Noctuidae > Polia > Polia nebulosa. The sequence goes on from OX589597.1 coordinate 30,336,965, forward strand.
TGGTGTCGTCCGCGATGCGCAGGAATGCGCAGAACGGCGCAGAACCGCGCAGAACGGCGGTAATGCTGCGGTCCAATCCCATAGCACTTTTATATTTAAAGGAAATGAACGCTTTTATGTCTTTTGTTCTACGGCGCTCTGAAAAATAGATGGCTCGATGGAAATTTTATTGCGTGGGAGTGGATACAAAATGTCGGTATTGCTACTGTAGTTTGCACATTACACAGCCGCCATTGCAAACATTCAATTGAAAGCGACTTCTATTTCTGAATTGTTTCTTAGATATTTTTATCTTTTATTTCCAAACAAATCAAACAAGTATTTTAATTAAAATTCACATTGAGCAACCACAAAGGTTTATGTTATATTTTTATCACATTTTTATTGCATTATCGACGTGGTGTCTCAGGTATTCAAGTTTTATGTCCACGTAATGTTTAGTTATGCTCGTAAATAAAGCAGAGAGGGCGAAGACCTCACTAATTGCTGGTAATTTTTACGTCTTGATCGAAATGTCGGACGAGGCCCTCTGAGAATGCCGACGCTGACGTATACCGCTATGCGTTACTAACACAGGATTGATTAGAAAAGAATTTGATGCTCTTATTTTTTAAACTATAAAAATGTTATGGTAGGAGATAGGTACGTTGATTTTGAGGAGTTTACTAGGAACTGTCGACTTCAGCCTAGTTTTCTGAATAAAAGTAAAAAAAAAAAACCTTACAAGTCAAAATCGTTTGAGCAATAATGGTAAAGAAATTGGTATCGCGAATCTCATTAATCTAGATTACATACTTAGCAGGACGCAACAGTTTGAACACGTAAAAATAAAATGCGTTGAACTTTCAAAGCGTTCCGCTTTCATCGTCATAATTATAACTTACTCGTAATAGTAATAATACACAAACGACTGAAAATAACAGTACTTTCTACACAGAAACACATAATCACTCACTACATATTATAAGTCCCGCCGCGCGCCGCGTCTCTCTGTCTGTTTATTAGCGATAAACTCGAAAACAACTGAACGGCTTTTCATGCCTTTTCACCAATGGACAGATTGATTCATGAGGAAGGTTTAGGTGTCGTATTAATTTGTCAATTAATAATTGGTACACATTTGTCAACTGAACGTAACGGCCGTGTGTCAGATTGTATTCCGCGTTCCTTTGCTGCTATCATAACTAGTTATTAGGGCTTAATATCTAACTGAACACTTTAACTGTCTGAAAATATTCACTTAGGAATGCTAGGAAATTATACACTTCTTCTACTGACATTTGAAAGGAGGTAAATAACTGTAAGTAAGATTGTTAGATCTTCACTGGTTTAGTACCGACGTAATGAAAGTTTTATTGACGGAAAAACTAACTAGGAAATTATTGCATTAATATGCCTTTAAGGCGCTATTAACTGCCAATGACCTTGAGTGGTTAGCTTCTGTGTTCTGTGCTGAGCTCACGCGTCGTACGTACACCCAGTAATAGGACTTGCCCATCAAGGAGCGATGTCGCAAATTAGACGCATTGTTAATTTATTATACATAAAACAACAGGTGTTATACTAAAACACGTATACTAAAATGTAAATAATAAAATGATCTTTGAAATGGTGAAGGTTTCATAAAAATACGCTTTATAGTTTTTGCGTGATTCTCAATTCTTTATCCGCGTTAGACATAACTTTGCAAATTAATTACACTACGTTATAAAAATATAATTTCAAATATTCACATATCAAATTACGACGGAAATTGTCTAGAGTAATATATATTTTTTTCAAAGAAATAAGACTAGTCGTTTAGACGTAATTTTCAATTAAAAACCTTTAGAAGTCGTATAACTGCGCCTTCCTCCTTCCTCCCTTTCCTCCTTTTCTTGAGTCCTAGAGCTTGTAAGGCTTAGATATTTTTCATCACTAGCCTCTGTCAGCGGCTTCGCCCTTGTGAAAGTCGGGAGTTATCCCAAGATAATTTACTCTTAGATAAAAATGGAGTCTGACTCACGCGCAAAGGGTTCCGAATAAATAAAATATTTTTTAATATGTTTTTTATTAAACCACAGTCTTCTTGTAGGTTTTCCTGTAACCTGTAAGTATAGAACTACTTTTAATATTTTTTTTAAACCGTAATTTCGTAAATAAGAGAGGAGATGTTGGTAATTTTTCGTCTATTTTTTAAATAACATTAAATCTACGAGTACTAGCGAGACAGTGGTTGCCTAGGGGTTGAGGATAAATTCGAATGAGTTACCTCGCCCCTGGGCGGGCATTCAGGGCAGGGAGGTACAGGGGTGGGTTTTAGTCAGTAAGGGTCTGACACGACAGAGCGGGCGAAGTCATTGGATGATTTCCCACCCCCCCAAAAAAAAAAAAAAGAGAGTCAGCGTGAGCCCATCAACTATAAATTGTAAATAACAGTGACTATATAACTTAATAGCCCTTAAACGAATAAAATCATGTAGCCTTAGTTATCCCTCCAATAAAAAACACAGCATTATTTTAACTCCCAAAAACACAGTTACGTAACTCCAGATGTACCGGGCCCACGTAACCAGGTGCTAAGTGATACCTAATTAATACTTCACAAATCATTGAGTCGTCACCCGAGGTTCGATCCCGGGTACCGTAACACAAATGTTGGACTAACGCATTAGCGCCTGTTTGACCGATCAACTAACATTTTGGGCTCCTTTTAACTTGAAAGGATCTTGTTTGAGCATTTCTTTCGGTAAATAAGAATGAAGTGTTTGAGATTTTTTGTTGTTTTTTATTTCTGTGTTTAAATAATAATGCGTAAGTAATGTATTTCTTTCACCGTGACAAAAAAGTTATCCTGTTTTTTTCCTCTTTCATTTGAGTTTTTGAAGTTATACTTCTTTTGGCGCGTTAGGGAAAAATGATGAGAATAAATTTTTACGATGCGCGCGCACACCGTCACAAAAAACCTACAGCCTGAAGTTAGCTAGAACCGACACCCTGAAGTTAGCTATGGTCTGTGGTTCACGAAGAATAACTGTTTTCCTTTTGTAAACTTTGTGACAGTTTGGTTTTGTATCTTGTTACGCCAAAGAAGTATAACTTCTTACGTGCGTACTTACATAAATACACACACTTTTTTTTTTTTTCTTAAAGGCGCGAACTGCGCTATGATCGCCCCGTGCGCAATTTTATTGCACTATGTTTACAAATATTTCACTTTATAATTGTATTTGCTCTGATATAGAATAGTAAGTCAATAATCCGTTGAAGTATTTAATAGTGACCACATGTAGACAAAAAATTATTAAATTGCTTTGAAAACAAACGAATGAAATAGGTTTTTTCTCTTAATTGTCGTAACAGAAAAAGCAGATTTTAAGGAAATTTTCGATTTTTTTGTGTCGACAAAAGTTTTGTCAATCGTTTTTTGGGCCTCATACTTCACTTAAGACACTCTTCAATTTTCATAATCATAAAAAAATACGCAAGCTCGTTGTTTTTTTTAACAGAAAAATTGATTTAGCGTGAAATCGAAACGCGTCAAAACATCTGCTTTGGAACCCATTTCAGCTTATGGCTCACTTCCTGATATACTTTGTCTGGTCGGGTCAATAAACCAGACTTCTTGGCGAAATTATCTTCTAATCGACTTAGGAATCGCTGGAAGAACAGGTTCAAGTTAGCCTTTGTCCAGTGGGGAAACTTATTCCGTAAAAACAATGATAGAAAAGTTTTTTGCAAAGCTCCCTCGGGAAATCTTGGAAGTAATCGAGGGTAACAAATTACTGGGCAATAACAAGTACTTTAATACCTGGTCCTAGACTTTGTAACTAATAGTTTCTGTATTTAAAACATGTTGGTATTACAAAAAGGTTGTGAGAAAGTAATACTAGGAACTTACAGTTTATTAAAGCTCCTTATTTGTTCTGTGTCAACTTATACAGTGTGAATTTTTTTAATGTGCACATATCGAATTGAGGGAATTTATGCTTAATTTTATCGACGGAAAAAATATAACAAAAATCTAAATAATTTTATGTTATTATATTAAAATTGATAAAAAAAAAAACTGATTTTTGCTAAAAAAAAACATGTGAGGGTTGTTTTTTTATCAATTATTTCCAATCATTATGGAGTTCCTTTCACACTCACATTTCATTTAAAGTTCACGCTTTTTTTTTTGTTTGTTTTTTAATATAAAAAAATATTTCGATTTTTATTTATATTTTTTCCCGTCGATAAAATTAAGCATCGATTCCCTCATTTTCGATATGTGCACATTATAAAGACTCACATTGTATTATGTGAGATATGGTAGTAGTGAAATGGCCAATCATAAGGAGAATTGAAGATCTGGTGAAGGTGTTGGGAAAAAGCTGGATGTGAAATTTTGGGATCTGCCAGAGCTGCGCGATTATTCTGAAGAGTTAACGCGGCCCTGAAATACAAAGGGACACTGGTGGGTTTTAGTCAGTAAGAGTCTGACACTTCCTTCCGTTCTACCCAAAGCGGGAAGTCATTTGATGATTTTCCAACCCCAAAAAAAAAAACTGTTCATTGGACGTCTTTCGGCTAATTATGCCGATGAGGAAACACAACATCTGTCATCATTAGATTTGTCAGCATATTCGCCAATTTGACAAATGATCAAGTCTCCAGAAATAAGGGTTCTTAAATACCTTCGCAGAAATTTATGTGTGGCCAGTGTGGCGGCACCTAAAATATTTGGGCCAGCAGTTATCGCTGATAAAATAACACATAATAAGACTATTTAAATATGATCAAACGAACTGTGCATCGTTTGTCTGAAGTAGGACGAGCGCAAATGTCATTGCTATTATTGTTCCTACAATGCTCCGGGTATATTCGTGTCCATCAATTAGGTATTAGGCCACCTCCACACGCTCGCGAGCATTGGCAAGCGATTTATTTCCATTGACTCTAGTCTATCACGGCAGCAGGGTGTGGACGTGGAGTCGAGTTGCAGACTAAGCAAGTACTTTCTGTCCTGCCCCCTGTACCTCAAAACTTGCGCCGTGGAATTGGCAAAGTTTACGGTCAAAAAAAAAAATTAAATACTGTTGTACCAGCGACACTGAGAAGAAAGTTTATCAAAGTAGCTGATAAAAATAATGCAGTTGTATGCAAATGTGAAGCAATTCAGGGTACCGCAGATAGGCGCGACACGACAATGTGTGTGTTTCAAATTGTTCTAGAATTGTTTAGCAAGTGATCTTCTGTTCAAACCATGTTCCTGCTGTTGGAGTGTCCGAAATGTCTATAGAACTACACTTCTATGACCAGAAATCGCCACTGATAGCCGGGATTGGCGCGCTACCTACCGATACCAACTTATTGATTAAATATGGAATGCACATTTACCATCGTTTCAAAAAGATTTCTAGGAAAACGCGTTTTCGCACTGTCGCGTCTCGACTGTCTGTGGAAACCTTTATTATCAAAATTGAAATGGTAACGCTTATTATTATTGACTCGATTGTTGCTCGTATCATAATTATTATGTTTTTGGGACTCGGTGTTATAGTGCCGATGTCGAATACATTGACATCAATAGAAATGATGATGGGTGTCGGTTTGTGAATATTTTATAACGTAACCTTTAAAATATTATAGTGGTATTATAACGACTAGTTCTATTATTAGATATATTTGAAAATACGTTAAATTATTATAATTTCTATAGTATCTTTCGGTTGGATCGAGAAATAACATAGGACAGGAAAGAATGGAAAAAACATTACCCGCCTCTTGGGGCCTTCGGATAAAAAAATGCTTCGCTGACTCCAATAAGTATCATGGAAGTAGGAAGATGATAGTTCGATCGAGGAATAACATACCTCATCAAAATTGGTTAAGGCGGAGGTTCCCAAAACCGGTCAAAAAGGTGGTTGTTTAAAGCATTGTATCTCTTAAACCGTAAATAATTTTGACAAATAAAAAACATATGATATTTTCAAGTCCTATTTGCATACAGTGATGGAACTCAAAATATAATTTAACATACTTTAATGCTTAAAAAAAAACTTCTAATTTACCTCTTAATTATCTTTAAAAGCAAGTTTATCTCTTCATTTACAATTATTATCATAATAAAAAATATACCTTAAAATTTCAAATGCTAAACTGCATCTAGTGATGGATTATTTTTTATAAATTTATTAGGAAAACCTAAGTAAATCGATAAAATACTTTAGGTATATTTTGCAATAAATTGCGAGCATTTAATTTTGTCGTAGCTCATCTCTTTCTTTTCCATGCAGTCCGAGAGTGACCGCACTTAAGGTAATGTCTCGACCTTAAACTTAACACGGTATTGCAGATGTAGCATATAAGCATAATCAGCCTATATTCCCACAGCTGGGACACAGGCCCTCTGTGAGAGGGCGTGGGCCGTAATCCACCACGCGGGCCTAGTGCGGGTTGGTTGATGTCAGATGTCTTCGAAGATTCAATCCTCAATTCTTGATTGCGTACCATAATGTAGGTGTAAATATCCACAATTGTGGACTCTGTCGGGCACAGCATAGATTAAGTAGGAGAGAGGGGGAAGACAACTGGGTGCTTAAAATGTGATAAATTTTATGCAAGTTATACTGTTTTAACAGAATTGAATTTAACAATTATATTGTTTTTTTTTAATTATTACCAATTACTTAGTTAATAACATTGGGGAAACCTGTTTCTTATTATTCATTATTGTTTTATTTACTTTGTTTATTTGTTCGCATATGCATATCAAATAATTATTATTAACTTATTATTATTTTCGTTTAATAATTCGTATTTATTATCCCAAGATTTCCTTCACCTTTTTGAAAGCATTGGTGATGAAATAATTTACACTAAGCACCTGGATAAGAACCTACGCCTTACATCTTGCAAGTCACGGCCGTTACCACTGGGCCACCACTGCTCTCGCTCCCGCTATGCTGTTGCAGATGTGTTTTCCTTTAAATATACTAAAAATAACAGTATCCCCAAAAAAAATTATTAACCACTCAATACCTGTAAACGAGCCCAAAAAGTCCAAAAACCGAAAAGCGTTACCTCCAATATTTAGCCACAAACATCACGGGACCGTTAACCACACCTTAGTCCCAAGTGTTGCCTCTGCCGACCCACATTTCACGCCATAAGCGTGAGTCACAAACTTTCCGGTTTCCACCCATAGAGGAAGCCGCTAAACGCAGGAAAACTGTGAAAGCCATCAATGGCTTATTGAGTTTTCACAGGAAATCGACTTCCATAAATAAGAGCACTTATTATTTTCCTTGTAATTATTGTTGAAGTCGGTTTCTCGGCTTTCATTGTCGGTGACTTTGTGGGGAAATAGATTATGTTCTCACTGTGTTAATAGGTTTATGTGTTGGTTTAATGCTTTAGTTTATTTGTCGCTTGTGGTTTTATGGTTCGGTAATGAGTATCGATGTATGGTAAATTACTTTTTTAGGGTTCCGTTCCCGAAGGGACCAAACGGAGCTCTATTGTTGTCACTGACGTGTCCGTCTGTCCGTCCGTCGTCTATCACAAAATTCTGTTACGAAGAAGTTTTTAACTTCTCATTGACCTATGAACTTGAAATTAGGTGATAATTTCAAGTTCAAGGTCGGGTTGCAGTTGAAAGGAAGGTAAGGACAGGCAAGGAGCTTCACGGGCGCTTTTATCGGGCTCTTCATGGGCTTGATGTAGATTCTTGGCGTCTGTGGCCTATTTTTTTTTTTCACGGGGTGGGACATCATCCAATGACATCTCCTGCTCTGGGTGGAGCGGGAGGGCGAGTCAGACTCTTACTGACTAAAGCCCACCCCTGTTCCTTCCCTGCCTGAGTGCCCAAGGGTGCGGTAACTCTGTTAAGAATTTATCCGCTACCCCTAGGCATGGCGTCCGTGGCCTGGCTACGTTTCAGCGACCTCTTCGGGGAAACTGAAATTTTGTCTGTGCGATTATGGACGAGGTTGTCTTGACGAATAACTACCGGAGGCATATTATGAAGGACGGGACGGTTGACGTGTGTCGGGCATGCTACCACCCGGGTGAGACATCAGACATCAGACATATTATCTCTGGTCGTTCTCGTCTTGCTAACGGCGAGTATTATTATTTCGTATACTTTACTAACAACTACCAATATTTGGTACGGAACCCTTAATGTGAGAAATCCGACACGCACTTGGCCAGTTTTATTTCTTTACTCTGATAGTCTCACGCTTGACCGCTATCTCACCTGATGGTAAGCGATGATGTGGTCGACGATGGAGCACGCTTGCCTAGAAGTAACCTATTCACTAGACCTCCAGGTTGTAACTATCAGGAAACACAGACTACGGCAGGGCATTTCACTCCTTCGCTGTACGCACAAAGAATGTGTTCTCAAAACAAAAGCTAATATGGTTTCGAAACGGTAACATAATAACCAGTATCCCCTGCCGGCTTCATCGGCACGGTGAGCGCAATAGTTGAAATTGCTTACTGCGCTGCGTGTCGCGGGATCGATTCCTGCACGGAACAATTTTGTATGGCCTACAGATAGTTGTCTTATGTATGTGAGTTTAGATGTTTATGAATGCACCCACGATACAGGAGTAATTCCTAGCGAGAGGACAACGTTTTTTTTATATAAAAAGACGTGTGGCACTCGGAGACTGCCGCGGTAAAGCTATTGCATAGCATTTTTTATCAACTTATGCAATTATAATTATTTATTTATTTTATTTATGCAGTATTTTTTTTCCTTTGTTTTTTTTTCTTTGATATTAATTCAAGTTACACTTTTTACACGCACGTAAGAAGTTACACTTCTTTGGTGTAACAAGATAAATATCATCATCATCGTCATCGTCATCGTCAACGCCATCGTCATCGTCATCGTCATCGTCACCGTCACCGTCGCCGTCATCATCATCATCATCATCATCATCATCATCATCATCATCATCATCACCATCATCGGAGTTCACCAACACCCCCGTTAGGTTACATTCGTTAAGGAATTTCTGGATTCGGTCTCCACGCTCAAGGCCCGCGATAGAAGCTATGCAATAGCTTAAAGAAGTACCATTGTAATCCTTCTTTGTTAAGTCCATACAAAAATTAATATACTCGAACTCTTATTACAACAAAGACCAGCTATCTCCATTTCAAAGAACAATTAGGTTGTTAGGTAATTAATTTCTCTCAGCGAATCTTATATCAATTCCAAACATTATCTAACGATTCAATAAGCTCTTAAATTATTGCAAATAATCCAACACCTCTTACAGCATAATTCACTTAACAATATTCTTTGCATTACAAGCAGAAAAAGTAATTATGCCCAATACAAAAACACTACTCATCGCGCACAATACGTTTATTAATTAAAAGAAACTTATCATGGCGGCTATCACGGTCGAAATTTCACTCTTAAGTAATATATCTTGTTTGGCTTTCGTCTTACGAAATTTTATAGTATAATTGTCGATGCGTCTGTCAATCGTAAATCTGTTTTTATGGACGCTGCCGTAGGTTTGAAACTTGAGATGATTTGCCTTCTAATAGTTTCTCAGAATCATATAAAACTACTAGTTTCCAGAGCCTTCGCCCACGTGGAATAAATACTTCCTCTACTATAAATTGTCAAGACTATACCTAATCTATGTCTGTGCCAAATTTCATCCCGATCCGTTCAACCATTCTTGAGTAACAGACATCCATTTACCATACAAACATTCGCATTAATTAATATTACATAATAGGATGACTTTCATAAGATATTCTGGCGCATCAATTGACGTGACATTGTCAGCAGATATTATGTTATTGTATTATGTTGTTGTAGGAACTTTGTTGGAGTTTCAAGTGTCTTAAGAGTCCTTACATTAAGGGTGCCCTAGCCGGTCATTCTTCCATACAAACGTAGTATGGCGATTACTGCGTTTGTATGGAAGAATGACCGGCTAGGGCACCCTTAATATTACGTCGCCCTAAAGGACTGTCACCAGCTTTTGGTAGTCTTATGAGAAAAACATTCCCTCTTGAGCCTTTTTCAACAGGGTGCTTAGAACCTCACGATTTCGTTAACTATAGACAGAATAGCGGTGGGAGGAGCGGTGCCCACCACCACGTGGCTTTCTTGGGCCCAAGGAGCCCCTGCCTCCCGGTCGTGATTTGCAGTGGCGTAGTTAGAAAGCACTGAATCGATTGCGTACCCAAGTAGGCCGCTGCAGTTATAATTTGGCGAGGAGGGGAGCATCGATCCATCGCATACACAGTGCAAGTGCTCCTAAACAAACTACGTCTCATCTACTGGAGTGTCTCAAATATGTTTTCACCTGCACCCTCGAGGGTCTGAACAAAGCCTCAGACGCCGCTATAAACGTGGCTACTTACTGGGCCCAAACAGTATAACCTTAATAAATGTACAACAACACGAAAAGAAGACAAAGACATAAAACTTTTCTGTATCACCTTTATTATTTACTTACCTAAATGCATTGAGCATTTAGGTAGTTAAAAATAATGACTTTTCTAACTGGTGTGGCGTGTTAATAGCCAACACCTGAACTTGAGTCGTTTTTAAGAACAACAAAATATACAACGTTACAATCATCATCATTCATTCATCATAATTTCACAATACATATGAAAATTAAATCTCTATTGATGAAATCCCTGAGACACCATTATGAATACAACGATTTGCAGCAAAAAGCTCACATACCTTGTGTATTCCTGAGACCATAACTCAGACCCAGAGAGATTTGAAGAGTTGCACCTGGTCTCGTCGCCGGCCGACGAGACAATCTTGAATAATCAAATAAAGAATATGATAGAAATATGTCTAGCTATAAACTTGACAACAGCGATAGTCTATTGGCACCTCTTGGCATCGAAATAAAACGATAGCTAGTGAAAGTGAGTGGCCCCCGGCGATTCAGCGCTGTCATATATCATGCGGATGTACTGACAGTCAGCAGAATGCTAAGAATGACAAACTTGTATGCTTTCCTTTGAGAAGTCGGCACCCCGGGGTCAACTAGGGTCTGCTAAGCATAGCTCAGACACGCCAGGGTTTTCTTAAACACTCGTTAACTAACATAGCTGGTGGATTGTTTGATGCTGCTTTCTTTTAAGGGCTCTGTACCCGAAGGGTCCAAACGGAGCCCTATTGCTGTCACTCACGTGTCCGTCTGTCCGTCGTCTGTCACAACATTTTGTTCGGAATTTTTATAAACTTCCCTATCACCAACTTGAAATTTGGTGATAATGTTTATTATAACGTACTTATATTTTACTAAACAAATACCAATATATTGATAAATTAGATTTTTTTTTGATAATTCCCTCATTTGGTACGGAACCCTAAATGTGCAAAGTACGACACGCACTTGGCCGGTTTTTTATTTTATGCTTAAACCTTTTTTTTTTTATTAGTGCCTTGTCGTTACTGACACAAGAAGGCTTTGGGTTTTGGGCCATCTTAAAAGGCGTTGGGTTGATGATGGGACGCACGGAACCGAAAAGAAAAGAAAGGGGAGGGGAATGTAATACCTAGGAGTTATGAGAGTGATTCTGGGCTGAAATGAGACATGGTTTATATTGCATCCTGCCCTTTTGTACCGTTACTCCTACTGTCTTTAGCTGGCCGGTACAGTTCAGTTCTAAGTTAATGACGTGTGTGAAGTTCGCGTTTCGCTGTGCAGTACCCCACCCCTCAAACCCGCTGTCACATGAATTTGCTACTGCGTAGCGACTCGCGGAGTGTTCTGATCCGCCTTAAGGTTTAATTCTATCTGTAGGTCATATGTTTGCCAAGAAACATATTCAGTCTTGTATTTGTTTGCAATATTATCGATGTGACATTGAAATCTTATTCAGAACAAGTCGTTAGATGTCTACTTAGTGGTGCGATAGTCACAATATGACAGCTCCTCAACGTAATATACAAGATATTTAATTATAATTCCATCTCATAATTATATATGCATGCAAAATTTGCATCTTCAAGATAACACACCTGCACCTTGAAACATACAATGTAAAGTTTTTTTTTTTGGTTCTCGATAACGCACGTTTTAAACGAACAAAAACGGTTTTTAAGAAAACCATTTATTCCATTCTTAAAACCGTTAAGTGCCCATTGAATGCTAGATTATATTAAATTGGTCATAAACCCATAACTTTATAGGGCAATTACACACATCAATAGTTTTATCGAAAACATTTCATATGGATTTTATTACTTTATTGATAAATAGTAATTATATGTACATAGATTGGAGACCATTATTGCCATTTGCGATGCAGTTTGAAAAAAATTATGCTCCTGTTAGCAGTCTTGAGAGCGAATTATAATTGAATGTTGTTGAATATTTTAATGTTAATTACTTCAATAGCCATCGACAGCATCTATATTTAAATATTATTTATCATTTGTTTAATGGCAATTGCAAAACTATAATGACAATTATACAGGGTCAAAATAACTAGAAATATCGCAGATATCGTTTGTATCGTAATCTAACATTTACGTGTAATATGTAGCAATAGTTTGTGTATGGATGTGGATGGCTATAAGAGTAGGCGAAGGCCAAAGAAACGATGGTTGGACTGTGTGAAAGAAGATATGGGTAAAAAGGGGGTGACTACAGAGATGACGACTAATAGAGGAGTATGGAAGAAAAAGACATGTTGCGTCGATCCCAAATAAATTGGGATAAGGGCAGGAAAATTACTACTAAACGGATTTTCATGTGGTTTTCACAGGGTGATTCATGAAGAAGGTTTAGCTGTTTAATTTGTACCCGTGTGAAGCTGGGGCGGGAACTAGTAACACATAATTTCTAGAAACTACACTATACAAAATTATTTAAAATAGCCCTGTAATCAGCTGTGGTAAATATTTTTTTGTTTTGTAGTTGGTACTTAGGATATTGAGTTCTATCAGGTCTGTGGAATTTCGCTAGGTAACTTATTAAACTTTGATCTTGTTTATCTGAATTTGAATTGAATTTTCTATCAGTTTTATTTTTAAATAAAGTTTGAACACATACGGTTTATTCAGTCGCAAGATTTGTATGACTTCTCATTACCATCAAATACGGTTTTACCGGCAGTTATCAACAGGTAATACAAACCTAGGTATTAAAAGCTAGTTTTCTAACCAGCACTAAATCATAGCAATACAACTCCACACACCCCATACAGCACCACATAATAACATTTTTCCGCTCACACGCTGCGCATACGCACCGGTAACGAAAAGGAAAGTCAACGGATGTGTGCGTACACTTTCCAATACTCGTAATTAGTATAGCACTTATAGGGGATTAGTAATTTACTTACTTTATTACAAAGAGATCTAGTTACACAAACTCTTTCCTGTAATTATAATTAATTTTAATAATTAACTAGCTTCTGCTAGCGGCTTCGCCCGCATGAAATTAGTACTTTGCCCGTTATAAACTTTCAACCCCCCATTTCACCATCTCAGGGGTGGAATTTCGAAAAACTTTTTCTAAGTGGATACCTACTCTTCACAAAGAACACACCCTCCAAATGTCATGTCTCTATGACCAGCGGTTTAGGCTGTGCGTTGATATATCAGTCAGTCAGGACTTTGAATTTTATATATACAGATTGTGGTTACAGTGGTAACAGCCGCGACTTGTAGATCACAAGTTGTAGATCGTGGGTTCGAACCCAAGCTGGCGTTTTACTTTGTGTAAATTATTTCATCACCACTGCTCTCAAAACGCATCATATACTAGAACCAAAACTTCGAAGACCAACCCGTACTGGGACCGCGTGGTGGATTACGGCCCACACCCTCTCACAGAGAGGAGGCCTGTGTCCCAGCACCACATTATAGGCTGATTATACTACTCGTATTATGAAATTTTTATTTTTGTTTTTTATAAGTTTTTGGTCTCCTTGGATTGACTTGAATATTTGTAATTTATCGGGAAGTTGTCAGATCAAACTCGTCATCTGCCTGCTCTTGTCCAATGTTACTTAAATGATAAATTATAAGTAACTTCATAATATCTATTTGTATAAAAATAATAATAAGTAAATAAAATAATAAAACAATGGTTTTTACAATGTTACTAGTTAAATAAATGTGTATAATTTAAAAAACAATATCATTTTTAAATTTAATAAAACAGTATAACTTGCTGACTACGTAACTAATAATAAAATTTATCACATTAAGTACACAGTATTTGTCTTCCTCCTCTCTCCTACTTGTTTTATGCTGTGCCCGACAGGGTCCATAATTGTGACTAATATAAATAAAAAATAATGTTTGTCTTCTATGTGTTCCTAAACCATTGATCAGATTGTGATGAAACGTAGGTATAGGGTGTTCTGAGGACGGCCGCGAGGGTTTCTGGTCAAACACAATTTAAAAAAAAAACTTAATTTTGCTTTATGTGGCATTACAACGCATGCTATAAAGGTGTTCCCTCACCGGAAGCATTCGCCTGTAATGTAACGTTACAGAGTCGAGCATTACTACAGTGAGTGAGGAGAACCGAGCGTTACAGTGCGCGACCCGTAATGATAGAATCTGTAACATATTGATATAACTTGTAACATCAAACAACAAATTCAGCTAGAAGCAAATGCTCAAAATGTTTTTGAATTGTTACATTACAAGGGAATGCTTGTTGAGGCAGTATTGTAATGTAATGCTCAAAATCGAATCTGAAATATGTATTACATTACAGGAATGCTCCTGGTGATCACCTTCCTAAAAATGTCCACAAGTAATTAATCACCATAATAACAACAACTCACATCAGGTTTAAATTTCCAACTAGATTTAATACAAGAACAAAGCTATTGTTTATTCAAATCGATCTAAACCTATTAGGCCAAGGCTGTCCACTGGTACTTACAAAGTCACAAATGTAATTTATAATTAGTTCACTAAAACATTGAGTGTAATATTATACCTACTGTAATTAGTATACTCACACTGTAATTAAATAAGATATTAGACTAACTTTCCAGCTTTAAAAGCGAGGCTAGTCGTAGATAATTATTTAAAAAAAAAATTGGGGGCTATACATTTATAGAGCAGTTCAAGGATTCCACAGACAAGCGCGACAATACGAAAACGATGCTTTGCGACAACCATTTTCCATAAAAAACCTTTTATTTTGGCAGTAAACTTGAACTTTAGGTTACTTATTTTCTTCTCTATAGTATACAGGGTGTAACGGAAAGGTGTGGTCATATTTTTAAAACTGCGTCTGCCCATCGATATTAACAACTTTATCAAAAAAAAAACCTGAGAAATTTCTCAACAAAAATTGTACCTCCCATACAAATATTGATCGGCTGATGATAACTTTGGATGGAAAGTCTAATTTTTTTGAAAATTTTCTATTTTTTTTTAGAAAAAGTTGTTCATTTCTTTGGGCACGGTTCTTAAAATATGACCACACCTTTCCGTTACACCCTGTATAAATCAATGAAATGAACCAATCATAGTCTAAGTACTGCTGGGAAAAAGCCTCCCCCAAGTTGTGCCCCAACTCTTGGTTCTTCAAAATGGGGTTTATGCTCATCAATAAGCAGTAAAAGCAAGACGGGATGGTTATTATGATGGCTCCGTCCTCCAGTAATGAAAGTCGGAGACGGATACGGACAACAATATCTATATAGATGGCGTATAAACGAGAATGAATAACCATTCTTTACAGCCGTTTATCATCATTCTCCTGCCCTTATCCCAATTTATTTGGGGTCGGTGCTTGTCTTGTCTATTATTCTTGAATTTGTTACTAATATTAGTGTATAAGTTTTAGTATCTAAGGTGTGTACTAACAAAAATGGTTCCTATGTTGTCCCAAATAAAACAATTTAATATTATTATTTTACATGTATGGGAGCAACATGTCTGTTTCTTCCATACTCCTCTATTAGTCGTCATCTCTGTAGTCACCCCTTTTTTTACCCATATCCTCTTTCACACAGTACATCCATCGTTTCTTTGCCCTTCCCCTACTCTTATAGCCATCCACATCCATACACAAGACTTTCCTCACGACATTTTCTTCATTCTTCCGCATCGCATGCCCATACCACGACAACCGATTTCCACACAACTTTTCAGTCAGCGGTGCCACTTTCAGACTTTCCTCTTATTTACTCATTCCTAATTCTATCCATGCTTTCTATAATAAATAAAATATTGTTGTCTCTACAGCATCTTTCTCCTTTTGCGGTCCTACCAGGCAGAGCTCCCGGCAGTAAAATAAACTAATAAGTTTCTCACTTATTTCCGAACCAGCCAATAAATCGATCACACACCTATTCCTTTTCCCGAGCCCTTTAACAAAGCAATATCAATACGCTTTCGCTATTAAACAGACTTTACACACTCAATGACACATAATTTATTTATTAGCACCACGGGCGATCATAATCTGTGCGCGCTTCCGCCGCGCCACCTGCGCCCGCGCAGCGAAAGTTGTATATTTGTCAACAAGACGCGATAACACGGAGTAGATACGCTCAGAAGGCTAGCTTGAGAACCTGTAAGATTAGGTTATATGGAAGCGTAATTAGATAAATCTGTTGACGGTGCAGAGCATGGAATAGCCACACTGGCAGTTACTAGATATACCATTACTGATAAATTGTGCCCGATAAATAATAATAATAATTGTTTATTGACCAAGAAGGTACAGATAGTGTGAAAACAACACTTTAACTAATTACAAGTAAGTTATACAAAGTTATGTCATAAACATATGGTAGAACATGCTGGTGAAGTATACATGGTACATCTGTTGACGATTAACGTTACCCTGTCTCTTAAACTAGGGTATGCCTGTATCTTAAGAGACAGTGGACGGCCATAAGGTTATGTGCCACCCTTTTGTATATTACCTGTTTATTAAGTGAGGAGTTGTCGATCAAATAGAAATGTACGCTGAGTTAAGTTTTGGCTGTCATAGCCAGTGAAAATTAGAATAATTTCTGGGTTCAAAAAATATAATTCAATATACTCCGTAAGTTACGTTATCAAAAAATGTTGCACATAGTATTTTTTGTTTTATCAAACCAATCAAATATGACAAAGATAAAACGCATCAAAGTTCAGGAGTCGGGGCTTGTTACGACACTTCTAGGTAAAGTGGTAAGTAGTGGTGGCGGTGGTTGTCACGAGCAAAATTATGTACACAAGCAAAGAAGATCTCTTACAAGTAAAGTTTGCTTATGTACATATTTTTGCTCGTGACAACATTTTTGACGCACGGGTGACGTTTACGCGAATTTACGCAACTGGTGGCGTAAATTTTCCTAAAAACCCTCATTTCTCACTACGTTTTGCCGCAAGTTTGTCTTCTGTATTCCACATATTCTATGCTAGTCAAACAATTTATGAACTACAGGGTGAATTATATCTTGTTATTTTACTCTTGTGAGTTCTAGTCGCGTCTGGTTTTTTATTTTATTATTCCACGATGGTCTTAGGCTGTTATGCATTTTAAAGAGCGGATGCGACACGTTGCTAGCTTTCCCACGATTCTTATTGTGTATTAAATATTACTATTAGAAGATACCTTGGAATCTATGGTAATATATCGGTGGGTGAAAACAGGACTTGAGGTTTCATTTTATGATTATAATATGTATGGTATCACCATCGCTTTGTTTGTCATAAATTCATAGAAAACTGTAATTTGAAAATTATAAATACGGTTAAGTAATAGCAACATCTCTTATTTTTGTAATTTTTTTGTGGCCTTAATAGAATATGACTGGCCTAATAACGCCCTTTAATTATTAATTTATTTTTATTATTTTTTGTTAAAGCGGCAACAGAAATACACATTTTGTGAAAATTTCAACTGTCCACCTACTACGGATCATGTGCCCGCTGTCAGACAGACGGACGGATAGCGGAGGCTTAGTAATAGTCGTTTCCATTCCCATTCTTCAAGTCGATCGGTAAATATTAAGCTTCTTACATAACTACTACTAGGTACACAAAGTTTAAGTTTTGTAACCAACGCGAGTACTTTTATTTTTTTTTACCACTCGCTTGAAAGTCCCTGAACCATCCTCGAACCCAACTGTGATGTTACTGGTACTCCGATGGTTACATACCTAGATGCTGCGAGTGTATTTGAAAGAGTCACTGCGGTCCTGGCACAGACCACTGAAGAACCACGGGTGGGTTTTAGTCAATAAGAGTCTGGCAGGGAAGTTATTTGATAGTTACCCACCCCAAAAAAATAAAATGATAACATAGATAAACATTTATTTGATGCAACACAGAAAATAAACCAGTACTCAAGAGCATAATGAATTGACATTACATAAGGAGCTTTATTGTAAGCTATTTATATATCCCAAAGCATACAGCCAAACCAAAAAGACCTCGTCGCTGCCACCGACGACGTTGTAGAACTAACAAAGTTTAAACATACAATTGCGTTAAACTTTCGTCTTTCCCCGTGTCTTTTCCACATTTTATTTATAACTCCTATTCTCTTGTTACAGGTAACTAACGACACAGCCACACTACCGCCAAGTAAGGTAAACCCAACATGGACCTCGGTGTCAGAACGTCAATTTCTCTCCGTTTACGTATGTTTGAGAACGGGAAAAACTTATTTTCCTTTGGCACGATAAGACGGATCATCAATTAACGCTTTCATCAGCCAGTTTATATGGTGGCAGTAGAAAGTCTTATTGCGTGTAATGGCTATTTTAATTCTTATAGAAATGTGAAAAAATATATCGCAATCGAGTGTTGACGTTGATAATTATAGCCATAATGGTTGGTGATATTGGAAATCCGAGGCGTAGAAATCTAGGGAGTAGGGCTGTTCGAATTACTATATTTAATGAAATTTACACCAAATTTAACTTTGCAGAAATCATAATGTTTAAAACCGTGCCAAATCGTAAATCTAACTCGATCAATTGCGTCGTAAAAGGCTAGAAACTGTAACACAATTTGGGACAAGTCTATATCCAGCGTTAGACCGCAGTAAACTAAGTCGATTAACGTACTAATTTTATTACTATCGCCTACTGTTACCACAACATTAAACCAAAGAACGACAGACAATAAACCGCTCTAATATTTTCTCTTCGCTACAATTTCTAACAATCATTGAAGGTGATAGTTACAAGTAAATAACTGGCAGAATATAAAAACTAGAGAAAAAGCACCGAAGTTCAACTTCACACAACAGGCAAAAACGCATACATAGACGCGTACGTAAAACGATATCAAACAAATGCCGCTCGTGAGTGCACGTGCACTCGCTGTACGTGATGCGTGTCTTATGTGTGCGTGCCTTGGCGCCCATTGTACTGGGCGGACCTTCCTATTTTTTTATAAAAGTTGCTCCACACTAGGCATTACTCCTGTATCGTGGATGCGTTCACAAACATGTAAACTCAAAATATTCACGAGACATCCAGACCCGGAACAACTATCTGTAGGCCATGCTACTCGTACATACACGCAGCGCGGCAGCCAAACGCTCAACCACTGAGCCAACCGTTTCGTCATTCTTCAGCACCTTCTGTGTTTACCTCTATTCTGTGGTTCTAAGCTAGGAGCCAATAATGATAGCTTTTCTCTCTGGTTATGCCATGAACGATTGGTTAGTGTGACACTTGACTGATGTTGAAAAAGTAATAGTGATCGTTTTCACGAAGTAATCTTTATTTACGAAGCTTTCACGTCGTTTGTAGAAATGAAAAGGTAATTAAAAGTATAAACTATTACAGTAAAGTTGTAATTAACACTTACTGTTGTTAATAGGATAACTTTATGATTGGCTGACTTTATCCTGCGTTCGGTGGAAATCAAATTCTGTTGATTGGATTACGAATAACTTAAAGAGGATATCGACTGACCTTGAGACAATGTCAAGTCATAGCCTTAACTGCAAGGTTACTTCAAAAATTTATCGATTTTCAGGAGGACAGCTGGTCCATCTTGTAGGATTCGTATAGCTCACCGTATCAGGATATTTACCTTCCGATTGAATTTTGATCACGGTTGCAAATCTTAACGGAAATTAACCTAGTAAGCAGGAGACATTATAATGCACAAGAGTTGCGCAAACACAGGTGCACGCTCCGTTCCTTTACTCTCTTAGTCCGATGGTACTACGTGTCAGGGTATGACTATACTGCAGCAGCGACCACTCGCGCCCGGCCCTGGTCCAGGCCATGGTACGGAGTGAGAGGGAATGGGAAGCAGTCTCCTCCTTCTGCGAAGCCGTAATGCTCGCGAAGGAGGAGGCCGAGCGGGTGAGGGAGACTCAACGGAGTCGCCCTCACGCCCCCAGAAGCAGCCGCCGCAGGAGACCTCCGGCCACCGTGGGCGCGGGCCTGCGGACGGCCAGTAATGGGTAGCTCGTCGTTCGATCAACACCAGGCCCGAGAGTCGACGGTGCGTAGTGTTCCACGCGCGCCTCAAAGAGATGTCAGCAACTATTGACGGGGCCTGTCATGACTGATGTATGCATGCCAAGGCGTCGCAGATAAATTCGAAACAGAGTTACAGCGCCCCTGGGCACTCAGGCAAGGAAGGAACAGGGGTGGGTTTTGGTCAGTAAAAGTCTGACAAGCCCAGCTCCTCTCGTCATTGGATGAATTCTCACCCCCACAAAAAAAAAGAAAAAGAAAGGGTATGACTATACTAAATCACTCGATCATCGACAGATTGTCCACCGATGACATTGTTCGACATCGATGTGTTGGTGGATTGTTAGCTTGTCGTGTTGAAGGAACTGTCCACTGACTTCGACTATTCTAGCTTCGATCTAAGATCCATCTATTTGTATGGTGAAACAGTCTGACCACGGGTATCGTATTACCTAGTAACTGGGTTGTAGAGGTCAGATAGGCAGTCGCTTCATGTAAAATACTGGTATTCAGCCGCATCCGGTTATACTGGAAGCCGACCCCAAGATAGTTGGGAAAAGGCTACGCAGATGCAGATTTCTTCAGTAAAATAATAAAAAAATCTAAATGCCAACACTTCGAATTTTCTATTGCGATGACTTCTCACAGCTTTTGTTGCCAAATCATCTTGTTCCCAGCATCTGGACACCGAATTACATGTTGTGTAACTGTCTGATAGCTTCTCCATTTTCTATCAATTGCGGGCGATGCCGCGGTTCACACTTATCTTCGAGATTACTTAGATTTAATGCCAGATGCGTCATGTTGGTTACTTTCATTGTAATTGTATGTATTAAGCGTATAATAATCGGGTATTTTATTGGAAGTTTAGTTCCCACAGTTTTTTTTCCGGTATGTTTTATTCCTTGAGGAATTAAATATTTTGAGGTTTCATGTGGTTGTATGGAAGCAGACTGATATTTGAGAAATCAAAACTATGTATGTAGTATAGTATGTTCGATGTGTGTACGTAGATTTGTAATTTTAAATATATAAACTAAAAAAACCGGCCAAGAGCGTGTCGGACTTCGCACATTTAGGGTTCCGTACCATATGAAGAAAATCAATATTTTGGTATTTAATATCATACATAGCAAACATTATCAAAACATTCAGGTTCATAGGTGAATGGGAAGTTAAAAAAATCTTCGGCACAAAATTTTGTGACAGACTGATGAACAGACGGACACGTGAGTGACAGCAATAGGGATCCGTTTGGACCCTTCAGGTACGGAACCCTGAAAACGAAGAGAGGTTATGCGTTGTTAGAGCTTCGATTTTCTTTCGTTGTTGACAATAGTTCTTTTAAAGTTTAACTAATAAAATGTTAACACAAAAGATAGCCTATTTTCTTAAATAAAAAAAAGGAATTAACAATTACATATTTAAAGAAAATTGATTCAGTCTCCCATCTGTCCATTGGTCCATGACAGCAAAAGTGCTAACGCGACTAATACAACATTTTCTGCCAAATCATTGTTTTTAACCTGTTTAAAAGTAAAAGTGTGTAAAAGTTGCGAACAGAGACATTTGCCGCCATCTGCTTTGAGTAAGAGCACCGGTTACTTGCCGACTGATCTTTTATCACATGCTATGTGCAGTTACTACTTCCTTAAGCAGCTCGTGGCTAAAGTAATAACAGCCGCACGTGTCGATCTATCAGGTTAAGCTGCACTTGCCGGGGTTGGTTCATGGATGGGTGACCATCTTTACATACCGAGACTCCTCCGTGCCTCGGAAAGCACGTTAAGCCGTTGGGCCCGGCTGTCAATCGTGGATTTTTGAAAATCGTTACGGGTCGTCAGAAGCCCGAAAGTCTGACATCGCAGTCTTACCAAGGGGTATTGTATTACCCAGTAACTGGGGTGTGGAGGTCAGATAGGCAGTCGCTCCATGTAAAATACTGGTATTCAGCTGCATCCGGTTAGATTGGAAGCCGACCCCAAGATAGTTGTGAAAAGGCTTAGGCAGATTGATTGTGCAGTTACTACTTACAACCTCAAAGATAAGTGGTCTATATCGCTAGTGCTGAAACGGACACCTAGGTGCGATTCCCAGGTTGGGTAAAGCGTAGGAGACACCTACGGCCAGCTAGCTTGACAAACATAAATCCATTTATCGTATTTTTAACCCCCGACGAAAAAATATGTCTGTGTGTCTGTCTGTGTCACCGTAGCTCTTATACGGGTAAACCGATTTGGATGAATTTTATTATATATGAAAGCAGGTTTTCTAGCGATGGTTCTTAGACATGTTTTATCAAAATCGGTTCACCCGTTTCAAGATCATCATCTCTTTTATGTTTTTTACATGTTCTTTTTTTTTTTAAAGCGTTAGGGGTTTTTTAAACTTTTAATTTAATGGGTATCTTGTTCTCTTTGGTGTAGTTTTGGCAAAGGCGACTGCTCAAGGGCTGTGTCTTGGGTTCGATGTCTGAGTTTGGTGATGCGTTATTAGGTAAAAGTCTATTAATAAAGTTACCTAAGAGTTTTCTGGCTAGGTTTTACCGTATATTCTGTCACCTTTGGTAATAAGGGCACTAAGAGTTGATAGATAAAGCACGCACATACACACTAACACTCGTCACAGCTACTAATTGTGTTTATTCAAATCACTAATGACTTCCTCCTCGAGATTCTTTTCATCACAAAGCAAACAATCTTGCATAAGTAATTAAGAATCAAATTGATAACAACCTACTTGTAGGGTTGAGCAATTTAATACGAGTAAATAGTATAGTATCATTCAAATTAAAAAATCATTTTTTCAATCCATTTCAAATAAAAATAAAATTATAATCATAATAAATGTCCTATTTATGTTAAAATGATTAATTAAATAATTTAAATAAAATTAATAATTAAAATTATAAAACCAAAATTAAAATCCAAATAAAATCAAAAAACAAAACTAAAATTAAAATAAAAAAATAAATTAAAATCATAAAATAATATACAATAGTTTTTACTATATTTTAGCATAAGGCAAACCTCAACCAATATACGTTTGTTCGAGACGAGCTCTTGATAAATACACAACAAACAAATAAAGTTTTAAAACATAAATATAAATAATATAATTTTATTTATTTAAGGGCTACTGTTTATTTTGACACCCATAATGGAAGAAGAAAAACGAAAAAAAAAAAAATGTAAGAGCTTGTGTGAGGTGCAAATATTTTTTTTTTTATTATTTTCTTTTCTTTAAAAAAATTTCGGCAGCCCTACTTCCTCGCCGCAAGTACATATTGCCACAATATTCTAGTTTGACGTCTTCCGACTCTTGAAGGTTAGCCATGGAGGTTGATCAGTATCTGAGGACACGGAGCCATGGTAGGTACGTATGTACGCGAGCAATCACTTTCTGTAGTATCCTTGTTTTAATTGAATGTGGACTGGTTTTCGAAGATAATTTGAATGATACGTTTGTACAGAACACTTAAAAAATATCATCGTCATCAGCCTTTTAATGTCCCCACTACTGGGGCACAGGCCTCCTCTCTGTGAGAGGGTATGGGCCGTAATCCACCACGCGGGCCCAATGCGGGTTGGTGGATGTCACATGTCTTTGAATTTTTGGTTCTAGAACATGCCGTTTACTCACGATGTTTTCCTTCACCGCTTTGCAGAATGGTTTCTTCTGGAAAAACCGTGTCTGACTTCGTTCACGTGGAACTGATAAATGATACTAACATTACTCATTCCCATAAATTCGGTTAATCAGAATAAAAAGTATTGTCTGGCGGATCGTACTCTATTAGAACTATGGCACTGACAGTAGTGTAACTTTCCAGTAATGCAAGACTGATATTGGATCAGTATCTTAGAGATTATCTTCTACAAACGACAAAACAATTTTATCTATTTGTGTTTGTTTAAATTTGATTCTCCTTAAGGGCCTAACTCCCCATAAGTGGTGCCCTCATTGAATAAAAATTCGTATCTTAGCATAGAAAATAAAGATTAAAGAATCCTAAGTTGCCTTTGTTACAAATAGGATAAGGTATTTTTACGTTTCTAAAACAGGACTCAAAGTGTTTCGTATCCAAAGTAGTAAGCAAAAGTGTCAGAAACGGCCGTTTTTGGTACTTTTGGTTACGCTTCGGGTACGGAACCCTAAAAAGAGCTGTAAACACTTATATAAAGCTTGTAAATTGTTCACTTCCGACTTTAATTTGATCATTTAGAACCTTGCCAATGACGTAACCTCGAAAGCCATCTTCTAAATTCAAGAGAGTATCAAACCAATCCATCTAACTTGACAGTCAGACGATCACTTGGACGACTACCTACCCACATAAGTTAGCGTTATCTCGACAACTAAACGTGATCCCAATCGATAATCTCACAGATATATTTCTCAGATAATTGGACCTCGTCGAAAGTCGATTAGAAAATAAGAGTGAGTTGTAGGTACTATCACGAGCATGAATAAGTCACAATACGCAAAAGTCAGAAGGGATTGGAGTGATTGTATGGAAGTCGGTTGTTGTGATATGGGCATGTAATGCGGAGGAATGAAGAAAATGTCGTGAGGAAAGTCTTGTGTATGGATGTGGATGGCTATAAGAGTAGGGGAAGGCCAAAGAAACGAATGGTTGGACTGTGTGAAAGAGGATATGGGTAAAAAGGGGGTGACTACAGAGATGACGACTAATAGAGGAGTATGGAAGAAAAAGACATGTTGCACCGACCCCAAATAAATTGGGATGAAAAAAAAGGGTAGGAGAATGATGACGCAAAAGTCAGAAGCGATTGTCTCGTAGTGTTGATAGATTTTTTATTGTTACGAACAATAAGCCTATTTAGAAACAAGGTGCTAAACAGTTCACAGATTAAATAAGTTAATAGTAAAAAGACATTTTTAATTTTGTTTACGTAAGTGTAAGGTATTTATTTCTGCTGGTGACTGTACCTCTCATCAACGGAAGCCAGTTCGAGATCGAAAGTGGTGTATGTGCAAGCGCATTTTTATGTCATTTTCACATACCCAAGTATAGGCAGGTCGTTCACCGCGGAAAAAGTGGGGAAAACGGGGAAATATGCGGTGTGACCGGTTATTGCACACATTGGCTGTTTTATGACACTGCTGAAGGAAAGGTTGAGATTTTTATCGCGTTGGCTTTTGGCCGTGGTTTTATGTACCTGTTTGTTTATGTAAGATTTGTTGTGACGAGAAAGTCGGTAAGTGAGGAGCCTAGGTGTCTTGTGTTGTAATGAAAGAAAGGCTCAATCTCCCAGATAGTTTTATAGGCACTTTGGTCCGTATTTTAAGACGAGCAACAATGACTAAACGCTGCCTAAAAATTTAACGGAATATTTACAAAAATAAACATTTGCCACGATTTTCATTTTATTTCACGTTATTGTGATTTATATAAACAAGGTGGAAACAAAAATACGACAGTAAATGAAAACACTGGATATACTCATTATTATGAATTATTTTTTCTATGGGACCAACTCAGAAATCGCGGTAAAACAATCAGCAGCCCCTTATCATTCATATATTTTTAACACGACAATATTTACTGAACAACTAATGTTGTGCTGATTCAACCTGTATAATTAACAAAGTAAGAGCTTTCAAGAAGGACATGCAACGCTTAGCTGGCAATCCCACGGTAGTCACGTACAAAACATTTGCTACAAAGTATCTTAAAAAGACCCTCGGGGGTAAACAACACAAACACAAATCTACAAGACACACCTACCTAGACACACACACTACCTACAACTTTAAAAACAAAACGCCATGCCATGCCCATGTCCAGGGTCTGCGTAATTACTTAAAAAACACACAAGTGTTACGTGCCTCGAATATTTTCCTCTTTAGTTTCGTTTTGTGACAGCTGCGTATGCGCAGCGCACGAGCGTAATGATGCGATCGTTTCGACAGCAATGGCTTGAAACGTGTTGACGAGATGGGAATGGTTTTGGTCAAAGAGTTTATTGGTGAGTTATTTTTATAGTTGAGTGTAATAGAGCTTTTATTGGCTTTTAAATTAACTCCTGAAGCCGTCAGATGCAATCTACCAGCATCAATCTCGGAGTCAGAAAGCTTAATCACCATGTCAGTAAATTCTGCTGACAAAGATGGGGATATCTGGTAAGCTGCAGTCATAAATTACCTCGATCTTAAAACCACAAACAATAGCCGTTTGAATTTCTATTTGACTAAAAGTTATTGGAAATTAAAGGCCCGCCACGGCTTCGGGTGCAAATTATATACACAAACCTTCCTTCTTTATCGATCATTCTATTACTGAAAATCGCATTAAGGCCTTTATTACCTCAATAGTAAAAAAATTGGTTGGTAGGTATTGGTAGGTCGTAATGAAATGAAAATTATCTTTGCAAAAAATACAGTGGACAGAGAAAAAATTTAAACGAATAGAATAGTAAAAAATAGTTTAATATTCCCAATAAAATATTTAGATATTGCTCCACAAAAATAAACTTTGGTGTCGAACATCTCTGTATTTTCAGCGATAACAACATTATTTTTTGTAAGAATTTAATAGAATTAGCATTTTATTAAAACTTTGACCGGATAATTATTTAATTTATTGTGTATATTCTGGATAATCTAAAGAAAACCCGTTAAATAAATGCCTATTCGCATCGTCAACACAACTATGTTTAATTCTCAACCTTATTTGAAGCTATTTCAAATCGTAGTCAGTCCGCGCCTTAAAATCCGTTGCGTGGTTTATGAGTTAGCGGAGAAACTCAGACGCGAAAAGCGACTTTGTTTTATACTATGTAGAGCAATGGTTCTTAACCTGTGGTCCGTGGAAGCACCCGAAGTGGTCCGCGAAGCCATTTTTGAAGCTAAGTAAGAGGCAATTTTTTTTCTTAAAGATTCTAGAAATTGCTACAAGTGACCTTGCTTTGTTTTCATCGGCTTATCTATGCAAGCAGAGGTTCTCGGCGCTTCTGATAACTAAAAAGAAAACAAGCACCGAAATTGGTTAGCCGTGCCGACTTGCGTTTGGCTTTGAGAAGCACTGAACCAACGATTCAGAAGTTAGTAAAGAGTATGCATTCACAAAAATTACATTTAAAATAACAAATCTGTAAATAATTTCGAAAAATGTAAAGTGCCAATTGTTGGTTTTCAACAATTTTATGGTTTTTTTTTATATTAGGTTATGCCCTAACAGGCGTTGCACAGAGGGGGTTCCGGAGTGGGCTCTTTCCTCGTGCTGATGGTGATTGATTGACACCAGGGTGGTTTTAGTAAGGTAAAAATCCCACAGTCCCTGGATTATCACCAAAGCGCCTATTATTATGGTTCATGAAAAAAAAAATATTGTTGAATGGTCCCTTATCAATAAAAGCTTAAGAACCACTGGTGTAGAGACAGCCACTCCAATACCATGTAAACCTTCCTTCATACTCAAATCCACCATCACAAGACGCTCCTCAATAAATATAACCTTCCAACAACATCCACAATAATTCAGTTATGAATATCAATATTACTCAAACCAACCACTGAAGTATAATCTTTGAATACCTCATCGACCATTAATTCGCTAACACTCGCATAGAAGAGTTATTAGCTTCGTTTCTGCT
Source organism: Polia nebulosa (assembly GCA_951329385.1). Classification (NCBI taxonomy): domain Eukaryota; kingdom Metazoa; phylum Arthropoda; class Insecta; order Lepidoptera; family Noctuidae; genus Polia; species Polia nebulosa. Next base: position 30,364,978 of record OX589597.1, read on the forward strand.
CACCTTGTCCCGGAAGCGGCATGAATATGTGATAAATCTCGCGCTGTCATCGCTGGGAAGGTAACGGGACACCCTCGTGGCTCGTGCCTACGTGGTTATTAGAGGGGCTAATACTGATTTATGGCTTGTTCACGCCTGTTTTCCTAGGTGGACAGGATTTTAAGCGATAGGGAATTTGCGAGATTACCCGATAGAGTCCGTGGTCTGATGAAGTGGCTGCTGGACATCCATCCATGTTGGAAACAATTGCTCATTTATGTATCAGTTTTGGGTGGCTACAGCAGTCTTGTCGCAATTGTGTTAAGTTCGTCTTTTTTTTTTATGGGACAAGCCCGCCAGAATCAACAGTGGCGACCACCAAAAAAACGCAGAGGCAATGAAGCTCGACGAGTCCCGGAGAAACGATTAAATTGTCTTGGGTCCCGTAACGAAATTAATCAGAAAAGATCAGCGGGGGAGTAAGAAAAACATAATTTCCACTTCCCTCCTAATCAAGCAGGAGACAAAGCTAGGCCATTATAGGCACAAAGAGATATTTACAACTGGGGTAAGCCCAGTTGCCAAGCACCACGGATTAAAACACTAATATTAATGGGTCCTAAACTGTGAGCTGTTATATTTGATTTCAATAATATAGGTATGGCAAAAACGTTTAAACGCACGGAAATTTGTTCTGTTTTCCACAAGGTCCGTGTAATAGACAACTTACGTTCGTCTTGTTACTGTCTCTCTGCGATGTTCTCTCTTGATCTCGATTATATTATTATAAAGCATAAAATTCTTAATGCTAAAATTACTATTTACCCGATACTGGTCGAATCTCGGTATGCTCAAAGATGTTGCACCGCGACCAACCCATTCAGAATCAGGTGATTCTCCAAGTAAAAATTGACTCATCTTGAAGCGAATTTCATCAAAACTGTAATTAATGTGTACAGTTTCCGATCTCGCATGCTCAGGCCACTTACCTCCATATTTAATGAGCACCATTACGACCCGGCCGACGGGGGCTGGGCTGCGGTCAAATTTGACAAAATTGCCCGAGACTCGTCGCGTGCAAGGATTTTGTAATGCCCAAATTATTTCGTGGATAATTGAATTTTTGTTGCGACCTGTACCTGAGTTAATTATGATTATGTCCTGTGTTGAGATCCAATCATCGTAAATTTTAATGTAACAACGCCTTGTAAAGTTGTGGATAATGTTGATGAATTTAATCAGAATAGAAGATTGTATTAAGTCAACATTGTTTCTCTGTCTTGGAAGTTTCCTTACATCTTGTTTTGATTGTCCATAATAAAAAAAAAAAAACAAAACTTATTTATTCAAACTAGGCTGAGAGCCAGCACTTTTTGAACTTTAAAGTTCTACATAAAGACAGTCCCCCGAAAATGGCCGCCCGTCACTAATTCCTCATTCCTATTCCTCCCACGGTGGGAGGAATAGGAATGAGGATGTGGGAGTCCCACCTTAGTCTCAAAATGTAGCTTCTTCCCTTCGTAACCATTGATGTGAACATCTTATTACTGTTATTAATTTATTAAAGCTTTATTTTCCAACACATTATTTACTTTCCAAGGAAGATGTTCATAATTATTTATTTGGTTCCTTAACAATGTCTGGTTCTCTGCGGGTATAACCTCCTCAATCTTCAACTATCGTTTATTGTTTGTGGCGATATCTATCTAGCTTTTTCCTGCTGCCTCTACAATTTCATCAGCCCATCTTTTCCTCTGCCTTCCAAATCTTTGTATCAGGCTGTTGATTCAGTGCATTTAACAACGTATTTCGACGAAAGCCTGCTACAAAAATAATCCTGATGTTAAAAGCTGCAGTGCCAATAACAACCACATTCAATTAAACCGGCTTCCTAGAAGCACTAAACGAATGTATTTACAGCTGTTTTACTTGAAGCACCGAGCCTTAAACACCCATTTTTGTAAATAATTACGTAGTGTACAAGTTCTTAACCTCAGTGTTCATGGAAAACAGAAATTATCCACACGCACGGGTTTACAAATTGTCATTTCAATACACTACAAAGTGAGCTAGGACCAGTGGCTATTTTAGAATCTGTGATTTCTTCAACTGCTTTTTCTTTAGAAACCCTCATTACTAGTTACTAAGTAAAAGTACTACTAGTCAAGGAATTCAAATGAAGGGCCAGTCCAAGTTCTGTCATCATTATTTTGCTTATAAGGTTACAACTGCTGAGGCACAGGCCTCCTCTCTGTCAGAGGGCCGTAACCCACGATGCGGGCTCTGAGCGGGTTGATGGATGTGTCTTCGTAGTTTTAGTTCTTGGATGTGGCAGTTTCCTCACGATATTTTCCTTTACCAGGTCCTATTTGAGGATATCTGCAGAAAGTGTTTTGTGGTTTATTAGTCTCCATGACACGGGCCACAAACATTGCTGAGCTTCAGTCGCACTATGCGCCCGCGCATCCACATTGCATGACAATGCGTTGCGTTTGTTGACCTGCGCGCGAGCATCGCAATACGTGCGGTAGCTGAGTGATTTGCATCATTGTTGATGGGAATTGTTCGATAACGTTATTATTAAACCTCTTTTATATTCAGTCTTGCTTTGACGACGATTCTTAGAGTATAATTATATGATTCTCGCTTATCTTTCGCCTGCCCTTTTCCAATATATTTGGGGTTGGCGTCGTATGTCTTCTTCCATAAATGCCTATTTGCTAATATCTCAGTCACTTCTTTTCTAGACTTAAATTTTTCAATCAATCCATGCTGTTTCTTTTTCAAACGATTGCCAATCATGTTTTGATCGCCTTATGCTACCTGTGTTTAGATTTAGTACTAAATGAATTTGCTCAGCCGTCTTACAATCTTCTTCTTGTGAATTGGTTCTTTAATTAGCTTGATTTGTTACTTAATTAAAAACAGGGAGTTTTATTAAAGTTGATATTGTTAGATCATTATTCATATCCGATATATTTTTTCTTACTTTAATCACATTATTTTGGTTTTTAACCGACTTCCAAAAAGAGGAGGTTCTTAATTCGTCTGTATGTTTTTTTTTTTTTTGTATGTATGTTACCCGATTTCTCCGTCAGTTGTGAACCAATTTTCAAAGTTCTTTTTTTATCTGAAAGAATATACTCCCGAGGTGGTCCCATATAAATTTTATCGAAATTGCTTCAGCGCTTTTTGAGAAACTGAACAAAAACGGAAAATACGTGTACCTCGATGACGTTTTGGTGTTCCATTATATTGGGGTTTTTAGTTCTGGGGTATAACAACTAAAAAGATAAAAATAAAAAATAAAAAACTTTTTTACAAAAAAAAACAACCGACTTTCAAAAAAAAAATACACTAAAAATTTATAAATAACTTTAATTTCGGAAGTCGGTGTCAAATAACGAAGAAGTAAAAATACAAACACCGACTTCCGAAATTAAAGTTATTTATAAATTTATTTTAGTGTATTTGTATTTTTTTTTTGGAAGTCGGTTGTTTTTTTTTGTAAAAAAGTTTTTTTTCTCTACATAGTATAAATCAAAGTCGCTTTCCACGTCTGTCTGTTCCTCCGCTAACTCCTAAACACTAATATAAAGAGCGATAAACGAGGAAGGTTTGTGTGTAAAATTTGTACCGCGCTAGTTTAAGATAATTTACCAACAACACATGACATACATTGTGTGGTTACTTGTGTTTATGGTCTTAAAAATATGGATATATGTAATGTTTTCATTTCAACAACTAAGGAAACGCCAAATGTAAAGGAAGTAAACCAAAAGTCCGCGGCCATATGTCAATTTTATTCTTATTCTTATCTCAGTAATAATTTAATCAGGTTAATTTTGTGTTGTTATTCTTTTCCTCGTAATTTTCGTGTTTCAACACAGTTCCGTTATGTGGGTCCGTCAGATATATTTTTTATTATTTTACGGTTATTCTGTGTTTGGTATACATATGCAAGTAAAACATATTTCAATGAAATTGTCTGAATCAGTATTTGGCTTTTTGTTTTTTTTTTTTAGGGATTTGGCTTTGCGCTTCATCATCATCATTTCAGCCGAAAGACGTCCAATATGTAGGTAATTTATTATGATTTTTGAAATTTTCCTTTTAACAAAGTTTACTTATTGTATCTCTAAATGTTTTTCAACCTGTACCAAGTCCTTGGAACATCTTATTTTTAAGTCAGCCAGCCACCCATAAAACCGTTAACGGCATTAAAAGGAAAAGTATATTTAAAGTGACCATTCGTAATTCAATATTCAAATATCGGATTAGAACAGCTTGACCCGAGTGCGTTCGGGTCACTTCGGATTACCTCGCCAAGGTCGGGTCGATGTCAACGCTTCGATCACGAATACATTCCGTTCATATTGATGCGTCATCATTGTACGAGGGTTGGCGGATGCAATCAAGTTTTTAATTTATTATATTATTATTTGAGAAAACTTGAGTTTAATTTTAATACGCTTTTATCGGATTCGTGTCAAAAATCTTAAAGTTAAATTTTACCAACTGCCCGGTTTTCGATTAAGCTGAAATTTTGCGTAAAACTCTCTAACCATACCTAAATACTGACTAGCGGATTCTAAATTTAAAATCTCAAAAGAAAATTTTGAATTGAGAACCTGCTATTCGGTGTTTAAACTAATCACATAGTTATTTTTTTTAAAGACCCAATAATACAGAAATCGGACATAATACGAAATGTAGCAGCCCTAACACCACATAACAATAATTCGAATGGTTTTTCAAACACATTGTTAAAAGGTTTAAAATGATCCGATGGTTGAATTTGAATTAGGAACGTTATCCGGTTGGACGAGAAGGTCATGTGGGAGTGTCCGAGATTTAAAAATGGAATGAATAGGCTGAATAATATGGAGAAAGTTTTTGTTAGGAGATTTTTTTCTAACCCCTATATTCCAAGACATAACCACAAACTCGACTCCACCTTAAATTGACAGTTATAAGCTTGTTATTTTTTTTAATTAATCGAGGGATTTTTTTTCGTTGTTATGGCGACTAAGTTGAGTGGTGGTCTTCCAAACATGGAATATAGGCCTTAACCTCCGAGGTTAGGTTTCCCTTGGAAGAAAAGGAAAAATGATAATGCCATGATCATCACTCTCCTGCCCTTATCCCAATTTAATTGGGGTCGGCGCAAAATGTCTTTTTCTTCCATACTCCTCTGTCAGTCGTCATCTCTGTAGTCACTTCCTTTTTACCCATACCCTCTTTCACACAGTCCAACCATCTTTTCTTTGGCCTTCCTCTACTCTCATAGCCATCCACATCCATACACAAGACTTTGATCACGACATTTTCTTCATTCCTCCGCATCACATGCCCATACCACGACAACCGATTTCCACACAACTTTTCAGTCAGCGGTGCCACTTTCAGACTTCCTCTTATACATATAGGTACTCATTCCTAATTCTATCCATGCGCGTAACACCACACATCGCTCTTAGCATTCATAATGCCATGATAATAAGTTAATATTTTGATATAGCATGAAAATCCTTGACATTCACAATGGATGAAGTAAAATACTAAGTAAATTATTTTTGCGTATATTCAAAGAAGATTATCCAGTTTTTACTCAATAAGTCGAATACCTACCGACAACATATGTATACATACTAACAATACACACAAACACTAAATTATTATTCTAATTATATTTTTATACGAACAGATTTCGTATAATTTTTTTTATTCGATTGTTGAAACATACGAGTACATATAATTTACTCGACAGTACAATACCTAAAACTCAATAAATAAAATACCATTAAAAATAATCCTAGATTTTCTATTTATTCCGTCATTTAAATTGACAATTACTGAATAAATAATACCAAAAAAATATCATAAGTAAGTAGGTATTTTTCTCGCTAGACGGTAGAGATTTGACAGTGTCATGACAGGTTGTCATAATTATTGCCCTTTCTGTTTTTAACACAAATCATATGGAAATTTTGAAATACACGTCCGAACCAAAGGCGAGGACGTTATAGAGCCGAGAGTCTGCAATGACAATTGCCCACGTGTTCGTTTTTCAACTCGAAAATAATAAGAAAAACTTCTGCATAATATTTGGCTACAAATATTATTGACAAATGGCATAAGGATTGTTTTTCATACGCCTTAGTGGGGGCTATCCGGCGACCGGGGGTGGGCTGTCGTGCGACCAGCTTGATAAATTGTGGCGGGGGCTGCCGCGGGACAGCCGCATTTTTAGGGTTCTGTACCTGAAGGGTCCAAACGGAGCCCTATTGCTGTCACTCACATGTCTGTCTGTCCGTCGTCTGTCGCACAGGTTTTACAGCCAAACGGTTGGAGCTACATACAAGTCTTAAATTTTTCACAGTATGCAACTTGTTGACCCAAAGCCATACAAACAGTCAAAAATACATTTGGTACGGAACCCTAAATGTGTTTTTTTACTATTTATAGGCTCGCGTTTGCCCACTATCTCACCTGATGGTAAGCGATGATGTGGTCGAAGATGGAGCACGCTTGCCTAGAAGTAACCTATTCACTCTTGACTTAAAGACTCCCTATTTCAAAAATAAAATAAATAAATAATTTATTTTTCTTCAAAAATTCAAATATTTTTTTTTTTAATAATTTTATAATAAAATTAATATTTTTTATTTATATTTTCTGCACTAGTGTGAAATACACAACCTTGCAAGCATAAAAGTAGGGGTTGAAGCGGGTTTTTCGAGTGAGTGAGTTTAAAAGTAATTTTTCACACAGACAGTTATTTCGTATCTGTCACATGGTACGATGCCAATCTCGACTGGCATTAACTATCTACCAACATAACTGTACATTTTATTTACACCTTAAGCTAACAGATATAGGGGTGAAAATCCCATGATTAAGCTAAAAGTTGATTTTGTTTTCGTTAATGATTGAACCAGAGATATCCTTGCTACTTTGTTTTAATGAATTTCGTAATTTATTCTGTTCCATAATAAGAATGGTTTTATAGAAAATTGTGATGAACATATTTTTACTATAATTATAGCTGGAATTCCTTTGGATATTGGTATAATTACTGTCATATATTTATTTCTGACAAACTTAATGAGTTTTAACATTTTACATCTACCTTTCTTCCCATGGAATTAAAAATTAAAAACCACAGATAATGTGGATTTTCTTTTATTTATATAATCTGCCTACGAGCTACAACCACACAAGATATTGCAATTTTTATGCAGCCCAAATAAAAAAAGTTAATTAATTTCAAATAAAAAAAAATCGTATTTATGTTTATGCCAATAGAATCCATGGCGATTAAAGACAGTTATAATTTTACGATAAGAAATAACACCTAATCTAAATGATATTCCACACATTAGGTACCCTAAGCATGTGCGTAATAAAACTATTTTTATCATAGCACAAGAAACTCTATCGGTATGAGTAAGGCCATAGGCTATACACAATCCTTATGAAGGCGTATCAAAGATCTCTGTGGCAATTAAATGTTAATCCTGGTGACTTTGATGTAGATTGGACACTGAGAGGCGATAAAAAGTGGCCGATGCAGAGACAAATGTTGAGTTCCTGATGTTTTTAGGGTTCCGCATCCAAAGGGTAAAACGGGACCCTATTACTAAGACTCCGCTGTCCGTCTGTCTGTCCGTCTGTCACTAGGCTGTATGTCATGAATAGTTAGACAGTTGAAATTTTCACGGATGTTGTATTGCTGTTGCCGCTATAACAGATACTAAAAAACAGAATAAAATACATATTTAAGGGGGCTCCCATACAAAAAACGTGATTTTGTGCTCGTTTTTATAGATAATTGTACGGAACCCACGTACCCAAACAAAAAACCGGTTATTTTGTTTGGGTACGTGAGATAGGTAAAGCAGTGTGAGATGTGCAACTGAACTACGGTTAGAACTGTCTTATATTTTTCGGTTCGTTGAATCACAGTTGCAGCATGCCTTTTTTTCTGTGGGGGTGGGAAATCATGCAATGACTTCTCCCGCTCTGGGTGGAGCTAGGGCGTGTCAGAGTTTTACTGACTAAACCACCCCTGTTTCTTCAGTTACCTGAGTGCCCAGAGGCGCGGTAACACCGTTTTGAATTTATCCGCGACCCCTGGGGAGCTGACATCACAAAAAACTGATTGAATCTGATTACAACTGATGTCCTAACTGTTTTGCACTTCATACCTACGTTCACTAAAATACCCTTTTATCTTCTCCTTGGCGATCTAAACTCTGACTTTTGCCAGAATACTCTTCAGTTTACTCACATTATCCAGTCTTGCAACGTTGCCAATCATGATATCCTTTTCTTACTAACTTAGCAACAATAATAGCAAATAATTCCATCCCCTCTGTTTTCTTTTCGTCGAATTTTCATCACTTGAAAATTTAGCAATGCAGTCTCTAGGCGACATATCCCAGTCTTGAGCTGTCCCCACTCAACAGCAACAAAATAATCGCTTGTCCATCGCTCGTCTGTATCATAATGTAGCGAAGCAAACTGAGTCAGGGTCACAGTAATACACGGTGTATTCTCATCCTATTAACTGTGATGATAAAACTTATAATATTTTACGAGTAGATTAAACGCCGTAGTTTGATGGTGGTCATAAACGGACGAAACTGTTTAGCGGTTGCTTATGGTCTGGTCTGCTCTCTTACTCTATGGTTATTGGACTAAGGATTTATGGGTTATTAAGATTAATTCTCGGTCGAGTTTTATTGTCTTTGCTTCTTAGTTCTAGTCTGGTTTACTTTGTGTGTTTAGTTTCTACTGGGGTATCTGTGTTAATTGTTAGTACCAACGTCACGTTTGTTACAAAGAGGATAAAGCATTTTTACGTTGTTAAAACCGGTCTCAGAATGTTTCGTATCCAAAGTAATAGGCAAAAGTACCAAAAACGGCCGTTTCTGACACTTTTCTTATACGAAACATTTTGAGACCTGTTTTAACAACGTAAAAATGCTTTATCATCCTCTTTGTAACAAACGTGACGTTGGATATTTTAATATTTATTTTCTGTGCTATGCTACGATTTTTTATTCAATGAGGGCGCCACTGGACCGTTAGTAGGGCCTTAAGGGATCCGGTAATTGCAAGCGTGCTCCATCGTCGACCACATCATTGCTTACCATCAGGTGAGATAGTGGCCAAGCGCGAGCCTTTTAATAGTATTAGGTTATCTTATCAGTACTCACATACTGATACTATGTGTATTATATTATGGATGCATTCAGCTTTTTTTTTTGTTTAGGGTGGAAAATCATTAAATAACTTCTCCAGCTCTAAGTGGAGATCAGAGCTTGTCAGACTCTTACTGACTAAAACCCATCTGTATTTCTTCAGTTGTCTGTACCTTCCAGGGCCGCTGTATGGCTCTTTCATTAACTCCCGTGACCCTTGAGTGTGCAGTCTGATCTTCTTCAGGCGCAATTATTCGACTTTTAATGATTTTAAATTGAACATCCCGTCTAAAGGACCAGTTTTATTTCTTTGGAAAAAATATATGTTACTCTAGACAGTTTTCTTCGTAATTTGATATGTGAATATTTGAAATTATTAATTTATAACATAGTGTAATTAATTTGTAAAGATATGTCTAACGCGGATAAAAAATTGAGAATCACGCAAAATCTATTGAGCGTATTTTTATGAAACCTTCACCATTCTAATTTAGGAAAACGCTCCTTGATGGGCGAGTCCTATTACTGGGTGGACGTACGACATATTGCGTGAGCTCAGCACAGAACACGCAAGGTAACTACTCAAGCTCGTTGGCATAACTGCGCCTTATGACAATCGTTGAAATGTATCACAATTCTTTTAGAGAGTACGCATTTAAACCAGACTGCAAAAATGCAGAGCTCTCATATAAATACCAAATATTTCTTTCAACATCAACTAGACAAAATATCGCCCATTTAGATCGACTCAATTCGTCACTCGGCCATTTAACATCTCGGTTTCATTGCTAATCGATCAACGGCGCGCGCGCACCCGACCGAGTCGAATATCGGATCACTCTCTCTATTGTCTCAGTTTATCTACAGATGCTGTATCTCTCGTATTTAATGACAACGCTGGTTTATGTGTGAGCTTTTACTTTCATTGATACCATCGATCTTTGCAAGAAAAAGTTTTGCTCGTGTTCTGTTGCATCCATTGTTTGGTTCGGGAATTTACACAGTTGAGCTTGAGACGTGGATCGATGGTCTTTACAGTAGTGTCTGAAATAATTAATATTAAGAGTCTATGTTACCTCAAATGGCTTAGCATGATCCTCCGTTATGTCGATAATACTGCAGCATTAATTTTGAAATAAATATATGGCAAGGTTGAGGATCAATGTTAAGTATTATAAACCTCAAAAACACGATTCCATAAAATTTTCTCGATAGAAAAAAAATCCAAAGTTACCTCTAAACCGAAAACAATAAACCGCTAGCATTCAAAAAATGCTTAAAATTAGATCATGAAACTTTGCATACTAACTGAACTTACTATAAAGCAGGTCCTACAAGTTTTTTTATTTTTAAATTACCATTATTTTCACAGTAAAAATAAAATACCTAAACTATCACCTAAACTATGCCGTCTTGAAGCTTGTTCCCTGGCGCCCGACGCCCCCGTTCAGTCTCGCTTCGGCTTTCGAACGGGAGGGCTGTGTCGCTTGCGCTCAGAGCACACATTACGCAACAAGACTACGTAAAATACAAATCTTGTAGTACTTATACTTATAGTGTTGGTGCAATGGGAAATAACCGTAATAAAAATAAGAAACGAAAGGGTTGGCGCAAAGAAACTGGAAAACATGATAAACGTAATGAAGTAAGTATATAGCTACCTATCTACTTACAGTATTAGTGATTACAAACATGTCACGTTTGGTGCAGTGGCAGGTGATTAGCTGCTGCGTTAGGAGTTGCAGGTGTTTCTGCATGTGAAGATTTGTGTTTGTAAACGCACCTTTCACGATTCAGGCGAAATCCAGGTGTACACTTTTTTTTTTGATAAAAAATGTGAAAAATGGGTGTCCAATTTTGTAAAAAGTTAAAAAGTTCCCTAAATAGGTTTGTTGTTGTTTTGACAATATACAACAAATAGGTATCTATGTAGTACCTATTTGTTTTTTTTTATAATGTTGCCGACTCCAGGATTTCAACTGAATTGGAGACGGTGCGATTACAAACACAAATCTTCACATTCACAAACGCGCAGAACCGACACAACTGTCTGTAGGCCATAAAACACTGATCTGTTATTATTATTACTACACATGCTATATAATTTTGACGGCACGGTTGGCGCAGTGGTTGAGCGTTCGGCTGCTACGCTGCGTGTCACGGGTTCGATCCCCGCACGGAACAAATATTTGTATGACCTGCAGATAGTTGTTCCGGGTCTGGGTGTCTTGTGTATGTGAATTTACATGCTTGTGAACGCACCCACGATACAAGAATATTCCTAGTGTGGGGCAACATTTTTTTAAAAGACAAACAAAAATCAAAAAAAAAATTATCAAACTATAAATTTCCAGTATAAGCTGATCTCACATTGTACAGGAATTCCGTACAATGAGAGGTCAGCTTGTACTGGAAAATTATCCCTCCACCATCAAATACCAATTCACCAAATTTGTATTTCAATAAAAAATGTAGGGTGGGTAATTGTTATTTGTTATTCATAGGGCAAGTCTGCTTCTATGGATGATTTAGTCTTCTTTTGTATATATTTAGGGTTCCATAGCCAAATCATAAATAAAAATATGTGAGGTCTAGGTAGGTATTTATTTGTCCCGTGTGATTGTTACAGGACCGGACGGACGGAGGTATGACCTCCGAAAACTGTAGAAATAAATTCGGACGAAACAAATCTTCATGTGTTACAAAATATATAATTGTAAGTACCTATCTATCATACGTGTGTGATAATCACGAAATTTGCTGTTCCCCCATGGCACTACCGCTTGGTACTAACGCGTAACGGTACTATCACGAAATTGGCGAATTCATAATAAAATTTTCATAATGTTGGACTTTTTAGGGTTCCGTATTATTTGTTCATGTTGACAAAATTATGCTGCCAGGGTCGCGAGTATATTTGAAAGAGAGTTACCGCGGCTCTTAGCACAGGCAACTGAAGGAACAGGGGTGGGTTTTAGTTAGTAAAAGTCTGAGATGCCCTCCCGCTCCGCCCAGAGCGGGAGGTCATTTATTATATTTTTTTTTATTATAATCGTTTATTAGGAACAGAACAACAAATACAGGCAGATAAAAAAACAATGTACGACGATGGTAGCTGCAAAAGTTTAAAACTTTGGCGCAGCCACCAACGCCCATCACGCTAGTCATTGAATGATAACATAACATACCCCAAAAAAAGTGTTTTATAATGAATGTTGTGTTTTCTTGCAGATCACCCGAGAACATGAGCTGTTCACTGAATATACACAATCATTGAAATCAAGCGTCCCATTGCAGCATTCTAAACATCTTTGGACGAAGCTAAGATATAGATAAGATAGAAGTAAATTTTTGGAGAAAAACTCAAAACGGACTTGTCGTAAATAAAAAACATCCTTGGTATATACAAGTGCAAGGACAATTACATATCACCGGTACAAAAAAAAATGTATTTTCGGAATAAGGTCTGGATGCGACAAAAACATCAAAGTCGAAATTATATAAAGATGACCAATATTTCTGAAATGGAACTAAAATTAGAACATTTTTATAAAACATGCACGTTACCTGAGCTATGCAATTCCAGACATGTTCTAACTATGTAAATTAGAAATTTAAGCGATTAAAAATAAATGTTATTTAATTTTGACTATTTTTAATTACTTTGAAAAAAACTTATGGTATTTATCATACCTACCTACATACCTACCTGCATACTTACCTACTTATCCTACCAATACCTACCTATCTTATATTTATACAAACCTTGTCCTGAGAATCACGAACACAACAAAAAAAGAATTATGCAATTTGGTGAAGTCCTTCGAAAGATATACGCATACCTACATTTCGGCGATTCATTCTTATATAGATGCATAATAACTAAGAAAGTGGTAATACAAGGAGAAAGCTACCTATTATAAGATTTTAAAATGGCACAGCGTAAACTTACTACCAAGCCAATGTACCTACAGAATCCTCAGTGCAATGGTGACTCGCACTTGACTAGTTTTTTAGCTCTACTGCTACTAAACCGACTCTAAACCACTGCATAAATTCTACAATTTATGTAGTGGTTTAGAATCGATTTTTCTAACCTATGTATACCATATATATGTATACCTAGGTACTTGCATATACCTACAACCTACATAATTACCTACATGCGCAAACGGCTGTCACATAACATACATACACTAAAACTATAAAACGCAAACTTACTACAAAACTAATTGGCGGAACCCACAGCGCAAAGTTGGCTCGCATTTGACTAGTATTTTATAGAAGTAGGTAGGTAAAATAAAATAGTGTGCACGGCTAGACATCACCTATACCGTCCAGTATAAGCTGATCTCGCATTTTATAGGCTTTCCGCACACTGAGAGGTCAGCTTATACTGGAAACTGATCGTTTATAGATACATTGAAATTGTATTTGCGATATAATATATAATTTTATATTCATAAAATGACAAGTTAAAATTAAATTAGATTGATAATTTTATTTCTTAGTACTCGTCCGATAATAGCGTAGTTTACTCTAACGAAATCGCTTCGACCTCAAGGCCGCGCGTGTCGCGTCTCTGCGAGCAAAAGTGTGCGAGCGAGATAAAGAGTGCAGTGGCACGCGGGGAAGTGGGGGCGAAATTAGAATTTGAGCTGAGATGGTATAGGCTCTTAAGTAATAGCTTTAATGTTTATTAATAATATTTTATTTTTCGCATGGCACTGGTGAAGAGTTGAGCGGTGAGGTGTTAAGAATCAGATACAGGTGTTACACTTAAACTGATAAGAACTGAAATCTAAGATCTTACTTGGCATAATTATAAGCATGCCAAGTAAGCAAGTAAGTATTAGTAGTAGTAGTGAGTGTAGTGTAAGTAAGTGCATGTAGTATGTTGCTCTGTCCAGGGGTCGCGGATAAATTCGAAACAGAGTTACTGCGCCCCTGGGCACTCAGGCAACTGAATTAACAAGGGTGCATTTTAGTCAGTAAAAGTCTGACACGCCCTCTCGCTCCACGCAGAGCGGGAGAACTCATTGGATGAATTCCCATAACCACAAAAAAAAACAAAACATAATAAGCTGCTGGGACACAGACCTCCTCTCTGTGAGAGGGTGTAAGCCGTAATCCACCACGCAGACCCAATGCGGGTTGGTAGATGTCACATGTCTTCGAAATTTTGATTCTAGGACATAGGTTTCCTCACGATGTTTTCCATCACCGTTTTAAGAGCAGTGGTGATGAAATAATTTACACAAAGTAAAGTGCCTGGCTGATGATGGCCGAGAGGATTAAAAAGTTTTAGAGAGGCTTCTGGCTTCTGGCTTGAGGGTGGCCTATCTCCAGCTGTGAACGTCTTTTGGCTGAACTTATGATGATATACCATGGGAAAGGGGACGCCTCCTTGCAGGGGTCGTGGGGCTTTTGGAACCGGGATCGCGGTCCCGGATTCCACCTGTGTTATTTTTGAATAGTATTTTGGGATCATAAATAAAAATAAACTAACTCATGTCTTCGGCAACGAAAAAATTTAGATGTTAATATACAAATAAAAAGCGATTAGCTTCTTGTCAACGCCTTCTAGAACCTTCACACCTACATATTAACAAGTATTTTTCTCACATATTTAACCCACTTTTCTCAACCATCAGTCACCACACACTTACGCAAGCTAAAAGTGTCGCCTTCTCAAACCGCACATCTTTACAGTGCATTGCGGAAACCGCGGCAAAGCTGTGATGACGTAACGAACGCCGATGCGCGCGCGCCGCTATTATTTTTGGCGCGGGTTCGTTGACCCCGCTAGTGAAAGTCGCCAGAGGCGCCAAGCTGGCTGCGATAGGACACCCCCTGCCCTCAAGGTATTTGTCACCTTTGAGTGATAGTGAGGATTAGGGGTGTCATTGAACGCTGTATTGTCTGACCCAGTTTTTCATCAGCGTTTACAAATTGACCTTTACATAAGGGGGTCACCTGATGTAAAGGTCAATTTAAAACGCACATTGTAACAATGCTATGTCAGACTATGTCCCATTGTCTGGAGGGTGAGATGACCTCTGCCAGGGTCGCGGGCGTGTTTGAGAGAGTCACCGCGACCCTGGCACAGTGAACTGAATGTGGCTACCTGTTATACTGGGCCCAAACAGTATGTTTAAAAGAATCTACCGTAGGGACGAAAAGAAGAAGAGTCATTTATCAAGGAACTGCTATATTTTAGATAATTTCATGAAGTCCTCGGTCAAACTGAGCATTTTCAATCGTTTCCTATTTCAAACTGTCAAACCCTCGATTAAGACCGACTGCAAATTTTCAGTTTGATTGCAGGTAGTACGACTGCAATAAAACTGCAAACCAACCGTGCAGTCAATAAAGAAAAATTATAAAAAAAAAAAATATTATATTATAATCAAACTGAAAATTTGCAGTCGGGGAGTGCAGTTGAAATGCAGTCCGTCTGTCTAGAACCTAAGAGATGTCTTACCTTATTGCGAAAAATTAAAATGAATTATACTCCCTATAAGCAAAAGCATATTTTTTATTCAACAACGTGTAGGTATACAAACTTTCCTTTTAAATTCTCATAGTAGATTTCTAGCCCTTCGCCATGTGTACCTATTAATTAACTCTCTATACAATCATCTAACATTTCTTTTATTCTTCCATTCCCATCTAAAAGCTAACTTATCTAACAATATCAGAAACAATCCATTGTCCAATTCTACCATTTCATTACCGGAAACCGATCGCATCACATTGTGCTCAGCATTTCCCACATATTACAAAATCGAAATGCCACAGTCACAATCAAAAAGTGTTAATTTTTAGTTACATTCATTTAATTGCGTAAAGCCGCGTTTATCCGGAGATCTGTCGGAAACAATTGTGTTTGTGAATGTACCCATTATTTTAGTAAGTTTCGTAATAATTATGATTGTTATGGATTGCGTAATGAAGAGTATATCTGTGTTAAAATGTGGTGTGAAGTGATGGGATTTTATTTTGGGTCGAAATGTTTAGCCGCTCTCATGTAATACTCAATTATTGTCGAGCAGATTTGTTAAGAAACATAATAGCGTAGTTTCCTGGGTATGAAAATAGTAATTCTATTTAGTCAGACTCTTACTGACTAAAATCCAACCATGTTTTTTCAGTTGCTCTTTGCGTTACCAGTGCCGCGGTGACTGTCTCGAACACCCGCGACCCAACAAGACTAGTCTACGGAACTTGTCACATAAAAGGTCCTTAAGGCGCAGTTAAACGACTTCTAATGATTTTAAATTGAACATCACGTCTAAACGACTAGTCTTATTTCTTTGAAAAAAATATATGTTACAGTACTAAACAATTTCCTTCGTAATTTGATATGTAAATATTTGAAAATATATTTATACAACAAAGTGTAATTAATTTTAAAGTTATGTCTGACGCGGATAAAAAATTGAGAATTACGCAAAAACTATTAAGCGTATTTTTATGAAACCTTCACCATTTTAAAGATCATTTAATTATTTATATTTTAGTATACGTGTTTTAGTATAATACTTGTTGTTTTATGTATAATAAATTAATAATGTGTCTAATTTAGGACAGAGCTCCTTAATGGCGAGTCCTTTTACTGGGTGGACGTACTACGACGCGTAACGTGAGCTCAGCACAGAACACCCAAGTTAACCACTCAAGGTCGTTGGCAGTTAATAGCACCTTAACATTTTTTCCTATCCAATCCGCCATATTCAAAGATACCACTTCAGATGCTGTTGATTTAGCTCAACCTAATTCCACTAACGGGTCGATCTCAACATCTAAATTCAGACCTCCAAGTTGATCACAGTCACTTACATACATTATATAACACGTGCTCACAAAAGTCCTAATTTAGCCTTCGTTTGAATTGTAACTATCACAGTCGTGTTATCAATATGTATGCTCTGACTTCTGATGCAGTACCTAAGAGGAACTCCGTTAAAAAATCCACTCGTCTTCTTGGAAACTGCGAGGATTAAGTACAGTTACTGCATCGTTAGACAAGTGATCGTAAGCGCATCTGCTGCACGGTACAGAGTTTGATTCTCTGTTCGGGTAAGTGTTATTAGGGTTTTCCATCTGACAGTTTTGTTGTAGTAGCCCGGAATTTGTATTCGTGCCCGGTTGTTGGTAATAGGCTCACATTGTATTACATTTTTTTTTTTTGGTGGTGTGGGAAATCATCCAATGACTTCTCCCGCTCTGAATGGAGCGGGAGGGCGTGTCAGACTCTTACTGACTAAAACCCACCCCTGTTCCTTCCCTGCCTGAGTGCCCAGGGGTGCGGTAACTCATTTTCAGAATTTATCCGCTACTCCTAGGCATACATTATATTTAAATAATAATACATTCTATTACATGGATTATTATTATGAGCCTGTCCTGCAAAAGCCTCTCTTCCCTCCTTCCACTTTCCCCGGTCTTCTACAATTTTGGGCCAGTCCTTTGAGAGGGAATCCAACTCATCCCGCCATTTCTTTCTGGGCCTGCCGCATTGTCGTTTCCTTACGCTAAGGATCCATTGTGTGGTAATCTTCAAATTCAAATTAATTATTTTTTTGTGGATCATAGGTTCATAAGATGTTGTGTTAGTTAAAGGTAAGTCTGCTATGTCCCGCCATTTAGGCATACAAAATTAATTTATGATAGTTAAAATACAATAAATCAAATTGTCATGTGATACAGATTATAATTGTCTAATAATCTTCGCCCATAGTTCCTCCGACATGCGGCTTGCCCAGTTCCACTTTTATCTGTGAATGTTCCACTTGAAACTATTACATGTAACTTAATCATAACTGGAGAATTGTGGGTATGCTATAGGTACATAAACCTCTGCCTTACTTTTCGGGGAATGGAAGGTGGCCACAGCATCTCTGTGATAAAACAACATAACCCCACCGAGTTTGGGCTCGATTGATTCGTCTTGAGGAGCACAGAAAAAGTCACATTCTATGCAAGCGATACCGAAATATCACATAGTCAATCTCATACTTTTTGACTTTTCGACTATTGATATAGCAGAAAGTCTGCTGTGGTCCCCGAAGAAATTTGACTTTGTATAAAGCCCAAGCGTGTTATCTAGAACTACAGTTAATTTCCCACAAACTGGTCCCTAACCTCTGGTGCATCAAGTGTGCTAATACCACGTTCTCAGAGCAGTGCGGAAGGCACGCGTGACCCGACATTTAGCAGCTTGGGATGCGCCTGCGCAGTGACGTAACATTTTAGTTTTCTACCGCGCATCTCTCGACGTAATATTTACTAAGAGAACAGATTTATGGTTTTGTCTGTCGGGTTGTGATTTAGGGTCCTCTTGTGGTTACGTTTCGTTATTTATCTGTGGGAACTGCTCTTTTTTCTGACAGCTCTTTTTACTGGCTGTCACTGGAGGAATTTTCTTTATTAAAAAAAACATGTAGACTGCTTTCTTGCTTGGTTGAGGCAGCTAATCGAATGCATAGGTTTTTAGTTGACAGCTTCCCTAAGAACTAACTTGTGACTTCAGTCACTATTAAAGTTATAGTTATTTTAACTAGAATTTATTGTTTCTGTCTCACTTCAATGATCAATCTGCTCCGCATATTTCCGTTTAATATTCTGCACAACTAAACCAACAAGATACTAATCGTTTTCTCTCGGAATTAATCCAAGCATTGCCTAGCTGGCTGCTCAGCTGTACTAACTAAAATTATTTATGTAACCAGACATTTAATATCTGACAAGTGAACTCTTGACCATTTAACAAAGTAAATCACGCGTATCAATTCGGTTAATATATTAGGTGTCATAACGAATTCCCTTATCTATTCACAGAAAAAAATTACCGTGACAAATGATAGCTCGATCACGCTTAACTCCCGAGTCGTATGCGCACGATTTAGAGGGAGATGGAGATAGAATTAATGGTGGGAGTGAAAGAGAGAGGTGATAGATTTAAATTAAGTGTATCAGAATCGATCTTGATTTGCTGGTTGCTGACAAGTGATCAGTGAAACATACGAACGTGTGCAGGGTTGTCTGGTGCGGTTAGATTTGTTGTGTGTCAGATTTTGTTGTTAGTTCTTATTGTGTAAGTGGGGGTCGTAAGGTCAGGATTTAGGAGAAATTATAAGCGTATTGAAAGGATATTAAAATAGCATCGTATACAGTGTGTCTTTATAATGTGCACATATCAAAATGACAGATTAATTTTATCGACATGTTTAATTTTATCGACGGAAAAATTATAAAAAAAAATCTGAATATTTTTTTTTTAATTAAAAAACAAACGAAAACAAAACGGTGTAAATTTTAAACTGAGAAACGAACTCCATAATGATTGGAAGTAATTAGGAGTCCTCATAAAATGAAAATTGTGAAAAAAAAATTTTCATTATCTTAACAAAATATTAAATTATTTTTTCCTTCGATAAAATTAAGCATACATTCCCTCATTTCGATATGTGCACATGTATAAAATAATGAAAATCCAAAGCCACCATGTCTACTTGTCTAGTCATTATGATGTGACGTCCAGATTTTTTATAAAATCATTTGCTGGCTCGAGTTTGACCACTATCTCACCTGATGGTAAGCGATGATGTGGTCGACGATGGATCACGCTCGCCTATTACCTATTCACTCTCGACTTACAGACCCCCAATTTCTAGCTATCAGAAAATACAGACTTCGGCAGGTAATGAAGCAAGAAAAATAATACAGTAAATCCTCATTGTTAGGAAAGAAAACAGTCCCGTTCCAAGACTTTGCTGCCAATCTAACCGACATTATGTTAACTTATCCGCTACTTTTTATACAACTTTACTGCTAACTCCCTCAATAAGTTACTAACAACCACTTAATTCTCTCTAACTACCTTCTAACTAACAATGGTCGTAGAAAGGGCCGTATCTTTGCTGTGTCCGTTCGAATGTGGAGCAGGGTACGACTTTTTCGAGTTGCAGCCTGTTGTCGCCTGTTGTCAGCCCTATAGGAGACAATGGCGGGTGTGGCCAGTCAGGAAAGTGCCGTTTAATGGCGTGCGATATCCGATAGGGACGGAATTGACATTGAAATATAATGTGGCGACGTTAGTGCCACTGATGTGTTTGTGGTGAGGATATTAGCCAAGGCATTTGGCTTATTGAAGGTCCATAAAGCCCGATGGAAGCACGGGAGGTATGGCTTTGAGACTAGCCCTTTTAGAGAGCTCAGTTTGATTCAATCTGCCTAGCCTTTTCCCAACTATCTTGGGGTCGGCTTCCAGTCTAACCGGATGCAGCTGAATACCAGTATATTACATAGAGCGACTGCCTATCTGACCTCCACAACCCAGTTACTGGGTAATACCATACCCCTTGGTAAGACTGGTTGTCAGACTTTCGGGCTTCTGACGGACGACACGTAACAATTGTCAAAGATCCACGATTGACAGCTAGGACCAACGGCTTAACGTGCTTTCCGAGGCACGGAGGAGTCTCGGTATGTAAAGAGGGTCACCCATCCATGGACCAACCCCGGCAAGCGTAGCTTAACCTGATGGATCAACCCGTGCTGTCTGTTTATTTTGGTGAAGAGACCAAGTAAGCTGGTGTACCCAGCAGAATCCTCAGGGAAAAGAGAAGTAGTTCTCAGAGGTATTTCAATGGGACGCGGCATAAGAATATGCGCGGCCCTGCAACTGAAGGAACACGCCCTCCCGCTCCACCCAGAGTGGCACAAGTCATCTGATGTTAGACTACTCTAAAAAGAGTATTTTTATTGCCTGATTTTTCTGAATTTACGATGCTGAAGCGAACAGACTACGTAATCTATTAAAAACTGGATATTTCATAAGCATCCTGACGTCTGTCTGTTAGCTCTCTTATTCAAATATTCTGGCAACTGCAGACTGCAGAGCTAAAATAACAAAACCAAACCATACAAAGCAATTAGTAGAACAATAAACAGTCATGGCCTAACGATATTCAAATACTAAACAAACCACTCGATCAATTGAGGCGCGTCGAATGATTTCATGCGACAAAAGCCAGATAAATTGCCCGCTAAAAAGCCCCACATAGCAACAATTGCCCGGGACACTTTCACTAACATTTCACCGTCCCTATCTTAAGAATGCACCATTTCACCTACTCATTAGCAAGTCTGCACCCGTCTCGCTCTGTGGCACATAAGTTGTGCATGTGAGAAAAGGATAGTATGTGTTATCGGAGATCGGCATGCGAATGTCGTGTTGCGTTTGATCAGGATAAGTGTTTTTGGTAATTGAATTTTGTTGGTAATGTTGACATTGGGTAACGTTCTCTTTTTAGCACATGGGGTGGTCATCTGACCAGGAGCTCGTAGCTAAAGTAATAAATAACAGCCGCACGGGTCGATCCATCAGGTTAAGCTACGCTTGCCGGGGTGGTCCATGAATGGGTGACCATCTTTACATACCGAGACTCCTACGTGTTTCGGAAAGCACGTTAAGCCGTTGGTCCCGGCTGTCAATCGTGGATCTTTCACAGTCGTTGCGGGTCGTCAGAAGCCCGAGAGTGACAAACAGTCTTACCAAGTGGTATCGTGTTACCCAGTAACTGGGTTGTGGAGGTCAGATAGGCAGTAGCTCCATACTGGTATTCAGCTGCATTGGGTTAGACTGGAAGCCGACCCCAAGATAATTGGGAAAAGGCCAGGCAGATTGGATTGAGTGGTCATCTGACCATGGTTTCTACTTCTAATTCGAGTCACCAGAAATCGTCTAATTAATATTACCTTTATAAATGTGAGCTATAGTCTTTCTGATTACCCATATATGCCAAATACTAGTAAACTGTAACTAATGATAAATTTTCTCTTCTCCACAGGTAAACATCAAAAATTAATAATCTATTGCAAGCCGTAAGTTCACCAGCGAACATGGTAAGAGCAGAACTTTGAAAACGTTCATCATCATTATTATCCTCACCCTACTTTGCCCACTGCTGGGCAAAGTTCTCTCATTTCTTGTGCCATTCCTCACGCTCCTGCGACCTCATTAAGGATCCACCCGATGGGTGATAGTTAGGGTCATCTAATCCCCTTATCATAGAATTTACTTCCAACGCATGTGTTACATTGTACACCACAACTTAAGGCGTTATTAACTGCCGATGACCTTGAGTGGTTAGCTTGCGTGTTATGTGCTGAGCTAACGTAACGCGTCGTACGTCCACCCAGTAATAGGACTCGTCCATCAAGGAGCCCTGTCCGAAATTAGACGCATTATTAATTTATTTTACATAAAACAACAGGTATTATAATAAAATATAACAAATTAAATTATCTTTAAAATGGTAAAGGTTTTATAAAAATACGTTTTATAGTTTTTGCGTGATTCTCATTTTTTATCCGCGTTAGACATAACTTCACAAATTAATTACACTATGTTATAAAAATATATTTTAAAATATTCACATACAAAGTTACGACGGAAACTGTCTAGAGTAACATATAATTTTTTTAACGAAATAAAACTAGTCGTTTGGACGTGATGTTCAATTAAAAACCATTAGAAGGCGTATAACTGCGCCTTAAGACTAAGTATTTATCAAAATAAGTCATCAATTATCATATCATTGCCTCCAAGACTATATCCAGAGTCTACCAGGGTTGCGGGAGTGTTTGAAATAGTCACAAAGGGCAACTGAAGGAACACGCGTGGGATTTATTTAGTCAGTAAGAGTCTGACACGCCCTCCCTCTCAATCTGTTGATTTTCCCACCCTCAAAAAAGAGACAACATCAAAAGTCGTCACTTTGTCAGTAAATCAACGCATCCCGTGATGATGACCAGCCTCTTAAAAAATAAGCCCAGCTTATTAACACATTGTTAATGAACTCTCATATTTTATTTTAGTGCTGACAACACTCAGCGTTAAACAAAGTGGTTACACTTAACTCCCTCTTAAAGTAAGTATCTCTCGAGTCTGAGTTATCTTAAAAGTAAAAGTTACTGTACAAGTACCGCGGAAAGTGAATCATGATGATAAAAAACAAGTGTAATGTTTTAACAGAATTGAGACTGAAAAAATAACGTAAACATCTCGACTTCTCGAGTGTAATGAAGACTTCTTAAGGCGCTATTAGCTGCCAACGACCTTGAGTGGTTAGCTTGCGTGTTCTGCGCTGAGCTCACGCAACGCGTCGTATGTCCACCCAGTAATAGGACTCGCCCATCAAGGAGCGCTGTCCGAAATTAGACGCATTATTGATTTATTACACATAAAATAACAAGTATTAAACTAAAACACTGAGACTAAATTATAAATAATTGAATAATCTTTAAAATGGTGAAAGTTTCATAAAAATACGCTTTATGGTTTTTGCGTGATTCTCAATTTTTTATCCGCTTTAGACATAACTTTACAGATTAATTACACTATATTATAAAAATATTAGTTCAAATATTCTGAGATTAAATTACGACGGAAATAGTCTAGAGTAACATATATTTCTTTCAAAGAAATAAGACTAGTCGTTTAGACGTGATGTTCAATTAAAAACCTTTAAAAGTTGTATAATTGCGCCTTAATGGGCCCAGCAGACGGACGGTACCTGACAATACTACAATTCTTTCTTCTGCCTATAAATTATTATAGCCTATGTGCTACTTCAAAATGTATCTCTATGCCAAATTTCATCCAAAACCATTTAGCCGTTCTGGCGTGTTTGAGTAACAAACATCCTCAATCTTTCGCGTTTACAATATTATATTAGTATGAAGTAGGATTCTACGGGAGATCAATTTCTATAAAAAAGGTTTGTCGCGCGTATCTGCGGGTCGCCTTAAGTCTGTAACCATAATTCATATGTAATGATTTAGCAATTGAATGTGTTGTTCTAATTATTCTTCTTTTGTCGTGTCTCATGAGATGTGCAATTTCAATGGTCTATATTCTTTGGAAGGATAAGACCGAAAGTTTAGTTTAGTTCCAATATTTGTATCGACGGCGAAGTGCCAATAACTCCTAACTGACGAAGTCAAGAATTTACAAGATTCGAAAAAAAAAACGATTAATCTCTTGAGAAGCTGAAAATTAATTATTTATCAAGAAAAATAATAACATAATATGCTATAATTGTTATGTTGTATTAAGACATTTTATGAAAGTGTCGTAGTACCATAAAAGTAGAGAGGCAATGCCATAAAACAGACAGGTTGGTTTAGTTAGGAGGTATTTCCTCATTTTAATTTAGTTCAGTTGCAACTAGAAATACACTTCGGAGATTTCACTAATACATGCGAAAAACTCCCTTTACTTGAAAGTGATTAAAAATTGATTATCCCGAAAATGTCAGTTAGAAGGTATTGGCACTGATATACTATATCACTTATTTATAATAGGTAGAACCATGACCTTGTCAACAAATATTTGAAGTCATAATCTCACACTTGAAAACCAAGCCAAGGACGTTTGACAGACGTTTGTTAAAATCTATTAATCAACGAGAATAATTTATAAAGTGCGCGCCGTACGGAGTGACATAATATTTGTAAAGATGCGCCTGCGCAAGGTCGAGAGCGCATTGTGTGTCGGCGCTATGACCACGACTTATTTGTTGATGCAGGACTGGGACTGGCTAGACTGTATTCATTTGGGTCAGATTTTATTTAAAATGCTGTATCTTTACCACCACTTTAATAACAGATAGCATTGTTTAAATTTCCTTTTTCAGGGTTACGTACCCGAAGGGTCCAAACGGAGCCCTATTGCTGTCACTCACGTGTCCGTGTCTGTCGTCTGTTACAAATTTTTTAATTTCCCATTGACCTATGAACCTAAAATTTTGTGAAAATGTTTATTACTACGTATATATTAATATATGTTTATAATAAACCAAAACAACGCAATTAAAATAGTTGGAACTGTCAAAACAAAACCTATTCTGAAATCGTAGGAGCTGTCAAAACAAAACCTATTCTGTGGATAACAAGTGCGGTGTCAGCCTTTTAATCTACCTCGCCCACGTGACCATAAAATGTCTCCATTCCTGACGCCTCAATATCTAGCCAGTCAGCCATCTATCAGCAAACACAAAGACAAAACATAGAATATCTCAACAGCGACACAACACATGTCCACCGGCCCACCCACGTGGGTCCAGATAAATTAGCCGGCCCAATTAAGTGGATTATTTGTACAATTATAGCTGCAATTGTTCCATTCAGCTTGTGTTATTTATCGTGGCTTTATGTTCGAGCAGTATTTTTTTTTTTTTTTTTTTTTTTTTTTTTTTTTTTTTTTTTTTTTTTTTTTTTTACCAGCCAGTTATGGAGAGGTCAACTCCGACAGGTCTCGTCAGGATTGGATGCATCAGTGTCGGGCGAAGTAGCTGGTCCAACTCATCATCATCATTCTCCTGCCCTTAACCCAATTTTTTTTTTTTTTTTTGGATTTGGGCTATGTAACTATATTAGTAATACGTTTAGTTAGATACAAGGATGGTTATGGGCATCAGAGGGCCTAGTGACAATAATAGGTAACCTCTTTTTTAGGGTTCCTTACCCAAAGGGAAAAATGGGACCCTATTACTAAGACATCCGCTGTCCGTCCGTCCGTCCGTCTGTCTGTCTGTCTGTCTGTCCGTCTGCCACCAGGGTATATCTCATGAACCGTGATAGTTAGACAATAAAATTTTCACGGATGATGTATTTCTGTTGCCGTTATAACAACAAATACTAAAAAAATCAGAATAAAATAAATATTTAGTGATTTTTTGGCGTTTTTATAGATTTGGCACTTAGCCGTTTTTTTTATTTCTTTGATTATGTCAAATCGTATAGAAATAAAAAATAACACAACAAAGCGAACGTTTACGCAAACGCGTACGAGTGCGTTAAAACTCACACTAGGCCCTCAAATAGACAGTTGCATCACGAACAATACTGGACTTATTCTGTTGCATTCGTTTAGCTAAATTTTTATTAATAGCATCAGTATGCCACAGTATAAGAATGAAACCATCAACCGATCCCCTATTCAACTAAATAAGGAAAAAATAACTTCACTTGCGCAAGAGTTTAAAATTCTCCGCCTTTCATTACGGCCGAAAAATAAAACGAATCACCTTTAGTAGTTTAACAATTCTACAGAATTAGCCTGCTATAGGGTTGCCAAGTTCGAAAAATAGTTAGGATAATAAGAAAATTGAATATGAACTTTGATTTGTTATATTAACATTAACAAAAGAGAATACAACAAGATAGATACTAGCTAAATAAGATGCTATCACGTTTTTGTTTTAATAATTCACGGTAATCACTTTCGTGTACATAAATCGGAAAAACACCACATACCTTCTAATGATTTTTAGGCTATTATTCCAAGATAACCGGTCCCTCGGGTTCTTTAAGTCAAGAGTGAATAGATTCATCAGATCGAGCGGGAGAAAACGCCCGGGTGTTACCACTGCTTAGCTTGGGACTAGATGGCGTTGTGTGATAGTTGTGGAATATTATTATTATTATTATTATTATTACTGCGCGGATCGCCCAGAGGACACGGTGGAGCATACGGTGGAGGTCTGCCCTGCCTGGGCGGAGCACCGCCGTGTCCTCGTGGATGCCATAGGTGGTGGCGACCTCTCGCGCCCGGCCCTGGTTCAGGCCATGGTACGGAGCAAGAGGGAATGGGAAGCAGTCTCCGCCTTCTGCGAAGCAGTAATGCTCGCGAAGGCGAAGGCGGGACGCGTGATGGAAGCTCAACGGAGTGGCCCTCACGGCCCGGCTGCTACCACCGCAGGAGAGGTACTGGGCGTACTGGGCGTAGGACGTCGCGAGACGATTTCCGGCCACCGTAGACCCGGGCCTGCGGACGGCGAGCAGTGGGTAGGTCGCCGTCCGATCAGCACCAGGCCCGTGAGTCGACGACGCGTAGAGTTCCACGCGCGCCTCAAAGATATTAGTGTCACCCACCACTGACGGGGCCCAGCATGGCCGGTGCCTGCGTGCCTAGGGGTAGCGGATAAATTCTGAAAATGAGTTACCGCACCCCTGGGCACTCAGGCAGGGAAGGAACAGGGGTGGGTTTTAGTCAGAAAGAGTCTGACACGCCCTCCCGCTCCACCCAGAGCGGGCGAAGTCATTGGATGATTTCCCATCACCCAAAAAAAAAAAAGAGTGAATAGATTACTTTTACTTGCTCCATCGTTGACCACATCAAGGCACCAGGTGAGACAGTGACCATTTACCATCAGGTGAGATATTGGTCATTCGAAAGACTATCAGTAATAAAAAACTTCTAATTTGGTAACCCTATATCCTGTAGTCGAATAACATTCGATGCGCGTGCGCAATAAAGGGTTTTAGTACAATTTATATTGGGTTTTACGTCGTTTTGCGGTCCACATTAATTAAATGACCCTTATTTTTAACCTGCACAGTTAAAATTAATAAGATGTCTTCAACGGTTTTAATAATAATAATTGATCGTTAATCATTGTCTGTACGATTATTGTATTCTCTTAGTTATTAAAACAATATAATATTTTTAATAATCGTCTTCATTATGTTGTTCGTTTAATCTGCGATATTTATAATAAATTTTATTGATTGATGTTTTTATATGATACTGGTTTAATCGTAGAGTAAATCTATATTAATGATTACGTCAAGAAAGTTCAACAAAACAGAAACCTTTTTTTTGTCATTGATGGGCCAAACGGCCACTATGTAAACCGATAAAATTCTTTATTTATTTTAACAGTTTTTTTATTCATATTTTTCTTCTATTTCATCCTAGCTACCGTAAACTGATGTAAGGCTGGGATGGACGCAAAGACTTACCTTCCAACTGATCCCAGGTGACACGCCCTCTCGCTCCACCCAGAGCGGGAGAGGTCATCTGACGATTTCCCACAACTTGTAGAATTAAACACTAGTCAACGTGCTATTCGAGACTATAAAATGTACGTGGAACCAGTTCATCTTTAATTAAATTAATACATACTGGAACCGCATCATTTACCTCGATCAACATATATAATTTAGTTTCCTTTAAACATACCCCCTACTGGGTGCCTGTCATTCGCCTTTCGTTCTTTTGGTCTTAAGAACTTAGTTTAGATCTTTTATTCTTTCCATATATTGTGTACAGACTTTTTGTGCAGTATGGGAAGCTGAATTATCAATAACCCCTATGTAATTTACAATCCTTTTATTTAACTCAAATACGTACGTTCCCGATCGAAATTGAACGAACACTTTTCAATAATTCTTATGCTGTCAACAATAAGGTCGAAAAGTGGTCTCCTAATTTCGTCCGTGGTTGTACTAAAGACGAATATTCTTTTCAATACGTGAAATGTTTCGGCAAACGTATTATTATTCAAGATGGCGGCTGAGGCGATATCGCGATTGAATTGATTCGTATCGCAGTAATCGAATGTTTGCATGGATTTAATAATAGAGGTCTTGAAAGGCGATCAAAGGATGTATGGCATTCAAATGTTTGGGGTTCGGGAGAAATAAAATAATGATGATTGTGCTTTGAAGTTTGAGAATGCTAGAGGGTTTTACTGAAGAGGGCTTGGCCAAATAGTAGAATAGACTAGAGAGAGAGACTAGAATAGAGAATCCTATTAATAGAAAGACTATAGTAGGGGGTCCTATTGACAGAGAGACTAGAATAGAGGATCCTATTAATAGAGAGACTAGATTAGGGGATCCTATTGATAGAGAGACTAGAAAAGAGGATCCTATTAATAGAGAGACTAGATTAGGGGATCTTATTGATAGGGAGACTAGAAAAGAGGATCCTATTAATAGAGAGACTAGATTAGGGGATCCTATTAATAGAGAGACCAGAATAGAGGATCCGTGGCTGTTCTTGCTTTATGTGGTGCAGAAACTAGAACGAACTTAAAACTATTCTTAACTGTGAAACTAAAACATTAGGAAAGATTGCCAGGGTGTTATTCATTTAAGGCTTAGGCTTTATTTTAGGGTTTGAAATATAAATATCTTGCTCAAATGAATATTTACGTTAGACCTATCGTTAGTTTAGCTAGTAGAACTCAAAAGCCGTATAAGGGAGGTTCAATCTTTTTCTTAGCGTGTCGATGGTCTGCCAGGGTCTGGTGTTCGAAGGAGTCACCGAGGCCCTGGCCTGATAGGCAACTGCAGAAATACGGGTGGGTTTTAGTCATTAAGAGTCTGACACGCCCTCCTGATCCACCCAGAACGGGAGAAGTTATTTGATGATTTTCAAACCCCAAAAAAAAAGTGTGTCGATGGCAAATTTAGTTTTTTTTAATATAATGCTTGGCCCAGTATTCAGCCACGGCAACAGCTTTCGCTGATGCAGCCATAAGGTCCTCACATCTACAAGCCACAGGGCATGTGGCGCAAGATGAGAGATTAAAGTTATGAAGCTTAAACTAAATTTGAGCTAAGGTACTAAAGGTAAACAACCCGTCAGCTTTCAAAGGCTTCAAAACCTTCATTGTTTATCCGATCCCAAAGCCAAAAACATCTCAACTTTTCTTTACATCTCACAAATCCTGCTGTTCTTCAGAACCTCAAACATCCTGTGTATTCATACAGATTCCATTTGATCATCAATCATAATTAGCTCCTTTGTATTTTAAAATTTTCGGTTCTGCGGTCTTATTGTGATCTTAGCGATTATTTTTAAAGATTTTAGTAAGAGTTTAATAATATAATTGTTTAAGATGAAGATAAACCTGTGGTGGCTCCTTTGTATAATGACTAATGATTGCGAGTTTTGAGGTAAATCTGTTAAAATTGGATAGAAGAGAAAGTTGTCAGTTATGGTAAAAAACTATAAGGTTTCATTGTTTGGATTACGGAACCCTAAAAAGACCAGAAGAATTGCTTAGAACCCAGATCAACTTAACTAGTTTTCCTCCTCTTGTCTTTATCCTGATTTTTTTGGGACCAGATGACGGTTGGCGGGAATTGAAAAAAAAAGACAATAACAGTATTGACATCTTCGATTCTCGTGACGCTGCGTTCAAAAGACATGTATATACTCTTTATCTTGTAACGCTTAAAATTCTGTTTTCTTTTAATAATGTATCTTTGTGTCTATTAATTACTTTATATGGTGTGTTTGGTCTCCTACACATGGTGCCTAAAAGTGTGTCGGAGGGCAGATGCACACACCTTGTAGCTGTAATTTAGTAATTTTGTGAACTAAGCTTTGTTATTATTATTATTGTTGTTGCTTGTCATGTTGCGCGATTACGCTTTGGGTGATAATGAGGTGGAAACCTATAATGTGAATTTAGTGATATAGGTACTGTGATTGTTACCTGTGAGATGAACAGCATGTGATTAGAGATACCTATGACTAGCAAGGGAGTGCTGAATTGGAGCTGGGGCCTCGACATCAGCATTATCTTCCATGAATCTCTATCAGCTATCATGTCAGTGTTCACTTACATCCTAGCCAATTTCTTTTTCTCCTTTCACTTCAACCTGGTTGATGCAATTAATAGATGCAGTTCAGACGGAGTACTGATATCCATAATCCCTTCAAGACCAAACCTCTCTTATTTCTACTACACCAGTCAAAACACGTAACGGCTTCATTAATAAAACAATTAAATCAAACCATTACGTAAGACCGATTCTTAATTACCTCCCAGCAAAACACTTGGAATGCGAACAACAAAATCGTGGGCAAACCAATGGAAATACTGCAAAAGCTATGTAATACTACGAATACCAGCCATTCATAACTTTTTGTTCGATTCGGAATCGATTCAAACGTTCGAATGAATCGATTATTAATTGCGAGAATCGATTGTAACCTCAAAATAGTGTCCCACGCTGCAAAATCGACTATTCACATAAATCACTAGGGATTTGATAAAATGACATTTATGTCTTTGGAATAAGAGCTTTTGTAGTGAAATAGTTAGTTGGTTGCTGAGTCAATATGGCTATGTAATTAACATTTTACCTCGCTCCAGATAACAGGTGTGGGTTTATCTCATTATGGGGCAGGTTGCATATTACCGAGATTTTTAATTAATTCAATAAGTTTGTTGACTTTTTAGGGCTACTGTACAATAGAGTGCGTTGGCGTTTGCAATGTGGATTGAGAAGTCATTATTTTAATGAATACTTTGAATGTTATTGACTATAATATGGGTCATGAGCTTTAGGGACATGAAAATGAGTTATACCTTTTCGTCTATTGACCTTATCGTTCGGTGTGGTCAGCACTTCATTCATAATAGATGGATATAAATATTAAATAAATATTTTTTCTTTCTTTCTTTCTGTATTATCTCTCTTTATTGTACCTACAAAATCAATCTCAATGTGCCTAACCTTTTCCCAACTATCTTGGGGTCGGCTTCCAGTCTAACCGGATGCAGCTGAATACCAGTATTTTACATGGAGCGACTGCCTATCTGATCTCCACAACCCAGTAACTGGGTAATACGATACCCCTTGGTAAGACTGGTTGTCAGACTTTCGGGCTTCTGACGACCCGTAACGACTGTCAAAGATCCACGATTGACAGCCGGGACCAACGGCTTAACGTGCTTTCCGAAGCACGGAGGAGTCTCGGTATGTAAAGATGGTCAGCCATCCATGGACCAACCCCGGCAAGCGTAGCTTAACCTGATGGATCGACCCGTGCCGCTGTTATTACTTTAGCCACGAGCACCTCTTTCCTCTTTCTTTCTATATTATACTCTTTATTGTACCTACACCATAACAAATTACAATAGGAGCTTAGTAATTAACAAGGTGTAACAATGGCGGTCATTAATGGCATTAATGACCTTTTAATTATAGAACTCATAAAGCTATTTCTTTGTTTTGTTTTTGTATTTTATGGACTGTCATAATTATTCCTTCACCGGCCTTATTGACCGGCCTCAACTAGCTAAAAAAAAAAATATTGACGTGTAAAAGTGTTGTTAAAAGTTACTTACAAAAATAAAATCATTTATCATTTATTTAATTTTATTACCCTAACAATAATTGTCTCCCAAAACCATAACCCGATATCTTGGTTTTCCGTCTTGCAATAGTTTTACACTTACCAGGGGCTGTCCTTGGGTGCACTTGTACAGCGCGTAAAGGGCTAATCGTCGGTTGGTAGTACCTCATTACATAAAAAGCGTCTAAGTGGCCTCTGCGAGTTGGCTTCGGCCCTCGCACGCCTTCCAAAGCACCGGGACCTCAGGGTCCCGAGAAATCAAAAACAAAAAATTGAATTGATTTCATCTTCTTTGAACTTTTCTTCGAGTTTTTAAATATGTTTTTTCCTTTCTTTTTGTTTCCTTTATATCGCATATATTCTAAGCACTTTTCCAACCTTGCTTATCAAATAAATAATTTCATATCTATTGCATTTAATATTGTTATCAATTGTGCAAGTTAAGTCTTGGTCTCCTGCGGCGCTCAGAAACATATAATATACAAATATGAAGGTCGTTTTAAACAAAGAGAATATAATTATTCTATTCATTTGCGCTATGATTTGATTTACAGGTGTTAGTTAGGGATTGTTCGGTTAGCTTCGGTTTTGACCATAACATTTTTTTTTTGTTTGTAGGTGTATGTGTCAGTTATTTATTTATTGAACTTTTTTTTTAATACTTATGTTATCTTTACTTAGGTATTAAATAAAGTTCCAAAAGGAAATATTTAAACAAAGAAAAGAAAGAAAAATGTATGTAGGATTTGGCGAAAAATGAATAAGAAAGTCACAAAAGAAGTCTCTAATATTTTTTAGCTTTACAAATAACTGAGCTTCTTACTTTTTAGTTTTTATTAAACTCAATGACCAAAATAAAATTTTGATGAAACGCAAATTTTGTGCTAAATACTTGTTAGCTTCTGATTAAATAGCTTATATTGTTTTTTTTCCTTTTAAACGCAAAATATTTTAAAAAATTCCTGCCATACCGCTGAAACGATATTTTACAATTCAATATATCAGAAAAACCTTATAATAGGGGGAAAGTCTCACATCCCGTCACCGGATACCCATACGTTAACTACAGTGCAAACGATCCTTAATATGTGCAAATTCCAATACGTTACAGTGCAAACGACCCTTAATATGTGCAAATTCCAATACGTTACAGTGCAAATGACCCTTAATCTGTGCCAATAAATTGAATTTAATTCACTTGTGTTTTTATTGACACTTTAATTTCGTTCAGTTTTTGCCTGAACGCTTTTTTGTGTATTGAGGTGATCAGGTTTACAATTATTTATATTATATTAAACAATACTATGTAACCGGGGTCGGTGTGAAAAATGTGGCCTGGGAAGTAATGCAATTCAATCACTACACATTATGAAACAAAGTCCCCCGCCGAGTCTGTCTGTCCGTCTGTTCGCGGTAAACTCAAAAACTACTGAACGGATTTTCATGCGGTTTTCACCAATAAACATGGTTTAGGTGTATAATATGTGCCCGTGCGAAGCTAAGGCGGGTCGCTAGTTAAAAGTATAATGATAGAAATGTGTAAGTTTTTTTCAGGTAATTCACAATCCGTATACTTACCTATTGCGAAAAAGCCAGGAGTGCCAATGAATCATTTTGTATGTTACCTGCATTTCATCGTTGAATCATTTATTTTCCAATCTAGTAGAGTAATGGCCACACTTGAATTCTAATCATTTAATGCATCGCTGAATCAAAACGGTATATTGTTTGGATTTTATTCAAAGTTTCAGTTACATAAGTACACTGTATATGTTTCGGATTTGTTTTGTGTTTTTGATAGACTTTGTTGTGCACGCATGAGAAGTCCTATATCCTCTGCCTTGCCTCATATAGGTCTTTAAGTTGAGAAACACAGAACACACACTCGAAGGCTTCCTATTCCATCAACCACTATTTAGAAGATAATAATAGTTGGACGCTGTGTTGAACGCAAGACAATGTTACACTTGATATTCTTTCTCCATATTTAGCTTATGGTTATGACAGATTATATGAGTTCATAATTGTTTACTAATTCTAGTGATCAGATGGCCCTAGTTCATCACTTGTGGCCCTTTGATAGATTCTATCTTTGCTCGTGTAAGCAGGTACACCAGTTATGTATGGAGGCTTATTTAATTTGGTTTAGTGTTTATGCTTGAGTTCGTTTTTAATGGCATAATTGAGTGTCCTAGCTAACAAGTGGTAAGTGGAATTATTTAATTTTATGATTATATTTTAGACGAGATATCTTTATTTTTCTGTTTTACATACGTTACATTCACATATGTTAAGATTGTTGCATATAATTATATAGATTCAAGTTCTTCAAACTTAACAGACAGATGTGTTGCTGGGGAGTTTGTTGGCCACTTCTTCTTCACAGCTAAAACACTAGGAAGTGCTGACGGGCGGGCCCGTTTTTGGGGGACTGTCTGTAGAACTTTGACTTTTAAAAAGTGCTGGCTATCAGCCTAGTTTGAATAAATGACTTTTGATTTGATTTTGATTCCTTTGTCTTTTAGTACACCTATAGATCATTATTAGTTAAGTTATTTATACCTAACTAGTTTCTGCTAGCGGCTTTACCCGCGTGGAATTAGTACTTCCCTGACTATAAGTTATAGCATATGTGCTGTTCCAGACTATAATCTATGTCTTTGCTAAATTTCATCCAGATCCGTTCAGCCACTCTGGCGTGATAGAGGTAAGCAAACTTTCGCAATATTAGTAGGATTACCCAATTGACCACTAGCTGAAACTTCTCTAAAAGAGAAAACCCAGTCTAAGCATCACAGAATATCACTCTCAAGTCTAAGCATACCCTAGCTAATCATAGCCATGTCTGCAGGAACGTGCTACATCGCAGCATCCAAGTGAATCCAGTGAAATTGCCCCGACAAACTTTCATCGATCTTAGGAAATTGATTTCCTTCACAAATCGCTGAGAATCACTTTCACATACGATATACCACGTACAGTAATGTTCGTATCGATTACCTCGGTATTACCTAAGTTATGTTGGTAAGGAACATGGTTTTCTAATGCAGTTAAATCTAGAAACAATTTTGGATACAAATTTTAGACAATTGTATCGAAAACCGCCCCAAATTGCAGTCATCTGCACTGCATACCTACTGTGCAAATTCTTCAAGCAATGTCGAATTTCAAAATCGAAGGACCCCTTTCAAAATCCGTCGTACGGCACATAATTATTAAGTATCAACCCACAATTAAGCCCTACGTTGTGTTCAGAACATGCCAATTCAAAACACAACTCGCTACTGGCGACTGTCTGGTAATCAGAACCTTTAAAGGCTCATATTAAGGCCCTCGAGCAACACAAAACGAAAAATACTCCCGAAAAAATGTATCCCGTACGACCAAAATTTAACCGACATTACAAACCTGGCCAAAAAGTCACTCGTGCAGTAATTAAATCACGCACACTCATGACAGTTGCACGTGTAGTGATGTAGCTTCCCTAACGCGTGCACTCACGCGCAGCCCTCGATCCGCGGGTTTAGAGATGCCCAAACGCACCATAATTGGCGCCAACGCTTTTGGGCTCGGTATTTTTATTCATGGATTCTTGCGGCCTCTTTTGTAACCTTAAAGCCTTTTATGGCCCATCCTTTTTGCTGTCAACCGTGCGCACGCGCCGCTGCTAAGACGAGTGAGCAATTAACATTATTCTGCTTTGCGATTGGTCAAAACCAAAACAATACATATGCAATGATTGTTGGTAATTTTTTCGTGGATTTTTGCCTGTCACCGTTTTGGGAGTGACAGTCCATCTTTTATGGATCGCTTGCGCAACATTTAATGTAATACGATGTAATGTATACCTACGTAGGTTTTTTGTTTTATTGCATGTATTCGATGGACGTATACGGAGTAGCGAAATATTTTACAGAAGAATTGCATCATCAACTTGTTCTCTGAGCAGAAAAACTTGACGTCGAAGTTGACTGCCGTCCAACTAGTCTCATGCACAAGTACGTAGCAACGTCTGGCAAAGATACCAATGTTTAGAAAGTTAATTCCAAATTCTAAAAAATCTGTAGAAACAATGTAAAATTCGAAATAACCGTGCGACAAACAAAGGGCCCCGGCGTGCCACCAACTTTCTTAAGTCACTGCATATTTGAGCAGCCAATTTGCATTCCCTCAAAACGCTCAGTAAATCACAGTACTTTCTTATACAAACAGTGCTTTCATTACAAAACCAAATACAGTTTATCTGGGCTCTGTAAATTTTAAAGAGAAAACAATGGCAACGCCTTTCCATTTCTCTAAATCAAATAGTACCAAAACCGGGCGGCGGTTATGAGCGCTGCTGTCGCTGCCTGCGACTGCGCCGCTGACTTATGTCCGGCGCGCGCGCACCTCCACTATTTATTGCGATTAGAACACTCTTTGTGGTAGCTGTGATTCAGATGTGCT
The DNA here is from genome assembly GCA_951329385.1 of Polia nebulosa. Taxonomy (NCBI): domain Eukaryota; kingdom Metazoa; phylum Arthropoda; class Insecta; order Lepidoptera; family Noctuidae; genus Polia; species Polia nebulosa. The sequence goes on from OX589597.1 coordinate 30,401,566, forward strand.
GCGTCCTACTCCCATGATGTTTATGGAATAGAATAGCAATATGTATTTCCATGTCTGAAATGAAAAACTGTTATAAATGGCTGGAAGATCTTCGTGCTGGCAATCATCTGATTTAGGAACGTTGGAACTGTAATTTTAAAGCCTATAATTTATTTAAATGCATAAACTCTTCATTGATGCATGGAGATTATTCCTTTTTGGGTAAGAAGCGTGAGCGAACGTAACATATTAAGCCAAATCGTTCTCTATTTCACTTTTTAGGCCCGATCACCTTAGCCGTGATCGCAGGGCTCCTTATTTAATCTTACACAGGTAATTACATCAATTACACACGAATTCGAACCTGCGACCTCCATTCTGACTGGCATCTTAACTGCGGCCTTACAAGGCGGTCGAATTACACACAATACAAACATTTCGGATCAATTAGGTGGCTGCGCGGGCGCACCCATAGTCCGAATCAATTATAATGCACTAATCTCTTATCTTGGGCTATAAGCTTGTAAAGGCTATTCATATTGATTGTGCGACAAAGAAACGCGCGTTTTACACCTGTGTAAATATTTTTAATGAACATTACAAGAACTGTATGTTTTTGCGGAAAAGTAGCCTCAGACACTCCGGTAGCGTAACAAGCAATGAAAAAACTTTCGTTATCGAAACAGAGTTTTCGGAGATTACCTTTCAGTAATCTCACCATTATTTTTTTAAGTAAATAGAATATAAAGAAGATAGAAGCAGTAACAGAGATAGAAATAAAAACTGGCCAAGTGCGAGTCGGACGCGCGCATGAAGGTTTCCGTACCATCGTACAAGATTATACGCGTCTACTTGTTGCTATTATTAAGATCGAATAAAGAAAGCCAAAAAAACACACGTTTTAGTAGGATAGGGTAGGTTATTTTTTGTTCTTAATTTTGTGAAAATTTCAGCTGTCTACCTATTAAGGATCATGAGATACAGCTGAGCCCGCTGCCAGACAGACGGACAGCGGAAGCTTAGTAATAGGGTCCCGTTGGTTACCCTTCGGGTACGGAACCCTAAAAAGGAAAAGGAACGAAAATAGTTTTACTGAAAAAAACTTCTTAATAATTCTATAAGATAACAGGACTTGTCGCATTTTAAAATCAGAATTCCTGAAAGCTCTCCTACCTATAGCTATCTCCATCTCGTAAACACGGAAGCCAGTAAACGTTATTAATAAAATTATTTATTATCAATACTGGTGGCTAGATATTAGCGTTACATTGCAACAGGATTTATAGCTGTTGTCTAGTCAACACGGTCGTTATTTAGTTCCCTGTAAAATATTCCCCCTGCCGCACACTATCACTAGATCCGTGTGAAGAGTGCCTTATGGTAAACAGACAGTATTCAAACTAAATTATTGTGAAAGAATTAAATATTACACTAATATATTCTTCCTCGAGGAGCTCGTGTCGTGGCTAAAGTAATAACTGCCACACGGGTCAATCCATCAGGTTAAGCTACCCTTGCCGAGGTTCGTTCATGGAATGGGTGACCATCTTTACATACCGAGACTCCTCCCTGCCTCGGAAAGCACGTCAATCGTGTATCTTTGACAGTCCTTACGGGTCGTCAGAAGCCAGAAAGTCAGAAAACCAGTCTTACCAAGGGGTATCGTATTACCCAGTAAATGGGTTGTGGAGGCCAAATAGGCAGTCGCTCCATGTAAAATACTGGTATTCAGCTGCATCCGGTTAGACTGGAAGCCGACCCCAAGATAGTTGGGAAAAGGCGCGGACAGATTGACTACTATATTGTTCCTAATCATTGGTCAGGAATTAATTTATTGCTTTGATACCGGTATTGTGAATTGTAGTTTGGCGGTTCCTAATTCGGGAAGGTCTTTATCATGCGTGCTTGTTAACAATTCCATATGATAGTCTAATTGCTCTAAAAGGATATCGATCTTAGTTTCAGCCCATACTTGGTGGTCTATTAACTACAGTTAATTTTATAATTCGTTTTAGATCAAAACAAATTGGTTTCTGCCTTAATAAGATGTAGACAAAAAGCCTATTCTAATGAAACGATAATTTTCATCTAATTAATCAATTTCTCTTGTCTCCAAATACAGTCAAGCGTAGGTTAAATCAAATTAATCTCACATTCCCACGTTTGTGATCAAAATTTAAAGGTTTTTAAGGAAATATGTCCTCAATCACACCGGCAATTCGTCAGATTCGCCACACTCCCAAATTGGTTACATTCTTCATTCGTTACGGTGTAAATGCACACTTTACTCGATTGGCGGATATTCAAATAAGTGGTACAAACCTTAGGAAAGGTACTCTCTCTTTAGAGTCAGAACTCGGGGTCAAAATGATAACTTAGGTCTTAACGTCGAGAAGCGAGAACTTGAAATATGGTCTGAGAATCGCTGTGTTTAAAGATATCACTATAATTTGGAATTTATTTAGTTATGCACAACTAAACTATATAACTTAATAGGTATATATAATAATAAAAATATATAGAAACTGATAATAATAATAATAATATCGACATGTGGGAAGTGGATACACAGCAGTCATTGTGCCGATAGTTGTGACGGCCAATGGCTTAAAAGCCAAGAGCCTCGACCAACATCTCAGGAGGCTCACGTTGGGCAGTTGGATCAAGGGCTTGATCCAGACACGTTTAAACAGGACTCAAAGTGTTTCGTTCGGATACGATATTACGGATACGTATTAAGCAAAAATGTCAAAAACGGCCGTTTTTGGTACTTTTGCTTACTACTTTGGATATTAGGAATCACTTTGAGTCCTGTTTCAACAACGTAAAAATACTTTATCCGCTTTGTAATAAACGCCACTTCGGATTCTTTCATCTTTATTTCTACGCTTTGCTACGATTTTTTATTCAATGAGGGCGCCACTTGGCGGCTATATACACCTTAAGTGAGCTCAGCACAGAACAAGCAAGCTAACCACTCAAGGCCATTGGCAGTTAATAGCGCCTTAATCAGCCTCTTCTATAATCATGCGCATTTGATCACTGATCTTCACTATTACACACGCATTTCATTTCTCACAGGCAAGGCGAGGCGGCCTTGCCCACTGTTTCCGTGCCCTCAGGCCATACTTTCACTAAGAGTGCCTCCCTCTTCACATGTAAGCCATCTCTAGGTATCATTCGTACATTCCAACGTTTAAGTTTGTTATTTTTTTACGGCTCTTTCTTGTGTTTTTAGACAGATTTTGTAGCGAACATCATCAAAACATATTCCAGCATCTTGATCCGATTTTATAAGAAAAGTAACAGAATAAAATATCTTAACTAAAAATAAAATTGACACTTCGCGTGACCCAAAACTGCTGGCTTTTACCTTGGACAGAGGATAAGCATTGTCATACGTCATGGCAATGCCGCCTGTCTTTTGGGCACATTACCAATGTGCCCAAAAGACTGCCGCAAACGATGCGGAGGAAATTTTTCGAAGGCATGTTTTAGATACCTGGGCCTGCGGTCGGCGAGTAGGGTTCCACGCGCGCCTCAAAGAGTTGTCAGCATACATGACGAGGCCCGTCATGGCCGATGCTTGCCTAGGGGTTGAGGATAAATTCGAAAGAGTTACCTCGCCCCTGGGCATTCAGGACAGGGAGGAACAGGGGTGGGTTTTAGTCAGTAAGAGTCTGACACGCCCTCCCGCTCCACCCAGAGCGGGAGAAGTCATTGGATGATTTGGGAACCCCACAAAAAAGGCATGTTTTAGATTATTTTTAGTTTTAGCTAATTGACAGAATTAGGTTCAAAAGTATTAGATTTCATTGGCTTTAGGTTTATGACATTTCATAGCATTTGGAGAAAGTGTTCATTAATTTAAAAAGACTCGATGGTTTTTGTAACTTTTAAAGAAGATTCTAAATCTAACATTGGGCTGGTTTAAGAATTCGGAGTTTGAGGTTTAGTATTAGTCAGACTCTAGTTTATCCTGAAAACCTGTCAAACTTTGGGAAAGTGCTCCCTCTTCCTTATTTTGTATCAAGAATGGAATACATTATGTTATCGAATATTTATTTTCCATAAATCAGCCTTAAGCAGCTTCTCTATTCAAAGCCTATGCTGGATATTGGTAATCGGTCATATTATATCAATGTAGGGTTACTGTATTCAATACAATCTTTGTCAATACGATCAAGATTCTTAGAATGTTTTAAAAAGGTTCCAATAATCTTATAATGACAATTTAATATTAATTCTTTTTGGTCTTCTATCTGTCAGTATTAGTCTATTTGTGTTGACAGTGTCTTATGAAACGTTTACATAGTAATATTATTTTAAAAGATTCATTTTATGTACGATTTAACTATACTGACCGATTTCAATCAGTTTGAATAGACATGACCGACTCAGGCCATAGCAGCACGAAGGACATGCCGGTGGAACTGGTCTTCGCAGTTGAGTCTGTGAAGAGTTCCGAAGATCCGCCGATGGAAAAATGTTCTTCATTTGATCTATTATATTCAGAAGAAAACAAAAAGAAAATATTGTATAACGAGGGGCTGTATGACCCTGGTAGCGGAGAAATATGCGCACAGTATATAACTATGTCGAGCAGTTCTGTGTTCAACCACCCGTACTACACGTACCCACCAGTCATAGATCCTGGAATAGAGATAGCATTGTTAGCACCTGAAAGTAGAATCACATACCCGCCCGATGGACAGGCTTTGTACCTAGCCACCTGCAAGGAGATGAATCAGTGCCCAGTCAGAATTTTCTATAGAGGTCTCCTTGGAACTCGAATAGATCTACGGTATTACTGCATCAATCCGAATGCATTCCGGGCAATGGCCAAAGCTTTACAGTACAATAATACGGTCGAAGAATTGGATCTAACTGATAACTTTTTGAACGATGATGCTTGCTACCATATGGGAGATATGCTTTTATCAAACACGGTACTCTCTGAAATCAATTTGCGTGGTTGCAGAATTGGCCCTCAAGGTGCCAGGAGACTGTTTTACAACTTACCAAATAACAGAGCTCTTAAGGTTCTTGATTTGAGTTACAACCATTTGGGTGATCAGGGTATGGAGTATTTGGCAAAAGCTATACTTACGGGACTCAATGTAACCAAACTTAATTTAAGCTACAACGGTATAACTGGAAAAGGATTTGCTTTACTAGTGGAACCATTCCAAACTCACAACAAATTTGCACACTTAGACCTTTCGTGGAACAAATTATATACTCCAGGAGGCTTTGCGTTTCTCCAGAAGTTATCAGAAAGTACTAACCTTGAATTCTTGAATTTGTCATGGAACAGCTTGTCTGGCGGTCGGTTGGGCCTAGCTATAAAAAACATCTTGCTTTGCCCGCTCTTGACAGAGCTGAACCTTAGTAATAACAAGCTATCAACAGAAGCTATAAAGAATATGCTAGTAACTTTAGAAAATTCTAAAAATCTGACCACTTTCAATTTGTCATACAATCCAATGATCCCCAAGGACGCCTATGATGTTTTGAAGAAAGTTGGGCAAGTTAGTTCAAATGTGCGGACTCTATTAATGGATAGCGTGAACGTTTCAGAAGAATTTCTACATTTGCTAGCAGAAATTAAACGAATGAAATCTAAGAGAAACTTGGTTGTAACGTACGGGAACCTCGAAGGTGCTTATAAAGCTGTAGGCCCAGACCCCAGGGATGTTGTACTTAAGAGAATTGATTATCTTCTTAGTAAAAATAAGAAGAGGAAGCTAGATGTAGCATTGTTTTTTTTGCAACAGCAAAAAAACAATGTCGCAATAATGACTACAAAAGATTTGTCTTACGCTTTCCGACTCGTAGGGGTGATCCTTGATGAAGACATCATGGAAGAATTGGCCATCACTTTTCAAGAGCCAGGTCAGCCAAAAACTGTTAAAATCAAAAACATAGATGTCAACTTACTGGTTGAATATATGAAACGAAAATGGCCAGACAGGAAACTACCCCTCACTCCTCCCCCTGAACCGGAACCAGAACCGACAGCACCCAAAGATGGGAAGGAAAAAAAGGGAAAAGGGAAAAAGTAGTCACATATTTTAATGTATTCCATCATAGTTACTGTTGCTTACATCAGTGTATTTTGCTATAATAGTTTAGATTTATAATATTTTGTGGTCTAAATATAATTTTATATGTATTTATTTTTAAGACGTAGGTTTTTTAATGCTAAAGTATTAGTTGATTGAGTAACATTTGTTTAGTTTAATATATCTTTTCTATAGGTTAGTCGAAAAACCCGTAATTTTATTGGAACTCTTAAGGCGTATATAGCCGCCAAGGGGCGCCCTCATTGAATAAAAAATCGTAGCAAAGCGTAGAAAATAAAGAGTAAAAAATCCCATGTTGCGTTTGTTATAAAGAGCTTAAGATATTTTTACGTTGTTGAAACAGGACTCGTAAAGTGTTTCGTATCCAAAGTAATAAGCAAAAGTACCAAAAACGGCCGATTTTGACATTTTTGCCTACTACTTTGGATACGAAACACTTTGAGTCCTGTTTTAACAACGTAAAAATACCTTATCCTATTTGTAACAAACGCAACATAGGATTCTTTAATCTTTATTTTCTATGCTAAGATACGAATTTTTATTCAATGAGGGCGCCACTTACGGGGGGTAGGCCCTTAAGTGTTTGAGTAAAGGTCAGTACAGTGTTTTTTTCTAAAATTTATTTTAGATACTTATTAAAGTAACGATTAAATGTATTTTTTTAAATGTTGTTTCTTTAATTTTATTGTGTTCTACAATAATATAAATGGGTGATTTACATCATGGATATGTAGCGGCTAGTGATACAAGTCCACTGTCTCACGTCACGGGACCTATGTCATATGACCCGTGTTTCTTCAGTTGCCTGTATCAGGGCCGCTCTCACTCACTCTCTCGAACACTCCCGACACCCTGACAGGATGAATAGATACCCAAATAGACTGTTTATAAAAACATGTTTTTTTAAGGTTCCGAAAGTCCGAATGAAAAACTGAACCCTTATAGGATCACTCGTGTGTCCGTCTGTCTGTCTGTCTGTCTGACTGTCTGTCCGTCTATCCGTCTGTCACAGCCAATTTGCTCCGAATTTGCTGGACCGATAGAGTTTGGTAAATTAGGTAAATTTGGTACACACATGAATATCTGTGACCTAAACACGGACGTGTACCCTAAATAAATTAATTCGGAATATGGAGGACTCCAAAAAAGAGGAGTGAAAATCGGAAAATTAAAAATCAAAGTTTTTCAAACTGTATCGTGTGACATATCAAATGAAAGGGCACGTTGTGAGAGTCTCGAATATTTTTTTTTTTTCATAATTTTAAAATATACAATTTGGAAGTTATTTAGGAAAATAGATGAAAAATTAGCCCTTATCTCCGAAACAACTGCGTCTAAAATTTTGAAAAAACTACAGAAAGTAGTTCTTTACTTATAGATTACAGGAAAACCTATAACGTGGAGGCAGTTTAAAAAAACCGGAAAAAAATATGATTTGTTCGGAACACTTTGCGCGCGAGTCTGACTCGCTCTTGGTCGGTTTATTTTGTTCAACGAGCCCGTTCTTGTTTTCGATCACGCTTGATGGAAACAGGTGTATGAAGTCTACCACGAAACGTGAAACCCCAGAGATATCTGTTCACTCTTGCTTTGAAGGTTAACGGCTCATAGGTTGAAGGGAACGCAGACACTGGCAAAAAATTACGTACTTGGGCTGTGCGCGTAATAAATGTGGTCAAAGTAGCAGGCAAGGGTTGGATGCAGACAGCCCGGGAGCAGGTAAACTGGCACACAGAGAAGACCTACACTCAGCTTTGGGCGGATACGGATCTAAAGAAGAGAGAGAGAGCTAATAAATATCGAAAATCAGCTCTGTTCGATATGTGAAATACCTTAAATCATGAACCTAAAAGAAGTCCCTTGTGATCAACCTTCCAATAACGAAGGATCTGACTCTTGCTATGGAGGCTATTGGGTTATAATGAAAGGATGAGTGGTAAATAATACATACGAAAAAAGATTATGCGTAGAATGATGTGGCGTGAATGAGATGTGAGGACAACAACGAAATAACTAAAATCACGAGCCTATAAGTAGTCTCTTATGCAGAGACGATGGACTTGACTGTGTTTTAGGGCGCTATTAACTGCCAACGACCTTGAGTGGTTTGCTTGCGTGTTCTGAGCTAAGCTCACGTAACGTGTCGTACCTACACCCAGTAATAGGACTCGCCTATCAAGCAGCGCTGTCCGAAATGAGACGCATTATTATTTTATTATACCTAAAACAACAGGTATTATACTAAAACGCGTATACTAAAACATAAACAATTTAATGATCTTTAAAATGATGAAGTTTCATAAAAATACGCTTTATAGTTTTTGCGTGATTCTCAATTTTTAATCCGCGTTAGACATAACTCTACAAATTAATTACACTGTGATATAAAAATTGTAATTTCAAATATTCTAATATCAAATTAATAAAGAAATTGTCCAGAATAACATATGTGTCTGTCAAAGAAATAAGACTATTCGTTTACTCGTGATGTGCAATTAAAAACCATTAGAAGTCGTATAACTGCGTCTTAAAGGCTGATGGGTTTTAAGTGATAAAAACACGAAGGTAATAAATACTCTTTAAAATTTGGCTGTACGTGTAATAAATGTGGAGACAAAGAACGAAATACCTTAAATCAGGAACCTATAAGTCCCACATGATTAACATTACAAATTGCAGCGGGAGCATGGAGCCGCGCTCGCCGGCGGCAGCGCTGCGCAGGCGCACGGTAGCGTGCGTCACGCAACCTGGACTTGTCCGCTTTATTATTATTTATTGCTTTCAAATAATCTCCAACTAGATAATGCTATACAAAATGCCGCTGCACAGCATTCCAGGTGTAACGTGGGATTCTGAGTGAGATGTTAAGCGATTCGTGCTGAAGCAAAGCAAGCAAGGCAAGGCTACAGCTCTCATATTGTGATGTCTTCTGATAGATCGTATCGGCAAGGGTTGTCGGCAGATATGGGCTTGTTTCCTTCGTTCCCGTTTTGGGTGGGATGCCTCCATGTTGTGTGTACGGGAGATAAAGTGCTTGCCTGTTCCTATCTTCGATAAGATCTGGCGTGATGTCTATGTTTTTAGTTTTTTACACATTATGTTTTTATTTTTGTATGGGCGCCATTAGCAATGCTTTCTGAATGAACGATGTCTTCTTTGCTTTGGTATGAACATTGAATGAGGGTAAAACTGCTGGGTAAGGTCTATGATTATGTCGAGCCCTTTCTGCTGACTTATCGTAAGAAACATCATTTTGAAAATATGTTGTGTTTTGTATTTTATAGGATATGAGTTTAAGACTAAAAAAAACTTTTTTACAAAAAAAAAAACAACCGACTTCCAAATAAGAAAATACACTAAAAATTAAAAATAATATTTCTTCGTTATTTGACACCGACTTCCGAAATTAAAGTTATTTTTTAAGTTTTAGTGTAGTTTCTTATTTGGAAGTCGGTTGTTTTTTTTCGTAAAAAACTTTTTTATTTATCACTTTTTAGTTGTTATACCCCAGAACTAAAAACCCCAATAACATGGAACGTGGAATTTAAACATACTCGTAATTGGAGAAAACAAAAACGTCATCTAGGTTACGTATTTTTCGTTTTTGTTCAGTTTCTCAAAAAGCGCTGACGCAATTTCGATAAAATTTATATCGGACCACCTTGGGAGTATATTCTTTCGGATAGAAAAAGAAAAAAAACATACATACAGTAGAACATAGAACCTCCTCCTTTTTCGAAAGTCGGTTAATAAGGCGGCATCGAGTACCTATGCTTGACACTAATTTTTCTTCTCATTCATATCAAATTGTATTTTTATTCTTAATATTGGGAACCCTAAACATAACATTGAGATTACGAAAGAAATTTTCTGCGGAGCACTATCAAAGGCTGTAATCAGAACCCGTGGAATTTGCACCGACATGCGGAACCCTGATTTAAATCAGCTCTATTTATGATGTGCACTAAATGACTATCCATCTTTAAGCTATACTTACATTTACAAGTATTTGATAGGAGATCCCTGGTGCTTCTGTGAGATAAGCAGTAAGCAATATCCAATTTGCCAAGGCAAAAAAATTGCCTAAAATTATATAAAGAGACAATTTCGGCAACGGTCAGTCATTCGCTCCTCCTACTCTGCCTCATTTCAATGTCGATCATTCAATCTAGCCCTCTCCCAACTATCTTGGGGTCGGTTTCCAGTCTAACCAGATGCAGCTGAATACCAGTATTTTACATGGAGCAACTGCCTATCTGATCTCCACAACCCAGTTACTGGATAATTCGATACCCCTTGGTCAGACTGGATGTCAGACTTTCGGGCTTCTGACGACCCGTAACTACTCGTACTGTTGAAGATCCACGATTGACAGCCGGGACCAACGGCTTAACGTGCTTTCCGATTGCATAATTTGTGAAAATTGAACTTTATAATTTCAGTATAACATGCTTTTAATAGCTTCACGTGTATCTCACTATATAAAACAATCTTAGAAGTTAAATTTGACACACTTCCCGGTTTCCGATTGAGTACTGAAATTTTGCATACTTGTATAGTTTGGATGACAATGGTTTTAGCTAAGTGACGTCATTCTAAATCCAATATGATGGACTAGTCATTTTTTATATAAGTGTTTATCTTTAATATTATTTTAATGAAAATTACAGTTTGAGAAGGTAACTTGCATCCGCTCTGTTGAAAAGTGTTTAACATTTTCAACCCTTGACCGTACATCTGCAAGTAAGCATCCAATGACCAGACAAAACTGTGATAAATACTAATTCCTAGCTAAATGCTGTCAGCACTTATCTAATATTTACCTTTTTTTGTTGCAGGTAACTTTCGCTGAGACATAGAAAGTGCAGTAGTGTTGACGCAGACACTGGTAAGACTCGTCTGACCACGATGAATTGAGTCGGTGGTGACAATATCCGAAATAAGATCTTAAGTATTTGTTACCAGTGTAACCAGCATTTTGGACTGGTTTTTGCAACTATTGCATGATTAGCTATAGAAATTACCGTTGTGGTGACATCGTAGGTGTCAATGATTTGTTTTTGAGACTTCTTCGTTGGTGGTTTCCTAACTTTTGGAACGAAGTTCCTTATCGCGCGTTGTGAAAGGGGGCTAGACGGAAAAAATTCTTACGAAAAGTTGTCACGACACTTTTTGCTATAGTAAAAAAAATAAAATTTTATTACAATTACTTTTGTTATAGTTGTTGTTATTGCTAAAGAGTTGAGTTGAGTTGAGCTGAGCTGAGCTGAACTGAGCTGAGCTGAGCTGAGCTAAGCTGCGATGAGATGAGATGAGATGATGAAGTATAACTTCTTACGTGCGTGCGTGTGTGCGTAGTTAATAATAAAAAAAATATTATAAATTAAAAAAAATAAAATTATATTACAATTCCTTCACTAATTAATCGAAAGGAACTTCGTTCCATCCGGGTGTCCCTTGACACCTCTCAAGTTTTTTTTAAATACTTCGGGTCCAGAAGTTGGCCACATTAATGGGAGCTTCAGTGGCGTTCATCAGGTCCTCCACAGTGCAGGTGTATGGACACCTTGGGCATTCCAGTATGTGAGTCATGTTCTGGACAGGAGCACCGCACTCACATTGGGTATCTGACGGGTCTATAAAACGCCATTTTGCCAAGTTGTATTTGCAGAGGCAGACCTAGATGCGAAGGCCCTTCTTTGAGGAGTGGCTGGAGAGGCGCCACGGCGTCTTATGTGAGTTCAGCACAAAACGCGCAAGCTAACCACTCAAGGTCGTGGGCAGTTAATAGCGCCTTTTTTTTTGTGGTGTGGGAAATCATCCTATGACTTCTCCCGCTCTGGGTGGAGCTGAAGGGCGTGTCAGACTCTTACTGACTAAAATCCACCTCTGTTCCTTCCTGCCCTTAGTGCCCGGGGGCGAGGTAACTCTGTTTCGAATTTATTCTCAACACCCGGGCAGAGCGCCTTAAGTTACTGATTGATAAATGAGATTGTATGATGGCACAGGAAATTAGACTATGCAGTCAACCTTTTTGATACCATCGTTGAATCAGCATTATATATAACATTTACTTTTATCCTTTTTTCTCTCAGATCGAACCTACCCCTTGAAATATAACTTTTCTAAGCAATCCCAGTCACGGTTTCTAATTAAAAGTATTAATAAAATAAAAATAAGTTGACGCCCCTAATCACGTGGGTATCGTCCTATGAATATTCATGATACGTAAAGTACTTGTATAGATTTTCTATTACAAAGATTTATGGATCTTCCGCCACAGCCTCCATGATTTAATTAACTTTTTAATTAAACACTTAATTGATCCTATTATGTGTTATAATAGTTAAGATAGTGAAATAATTAATTAAAATGACGTAAATGGTGTACAATGATTGTAGATTTTGGAAAAAAACACACTCCGATAGTATCGCTAATTAGGAAAAAGTTTTGCGAAGTGATGACATATGGCAAACTAAAGTTACTAAGTCCAATGTCTTAGTTTAGGATTTAGCCATCCACTCTCACTTGAAAAATTCACACATGTATGTATCTAGATAGTCAGCTTATACTTCGCCATTTTGCACAACATATCGCCTATTATAAAAAATACGCAGACATCTTGTCAACATTAACATACGTTAGAGATGAATTAAACTATACTTATGCTCTAATTCTTTTATCGTTAACAGACAGCCTTTAACTCCTGAGAGTAAGGGTCCTTACTTCACACTTGACTTCACATCATTTCGTTCTGTGTGAAGCGATGATGCCATCGTCTTTTCAGCCCGTCATAACCCACTGCCGTGTATAGATCTGATTACCTCTTGCTGTTACTATACTTCCCGGTTCCAGGTGCTTCTCACAGCTTTGGAGAAGCATATCATCATCATTTCAGCCGAAAGACCTCCACTGCTGGCCATAGACCTCCCCCAAGTGTCGCCACAACGACCGGTCCTGTGCGTCTCGCATCCATCGGCTACCCGCGACCCTCACCAGGTCATCGGTCCAAAGAGAAGCGTGTAGCTGATCAGGTTATATCTCTTTCTAATATTGACCCAACCAATGCCAAGCAAGTACACCTGCTTCTTTCCAGTCCAGGTGCTTCAATCACCACCCACTTGAGAACGTCTACAATCCAGCACACATCTCCTTCAAAGTTGATGATGTTGATTGCACTTCATCTCAGACACTCAGTTGTCGCTGTAAATTGAAAGTAACTCGTCAATTTTTTCGCCTATCATTATATTACCCACGAAATGTATCAGCAGTTAGTTCATTTGATTCAGGGTTGGCGATTACATCTTTTGGAAATATTTTTCATGTGTGCAATGTTTTGCATTATCATCTGGTACCTACCCAAAGTGAGAGAGAACAGTGGCGGCCCAGTGGTAATGGCCGCGACTTGCAGGTTGTGAGTTCAAACCCAGGCAGGCGCTTTACTTTGTGTAAATTATTTCATCACCACTGCTCTCAAAACGGCGAAGGAAAACATCGTGAGGAAAAAAAGTCCTAGAACCAAAAATTCGAAGACATGTGACATCCGACCCGCATTGAGCCCGCGTGGTGGATTACGGAACACACCCTCTCACAGACCGCACCCCAGCATCCCAGCAGCCCACCCCAGCAGTACCCCAGCAGTGGGGACATTAAAAGGCTGATGATGATGATGACTTACGCAATGCTCTAAACAATCTTTTCATATTTTTAACCGACTTCCAAAAACTCTCTTTGGGGTTCTCAATTCGACTGTATGTTTTTTTTTTTTTTTTGTATGTATGTTACCCGATTTCTCCGTCAGTTGTGAACCAATTTTCAAAATTCTTTTTTTATCTGTAAGAATATACTCCTGAGGTGGTCCCATATAAATTTTATCGAAATTGCTTCAGCACTTTTTGAGAAACTGAACAAAACGGAAAATACGTGTACCTCGATGACGTTCTGGTGTTCTCCAAATGTTTAAATTCCACGTTCCATTATATTGGGGTTTTTAGTTCTGGGGTATAACAACTAAAAAGTGAAAAATAAAAAACTTTTTTACAAAAAAAAACAACAGACTTCAAAAAAAAAATAGACTAAAAATTTCTAAATAACTTTAATTTCGGAAGTCGGTGTCAAATAACGAAGAAGTAAAAATACAAACACCGACTTCCGAAATTAAAGTTATTTAGAAATTTTTAGTGTATTTTTTTTTTGAAGTCGGTTGTTTTTTTATTATTTGAGAATTTATTTAATTGAATTTCTCGCCTCCTAGACCGGCTGAATAGAATAGAATACAATAGCATAATGTTTTATTGTACCTACACCAAAACAGTTATCCGATTTTTCAATCTAGGATATCTGTATTTTAATTAAACTTTATGTCATGTGATCATTCCGATATCTGACTTTTAATGATACTTGCCGTAACTGTGGTCATTTCGATATCTGATTTTTAATGAAACTACGTAACTATGGTCATTCCGATATCTGACTTTTAATGAAACTACGTAAACTGTGGTCACTCATTGTAGACTCCTACTGGACTGCCAAGGAGCCTCAAGAAGATTTTATCCGAAGACATCAGTACATCATGAGATCGGTGGCTCTCCATCCCTTCTACACCAGTGTCACTAAAGTCGTTCTTAGGGTTCCGTGCCAGAAGGGTAACCAACGGGACCCTATTACTAAACCTCCGCTGTCCGTCCGTTTGTCTGTCAGCGGCTGTATCCCATGATCCGTAATAGGTAGCCAGTTGAAATTTTCACCGAATGTGTATTTCTGTTGCCGTTTTAACAACAAATAATAAAAATTAATTAAAAAATTAAAGGGTGCTCCCCTTTAATTTTTAACTAAACTGCTTTCTCCTACTAAAAACGTGTTTTTCTTGGCTTTTTTTGCTCGATCTTAATAAATGGCAACAAGTAGACGCGTATAATCTTGTACGATGGTACGGAACCCTTCATGCGCGAGTCCGACTCGCACTTGACCGGTTTTTTCTTTTACCAGTGTCCGGCAACCCTACCAAACTAAGTGTAAGTTTAGTGTCAGTAGAAAGTGTACCAAGTGGCGACCGTGGGCGAACTCTTATTAAGTATTCGACCAACGCTTTTCCACACCGAATCGTTAGCACTTTTACTTTTAGCGTTGCCATCACGCCTCCATGCCTGGGGGCGAAATAGACAACTAATATCGTTTATAAAATTATAACCTAGCGATCGATCGAGATTGCTCGTAAAATTAATCGGAAAGTGCGGCCATTTTATCGGCATAAGTGTCAGGGATCAATAAACTCAGAGGTGATGATAGTGACAATTTGACTTATTATTCAATTAACTCCTCAACATTGACAAAGTATCAAAGTAATGGCTTCGGTAAGTATGTTAATGATATTGCATTTTTCACTTTTTGTCAGACGGGCGAGTCCCACTTTAAAACATGTGAAGTCCAACAACACCCCACTTTTTATCCATTTCAATTCCCATCACGAACTATGTTTCACATAAATCGACGAAAAACCCTCGCAATATTTATTTGTATATCAATGACATAACTTGCCAGTGCAAAAACTCATTACATGACCCGCCATTGTTACGAAGCTAAAGTAATCGACCATAACCCCATAAGGGACGAAAAGTAGCCCATAACCAGCCCATCTTTGATCTCTTCCGCATGAATTATTCAAAAAAAGAACGTAACCCGAAAATGCCCGAAGCGTTTTCGTAAATTGCGTTTGCGCATCATTCCGTTGCCATAAAAATTTTCATCGATAAGAAATTGAATTTACTCTTGTAACTCATAAAATTTTAAAGGTAGCATTTTTATGTTGATTTATTTATATGATGGGAAGATTTTCGGCGCGACGCGGAGGGCACTTTCCTTTTCAGTGTGTAAGAAGGTAATACGTTGGATCGATCAAGTTTTTTTATTAAATTAAGGCCTCGACGTGGACAGAATTTAATTGGTAACCCACAAAGCCTCCAAAAATATATATTTTCGAGGTGTTTCTTATTTTAAGTGTCATTGTAATTTCATTCATGCGTTTTATTTCCCTTTAAGGTGCAGTTACACGACTTCTAATGATTTTTAATTGAACTTCACGTCTAATCGACTAATCTGATTTCTTTGAAAAAATATATGTTACTCTAGACAATTTCCGTCGTAATTTGGTATGTGAATATTTGAAATTATATTTTTATAACAAAGTGTAATTAATTTGTAAAGTTATGTCCGAGGCGGATAAAAATTGAGAATCTCGCAAAAACTATAAAGCGTATTTTTATGAAACCTTCACCATTTTAAAGATCATTTAATTATTTATATTTTAGTGTACGTCTTTTAGTATAATACCTGTTGTTTTATGTATAAAAAATTAATAATGCGTCTAATTTCGGACAGCGCTCCTTGATGGGCTTGATGGGCGTCGTTGGCAGTTAATAGCGCCTTAAGAGTATATAAAGTCAGTTTGGGTCATTGAATGTAAAATATTCTCTTTGTCAAAACTCCTCGGTAGCGAAGATATTTTCATCTTTGTTTGGCACAGTTGATTAGAACTTGGTCATACAAGTTCTAATCAACTGTGCCAAAAAAATATTTTTCATCTGTATTTAAAGTAAGTTTCAAATGAACTTATTTCAGCGAACTAAGCACTAACTTATTATGCTAGCTCTCCCAGTCACATTACAGTAATATATTCTCCGTGCACCACACAAACGGTTTCGCAAAAGCGTTTAAAAGACGTGAGTTGGTAATGTTGGTGCACGCATGCCGTACGAAAGGGAAATGCGCTTGCGCATATAAGAAAATACGAAGTTCAAGCTTTATTATTATTCTAATTTGTTAGGAGCCAAAACGTAAAATATTTGCTTGTTTAGTGTAAAAGGAGAAACGTTGTGGGATATTGATTTGTGATATGATTTACCTTCTTTTAATTAATTTATAAGAAATTACATAGAAACACTAAAGATACTCATGAAGAGAGCAATTAATTATTATTGGACTTTGTTTAGAACTAGCAATAAAGTTGAGAGAAATTGTATGTAGTAAATATAAACCAATATTAAATGGTTTAAATTGTTTGTGTTCATGTCAATAGAAGAGAATCTCTGAAATCTAAAATAAGGAATTTCGACGCATATACATTTTTTTATTCTAGGAAAAATGCACGGTTTCAAAAACCTAGTGGTATATGAATTCCCATCCATTATCAATAGCATTGCTCGTTAGAATACTTATACAAATAAAATCAAAGCATTTCCTCAACTCGATGAGCATCTTATTACGAAGAGTAACGAGAGAGTTTTGAGGAGCACCGCTTACTGCATCATCAGTCATGAGGAAACACGGGCGTAAAATGGTGACGGAACCGCTGCGGTCAGAAAGACCAGGAAAATCTGCTGGGTGCAGGGATTTACCCAAAGTACATAGGTGCTGTTAATTTTGCTGAGCTAAGTTCACATATTTTCTTGCATTCGTCTAGAAAGACTCAGTAAATTTGCTATATTATAAGCTGAATAACACCTTAATTGTCATAAATTGTAGGTACCTACTGTTCATTTTGATGCACTAAGATTTAGATTAAGATAGTATTACTCTAGATAAACTTTCAGGAATTCTGTGTGCTCAACAACGTAAATAACGCATTTCATGTTATTGAACTGTCAGAATGAATGACATTGTTAGTTAATTCGCCCATCCCTAACTCTATAAACATACATTTTTTATGTATCTACTGAATCGCAAAACTCAATGTTCCAAGAGATATGCAAATAATACTTATAAACAAACATAAACACATCCTCACACTTTCAACAAAAACATTTAAATTCAATACTTCAAAATTATCACCTTAGCGCAAACGCCCGCAATACTTACCCATATGTTTTCATTCAAATCTGGGACACCTGCTCAAAGTGGCCAGTTGACCCCAAGAAGACCCACATCGCTGCTCATACCATTATTATTAATAGTCATGATATTATTTATACCTCGTTAAGCATGTTTTAACATTTAATGTTGTTAACCAACATGTTGGTCATATTTTGTGTTAATCCTGATTGGTAGTCGATGTTAATATAGGGATTTGTGGTTTTAAAGGCCTGGTGACAGGTTTGTGGGTATGTTAATTTTATAGGCTTGACTTCTTTAGAATTAAATATTTTTTTTTATTTTGCTTATTTACGAAATTAGCTAACCCGTTCAACACGTGGCGTGGTTGAGTACTAAATTATTCGGTCAAAATTGATGAAAATAAATGTAAGTTAAGCTTTATTTTTGTCTCTTTGAAACTTAATATCCTCCTGTGTGTATACCCTTAGCTTTTGTGAAAAAACTTTCTAAAAATATAAGTATCCTAGTATTTTAAATATAAAAAGGCAGCATCTATATTGTTTTACCATTATCATCATCATTTCAGCCGAAAGACGTCCACTGCTGGACATAGGCCTTCTTCAAGTGTCGCCACAACTACCGGTCCTGTGCGCCTCACATCCATCGGATTCCCGCAGCCCTCACCAGACGCAGTGGCTTCTGAAATAACTTATCTTTCTGACTGTTCCATAAGCTGCCCTTTTCAATATTAAAGTTAGAACCTCCTTAAAAGACACATAGCTACTGCTAAATATTTCGCTCGACTATTTCATAGGCATCGGACAGGTGGCAAGCCCTGTCAACTTCCTAGTACACAAACGCTACATTTTATTATTAACACCCACTATATTTTCTCCAGTTATTTAAACTCTGCGTTGTTCTGTCTGTCATGGCCATTTATCTTTGTTGAAAAAGTATCGAAGGACCAATACTTGAATTGAGTACCTAAGATTCTTCTAGTGGCAGGTTTGCAAATAAATAAACATATGTACAGACGTCTTGGTAAACACTCGGTTGATATTTCTTTCAATTTGATTTAGTCTTATATGTAGTAAGGTGTGTGTGTGGAAATTGATGTGACTTTTTATTAGGGTGGTAAATCATCAAATAACTTTGGAGCGGGAGTTCGAGTCACACTCTTACCGACTAAAACCCACCCGAGCTTGCCTGTGCTAGGGCCGAATCGAAAAAAATAACCTAAAAACCGTGCTACTATAGTTCCAATACAGTGTGTCTTTATAATGTACACATATCGAAATGAGGGAATCTATGCTTAATTTAATCGAAGGAAAAAATATTTAAAAAAATCTAAATAATTTTATATATTTTTTTAAATTTGATGAAAAAAAAACATGTTTATTTTCAATTGAGGGTAGTTTTTTTTCACAATTTTCATTTTATGAGGACGCCTAATTACTTCCAATCATTATGGAGTTTGTTTCATCGCGATAGATCATTTAGTTTAAAAGTTACACCGTTTTGTTTTCGATTGGAAAAATAATTAAAAAATATATAGATTTTTTAAATTATTTTTCCGTCGATAAAATTATGCATAGATTCCCTCATTTCGATATGTGCAAATTATAAATACTCACACTGTGTAAAATAAAAGTAGTTCTCTGACAACTGCGCATTCCTTAGCAACAGTCCCATTAACAATGGTTTAAAAAACCCGTGGCAACATTCACACGGTCAACAATACGTATCGCATCAACGCAAAAATATCTCAATTTATTAGTTCCGATTGAGTCGCCTCAATCGGAACTAATAAATTGAGATATTTTTCTTGGTACGCCATCGATCACTCGGCCAATTTGCAATTACTGCCCGCTATGGGCCATGGTGGTACTATTTTTACTATTTTTAGTGCTGGGGTACACGGTACAACATACAGGTAAATTGTGGCCTGTTTGTACTACCGTAAGGTGAGGTTACTTTGGCCTGGAGTATAACTTTGGCCTAAGCTCATTAACCAACACAAACACAGGACACTGTTAACAGTGTGTTTTTAGGGTTCCGTACCCGAGAGGTCCAAACGAGGCTCCGTTTGCGTATCGTCTCAGTGACTGTCGACGTACTCACGTATCGTCGACAGTCACAAAATTTTGTTCCGAAGAATTTTTCAACTTCCGATTGACCTATGAATTTGAAATTTGGTGATATTGAGTATTATTACGTATACTTTACTAACAAATAACAATATTTGGTACGGAACCCTAAATGTGTGAAATCCGACACGCACTTAGCCAGCTTTTTAAGTTAACCTCGCCTAAGTAACCTTACTTTACTACCTATATATATGTGCTTACCATCAGGTGAGCACTATCTCACCTGATGGTAACATCAGGTGAGATAGTGGTCAAACGCGTGCCTATCAAAAGTAAAAAAAAATGACTTGCAACTGAAAATTCCACCATCATTATCATTTCAGCCTAAAGACGTCCACTGCTGGACAAAAGCCTCCCCAAGTCCACCACGACGACAGATCCTATTCGTCCGGCATCCATCAGATTCCCGCGACTACCAGGTCATCGGTCTACCTTATGAAAGTTTACTGTACACTGAAAGTTTACTGTTCTACTAGTATATTGGTAAATGTTGACAAGTTTTTGCATCAATTAATAAAAACTTTTAAAGAAAGTTAAGTGTTCTTTATTGTCGTTTTAGTGTTTTCACTGAAGCCTATTTCTTGGCGGATATTAACATTCAATCTTCGTACATAAGGACCATAAAAGTTATGAATAGTGCATAAACTGACGACGAGGTGTCAACTGCAGCCACTTTCTCGTGATCGATGGCATTCATGAATGCAATATTAATAAAGTTTTCTATTTCTTAGAAAGGTGAAAATTTTTATCACCACAAATCAGTGATCACAGTAGAACAAACTACAGTTTACACACATTAATCTAACTCTGTAATGTTGGTAACACATGAAAATCAAAACTGATATGTTAAACTGTTTATTTTTTGGTAGGAGATCTTTAGACGTTTTTAGTAAACTAAACTATGGTTAAGTATCGGAAAATATTTATTTATAAACAAATAAAAAAAAAGATGATCCATAGGTGAAAATCCCAGTAAAATGCAAAGTGCCTGTGTTATAATTATGAACCACTGTAGTGATGGCGCGGAGAAGCTCGTGGCTAAAGTAATAACAGCCGCACGGGTCGATTCTTCAGGTTAAACTACGCTTGCCGGGGTTGGTCCATGAATTTGGTCCCGGCTGTCAATCGTGGATCTATGACAGTCGTTACCGAAAGTCTGACAACAAGTCTTACCTTACTTAAGGGGTATCGTATTACCCAGTAACTGGGTTGTGGACGTCAGATACGCAGTCGCTGCATGTAAAATACTGGCCGACCCCAAGATGGTTGGGAAAAGGGTAGGCAGTAGCGATGCCGCGGTAAAAAGCTAATTCCCTATAAAATAAATGTAGGATCATGGTCGAGGGCCTTAAGAACACGCAGGTCGGCGCCCGCGCAGATATATTACTGCCACGGCAAGAATATGATTAGTGTATTGTGTTCCTGTTTATTTATTTACAAAGTATCTACTTCGTGAAGGATTGGGCTTGCTAACTGACGGTCTGTTTTTCTAGCTATCGTTCGAGAATTATTGCTGAGAAAGGATGCATTGACGTCTTGTGATTTATTGTAATAGAATATCTGAAGCTGCTTTAGTTTAGTTTGAGAGAGGATACTGATGTGTTGCTTTTGGTTTGTGGCTGAGTTTTACAGTGATGATGGAAATATGTAATGGTACAATACAATTTTTTTTTTCAGTTCATTCATTTTCGACTGGTTTGTTTCACTTAGTCTTTAAGTCAAGAGTGAATAGGTTATTTCTTGCCAAGCGTGCTCCGTCGACCACATCATCGCTTACCATCAGGATAGATAGCGGTCACACGCGTGCCTATAAATAGTAAAAAAAAGCTTGTGAGTTAATTCTTATGTCTTGTATGCCTAGGAGTTTTAAATCAAGGTAACTTCTTGGCAAACGTGCTCTATCGTCGACCACATCATCGCTTGCTATCAAGTGAGATAGTGATAAACAAAAAATGCCAGGAAAAATATTTTCCAAGGTTTTCCACTGTTTTCGTATCACTGATAACTTATTTTTTTTTTTTATTGCGGTGCCACATACTAGGAATTATTCCGGTATCGTGGGTGCGTTCACAAATATGTAAACTCACATACACAAGACACCCAGACCAGGAACAACTATCTGTAGGCCATACAAATATTTGTTTCGTGCGGGGATCGAACCCGCGACACGCAGCGCAGCAGCCGAACGCTCAACCACTGTGCCAACCGTGACCGTAACAGTGTTAAGTACTCATTTCATCTTCTTCGGTACTCTTATCTAAAACATTTAGCCTTTGGTATTTACTCAATACAAGCCTCAAATTCCCAATTAATATTAACATTTAAGCTTCTAGGAATTCATTGCACCCGTTGAAGTTCAAAATAAACGTAAATTCCTAACTAAACCGAGACTTCAAACTAAATTCTGTACATTCCAATTCACTGCTAACTAAATGGTAAGCTAGCTTTTGTAACCAGTTAATCTAATCATAGCATATAAAGCATAATCAAGCCTTTTTAATGTTACCACTGCTGGGACTTTGGGGCACAGGCCTCCTCCCTACAAGAGGGACTGCCATGCTCTGTAATCCACCAAGCGGGCCCAATGCAGGTTGGTGAATGTTCTAGGACATACCGGTTTTCTCACGATGTTTTCCTTCACCATTTAGAGAGAAATAATGAAGAAATAATTTACACAAAGTAAAGGTTACAGACATAGCCCGAGGAATCGTCAAACTGAAGTGGTAGTGGGCTAGGCACATTGCTCGCAGAACATACCGTTAATGGGCCTGAAAAGTTCTGGAGTGGTAACCGCGTACCGGGAGACGAAGCGTCGAAAGGCCACCAACAAGGCGAACCGATGACCTGGTGAGGGTCGCTGGTAGCCGATGTATGCGAGACGTGGAGAGACTCAATTCTAAGTACCAGTAACTTAAGTGCTTAGGTACTTAACCTACCTCAATATAAGCTCTTTTAAATTCTCGAGGCTTTAGCATAAAGTCTTAAATATAACGGGATATAAAACTCATCTGTAAGTCAGAGATCTTCTCCATTACGCCAGGCGGTTGATTGCGTATCGCGACGATTAGGTGCGCGCGCGCACGACAAAGGCACCGCCGCGCGCGCAGCGAACGCGGAACCTAATCCCGGATTAGGCCGGGATCATTTCAGGTTTCCCGGGACACGTCCGTCCCACGGGACCCTGTTCCGGGGTAATCTCGGTTATTGAAAGCAATCTTATCTTATAGAATAAGTAACTGTAGAAATATGAGTTTTTTATTGGTTGGATTTCCATAAGTAGTAGATGGTATTTATTTACGCATTTGTATGGAACTCTTTAGTATTCAATTGATTGTATTTGGATAAGGAAGCTTACAGTCCTTACATAACTTAAGGCACAGTTATACGACTTCTAATGGTTTTTAATCGAACATCACGTCTAAACGACTAGTCTTATTTCTTTAAAAAAATGTATATTACTTTAGACAATTTTTTTCGTAATTTGCTATGTGAATATTTGAAATTAAATTTTTACAACATAGTGTAATTAATTTGTAAAGTTATGTCTAACGCGGATAAAAAATTGAGAATCACGCAAAAACTATAAAGCGTATTTTTTTAACATTCACCATTTTAAAAGATCATTTAATTATTTATATTTTAGTATACGTGTTTTAGTATACCTGTTGTATTATGTTACATAATAAATTAATAATGCCTCTAATTTCAGACAGCGCTCCTTGTAGGCGAGTCCTATTACTGGGTGGATGTACGACGCGTTACGTGAGCTCAGCACGGAACACGCAAGCTAACCACTCAAGGTCATTGGCAGTTAGTAGCGCTTTAAGACTTAATCTAAGTTAATTCTAACAACTGCCTCGTTGGTTTAGTGGTCGCAAGCACTGAGCATGAGGTCTTGAGTTCGATTCCCGAGGCGGGCAAAGTCCTATTGGGTTTTTCCATCTAGAAATTCTCAGTAGCAGCCCAGAGTAACTGCCAGTGGGTAGGTCACATTGTTAGCAGAACAGATGCTCGATGGGATCGAAAAGTTCTGGAGACCGTGTACCGGAAGACGCAGCGTTGGAAAGCCTAGGTGGACCGATGACCTGGTGAAAATCGCGGAAATTCGATGGATGCGAGACGAACAGGACAGGTCATTGTTGCGAGACTTGGGGGAGGCCTATGTCCAGCAGTGGTGCCGATTCTCTTGTTCAATAACTTTCTTTTACTAAAAGGCAGTGCGAGAAAAGGACGGCTATAGCTATGAACGTTAGAGTTCATAGCTAAGAAAGTTAGAGATATCAAACTAGTTAACGCCTTGCGCTTCACCGTGTTTTTAATCGAAATTTTTTTACGTGTACCCTTAATTTCTAAGGAAATATTAGTTCAACTAAATTTGACAGCTCAAATTTACGTCCGTCTCTTTCTTGTTTTATCAAAGAGAAAAAGATAGGAATAGCCTAGGCGATGGTGATGAGCCCGGAGTCTGGATTTCAGCCCGGCTGATGGCAAAAAATTCGCCTCTATTACATGGGTCGTTAACATAGCTGGCGAAGTGAGTACACCTCTGCCTATCCTTCGAAGAATACATGCATGGTGTTATGTTATGTTCTTACAAGTTACTGTAGAACTCCCTGCCAGAGTCTGTGTTTCCTGATAGCTACAACCTGAGGGTCTTTAAGTCAAGAGTGAATAGGTTACTTCTAGACAGGCGTGCTATATCGTCGACCGCATCAGGTGAGATAGTTGTCAAACGAGCCCATAATTAAAATAAAAACCGGCCAAGTGCGATTCGGACTTGCACACGAAGGGTTCCGTACCATGAACTGAATTAAAAAACACGTTTTTAGAAACGTGTTTTTATATGTTTTTTTTTGGGCTGTATCTCATAATCCGTAATAGGTAGACAGTTGAAATTTTCACACAGCGTGTATTTCTATAGCCGCAATAACACACACGCCAAAATACATATTTTGTGAAAATTTCAACTGTGTGACTGTTACGGATCGTGAGGTAAAGCCCGTTGACAGACAGCGGAGGCATAGTAACACCCTTCGGGTACGGAACCCTAAAAAAAGATGCTAGATCCCGTTCGCTGGCACCATCAGGACTTAAGCACGTGCTTAACACCATTGTTAATTACCTAATAACGATAACAGTTAAGTTCCCATAAACAACCTATTTCATTTTATTGGTATTTACAGTTTTACCTGATCAAACTATCTCCATAATATCTTCTTCAAATTCCGCAATCACCATTCAGATTTTAGAGCAGCGATTAAATTTTACTGTGTAATTGTAATTAATTACTACTAGCTCCTGGCAGTGGCTTCACCCGCGTGGGGTTAGTACTGCCTCCATTATAAGTTATAACCTATGTGCTATTCCAGACTATAATCTATATCTGTGCTAAATTTCATCGAGATCCATTCAGCCGTTCTGGCGTCATTGAGTAACAAACATACATCCATCCCAACTTTCGCAATTATAAAATTACTTTTTTTTTGTGGGGTGGGAAATCATCCAATGACATCTCCCGCTCTGGGTGGAGCGGGAGGGCGTGTCAGACTCTTACTGACTAAAACCCACCCCTGTTCCTTCATTGAACATAATGAATGTCATAATTTTTTGAAATCCACGCGAACGAAGTCGCGGGTGAAGGGCTAGTAAATAGATAAATTGAACATTTACAAAAATTAACTACTTTTCAAGCAGTCTCTGTCTGAAGCAGTCAGTGGTATTTGACAAGACCAATCTAATGATAGGTAACTTATTTGTTCAAATTCATCCAGGCGTTTAGTCTACAAGGCTTGTCAAAGAAATAGACATACGTACAAAAATGTTCTCGAAAAACATTACTCTCCTTCAGGATCAGTTGGGTAAAATGATTACTAAAAATAGAAAAATATAGATGACGTGTCTGTCACTAACTCAACTAACCTTTTGAAATTTCATCTCTAAACAAAGATCTCTTATTCTCCGTCAGATAGAGGCATTAAAGTCAAACCAGCTATCGACGCGGTTAAATATTGATTCAGCGAACAATTAAACAGTGTATGTGAATAATACATGTTTGTGAACGCACCCACGATACAGGAGTAATTCCTAGTGTGGGGCAAATTTTAGTAAAAAAGTTTATCAATACAGCGGTTCTACAAAGAAAATCCACTTTTATGGAGAAGAAACTCTATTGTTAGAGTTGTTCATCAAGTTATTGGAACGAAGTTCCTTATCGCGCGTTGTGAAAGGGGGCTAGACGGAAAAAATTCTTACGAAAAGTTGTCACGACACTAATGAGGCTGTCCAACCAAAAAGATTGTGTTGGAAAAACAATCTTATAAAAACTTCTTGTTGGAACGAAGGCGGCGTCGCATGTTTCTCTGTCTGTCTCTCTCTCTCTTATAGAAAGCAAGCCAGATATTTTCATTTCTATTTCGCATTTGATCTGAGCTGAGCTGAGCTGAGCTGAGCTGAGCTGAGCTTAGCTGATCTGAGCTGAGCTGAGCTGAGCTGAGCTGAGCTGCGATGAGATGAGATGAGATGATGAAGTATAAATTCTTACGTGCGTGCGAAAAATTATATTACAATTCCTACACTAATTAATCAAAAGGAACTTCGTTCCATCCGGGTGTCCCTTGACACCTCTCAAGTTTTTTTTTATTGTTATTAAGTATGTAAAAAATTTCTATAGTTTAAAAAAAAACTAAAAAACAGACTTTATTTTTTGTGTTCATATCAGAAAACCCTTTCACTTGATACCCGATATCATGGAATAGCATACAAAATATCTAGACCACCATCTTTGGGAGCCCGCCATAATTATTGGATTTAGAATTACGTCAGTTGAACGATTACGTCATCGAAACCAAACATGTACGAAAATTTCAGCTTAATCGGAAACCGGAAAGTGAGTCAAAAACTTCTAAGATTTGTTTACATAGTTACAAGTGAAACTAATATAATAAGTGTGTTAAAAATAGAAGAAATGCCTGTAACTGTAATAAAAACCTGCTAGCTACTCGATATTTCATCTTCTCCGTTAGATAAAGGCATTAAAGTCAAACCAGCCGCCGACGAGGTCAAATATTGATTCAGCACACGAACAATTAAGGTTCAACAATGCTGGTATTGCTGTATACGGGGTGCCATTAAATTTAATTACCGAGTTTCGGATGCGCGGCGGCTTGCGCAAGCGCAGGTGCGCGCAAATGTCAGGTGGGGCGCGTGCGCGTAACACACACCGTGGCCTTATGGCTGTGCAGGTCGGTTGCCCTTAAATATCGCACTTGTGGGAAAAACAAGTGAGTTATGTTTTTTTTTATCCTCACTACACGTTTATGTACGGTTTATGGAGCAAGGCCTAATATAAACGATAATATAAACGACTAGCATTTCGACCGCGCCTTCGTCCGCGTGGATTTAAAAATATGACACAGATAACGTGGCTTTCTATTGGTAAAAGAATTTTCAAAATCGGTTCAGTATATCCAGAGATTACCCCTACAAACTCACAAACTTTACCTCTTTATGATATAAGTATAGATGTATTATTCTTATATGCATGAAGAGACAAGATCACTTTATTCGTAATTCTTATATTAGAGCCTGAGGCACTAGATTGATATATAACCTGGAAATTTAGAGTAGAGCATTGTATCACCTTCCTGCCATGTTCCCTGTCACCGGTGCCGGCGCAATACCCTTTCTTGTTCCGTTCACGCTGATCAACCCTCACGCTATCATTCATTCCCTTTTCCTTAATAGACCCCGTACTCAGGTCGACCGAAGTAGAGACAACCTCCACAGGTGGGGGTTCTCGGATGGCTCCGATCTTCGGTGTTTCTGCGGCGTCTCTCCGCAGACCATGGCCCACCTCTCATCTTGCGCCGCATGCAGCCCTGTCGCCTGTACATATCAGGATCTTATAGCTGCGTCAACGAATGCTGTTGCCGTGGCTGAATACCCCGCTGGGGCTCAACGCCGCACCAGTGAGGCAGGTCGAAAAAAATTATAATTATTGTAATTATTATTATTAAAAACGCAAAAAAAAATATATATTAAACGCCACGGTACTTGACATGTCTAAGAAGATATAATTCCTTTTGTGGATTATATCATTTTTTGCAAAGAAGGCAATAAATATATAATCTTTGCTAGATTATATAAAGTTATTGCCTTATCCATGCCCCTTTCTGTACCAAAAGAATAAAACTCCACCACTCTGAGAGTCTACACTCAACGCTTGAGGCATACGGCATATGAAGAACTGACGTGTGGGGTTAAAAGTTCACGATTGTGTATAAGGATTTATGTAAGTATTCCAATCAGGCGTGAGATTAGTCATGACGCGAGGTTGATTGAAGAACCGATCCTTGTACGTCGTGGTTTGGCTTAATGCGACGAATTGTACGAGTAGATGTTCTTTGATAATCTTCGTGCCTATGATGAGGAATTGTGGAGGTTCCTTAATAAACACGTTTCAAACGTTTTGGGAACACATGCTAAGGAGTAGAATTCCCTGCCGGAGTCTGAGTTTTCTGATTGCTACAACCTGGGAGTCTATAAGACAAGCGTGAACAGCGCCTTTAGACAAAATACTTTTCTGTTAACGTTAACACTATCGCTTAGTGCAAAATGTATGGCAAAGACATTACTGGGCGTGAGTCACGTGACAGTTCTCACCGCAGGTAATGTCCTTGCCATAAATTTTGCACGAAGCGTCAGCGTTAACGTTAACAGAAAAGTTATTTGGCTAAGAGAGCAAATACTTCTAGGACAGCGTGCTTTATCGTCGACCATATCATCGCTTACCATCAGGTGAGAAAGCGGTCAGCGCGAGCTTATTAAAGATAAACAAAACAGCCTTAGCCTTGGCTGTTTTGTAAACCTTCATAGCTTAAACATCGGGGTTGCATTAGAAGAACCTTCATGGGGGGGACCTATACTAAACTTCTTTAGCACACAAGTTCAGGTGCTTACATTCCTGTTTGAATTTCCACCTAAATCATCATCATTCTCCTGCCCTTATCCCAATTTATTTGGGGTCGGCGCAACATGTCTTTTTCTTCCATACTCCTCTATTAGTCGTCATGTCTGTAGTCACCACTTTTAACCCATATCCTCTTTCGCACAGTCCAACCATCGTTCATTTGGCCTTCACCTACTCTTATAGCCATCCACATCCATACACAAGGCATTTTTTTTTAAATTTGAATTTCCACCTAGATCATTATATTATTCACTTATTACTCACACAATAGAAGAAGAAAAAAAACTAGCTCACAAAGAATAACAGAGTTTCAGTAGCGTGTCTATAATTTAGAATGGCAGACCCCCAACAATAAAACAAAACATTCCTCTAGTATTTGTTCTCTTAAATCCACTAAAACAATAGTTAACAATATCAAGTGTTTTAAACTATGACATGATAATGGTTCGTTCTGTTTCGAACTCATAACCGCGCGTAACGCTGCGCGTCAGATTCCCACGGCGCCGAAGGTCGATCACGAGCCAATAGTTGCGAAATGTAATCATTCAGATGGATGTACGGAATGTTTGCTTTGTTCTTGTATGTTGGCTTGCTGGTTTGATCTATTGGGACAGGGTTTTAGCAATGTTTGACCTGATACTGTTAAGAAATTAAGAATCCAAATTAAAAAAAACGGCTTACCCGTGGCGCGTCCAATTAGCAGAAATTATGCATTTTAACTTGGCTAAAGTAATAACCGCCGCACGGGTCGATCCGTCAGGTTAAGCTACGCTTGCCGGGGTTGGTCCATGGATGGGTGAGCATCTTTACATACCGAGACTCCTCCGTGCCTCGGAAAGCACTTACCCCTTGGTAAGACTGGTTGTCAGACTTTCGGGCTTCTGACGACCCGTAACGACTGTCAAAGATCCACGATTGACAGCTGGGACCAATGACTTAATGTGTTTTCCGAGGCGAGGAGGAGTGTCTGTATGTAAAGATGGTCACCCATCCATGGACCAACCCCGGCAAGCGTAGCTTAAACTGATGAATCGACCCGAGCGGATAATATTACTTTAGCCACGAGCTCCTCGTGTTAGCGTGAACGCTAACAGAAAAGTAATTTCTCTCAAGCAACTTATCTGAAAGTCATTGACGGCCTGGAGCATTGGCAATACACAGTAGCAATGTTTTGGAGACCAACTCTCAACAATGAACGTCTGAGAACACAAATATTATTATCGTACTGTAATAAACTTCTCAAAGTGCGCAGCTGCCGTATTGTTGGAAGTTCTCGTAATGCACCCGTTACACAATTGAGTGCCGATCAGGTTTATAAATAACTGGCAGTATGTTTTATATCGACAGCTGCTTATCGTCAAGAAAAACGTTATTGATTATGAGACTTATGTTCTGACGATAAATTTTTAAAGCCTATATGGTGGTATTATCTAGATTAACTGTAAATAACAGCTGCACGGGTCGATCCACCAGGTAAAGCTACGCTGGCCGGGGTTGATCCATGGATGGGTGATCATATTTACATACCGAGACTCCTCCGTGCCTCGGAAAGCACGTTAAGCCGTTGGTCCCGGCTGTCAATCGTGGATCTTTGACAGTCGTTACGGGTCGTTTAAAGCCCGAAAGTCTGACAACCAGTCTTACCAAGGGGTATCGTATTACCCAGTTATTGGGTTGTGGAGGTCAGATAGGCTGTCGCCCCGTGTAAAATACTGGTATTCAGCTGCATCCGGTTAGACTGGAAGCCGACCCCAAGATAGTTGGGAAAAGGCGCGGGCAGATTTTTGGTTCTATATATGGTTGTATTGTATTGTATGACGGTCTGGTGTCTGGTCTGGCGTACAGGTGAGACAGGTTTGTTATTCGATCCTTCCCAGCTCATCAAGCCTCAAGGAAGGCCAGCAGCACCCTGGTGTTAGTGACTATCTCACAGAGTAACCTCCGTGAGTAGTAGTATAGTCACTAATACCGGGGTGCACCAGGGTAACCCTGGGTTTCCGAACTATTTTGGCCTGCATCTAACAACCAGTAGCAGATGAGTTCCTGTCTCGTCCTCCTCCTTGCAGGCTCTGCAGTGTGTTCTTTATGGTTTTAAGGCCAAGAAATTTCCAGTGGGGGTCAGAAGCAACCACTAAGGCGCATTTATACGACTTCTGATGGTTTTTAATTGAACATCCAAACGACTAGTCTTATTTCTTTGAAAAAAAAATATAGTTATGTTACTCTAGACAATTTCCTTCGTGATTTGATATGTGAATATTTGAAATTATATTTTTATAACATAGTGTAATTAATTTATAAAGTTATGTCTAACGCGGTAAAAAATTGAGAATTACTCAAAAACTATGAAGCGTATTTTTATGAAACTTTCACCATTTTAAATAAAATTTAATTATTTATATATGTTTTAGTTGTTGTTGTTGTTGTTGGTTGATGTTGTTTTTGTTGTGGTTGGTTGGTTTGTTTTTTGTTATTTGTATTTTATTAATAATACGTCTAATTTCGGACAGCGCTCCTTGATGGGCGAGTCCTATTACTGGGTGGACGTGCGACGCGTTACGTGAGTTCTGCACAGAACACGCAAGCTAACCACTAAAGGTCATTGGCAGTTAATAGCGCCTTAAGGGATGGTCTTACTTGTTCGCCTTTCCGCTAAGCGCGATTTTTTTTTATCATCACCGAGTCGATCTTCTTTCAGATCTGACATGGTCTTCTGATTTCAAGCCTAGATCGTAGTAACATATTATGAGTTCAAAATCATACCTGTTACACCAACTCACATGAACTTAGTAAACACGTAGGTATATAATGGCAGAGATATTTCCAAGAAGTCTTCATTGTCTAGCGAGCGTGCGCCCGCGCAGCTTCAAAACAATCATTAATCGGTTCGTGTGAATAGTTTAAATGTGTTTTAGTACTTGTAATGTGGGTGGAGATCACGCTTTTCCTTTACGTGCTAAGTTAATTTGGTATTTGGTGGCGCGGCTGACTAGATTCTGGCAACTTCTTCGCCCGTTTGATAGTCGGAAACTTTCCCAAGGGATCTTATAACTACAAGCGAAATATCTATATAACTATCTTATATCCTAATCCAGGACATGGTCTACCCGTGTACCAAGTTTCATTCAAATCCGTTCGACCGTTTAGGCCGATATTAATGTGTCATCTTAGGTGAAAGTTCAATCTTAGTATTATGGTTTAGTCATTGATAGCTTAAACTATTAAATCTACACGTAATGAGTTTATGAGACACGAATGTAATCTGTTCCTGACTCATAAACGAGTCACTGGGACTTTGAGGATAAGGTTAGATTACTTGTTTATGCACCTACGCCTTTTTGTTTTTGAGGTGGAAACTCATCAAATAACTTCTCCCGCTCTGGGTGGAGCGGGAGGGCGTGTCAGACTCTTACTGACTAAAACCCACCCCTGTTCCTTCTGTTGCCTGTGCCAGTGTCGCGTTGGCTCCTTCTAACACTCCCGCGACCCAGGTACATGATAATGTATTCCTTTTTTTTGTGGGGTGGGAAATCAACCAATGACATCTCCCGCTCTTTGTGTCAGACTCTTACTGACTAAAACCCACCCCTGTTCCTTCCCTGCCCTGAGTGCCCAGGGGCGCGGTAACTCTATTTCGAATTTATCCACAACCCTTGGGCAGGTGATAATGTATGCCTATAAGGTTTAGCTACTAAGGGCCGATTTCAGCAAAGAAACTAATCGCGATTAGTTTAAACTAAACTCGGTTCATGCGTTCAATCGAGATTAGAGCTTCATTTTCCGTTTCACTACTACAAACTAAATTAGTTTAAGCTTAGCGATGCGATTGCGATTTGATGAAACGCAAAATAAAGCTCTAATCTCGACTACACGTATGAACTTAGTTTAGTTTAAACTAATCGCGATTAGTTTCTTTGGTGTAATCGGCTCTAATTTAGGTATCATACCAACGCTTTCGTGGTTATCATAAAAGACTAAAATTCCAGTAACTGTCTTCGTCTTGAATAGTCATGCCTCATGGTGATTTAACCATCGCCTAGTTTCGATTTTTTGTTAGTTCTTCCATTTAAAACTCACTCCATTGCCCTCATCCTGATTTATTTGGGGTCCGCGCCACATGAATTCTTCTCCCAGACTTCCATAAAAACTGCAACGTTAATTATTCCTCACATAATAGATATCTAGGGCTGGAAAATCGGTCCTTAAATAAAATATTCATCCCACCGTGTCGCATCTCTATTCCCCTCTAATCATGCGCCAGCGCAGCCTCGCTACCGCGCATGCGTTGAAGCCTGCAATCACTAGCATCCAGTGCCAGCACCGCAGTTACTGTCGGGGTTACTGCCCTGATCTCCGCGGTAGGAGGAGGTTATGTTATTGCTAATATTTTATCTATTCGCCTGGGAGATGAATCTGTAAAACCGGCCAAGTGCGTTTCGTACTTTGTGCATTTAGGGTTCCGTACCAAATGTATTTTTGACTATTTGTATGGCTTTCGGTCAACTAGATGCTTATACTGTGAGAAGCACCAACCGCTTGTCTGTAAAACCTGCGTGACAGACGACGGACAGATAGGCAGATGGACAGACGGACACGTGAATGACAGCAAATTTTTTTTTCCGCGGGTTCACTCTCGTACCTTTGTCACAGAATCCGTTCATTTTCGGGATACAAGCTAAAAAAAAAAGCCTGAGGCACTAAGCGATAGTGTGGCTTAATAACAGTGTAAAAAAAAAAGTCGAATTCAGATCAGTGCTTCCAGAGATTATCTCATAAAACCAACATACTGTTTAGATTTGAAAAATAGATATACTCGTAGTTGTGTCGATAAAGGGGTGTTCACTGTTTTTCTCAAAATTCTGAATAAATCAAAGCACACAGCCTATTAAGATTTAAGTCAATCCATTACGATTTAACACCTCAAGGCCCTGCGTCGACGAGAGGCGACAGTGATCAGCACTGTCGTCGGGCCCGCCCTTATGGCGACGGCGGGGCCGGAGTAAAACCGTTCCTTATTAGTAATAATAGAGTTTTAAAGCGTGCGAAACTGCCGCCGCTTATGGCGACGGCGGGGCCTGACGACGGTGTTGATTGCTGTCGCCTCTCGTCGACGCAGGGCCTTGAGGTGTTAAACCCATCCAATCATAGTATCCCAAGAGGCTTGGTGGAGACTGGAGACCTTATAAGGAAACTCTCAAAATGACTTCTTATAAGTTACCTTACACAAAACGCTAACGATAAAAATCACAAGTAATCAATTACAAAATAAATCACTTTTTCCTCTTACTCAAAAATGTATATTAACAAGGAAAGTACCAAATTACTTCCAAAAATTCTAACCTTAACGACTCAAAGAGCAACATTTACACCCACATGACTTCGGAGATGCGTCATTTATATAACCATTTGCTTTTATGCCTACATCCCAAATTATTGTGTCGTCATTTAAATAATTATGCAACTTAAGTCAACATGAAATATGAGAATTAACAGGTGTTTCCACATTTTTGTTTACTTTACTCTTTAGTCAGTTCCAGTTAATTATGTAACAACTTATGAGAACTTTAAAAGCTTACCTCCGCGCCGTGAAATCTGACATTGTTCATGCACTTGATTAATATTTTTTAGTTATTTATTGGTGAGCTTGGGACTGCAGAAGGTACATTAAAGGGGTACACAGCCATTGGTGCCAATTCTCTTGTTCAATAACTAAAATTAGAGAATCGCTATCTTTTACTAAAAACGCAGTGCGAGAAATAGACGGCTATAGCTACGAACTAAGTTAGAGATGTCAAATTAGTTTACGCATTGCGCTTTACCGTGTTTTTAATCGACATAGTTTTACGTATGAAAATATTAGTTCAACTAAATTTGACAGCTCTAATTCACGTCCGTCTCTTTCTTGTTTTATTAGAGAGAAAAAGATAGGAATAGCCTAAATTAAGTTTAGTTTTTGCACAACATAATCGGCCCATTATGTAGTACCTTAATCTAGTTAATGAGTGCAGTACCTACTGTTCTTCTACTCTATTCATTAGGGAGCATCTTCATCAATTTTGTCCCCCCCTTTATTCCCAATTTTCCTTTATTAGTCGTCATCTCGTTAGTTACCGCATTTCAAGACATAATGTCCTAATTCACACAGTTAATCTTATAGCCATCCACATTAATTCTCATAGGCATCTCCTTCTTCATCATCGTCATTCCCTCACAGCTGAAGATCGCGTCTCCAAGCCATGCGGTCTCTACCAGGGACGCAGAAGTGTCTCCGAGGTCCTGGCACAAGCTTAAGTCATAAATTTTTGGGACAAGCCCGCCACACTATTCCCAAACCACTGTAACTTCTGTAAGCCAGAATCAACAGTGGCGACCACCCGAAAAAACGCCGAGGCAATGAAGCCCGACGAGTCCCAGAGAAACGATTAAACTATCTTGGGTCCCGCAACGAAATTAATCAGAGAAGAACAGTGGAAGAGCACTTTAGTCGGAAAGAGTATGGACACGAAGAGCGGGAGAAGTTATTTGATGACTTCCCACCCAAAAAAAAAGCCATGCGGTTTTTGACAGTGTGGACCGCTCGGTATATGCTGCCTCCTCCAGTCTTCATGATCTTATGCCATAGAACCGACCAGTCTGTCCCAACTCACGTAATCACTGCCCTCACCCCCGTCTCCCGTAATGACGGCAAGCCTGATAGGATTATAAATTAACAGGACCAAAAAAGGTGACTCTTGCGTCGCCGCGCGCGCCTCCCAAACGCTGTACCTTACGTCATTTGCATACGAGTCTCATGCGCACGCGCAACGGAAAGGAAAATGGCTTGGGAACCTTATTCGTTGCTAATTCACTTTCGATTGACAGGTGCGTGATGTAAACCTGTATTAGTAATATTTGCGTAGGTTTTTGCGTACAAATGGAGTGCTAATTAGTTGGCCATGCAACGGTTCGGTAATGTCCTTTTTAGAATCATGATACCGTAAAGTGACGAATGACGATGCCGTTAGATTTGTGTCACTGGGATTATTTTAATTAATTACAAATACGTATGATTGAAAAATACTTTCTACTTTTCCTTTTTAGTTTTGTTAATTAGTTCAAGCCTGTTACGGGAGAATCATAAATAATACACACTTGGCTGAGATCTGTAAATTTTCTGAATTCTTAATATCTTATTGTTTTTATTTTCCTGATGAGCCAGCTCGACCTTCACTTCGATGGAAAGCGATTAATGAGATCTACGATGGAACGAGCAAACTCAGAATTTGCCTGCTCAATTTTTCTTTTACTTTATTTATCACATGAAAGATTTTCAATTCCACATCCTACGCTAAAAGCCAATGTTATGGTTACCGACATAATATGACAACATATATTTAAATATAAACACACCACTTATAACGAACACCGCAAAATTGATATTTTAATTCAATTGATACGGCGCTCATTAAAAATTACACACTCTATCTGGAGAATGTCCCATTTACATCGATTTAATTTCCAAGTTGGATGCGGTCCTAAAAGAAAACGATGACTCCATCCGTTGTCTTTTGCAGAAAGATAGTAAAAGAACAGTCTATTTTATTTATAGTATTTTATTAATTTTACTAGAGACATGTTTCATACATAGCATGAATTGGATTGAAGTTTATTTATTTAGTCTACCTTTTGACTCATCGACGATCTTTTTAGCCGACTTCGAAAAAGGAGGAGGTTCTGTGTTCGACTGTATGTATGTTTTTTTTTTTAATGTATATCCACCTATTTCTCTGTCAGTTGTTGATCGATTTTCAAAATTCTTTTTATTCCCATATACTCCCGAGGTGGTCCCATATAGCCGCTTCAGCGCTTTTTGAAAAACTGAACAAAAACGAAAAATACGTATACATGACGTTTTGGTTTTCTCCAATTACGATTATGTTTAAATTCCACGTTCCATTTTATTGGGGTTTTTAGCTCTGGGGTATAACAACTAAAAAGTGAAAAATAAAAAACTTTTTTACAAAAAAAAAACAACCGACTTCCAAAAAAGAAAATAGACTAAAAATTTAAAATTAACTTTAATTTCGGCAGTCGGTGTCAAAAAACGAAGAAATAAAATACAAACACCGACTTCCGAAATTAAAGTAATTTATTTTTTGTGTATTTTCTTTTTTGAAAGTCGGTTGTTTTTTTTCCACTCACATCACTAACTATAAAGATTACATTAAAGTCTTCCAGGTAATATTTACTCTATTAACTGTAATTCCAAACGGGCAGCGCCGTAGGCTCTGGTTGTATAATTTTTTCCACACGTACAGTGTGGTGGGAGCGACGAAGGATCGAGTTCCTACTCCATACTTAGTTTTTTTGGTCCTTCGGTACTTGCGGTTTGCAAAGGAAGTTTCGTGTTCTGCCTTGATAGTGTTGCCATAGTTATTTAATGTAAGACGTAACGAGTTTTTACTTACTTGTTTTTTTTTTAATAAATCAATTATAAAAAACACAAAATAATGACTTAAATGATCTCCTTATTGTCACGTAATCGCGTTGGATCTACCCAATTTTGTACATGTTGTTAAAAAAGAGACTTAAAAAGTTTCTAAAACTGTAATAAGGAACAAACTTAATAACATTCAGTAATCAATTAATTTTTCTTAATAATGGTAGAAATTGTAGATTCTACTTTACATCCTTTCTTTCAAAACTCTTATAAACCTGGCAACACTAGCCGATCCTCCCAAGCTTTTAACGTACAAGCTACAGGATCTGCGGTTTTTGATATGGATTACGGTTCCCATGTCGTTAGTGATCGGTCTTTTTAATTTTTATTTTAACCCTCTACAATCTTCATAAAGTCACACGGGGTTTTTCTGGTGTGTAATCCGATGGTGAAGCTTTTAATGTTTTTCTTAGAAACATTATTTCTTAGGAACTTAGGACCAGCCCACGCAATACTGTTACATTGACTGTTTCAAATTCTGTGAATTGATTTTGGAATTCTCAATTCAAATTGAGTTTATTTTTTTTTTGTAGGTAAAATGATTCTGTGTTCAAATATTGGTTTTGCTAAGCCGTGAAGGTCGCCAGTGCCAAATATTTGTTGGCCATTAAAAATATTGACTCATGTGGAATTTTATTGATGAATAAACTTTTTTTTGTTATAATTATTTCATTTTTTAGGCAGTAGTCAATTGACCCCTCTTTCGTACTCCCTCTGGTTTAGTGTTCGTAAACGCTATTGCTGAGTATGATGTCCCCGGGTTCAATGTCCGGGTCGGGCAATGTGTTGTTGAGTTTTACCATCTGGAATTTCTTAGATAGTCGGTGTCTGAATTTGTTCCCGGTTGATGGCAATAGACTTCGGCTATTACAAATGTACTACACCCTTGTTACATATCAATCTGCCTAGCCTTTTCCCAACTATCTTGGGGTCGGCTTTCAGTCTAACCGGATGCAGCTGAATACCAGTATTTTACATGGAGCGACTGCCTAGCTAACCTCCACAACCCAGTTACTGGGTAATACGATACCCTTTGGTAAGACTGGTTGTCAGACTTGTTATTTAAGTTTATGTAATAATAAATAATATTAAATACTTTGCCAACTATTGTATAAATTCAAGTTCTGCAAACATAACAGACAGATTTGTTGCTAGGGAGATTGTTGTTAAATTAAATAAAATAAATGTTGTTAAATCAAATTCAATAAATTAAATAATGAATAAGTGGCCACTTCTTTTCAACAGCTAAAACAATAGGAAGCACCACTTCGGTCTACACTGAGCGGGCGTTTTCGGGGACTGTCTAGTATGTAGAACTTTGACTTTTAAAAAGTGTTGCACCTAACTCTTGATTTTGATTTTGTGGAATACAGCCATGATTTTATGTCTGTTTTATACTCTCGTCCTTTCTAAACCTTCCAGCTTGATAGTCGCGATCTATCATAGTTAAGAAACAGAATCAATTGCAATTTCAATATCAGCGCAAGATCATTAACCTAACACATCGATTTATCTTTACGAAACAGCCCAACAAATCACGCATACATTGAAATGATCAATCTTGCCTAGTGATAAATGATAATTATGGCGAGGTTCATAGTGCAAGGGTGCGCGGGCGCAGTGCGTGAATCGGCGCGTGCGCCGGTCACGGAGAGCTCGATATTATTAGTTATATTGTTTGTTATGTAATGTTGGTTTTTGAGTCTGTGGTTGGTTAAAAAAGTAAATTAGACCGCAGAGAGAGTGTTTGTTTGTGGTTGGTATGTGAGGTTGTTATGTTGGGTATATGCTTTTTTTTATAGGTTGGGAAATCATCAAATAACTTCTCCCGGAGTGGGAGGGCGTGTGACTCTTACTGACTAAAACCCACCAGTGTTTCTTCAGTTGCTTTAAAACGTTGCCCCTCACCAGAAATTACTCCTGTATCGTGGGTGCTTTTACAAACATGCAAACTCACTTACACAAGACACCCAGACCCGGAACAACTATCTGCAGATCATACAAATGTTTGTTCCGTGTGGGAATCGAACCCGCGACACGCAGCGCAGCAGCCGATCACTCAACCACTGCGCCAACCGTGCCGTCGAGTTTCATGCAAACAAGGAGCAAGTATAATAATTAAAAAACTGGCCAAGTGCGTGTCGGACTTCACACATTTAGGGTTCCGTACCATATGAGGGAAATCGATATTTTGGTATTTGTTAGTAAAATATCATCATCCGCCTTTTTAATGTCCTCACTGCTGGGGCACAGATCTCCTCTCTGTGAGAGGGTGTGGGCCATAATCCACCACGCGGGCCCAATGTCTTCGAATTTTCGGTTCTAGGACATGCCGGTTTCGTGGTAGGTAGTGGTGACGACATAATTTACACAAAGTAAAACTCCTGCCTGAGTTTGAACTCACTACCTACAACTTGTAAGTCGCGGCCAATACCACTGGGCCACCACTGCTCAAAAATGTAAAATATACGTATTAATAAAAATTATCACCAAATTTCAAGTTCATAGGTTAAAAAATTCTTCGGAACAAAATTTTGTGACAGACGACGAACAGACTGACAGAAGGACACGTGAGTGACAGCAATAGGGCTCCGTTTGGACCCTTCGGTTACAGAACCCTAATAAAAACTACGAGGACCATAATATGCAATTGCACATTTCAAATTAGATTAATCATGAGCAGCAGTTGGATCACGACCTCACGACACTTTGCCAATTACATACGCTGATGAACAGATAAGACGCGCACACGCAGACCT
The DNA here is from genome assembly GCA_951329385.1 of Polia nebulosa. Classification (NCBI taxonomy): domain Eukaryota; kingdom Metazoa; phylum Arthropoda; class Insecta; order Lepidoptera; family Noctuidae; genus Polia; species Polia nebulosa. The sequence goes on from OX589597.1 coordinate 30,441,792, forward strand.
TGGCTAGTTCATGCTCCATTTTTCAGCATCTGTGATGCGATCATCAGTCATGCATAACATAAAATTAACGGCTTTATTTACTCTAGCTGTAATGTCATTTGCGCAAGTTTGAGCTAGAATAAGGAAAAGTGTACTTGACGTAGGTACTTGAGGTTGTCAAATTGTCGTACTTTTTTTTGAAGTTATACTTACTTCTTTTGGCGCGTTAGGGAAAAATGATGAGAGTAATTTTGTATGATGCGCGCGCACACCGTCAAAATACCTGAAGTTAGCTATGGTCTGTGGTTCATGAAGAATGATGGTTTTCCTTTTGTAAACTTTGTGACAGTTTGGTTTTTTATCTTGTTACGCCAAAGAAGTATAACTTCTTACGTGCGTACATAAGTACACACACACTTTTTTTATCGTTTATGGGCACGCGTTTGGCCGCTATCTCACCTGATGGTAAGCGATGATGAGGTCGAAGATGGAGCACGCTTACCTAGAAGTAAGCTCCATCAATGAATTAAAAGTTCTTAATTTGTGAAAACTAAAGGATTGCTTTTGATAGGACAGTAGGTACCTACCTACAATACTCCGTGGTGAACAATGTTGTTCTTGCAATATTTTCACTCCACCACCATTTGCTCTTGACCCACGTTAGAAAAAAACAGTTTGAATGAAAAAAAACCGGCCAAGTGTGAGTCGGACTCGCGCATCAAGGGTTCCGTACCATCATAATTATAAAATTATACGCGTCTACTTGTTGCATTATTAAGATCGAGCAAAAAAACCAAAAAAAAACACGTTTCTAGTACAGCCCCCTTAAATTTCAAATTAATTTTTATTATTTGTTTTTATAGCGGCAACAGAAGTACACATTCTGTGAACATTTTAAACTGTCTACCTATTACGGATTATGAGATACAGTCCGCTGACAGACAGACGGACGGACAGTAGAGGCTTAGTAATAGGCTCCCGTCCTCCTCTTAGTTACCCTTCGGGTACTGAACCCTAAAAACGTGTTGCGCCGACCTTGAGCCTGCAGAAAAGCTCCCTGCCACCAACTGCCGTGGCCCACCTAGAAATCTCTAAACCGACTACGAAGGCAGGAGGGCTGCTTGCAGGCACAACTTAGTCCAGTGATGGTAGGTACTCCAATGAGCCACAATGCGATTGCGGAGCGCCGTCCCAAACAATGTCCCAACTCTTGTCATACCCACTGTGGAAAGACATCTGTACTTTAAAGACCTTTACGAGGCTAATGCTATCGACATGGCTGAGTTTTGTCCAAAAGGGATTTAATTTTGCAATCATCGATTTGAAGAAAATTCGACACACATTTTCTTTAAGCTCCCTCTTCGTCTTCACCCATCCACATTTATATTCATAACTAATCCAGTCCACCAGAAAAATTAGGGATGGCGCCTACGAGCAACTTAGTTTCCCAGCAATTTTTTTTGTCTTTGTCGCTGTCTTTCGAGATTTGGACGATACGCACACGGGAGCGCCAGCAACGCGACTTTTTTGTAAATAAATCTGAGAATATTTAAAAAAAAAAACTTTTTTTGAGCGGCAGCTTTTGCCGTAATGCGACAAAAAAGTCTCGGGAGGCTGTCGCGTCGCTACATGCGCGCACTTTCATACAAGCCCACAGACTCGATGTCATCATTCTCCTGCCCTTATCCCAATTTATTTGGGGTCGGCGCAACATGTCTTTTTCTTCCATACTCCTCTATTAGTAGTCATCTCTGTAGTCACCCCCTTTTTACCCATATCCTCTTTCACACAGTCCAACCATCGTTTCTTTGGCCTTCCCCTACTTACTTACACTTATTGCCATCCACATCCATACACAAGACTTTCCTCACGACATTTTCTTCATTCTTCCGCATCACATGCCCATACCACGACAACCGATTTCCACACAACTTTTCAGTCAGCGGTGCCACTTTCAGACTTCCTCTTATATACTCATTCCTAATTCTATCCATGCGCGTAACACCACACATCGTTCTTAGCATTCTCATCTCAGCTACATGCAATTGCTTTACAAACCCACAGACTCGATGTGAGAGACAAAATAGTTGCGGAGATATAAGTTGCTCGTGTGCGCTATCACTTAGTGGGTGTAAACTAAAACATTACGATCTTTCATACTAGCGATCATTAAAGTGTCACACATTGCTCCAATGGTTTCATAACTACGATTACATGATACAATCATTACAGAGAAACATCATCTATTCGAAATGTTGAGTGTCTCTAGCCTAAACCAAATGTAATCTACTTCGGATGGTAATGAGTGTTGTGCGTTTGCTTGCTCTGTTTAGCAACAGACGCACGATGTCAACTGCCTGACGAAATATCACGGTCGCAAGCTATTGGCAATAATATGTGCTGCTATTCAGGTATTGGAGTTGCCAAACAGAAGCATTGAATTTATTTGGCTATTTTCTTTACATTGTCTAGTGACAATTTATTGTGTTAGCCTTGGTATGGCTGCAAATGAAGTGTTATTGTCGAAATTATTTGCATTGTCTTGATATTCCAAAACTGTCTCGTAGGACCATTTCGGGTGTCCGTTAATGATTCTCGATACAGTTTTCATCAAAATGCAGATAGGTAGATATTTGGGACTATGAATGTTGAGACTGTACTGCTAAAGATGAAATTATTTGCATTGTCTTGATATACCACTACTGTCTCGTAGGACCATTTTGATGGACGTGAAGGAATAACTTTAATGATTCCCGATATAGTTTTTATTTAAATGCTTAAAGGTAGATATTTGGCAGTAATGAATATATAGATGTTTAGATAAGAATGTTGAGAGTGTACTGCTAAAGATCAAATTGACGGTTTTGTGATGAATGAAATAAAAGGGAGTAATCTCATATGTTCCAAGGTGGAACGATGACCTGGTGAGGATTGCGGGAATCCGTTGGATGCGAGACCAGTGTCTCAGTGTCAGTGACTAGTTGCCTATGTCCAACAGTGGATGTTTACGCTGGAATGATGATGATGATAATGATCTCATACATCAATGATCGCAAAATCTAGCCTTTTCATTTATTATTTACCATTTTTACATTTTACTTCCTGCTTATCCGCAGTTGTTTCATCCAGTTCACTTACCGCCTTCACTTTTATGCCCCGACCATATTTTTTGTCGTCTGTCACGCTCTTCGGACAGGACCCTCTGATATTATCTAATGGACATTCCTCAGCCGCTCCTGTATCATTTTTTATTTGAGCATGACTGATGACGACTTCATTTTTATCTTTTTTGGTTACCGTCCAAGGATTGTGGGGTATGTCTTGAGATTTTGGTAAAGGGATGTTAGTTTTTTTTGGTTGAAGACTTTTCGGTTGCCATATCTAGTTCTGAAAGGAGGGTTTAAGAGATAATGTTTACTTCTGTTAAACATGTTTGCTATTTTAAATCTAGTCTTCTAATTATTTATCTTTTTTGTTTCAGGTAATTTTGACATCATCACGCCGCTAAGAAACTTAAAGCGAGACACGAGAGGAGAGCAGATCAGTATTATCTTAATTCAAAAAGCTATGTCAAGTAAAAAAATCGTCTAAACAGTACATAAAAATGTTGTTAAGTCAACCACACTTTTGTAAGCTTTTCTGATATTTTCCTCCTCATAAAACAAGGAATTCCATCCTCTTAGACGTTATTCTTTATCAGCAATACCTCAGAAATATCCTTTAAAAATTCGAAACATGTTTTTTCACACACCTGGAACCAAACCTGTCGACGGCACGCGCCTATCAAAACACTTCCAAACCTAGATACCAAAGGAATGTTTACTCCGATTCCCAAAAATATTGGACATCACAATCTACCCTTAAACGTTCGGATCCTTTTAAAGGTATTATCATAGTCATTAGATGAGAAAAAAGTGGGCGGTGAAGATGGGCCACATTTGGACACGCCGTGAGCCTCTAAACCGGTGAACACGTCTACAGGTGCTCTCCTTATAAGCCCGACCGTGTAATTATAAAATCAGGATGGGCGCTCTGTCGAATGGGATGGAGGAAATTATTTTTATGATTTTCTTTTTACATTTCATGGGTGTTAGAAGCCCATAATTTGGAGTGCGTTCACCTAAGACCGATCCTGGGAGGCCTCACTGGACTATTTTCGTTTATTCGTGAGATAAAGTGTATGGTCTATGTTTTTATTGCGATGAGACGATTACTTTGGTCGTTACATTTATTAATCTTCAAGTATGATACTAAAAAATGTGGAGGACTAAGAATTATAAGAATAAAAGCGAGCGCGATACGTGAAGGCAGTCCATCTTCTCAGCAGACCTTCTTTGAATAAAGCGCGAAGATTGTATCAAAGGACTGTAATTAAGTATTCGCAGCCATTCTCTTACGCTAAATTATTATTTCGTATATTTATTTTTACACATATTATTTACATTTTTAAATATTTTTAAAAGAAAACATATAAAAAAACATTTAAAAATATAAAAATAGTAGTCCACCGGTATCGGGAGCAGGGTCCAAGCTACCGGTGGTTAGGGCTCCAGAGACAGGAACCTCCTCACAATGCGAGCCGTATCAAGGAGTACTGCCTTCTGAATCAGGCCCTTGATCCAACCGCGCAACGACAGCTTCGACAGGTGGTCGTCGAAGCTTTTAGCCATCAGGCCATTGGCGGTAACGACTATCGGCACAATGACAGCCGAGTCCACATTCCACATATCGACAACCTGGTGTGCCAAGTCAAGATATTTAATTTGTTTCTCTTTCTCAGCTTTCACGAGGTTCTCGTCATGTGGGATGGTGACATCGATTATCATTGTGCGGCGCGCTAATCAGTCTATCACCACTATATCCGGCTTATTGGCAACAATAGTCCTGTCAGTGATGATAGACCGATCCCAGTACAACGTGACATGGTCATTTTCGAGAACTGGGTCTGGTAATTATTATTATTATTATTATTTGGAAAAAACATGGACTGTTTCTTAGCACTTTGGCTAGTTTTAAGCTACATTAACGGGCCATGCCAAGTCAATGTAGCGTGTGGTGAGTACACTAAGCTGTAGAGTGTATGTTCTTTATTATTAACTCGACCGGATTAATGTGTCTCGTCCCGACAACCCCTGTTTACCTTCAACCCGTCACACTGTTTTGTTTCAAACCGACACCAACATGCCTTTTCACTTCAAACACTTCAATCTCACCAAAAAACACATCTAACTTCGTCCCGAGCGAAGAGCTCGACAACTGCAAACACAAACTTGTCCAAACAGCTATTTAAATCCTGCCCAAAAAGTAAACAACGTCCAGGAACGTAGTACGGACTCTTTTTTGGGAGTCCATTCGTATCTTGATTGATGGCGCGGACTCATCTCGGGGGCCAGGCTTTAATGGACTTCTGACATTGATTTAATAAAAACCCTTCATTACGGCATCAAAGTCCGGGGTCAGCCAGAGAGCCAGCCAGCCAGCACGCAATGTATGTACTCGCACGTTAATTATTTGAAACCGAGCTCACGTTTGTGGTTTGTACTTAGCAATTAATGTACGCTCGAAATTGGCTTTCTCTTGTAATCACATAGTTTGCTTTTGTAATTGATTAATTGGTTTAAAAGTTGAGAGCTCGTTTTAGGGAGATTGTAACTGTTTCTTATTTGCTTAACTAGCGAGACCATCGACCTTCTTCAGATTGTTGAGACCCTCCCTGATCCCGAATGCCTTTCTTGACATTTGCTGTGTATTGCGATGTTAAATACTTCGAACCCGGATATTGTTTCACTTGACAACGATACTCTCACTGCAATACTTGTACTAGTCGTAGCGAACAAGCTTGGAACACAGAAATTATTTCTTTATCTTTTTTAATTATCTCGAATGTGTCATCGCACATCCCTTCCCGTAACGAGATCGCTTTGTTCTTATTAACAGCACAATTAGCTTATCTTACTCGAACACTTACAGTACCAGTTCCAGCCTCACCTGATAGACTCGTCTGCAGATAAAACTTAATAAGTGAGCTGCAGGACATCGGCGCGAGACGAGACGAATTCGCAGTATGTATCGTAAAAACAGGATTGTCTGAATTCTGCTCATTTATAAGGACCACCTTGAGGTCCAATAAAAACAAGTCGCCCCTAAGGTCAATGCACAATTAGATGCCTCCGAACTGATGAGAGCAATCACTCACGACGTCAACTGAAATATTTGGCAGTCGCGGACGTTGAGATATACGGATGGTAATGAGAACATTTTTGTTAGTTGATAAATAACTGCAAAAAACGTGCGGAATGACCCCTGAGGTGTCCGAGTGGCTCCGGTTGATGGCTGAAGATTAAGCATCTGAGTAATACTATGTCTAATACGATGAGATATGCTTTCAAACATAAACTTTTTGTGCGTTCAACTGCGAAAAGAAGACGTCTCTTAAAATGTAACTGTTCCTCATAACACAAAAAGAACAAAACTTGAAACGTTTTACTACAGAGTAGTAGCTGTCCAGTATCATTTAGTAATTCCGCAAGCGAAACCACAGCAAAAACAGGACACGTGCGCTTGCGCAGCGATGCGCCCATAAAACCTTTTTGCTCCCCCATCTTGATGGATAAAAAATTCGGTAGGGCCGTTAATAACATCTTTTTTTCTTGTTTCGGCTACCGAAATAATGGGTTCCTTCGCACTTCGAATTGGACCCCAATTTGAATTCGTCTTTCGACGAGTTTTCGCGTTATTCCGTTTTGTTTTTTTCTTGAACACCGTTCTTGGAAACTTCAGGTTAATTTGACGGTTCGGTTATGGAAATATTTGAGTTGTAGCGAGTGTTGAGATCAAATAAACGCATGTTGGTCTTCTTTGATGTGTGGCGTATCTTATTTGCATGGAAACAGGGTGTCGCCAGAAAAGCAAATTGATTTTAAGCGACATTACGTATGCGAGGCTTTTGATGTGCTCGTGTTATGTTATTTTCCGCCCACTGTGATACACAAAGATTTTACTGCAGTAATTTCTTTGTTGTTTTAAGTTTAATTACTGCAACTGAACTTCAAACAAGCCGTAGTAAAATTAGAGGTGTTTTACCCGAAAATGGAATACAAACTGTGCCGACAAGTTAAAAACCCGTTTTTCTTTGTAATGTGCCTCGAATGTTTTATGTTATTGCTCCATAATCCTTTATTGTTTCAACAAACACCATGATTAGTCCTCTTAAGTGTACGAGTTTGGACGTAGAAACTTTTAACAAATATAAAGCACTAAACCACATATTACGTAGCATTCTTTTATACAGAACTACTTTACTCTGAACACTTACAATTAACAGGTTGGTTACAATATACAGGGTGTAAAAGACACATCACAAAGCCGTTAACTACGTAGGTATACTGTACGTCTAATAAGGTAGCTTTGCGCAAAAATTATTGCTGGGAAACGACTTTTATTTTTAGGTATGAAAAATAAAACTATTTTTTATTGCGCGCAATGTAACGCGAACCCAGGCAAGTAGAGTTAAACCCCGCCCCTTCGCTCTAAGCCACGTAGGTACTTGTCGGATACGTTGGATATTCATTACGTTTTGTAACTGCAAATGCATAATTTCGAAAACAAAAATCAAAAATTCAGATTCTGAAATTGAGTTACCGCACCCCTGGGCACTCAGGCAGGGAAGGAACAGGGGTGGGTTTTAGACAGTAAGAGTCCCGCTCCACCCAGAGCGGGAGAAGTCATTGGATGATTTCCCAAACCCCAAAAAAAAAAACGTAATGTTTGTTTGGAAAAAAGTTTAGTAATTACACCTGGAATTAAGTTTAGTAAAAAAGTAAAAAAAAAAATATTGCGACTTTGACCTTCAATATACCCAGAACCAGTGGATTCACAGGTAAGGCCTAGTGGAAAAAAAATATCCAATTAAAGTCTTCCGGCTTCGGAAACTGTCTTTTTACACCCGATATTTATCCAGGAACGAAACGCTTTTAAAAGGTCGGAATTGCATGGTTTGATTCTGCCAAGCCCTTTCCATCATCGCACCACTAGACGGACGGCGATGCGCCACCGGTACATGGTGGACATCCCCCCCACACGCACAGAACGTTTTGGGAACACATTCATTGTGCGTACAGCTAAGGAGTGGAATTCCCTGCCAGGGTCTGTGTTTTCTGATAGCTACAACCTGGAAGTCTTTAAGTCAAGAGTGAATAGGTTACTTCTAGGCAAACGTGCTCCATCGTCGACCACATCATCGCTTACCATCAGGTGAGATAGCGGTCAAACGCGAGCCTATAAATGATACTAAGATCACCAGCATTTTCCATGTCTCCTATCACTTAACTCAGCAAAGAATCCGAAATCTCAGGATTACTTATGTAACAGCAGAACCAGAGAAATCAAAACGATTTCTACAATACTGATTAGTATTCTATTGCTGTTAGTCGATATCTCGGATAGAGGCGACTGTTCTTATGCCATTAGATTATGAAATGCAAATGTGAGTAGATTGGTTTCACTTACATCAGCTAAGCTATCGGCGACAAAATTTTCTTGTTACATTTTCTTTCTTTCGGAACTAAAATGAACATAACATAGCATATAGCATGAGTCCCCACTGGTGGGACACAGGCTTCCTCTCTGTGAGAGGGTGTGGACCGTAATCCACCACGCGGACCCAATACGGGTTGGTGGATGTCGCATTAAAGTAAAACTTTTTTACGCACGCTTGACTTGGTGAATGCGTGACGAGAGCGTTACGAAAAGTGTGATCGGGCGAGGCGAACGGAAGAGAGGGAGCCAAAGAAGTTTTACTTCAGTCATGTGGTCTAAGGCACACTCGTTTTTTTTTTGTTCTAGGACATGTCGGTTTCCTCACGAGATAACAGAACAGTGGTGATGAAAAAATTTACACAAAGAATGCGCCTGGCTAAGTTCAAACCCACGATCACCCACGACCTACAAACTTGTAAGTCGCGGCCGTTACCACTGGGCAACCACTTTTCTACTTTTTTTTGGTTTTTAGGGTCGGAAGTCATCAAATAACTTCGCCCGCTCTAGAGCGGGCGAAGTTATTTGATGACCTAGGTGGAGCGGGAGGGTGTGTCAGATTTTTACTCACTAAAACTCACCCCTGTTCCTTCCTTGCCTGAGTGCCCAGAGGTGGCGACCCCTTGGCATGCATACATCGGGCTTGACGGGCCCCGTCCTGATTGCTGACATCTCTGAGGCGCGCGTGGAACACTACGCGCCGTCGTCGACTCTCGGGCCTGGTGCTGATCGGACGGCGAGCTACCCATTACTCGCCGTCCGCAGGCCCGGGACCACTGCACTATTGGGCCTCCACTGCTCTACTCTGCTCTGAAGCCGATTAAAAAAATAAAAATATTAATCGCGTGCGCAAGCGTGCCCAGCTGGTTCCTCGCTGGTCATTGGGCAACGGTTACCGGTAACGAACGGTTACTAATACTTTTATATAAGCAGTCAATTAGTTAACTAATAGTATAATGGGCAACCGTTGAAGCAGTTTATTTTAATTATTTTCGATTGGTTTTTTAAGTGTTTAAGTTATGGCGACATGTTTTTAATGGTTTGCTTAAGAAACTGTTTGACTTTGTTATTGAAACTGTGTGTAGTGGAGGATTTCATGAAGGTCCACCAGGTAGGCACCAGGCAGGTGATGAATATTTCATCACCATCAAATAATGTTACATTATTGTTTTATTAATATGTAGTTCACCCGAATGAAGGTTCTAAATTATGCCAGGGGAACGTACTCACGGGATAAAAATTGCTATTTCAGAACATGATCTAGTTTAGCCGTTAAGACGTGAAATGGTAAGAGACAGACAAAGTTACTTTCACATGAGTATGGACATGATTTATGAATTTTTCAATTGACGTTTAAGTCCCATTAATTTCATCAGCAATTCGGTTATCACATATATTTCATCACCTCTACCTGCTGTAGGTACCAAGGTACCATACAGCCCTCAGTAAAAGTCTGACACGCTCTCCCGCTCCACCCAGAGCGGGAGAAGTCATTGGATGATTCCCACCTCCCACAAAAAAGGGTGGAGCGGGAGAGTGTCAGACTCTTACTGACTAAAACCCACCGGTGTTCCTTCCTACCTGAGTGCCCAGGGGAGCGGTAACTCTGTTACGAATTTATCCGTTATCCCTAGGCATGCAGGCACCGGCCATGATGGCCCCGTCAGTGGTGGCTGACAATCATCTATTTGAGGCGCGCGTGGAACACTACGCGCCGTCGACTCACGGGCCTGGTGATCCTCAAAAAAAATTGTCGTTGCCTACCTAACATTAAAATAATTAGAACCAGTTCATTCTTTAGGTCACACCCCAACAGCTTTTCTAGAAGTCTTGGAACAATAGCCAATTCCCTTAATTTGACGCCCAAATCGATTCCACTATTCAATTGTTTCGCTAATTATTATCAATCAACTAATTTGCCCCAACTCTGTTCCAGAGTTCATTGTCACTGTAGAATGTTATTGTTAATTTTTTGCGGACTTCATTGTGTATATGGTGATTTAGTTTTGTGCTGTCATTACCAGGCAGGTTGGCAGGTCTCGGGTCATCTGCCTCTGTTTGACAAAAAACCCGTGCCATGCCTGGTTCAAATTTTTTATGCTTATTTTGGCTATGTCACCGGTTATTTGAAAATACCCTAATGGTACATTTTGCAACATAAAAATCCTTTGTCATAATCATGTTAAAAAATGTTGCTCTACCAAAAATAACTTTGGTGTGGACTCACCATAAGATTGTAAAAAAACCTTGTAAGAGTGTAAACTCTACCAAACACAATAAATCTCATCCAAATTCGATAATGTACAATGTATTGGAGTCCATCTAAAATAAAAAGTATACAATTTTACGTGTTTTATTTTTTTATGAATAACCGGTGTTCGACAGATATACGCCAAAGGCTGCCCGGATAGAGCCTTGCTTAGTCTATAAAAGGATATAGACAGTGTCAAAAGCCCGCAATCTGAAGTACCAGAATGAGAAGCCGGTTTGTGTCTGTACACGCGAAATAAGCTCACACAGACAAAATGAGAAGCCGAAACGTCATCGTTACGTTCGTCATGGGCACTCACACATTTTAACGATCCCGCTTCATTTAATGGCCAATGACGTTGCGTCTATAACCTTTCATAGTCTAAGGAGCCTTGTTCATTTCTTCATGTTGATATATTACAAAATTAAATAATTTCACTATTCATCTGTAGGTATGTCATTTGTTCTTACTTTCTTCTCCTCATTTTCACTGGCGTTCCTAGGATAGTTGTTCTGTCTGACCATGACGGGTCGGTTTTGGATGTGTGTGTCGGTTCATGTACACTTTTTTTCAGGTGTGCGTATGCTCGAAACGCTCGGTGTCATGGAAAATAGCTTACGAAAACGATGTGCTCGTGAATCTACACACAGACCCTGCCTTCGTGGAACAAAATATCTATACTAGTACTAAGCAGACTTAACTAATTCCTAACTATTGTATTTACACTAAGAAGTGGGGACGGGCGGGCGTTTTCTGCGGCCTGCCTTTATGTAGAACTACGATTTTTCAAAAGAGTTGGCTCTCAACCTGGTAATAAATGACTTTGATTGTAACACTTCCATCAAGCAGCCACACAATTATTATGTCGTATCCACATAAATAAAGACATGTGAACTGTCAACTCTGACACATGTACTCCTTTAACCTTTAATCAATCGTATTTAATGTTATTCGCAATTACGTATTTCGTTCGTTCAGAATAAGCCCACCTACATCTGACATTTGTTTTTAGAGGCACACCAATAATTCCCATAATTAGACGCGGCCTTTGTACCAGAGACAATAGGAGTAAACTTTTTAATCAATCACGTGTTGCAAGGGTCGGCCATGTTAGTTTTGGCAGCTTGTGCAAGCGAACCGATTGTGTTATGCGTGTAAGTTTTAGCAAACGACCTATATAGGGCTGTCGTTAAATGTGTTAGATGCTTAATATATTTTTATAACTAGCTTTTATTTAATGTTCGTATGTAAGGCTAGCCGCTGATTTGTGATTTTTTGTCGCGTGATTTTTGTCACTGTCACCTACTGTCACCCACAATGCACCCACTTTAAAAGTGACTGGGCAACAAAACGCGCTCAATCTTGAAATGGATTTCGTACAGATTGCTGTAATAAGTACTCTTGAAATAAGAAGAAGAAAAATGAAACGAAAAAACGCTACTGGGTGCATCCCATATTTTACACTCTAAATTCTAAACTACGTCAGTCTCCTTCAAAATTCAGTCACCTAGGAACTATTTGTCACCGTATTGTCACGTCACCATGATCAGCGCACTCCCATGTATCTTCATAGCACTCGACTGGGTAACAAAAAGTCACGGTGACAAAAATCACAAGTCAGCGGCTAGCTTAAGTTGTCCGCTTCTTTGCAAATTATTTTACCACCACTTGTTGGTTGCCGATAAAGCTGAAATATGGCATACCTACTTATGTAAGTCCAGTGACAATGCAACATTATGATACCATCGAGCTGATCTGATGATGGCGCCCGGATGTAGGGACTGGAACTCCTTGATCGCAAATGTACGACACTTGAATTTGGGCTAGTAGGTATGCCTTGCTATCATTGTGTGCTTTCCATTTCACAAGATGACGAGGGTCTAAAGCTTGTTTAAAATAATCCTTTTAATTTATATTAGCAAAAAATAATTATCAAAAAAAAAATACCTACCTACCACCAGTAACCACACCGAGAAAAAAAACCGTATTAAAATGTATAACAATATTATTTATTTTTTGGAACCTTACAAAATCGATACCATTGTATATCTTAACAAACACGAGATAATTACTCACATAATTAGTGTTATTTGAGTCTGATTCGACTTAATTAGTTCTCGAGACAAATGGTTCAGTTAAAACACCGTCAGTACAACAGTTAGTAGTAATGATAGAAGTTATTATGAAATATTATGGTCTAATTAGAAAGGTTCATGTGTTACCAAACCGTGGGTTACCGTTTCAGGTTCGTGATTTACGATAGCGAGTTAGAACTTGATTTGGGATCTTGATTCAAATGAATGAATAAGTGTGTAGTACTTAGGTTTGTCATGAATGAACTCAAACGAAAGGTGAGAGGAACTTAAAATGAAGCTTATTTTGCTAAAATATACTTTATATTTTTAGTATCATGTCAAGAAATAAACTAAGTTGTCGTGCACGACGTATAAAACTGAACCATTTATACACAGTATTACAAGTGTTTAAAATGGCCTCCTTGAGTTCATTAACTTGCATGACCTTTGCCAAAAACACCATGAGTCTATTCTATAGGCACAATGTAACACGGTCCTTTGCCTTCAAGGCAACTCACATTTGACCTTTTTCATCACAAACCTCATAAACTCGTCCTTGCTTTGACAGAAACATACATATTACAGCGTTGCCCAACCCTGAAAGAATTGACACCTCAATTTCGGCACTGGAATGTGTTGACATTGAGGTCAGCGTAGCATGTTAGCATGATTTCTTCTTCCATACATATTCTATTTGCCATCATCTTTGGGGATGGCCAAATGGTTCTAAGTTCCAGAGCCGACAGGTCACTCAGTTGCTGACCGGGCACGGTTGCTTCTGCACACGCTCGAGGAGTGCCCTGCGTGGGAACTCCTGACTCTGTGGCTTACTATTTCCTACGTTACTATACATATTTGTAGGTATCCGAAACAGGGTGTAAAGTCCCACAAACCTTTATTGAAAAGGGAGGATCCTCCGACCAGACTGGTGTTGGGTCTAGTACGGGGGCAACTGCCCTATGGTTGATTTCGGACTGTTGTTTATTATATGTTTGTGATTTGTGTGTTTTAGTTCGTTTGTGACGTCATAAATGTCGCTACACAATAAATCTGTGCCTATCACTTCGGGGAATACAGTCATGATGATATGTGTCAAAAGCAGCTCATTGAGCTCATTCAGCTCATTCGGCAATCAATCATTGAGTACACGTGCGTTCCAGTCGTCTGCTATGACAATTGCTGTTGCGTAACTACAGTGCCAACAAAATGATGAAAACATGTAGCTCGCTCCTTATTTGGAAGGCACCTTGATTCGTCGTAGGGTTGGTGGGTCTGAGAAACTGTGATATTGTGAAATCATCAGATGACCTCCTGCTCTAGGTGGAGCGAGAGGGTGTGTCAGACTCTTACTGACTAAAACCTACTCGTGTTCCTTCAGTCTTCCTTCGGGACACTCGCGGCCCTGTAAGCATTTGCCTCATGAGGAACCTGAGGGACTTTTCATATAGTCTTGTTGCAAGTCACAGAGACTTCAGGATCTCTCTGTTTTTACTTACCTCTTCATTAAATGTAAAATCTTAAAGATCATCTCCGAATAGGTTAGAGTTGACACTAAACCTCAACTTTGCAGTCTCAACATGGCATTACAATTCACCAGCTTCTGCCAGCGGTTTCGCCCGCGAGGAATTAGTACTTACCTCATTATAAATTATAGCTTAAGTGCTGTGTCTGTAAATTAGTCTGGAATAGCAATTCCAGACTAATTTGACACAGAGATAGATAGACTATGTCTGTGCCAAATTTTATCCAGATCCGTTCAGCCGTTCTGGCGTGATTGAGTAACATCCATCCATCCATCCATCCATCCATCCATCCATCCATCCATCCATACAAACTTTCGCATTTTTAATATATTCTATAATAATCTTTTCATATCTTTCATCATCTTTTATTAAAAATGCGAAAGTTTGAATGGATGGTAAAAATGCGAAAGTTTGAATGGATGGATGGATAAGCCATGTTATTTTTAATATATTCTATAATAATCTGAATAATAAAAATAAGCCATTTTATTCAGATTTCACAGCCCTAAACTTCAAACCTAAACATCGAAGAACATAGTTTTCGAGCAGAGTAAATAAATATGTAGTAGGTAGGTACCTACCAAAGTCGTTGTGAAACTGATTTGTAAATTCTCAAAGAACTATGTTTTAGTGTTATCTGTGGAGAATTGCCGCCTTTGTATCTACGTTTGTTTTGGTCAAGCTTAGGTCATGTGTATCATTGATTTTTTTTGGTTTTTATACTGTATAGGATTTGCCAAATTTGGTATTTTGATAGAGATGGGAATTGGGGCAGATTTGAGCACTTTGTTGGGTTTAAGATTTAGCTGGATTTATTTTATCTCCTAACGTGTTTGTGCCCTACGATTATTGGGACCAAAATTGGATTATAGGACCGTTCTTCTTGGTGTCGGCGTGGATTTCTTTGTTCATACTTCTCTACATCGTTCACACGATCCATACATAATTCTTTGGTCTACCTGTACTCTTTTTTTTTGTTTGCCTCCTTTGTGTATCACTGATGGGCAAAAACCTCCCCGATCAGATCGTCACATCTTCGCCGCGGTCGACCTGGACAGCGACGTCCTCCCTCTGCCTCTACTCTTATAATAGTTTAATTATTTATTTTTGAGAACATGATTTAGAATTCAAATTCAGAATCATTTTCAAATGCCACTGGCTCAAAGACTAAGCAACTAATAAAGTTGCCAGCTTAAGCCTCCTGGCAACTTTGAACTCATTATTACCACGACATTTGTATTCCTAGCAAAGTGACATGACAGTGACGATCGACGGACAGATAAACAGACCGACTACACATGCAATAGAAACATTCGATAATATCTACATTAGTAACAACAACAAACAAGTAATAACCAACCTTATCTTAACGGAATAAAGTTCAAATTCCTGCTGTCAAAGCGAAAGCTTTTTAAAATCTCGTGTGTGGTGCGTTTACAGAGTGTGTCGTAATTAAAAAAAACTCGCGAGTAATTACTCGAGTGTCGAAAGCCGACTTCGTGAACGATGAACTATGCTGTGTATGGTATGTCCGAATTTTTGTGAGGGCAACGACTTTGTATCGCATGATGAATTAACTGCGAGGTTGTGACAGTGTTTGATTTAAAAAACGTAGGAACTGTATTTTTTGTGATTTGTGGGCCACCTAGGTTGTTGAGGACTTATTGAGAACTATTCGTAACATCCACACGTGGCATAAAGTTAGCCGTTTTGTAGGTGGCAAGCCTATACCATGTAGCTATTTTTTTTTCTTTTGTAAATAGGCGTCAAGGGTGCCAACGACCTTGAGTGGTTAGCTTGCGTGTTCTGTGCTGAGTTCACGTAACGCGTCGTACGTCCACTCAGTAATAGGAAATAGACGCATTATTAATTTATTATAGATAAAACAACAGGTATTATACTAAAACACGTATACTAAAATATAAATAATTAAATTATCTTTGAAATGGTAAAGGTTTCATAAAAATACGCTTAATAGTTTTTGCGAGATTCTAAGTTTATTATCCGCGTTAGACATAACTTTACAAATGAATTACACTATGTTATAAAAGTATTATTCCAAATATTCACATATCAAATTATGAAGAAAATTGTTTAGACTAACATACATTTTTTTCAAAGAAATAAGACTAGTCGTTTAGACGTGATGTTCAATTAAAAATCATTAAACGTCGTATAACCGCGCCTTAAGCTAAAAACCCACTAGGGGGCTCAGCATAATGCTGCATTTTGTGTATGTACTACAATACTTCTAGTTGTAATACTGGATACAGTAAACGTTATTCTATTCTAGCTATTTGTCCTGTTAACATTTAGTTATGGTCTTGCTCAATCTGTAGATACAATCACAGCATCTTTTCACGGTATAAAATATAAAAATCTGTTTTCAGACGGTCCTAACTCATTATTTTAACGATCTGAAGGAACACAGGTTTTATTATAAAGTGCGACTTTTTAATCAGAAACGCAACAATGTTGACTTTTGATGCGAACATTTAATTCTCCTTGAAACGACCCATAAAGAACGTTGTTTCCAAAAAATAACAATATAAACTGTATTAAAGCCACCATTTTGTATCATTTACTTTTATACCACACACGTAAACCTTCCCTTAAAAAATGTGACACACAAAAATCAACCATAATTTAAATTTGTAAAGTCTAAAATAGGTTGCGAGAGATGTGTTCGTGCAATTATTTAAGATTCCCGAAATCGTTTAGTAACAGTTTAATATCACACGTTGGTGGCAACATGTTGACCGTATAATTTGGACACCCATCAAAATTGTTGGTTGATTTTTAGGGTTCCGTACCCGGACGGTCCAAACGGAGCCCTATTGCTGTCACTCACGTGTCTGTCTGTCTGTCTATCCGTCGTCTGTCACAAAATTTTGTTACGAAGAATTTTTTAACTTTTTTTTTTATTTTGTTTATTGTTGATAGGCTCGCGTTTGACCACTATCTCACCTGATGGTAAGCGATGATGTGGTCGAAGATGGAATTGGTGATATTGGTGATATTGGATGAAATTTGGTGATAATGTTTATTATTACATATATTTTACTAAAAAATACCAATATATTGATAAATCAGATTTTTTTTTTTTTTTGATAATAATTCCCTCATTTGGTACGGAACCCTAAATGTACGAAGTCCGGCACACGCTTGGCCGGTTTTTTTAATTTATTTTTTTGCCTTTACCGTTGAGTCCACACCTCCTTAATTGAAAACCCTGACCTGTTAAATCTGCCATGTCTGTCAAATGCCTCCTGTAGGGATAGTTATAGCAATTTAACTGACTAACTAACCAATCATATTGAATACTAGCTATTCACACGGCTTTCCTCCAATGGCCTATCCCACAAGAACTGTGGATTTTTAGGTTACTGAACCGATTTTTTTTTAATATTTAAAAAAATACAGAAAATATTTCTTTACATATAGTAACAGTAGTAGTGAGAGCAGTGGTGGCCTAGTGGTATTAGCCGCGACTTACAAGTTTCAGGTAGTGAGTTCAAACCCAGGCAGGCGCTTTACTTTGTGTAGATTATTTCATCACCACTGCTCTCAAAATGGTGAAGGAAAACATCGTGAGAAAACCGGCTTGTACTAGGACCAAAAATTCGAAGACATGTGACATCCACCAATCCGCATTGGGCCCGCGTGGTGGATTACGGCCCACCCCCTCTCACAGAGAGGAGGCCTGTGACCCAGCAGTGGGGACATTAAAAGGCTGATGATATTATAGTAACAGGAAAACTTTTACATAGTCGGTTTGTTTTTAAAACATGTTAGAAAGAATATTATTCATTCGGAACCCTTTGTGCGCGAGTTCGACATGCACTTGACCACTTTTCTCTGGATAAAACCTAGCATTTATTATACTTACCATATTGACATTTAGTAAAGCTTGTGCCTGCTCCAGAAAAAAAACTCTTTTACGACCAATTGCGGACTCTTTGAAGTAATTTAAGTACTACCATAACCAGAGGCCAAACGTCAGAGTTCTAGTGATTAAAAGCCTCAGCAGACGGCTTGATTATCTACTAATCTGTAACTGCCTGAAGCTATAGTCGTTCAAAAAAATCTCTTCATTTGCCTATCATGTAAGTAGGTACTTCAAACAATTCGTATAGTTGGGTGGCCCGGAACAAAAAACACCGCCATTTTTTTTTCCGCTATTAAAAAATGGTCTACATTAATCTCTACACCCTGTATACGGAGACTTCAAAATGGCGCGCTTCGTAACCTATGCTAATAGTTATTTAATTCGCTTAGACATTTAATATCGTTTCTTTATTTTATTATTCATCGAGATCAATTAAAGTGATCAAGGGATCAGTGATCTCTCTTCACTAGCTTAGAGTCTTTTTTCTCTATTTTGAAAGAAATCAATTTTAAGGGTCAGTTGTTACGGTTCTTCAACATTTGTTTTGAGGAAATTGGCACAAAAATAAATGGGTTACTAGCTGACAAGGACAGGATATCGATGATGGTTATGACTAGTTATGAGCGGCAATTGTATCAGCATTTTTTAGGGTTCCGTACCTCAAAAGGAAAAAGGAACACTACGTTGTCCGTCTGTCTTCGTCTGACACATTTTCTCAGGAACACGTGAAGGTATCGCGCTTATGGAATAATCCAATATTAGTTTTGGCCCGACCAGCAGGCGTATTCGCTAACTCAGTTGATATCAATTTGATAGGCACTTTGTCCTGCAAAGTGCCTATCAAAATTGCTGCTTTGACGTGTAGGAAAACCGTAGTGCCTATTATAATCGATGTCCACCGATCAATGTATTGCATAGTGCCTATCAAATTTATGTCAACTGAGTTAGCGAATATACCTGCTGAGAATCAAACTCAGTTCCTCACGCTCAGTAGTCGCGCTTACCACGAGATGACGAGACCAACGAGGCAGACACCCCCAGGTTATAGCTATCAGGAAACACAGACTCCGGCAGGGAATTCCATTCCTTTACTGAGATGTTTGGTTAATTCCGCCATATAAGTCAACAAGGTGTCGTAACAGGTCACCAGTGTTTGTAGGGTTATTATCTTTGTGAATCTCTTCTTTGCTGTTATTAATAAAATACTTTGTCTTCCACTTCTACTTAGTCTAGTTCTACCATTTAGCAAGACCCTAGGGACATCATTTGTTAAAGAAATTAGATATACGCCTATTGGCAGGCGTATAGAGATCTCTTTATCTATGTATCAATCATTCATATCAATCTATCACAGCCTGTCTTAGTCTATCCTGTCCTAAGTTACCACATATTGTCTAAATTCAGGTCTTCAGACTAAGAAGGATCCTACTATGCTAGATTGGCCTTAGAATGTGTTGGTACTGTGGCGTCGATCAGTGTGTTGAGAATATCAACCCGACATCACTGGCCGATTAGATTGTTCGACGTTTGAAGAGAGATTCAAATATAGAATTGATTCGAATAATGAGTAGAATATTTTGTTTTATTAGAGACCCGACATCGACTGGCCGATTAGATTGTTCGACGTTTGAAGAGAGATTCAAATATAGAATTGATTCGAATAATGAGTAGAATATTTTGTTTTATTAGAGACCCGACATCGACTGGCCGATTAGATTGTTCGACGTTTGAAGAGTGATTCAAATATAGAATTGATTCAAATAATGAGTACAATATTTTGTTTTGTTAGGGACTCGAGAAAAACCCTCTCAAGAGGATGGAACCAAGATTACCGACATAGCCCGAAGAATCACCAAACTGAAGCATTGCTCACAGAACCGATGGCCGATGGGGAAGAAAGGTTCTGGAGTGACCGCGTTCCGGAAGACGCAGGATGTATGGTGCGGGACTATGATGGATGCGAAACGCACAGGACTGGACGTTGTGGCGACACTTGGGGAGGCCTATGTCCAGCAGTGGACAACTTTCTAATATTGTTAATCTCCTAGTTCCTAGTAATTTTCAGCTTGTAGTTGACTGGTTAAGATTAGCGATCCATCTAGCTAGGCATTTATATCTATGACCTTTACTTAAATACAAGCCGACACACCAGTTACATAAGAAAACGAGCTTGTAATTATAATAATTTCTCGCACAGCTACATAATGTTACAAAAAACCGTCATGCAAGATTAATTCTGCTAATTATAAGGCATCAAGATCATTGAGTCGTACTATAGCGTTTGACAGAGAGATAAATGTTCGCAAGAATTATAATAAAATAAAAAACTACCTAGAGAGAGAGAGGAACCTCCTAAAGTCCTAACAACATAAACCGTGTCGAGAATCCGCTTCGCAAATTCCGGATTGAAAAACAAAATAATAATTTTCTCTACCCGGGAATCGACCCCAGTACAGCAGCTCAGCAGTAACGTTTGCGACGACTACACCAACGAGGCAGTATGTTTAAGAGCTGATTTTTCAATTGTCAGATAATTTTTAATTGTAGAATTAATATATTATGGCTGTTTTTTACGTATTTTTGGTACACCCAAAAACACCATTTTTAGGGTTCCGTACCCGAAGGGTCCAAACGGAGCCCTATTGTTATCACTAACGAGTCCGTCTGTCCGTCTGTCTGTCTGTCCATCCGTCGTCTGTCACAAAATTTTGTTACGAAGAATTTTTTAACTTCCCATTGACCTATGAACTTGAGGTGATTATGATTATTATAACGTATACTTTACTAACAAATACCAATACATATTTGGTACGGAACCCTTAATTACAAAAAAAATAAAAACAAAAATTTAAAAATAACTTTTATTTCGGAAGTCGGTGTCAAATAACGAAGACATAAAATACAAACACCGACTTCCGAAATTAAAGTTGATTTTTAATTTTTAGTGTATTTTCATTTTTGGAAGTCGGTTGTTTTTTTTTTTTTTGTAAATAAGTTTTTTTTTGTAAGTTTTTGTACAACCTTATATTTATGTTTGTTTCCGCTTCAAACTTTATCGACCACTCGTTGGTTTCCGATAGAGCTGAAATTTGGCATACTTATGTCAGTCCGTTGACAATGCAATATTATGATACCATCGAGCTGATCTGCTGGCAAATATTTGGGCTAGAATTTGGGCTGTGTGTTTTGGAAAGTACCTACCTACTCATGATGACGAGGGTCTGACGATAAATGTCAGACGATAGTCACTAAAGCTTGTTTAAAAAAAACTTTTAAAATAACCAAAGGAATAAAATACACTTTTGTAAAAAAGTTTTTTATTTTTCACTTTTTAGTTGTTATACCCCAGAACTAAAAACCCCAATAACATGGCACATGGATCGTGGTTTTCGAAATCTGTTAAAAATCAGCTCTTGATTCTTTAAATTACTAGACAAAAGTGATTAATTAGGATTGTTTTTAGGATGAAACTGTAACGTTACCATTGCATGCATTGTTATGATATTTATATTGTATGTACTTATAACAAAAAAAAACTTAGTAAAAAGAGTTCATTAATACAATTGTTAATAAATGTAATTATTAAAGTTAATCAATGGACATTGGATGAGATAAAAACGTGGGTGTTCCGCCATTGTAACACCAACAACATAGGATTGATTATTTTGAGTCCAAGCTATTCTTTCTGCAAAGTTACAGTTATGGCTGGGCCAAATTTCTTTATAGTAGGACTCGACCGACCCAGTAGGCTGTAAGCTGTTACAGAAAAGAACCGGCCAAGCGCGAGTTGGACTCGCACATAAAGTGGTTCCGTACCATAAACTGAAAAATTCACATTTCTTGTATGGAGTGGAATTCCCTGCCGGAGTCTGTGTTTCCTGATAGCTACAACCTGGGAGTCTTTAAGTCAAGAGTGAATCGGTTACTTTTAGGCAAGCGTGCTCCATCTTCGACCACATCATCGCTTACCATCAGGTGAGATAGTGGTCAAACTTATGCCTGTAAACAATTAAAAAAAATGGAGCCCTTTCATTTTTAATACGTAAATACATTTCTCTTATGCTAGCCTACATAGTGTTCCACTGCTGGGCAAAGGCCTCCCCTTTCTCCCTCCAAACCTCTCTTTCTTGAGCGATTTCTGGCCAAGTTTGCCTCGCAAACATGATTAGCAGCCCTACCATTCTTTTCGGTGAGAGAAAGGGATAGTACTATTCGTCCTGTATTACGACGTCTCTCTCTCTCTCACCGAAAAGATGATGGTTTTAAGACATCATGGTAGGGCAGCAGATCGTCACACCATCTTCGCCGCGGTCGACCTCGACGGCGACGTCCTCCCTAGTGCGTCCAATGAGTGAAGATCCTTGCTCACCTGTTTGGGTGCATTCCTGCAACGTGGCCAGCCCACTCCCACTTCAGCCTAGCGGTTTTTCCCCAACATTTGCTTTGAAATTTAATTTATTTATTATTATTTCTTGAAATTTAAAGTGCGCACCATTACGGTTTTCGTGAGATACAGCCTGCTGACAGACAGACGAATGGTCGGACAGCTGAGGCTTTCTAATAGGGTTGCGTTGGTAAACTATAGTACTATGGTTGACATGCATCCAGAGATTACCTATCACAATTAAACAATTAGTTTAGAAAATATCTAAAAACCCGGCCAAGTGCGAGTCGGAGTCGCGCATGAAGGGTTCCGTACCATTATCCATAAAAACGGCAAAAAAAATCACGTTTGTTGTATGGGAGCCCCTTAAATATTTATTTTAATCTGTTTTTTAGCAAGTTGTTATAGCGGCAACAGAAATACATCATCTGTGAAACTTTCAACTGTCTAACTATCACGGTTCTTGAGATACAGCCTGGTGACAGACGGACGGACAGCAGAGTCTTAGTAATAGGGTCCCGTTTTACCCTTTGGGTACGGAACCCTAAAAACTTATATCCCCATTTTACCTATAAATAAACTATGTCATACTAACTCCAATTCTTTAAGACCACCCCATATAATAACAATTTAACAATCTACTTACCAACTCACGCGCATGAGCTTACATTCTCGATACACCAGTTGACACAAGAATCGATTAGAACAATGATCGATGTGAACAATCGACAACTATTCGTTACACACGAAACACTCGTCTCTGCCGAGATAAGGCTTAACAATCATAACACTAATTAATTCTGATGGATGAGCACTTCTTTCGTATCATACTTAGTTGTTTTACGCTGATAAGAGTGATAGTTTTTTTGTTTATGGTCAGGGTAATGGCAGGCATTGAAAATATGGTGGAAAAAGCACACAGATTAAAAAAAAAACATCAACTAGAATTTAGTGATATTCAAAACAAATATAATACAAATTAAGTCGAGTATGGAATAGGAAAATCTCTGACAGTTACTGAAACAGTTGTACCACTTATGGAAATCTCTCTTTAGTATTCGAAATTTGAACAAGGCTATCTCGCTCTATTCTCCATGCCCGGTAAACAAGCATGTAGGTATGGAGTTTTTGGCGGGATTTTCTCGAGTGAAGTTCAGTGGCTGTTTTAATTATTCGTTTATTGATTCCCAGTGGATATTGTGATGTAAAATTGGTGTAATTTTGTGTCTCAAGTGTCTACGCAACTGGACAATATGTGGAATCATTGAAACAGGCGTGATCTCGGTAAAATGGAGCCGAGAATTTTATTGTAGTATTGACTACCTCAGCGAAGTTTGCCGAGAAGGCTGTTGCCAAATACCGCAAAAAAACTATAGAATGTGTTACATCTGCATTCTAATGAAAAAAAGTAAAAATACACTACGTAAGACTAGGCAATATGGTCAAAAGACTTCCCTTCGGGGTAAATAAAAAAAAAACAACCATGTATGATACAACACTGTGACAAATCGATCCTCAGTAACACATCGATCCATCGCGTCACTCGATAATCGAAACACTCTTAGTCGAATTATCGCCTGTCGACTCGTGTGAACGATTACATAAATAATAGTCAATTCGATTCGATTACAATCACACATTAGGACGCCCCGTTGCTCTCTAACACCTGATATTTATTATAAAATAAAACATTGATAATCGAGCTATTGTTTAAAAAAAATCGCAAATATTAATGCTTGGATTTTGGACGGCCATAGGTCATGGCGTGTCAAACTCTGGGCGGTATCTCCTTGAAACTATTAGTCTGTAATTTAGCTACATATGATTAATACCGAATTATGCAACCCAAGACGTTCACATACTCAAAGGTCAAGTTTGCGGTTCGATGTAACACCTACAAAATGAAGATATTATTCTAATCTTCAGTCATTTCCAACGTTTTATTGATATAATTTCCTTCCCGATATGGGAGGCGTAAATATGGCGTATCAGCGCTTTATCTTTTCTCAGAGGCAGTAAAAGCGTACTAAAGAAAACAGTAATGGTTATAATGCTTATGGTGTAATAAACAGACGATAGGGACAGTAAGCACTAACGTATCTCCAAGTAAGTGTCAATGCAGCTTTTAGTTTAAAGAAATATCTTCTAGTAATACTATTGCTTATGGTATGTAAGTATCGCATAAAGTTTGCGCACCTAAAACTCCCTAATAGGGAAAAGACGTGACAATGGCCATTGCGAAATTAATATAGACAGTATTGTGAATGTACCGTTTAAACCCACATTAAGATAAATAATACATGAGTTTAGTAACAAAATAATCGATTCGCGACACTTTAGTCGATTTTCGTATCGATGTCTATGGACGCCGTTCGAGTTTATTATTATGGCAATAATATATCACGTAAATTGTGACGTAAGATAGAGCACTTGTTTCGATGTTTTGGGCAGTGGTTGCGATGAAACTAATCGGAAATTCAGTTGGTCATTCGGCACCCCACGATGTGTGCCGGACAGACAGCAAAATAAATTGACTTGCATTTGTTCATTTCGAGAATAATTTGCAGGATCTTGTTAGTGTTTGAGAGTTTGCCAAATATGTCGAGACTAATTTATTTGTGTAGTGAATAAGAACAACTAAACAAGTTTGCATCAAGTGGTTGATTGGTCTTAAATGCATTATTTCCTCACGCCTGTAAACTAAACTTTCAATTCCATTGTCAACTTCTTACTAATTAAAGTATAGCTTACACCAATATCTTGCATGTAGACATCATGTATTTTCATAGAAAAGTTTCACTTTTACAACAATTAATAATCCAAGAAAGAAGTTCGATTGTTAGCGATTGCCAGTGTGAAAAATTGTTCACAATGGATAATTTAAGGTGATCGCATCGGGATCTTTCTTGCTGTCGCTCCCAAGCAAACAGCCTCTTTGTAATAGCAAGATAATTATTTTAATACGCACAAGAACATAGCAGATACACTTTCACTTTGAATTTGCATGTTGATGTAGGTAGGGTTTTTGCAAACAAAGGCTGTATCTAAGTTCCTTTGCCATTGTTTTTCGCGCCAATCGTTTGACAGGTTGAATAATGTTACCATAATATCTGCTCATGTATCAGTGAGCTCCAGACAAGTTTTAATTAATATTATGATTACACTTTATAGTTTTACAATGCACTTCCGGACTAGATCAGTAATTTATTGCAGCGAAAAAAGCTTGATTAATATTTTGGTTTAATTAAAATCTCTTTTGATGCAGTTCACGTTATAGAATTTAAGTTACCGTAATAGTAATAATACAATCAATCATGAGTAGCCAAAATTATATTAGAAGAGCTATGAGAATTATTTTTGTTATTTAATGTATCGACGAATATCAAAGAGCAATCCTTACGGTAGTTGTTACAAAAAAATGAACTTAAAATAATAACAAAACTCATCCTTTTAGATGCCCAATAAGATTAAATATGTGCACAAAATATACCAAATCACTGCCGCTAATTGAACGATGTTGCCACTAAAAAAATATCAAAGCTACCGGCGGAAATGGCTTAATATGTTCAGCCAGTAATGTTGAATGCTTCATTAGAAGTATTTCGATAGCGTAATCACATGTTCTGATCGCACTTTGCCGCGGCGCGAAATGATCCGATTGGCTGATATCCGTGCGTGCGTTCCAAACATTCAGTTGAAACGCATTTGATAGAAAGGCATTCTCGGGGTTGCTATTGGTAAATAAATTAATGATGACAGTTGTTGATCTGAATTCTCGATGGTTACGATTTATGGATGTTTCTTTGCAGGTGTAATTGTTGCATTTTAATAGTTTACTTTACCCCACAAGGTAATAAAATTAAAGACTTACTGATTATGCAGGTGGCTTACACGCATATTTGTTTTTTTTTTTTGTTTTCATTTTGCATTCCGGATCCCTGACATTCAAAAAGTTTTTCTTATTTACTTTTTAAATGTGACATCGTAAATGAACTAGCGTCTGATAAGGTCGCCGCCCCAATTGTCGTCCGTTAATGTTAACACCTCCAGCACACGGCAGCGGTAGATAATGGCAATCTTATCGCTAGTATCAGCCCAGCCCATGCCATTAGCTGGCCGACCGACTTTCCCCGGGGTAGACCGCGATTGTTGACGATTGTCCTCTGTATAGCTAGGAGAGGTAGGGCCGCATAGCTTGTACAAATATGGTGAAATAATACGAGGAGACGCGTTCATTTCACGTGTTGCCAACTAAAAAAATAATATAAAGCATAACTACTTAGATTGTCTGTAGGCTGATGCATTCACAGAAAATAAAACAAAAATGTTGAGTTACTTTTTTTAACCGACTTCCAAAAGGAGGAGGTTATCAATTCGGATGCTTGTATTTTTTTTTTATGTATGTTCGGGCAGAACTCCGTCACTTATGGACGGATTTCAAAATTCTTTTTTTGTTCGAAAGGAGTTTGTTCCGAAATGGTCCCATTTAAATTTCATAAAGATCTGATGATGCGTTTCGGAGACAGACAACGGAACTCTTCAAAAAATGATAGCAAATCAACCGCGTTTGCTGCTATAGCCTTGACATCCATTGTTAACACACTTTAATGGAGGAACACAACTAAAAAGTGAAAAATAAATATTTTTTTCTGCGAATTAAATTTTTATGACTATGAAATTACTGTTACATGTAGAAGTTTAAAAATAAAAGTTCAGATTAGTAATATGATAATCTTGTATCTGCTGCTTATAAAACCAGTTAATCATTACAATGTTAAATCACAGAAAAAAAGAACGTCAAAAAATCAACTCCACACAATCCTAGTTCCTATCATTGCAACAAGCCCTATTTATCCCTCACTGCGACCGCTTTCCAATGACACTTGCCGCACAGTCGCTTGCGCCCGCGCAGGTAAGTAGTACTATTGCGAATAATGACCGTTTCTGATCCATAACTGATTGCAATACGATTATTTTTGTTGTTAAAACCTTGTTGCAGTTCAAGTAGGACTCCTGAATAGGTTGAGGTATTTGTTGGACAAGATGTTCCTGATAATGTTGTAATGATCTAGTTCTGGTGTTCGAAGTATGCTGTCGAGCTGGAATGTGGGTAGATAGTTTGTTATGGAAGGAGAGCGATAGTATGTTCGTAATTAACTTTTTAGGACCTTGCGTCTACGTCCCAAGATTCATTAAAATTAGTTCATTCATTTCCAAGATTAACGACTTGACAGTTTGTATGAAATACTGTGCTAGGCAATAAAAAGTTCTTTTTTTTTTAATAAAGGCGAAATAAATTGTTTTGTTATTACACCATCAAATAGTAAAGTAATCGCTTGTATGGAAGAATGACCGACTAGGGCAGGGTTTGTATGAAATACTGTGAGGAGTAAACGCTCATCACTATTCCCATATAAAACAGACCAGCTGCAACAACGAGTGTTTTAGCAAACCACCGTTAATATAGACAATGAAACTCAAATCCTACTTATTCTGCAACAACTGTATTTTCTCAACGAGCCCTGTGAATGTGTATTCCACTTTCCAGTCACACTTGGATACGAATGTATAGTTAGTTGGTAATGAGAGTCTCTGATTCATAACTGATAGTGTGGATACTATTTGAGGTCAGTAGGAGCTTGTGGCACGTGGTGGTGGGAAGTATTAAACTAGTAATTGTTGGAGTATTTGTGCTCCATCGTCGTGCACATCATCGCTTATAATCAGGTGAGATAGTGGTCAAATGCGAAAAACTATGTCACTGCAGCTGTCAAGACCAATCTAATGATATCTCATTTATCCAAATCCATCCAGCAGTTTATGCTAAAGGGCGTGCCAAAGAAATAGACATACAAACATACATACACGCGAAAAACATTACGGTACGGTAGGTAATAGGTACGGCTTCGGCTGATTTTGATGTTATAACTAATTAAAATCATGCAGACAAGCTTACTTATGTAGTTAATTCAACGACACAAAAAAAAAACCCGACTGTAAAAAATAACTTAAAAGTTTCAAGCAGTCTGATGCAGTTGGTGGCAGTTATTTTAGTGCAATTATTGATTTCATGCCACCAACTGCATCAGACTGCTTGAAAAGTGACTTGCTCAAGCAATTCACTTTTTAAGCAGTCTAACTCAGTCAACTTTTAGTTGTTTTTTTACAGTAGGGTTTTTTTTAAATATTCAATTTATTTATTTTCTACATTTTAGTGAGTTAGATTTTTAGAATCGCCTCCTCGAACCCTTTATTTTGATACCCCACTTAATATAATTCGTCGACTTTAATTTTTTTTCTTATCCACAATATAACGTCTCGTTGTCGCCATATTGTATTTTGATTACTGTCATGTCTTTAGTAGCACTCGCAAGATTAAGACGAATCAATTGACGTAAGAATTATCAAAATCGGCCCACGCTTTTGGTCTCTATAATGCCACAAAGGAACAAACATAGATACACACATAGGCTGATAAACACATTACCCTCGTTGCGTCGCGCAGTCGGGTAAAAAGGCCGCTGAACATACATACATTGGCTGTCAAAATTTTTTAAAGGTACCAACAACTTTATTTAACTAAAACTAATTCGGATAACATTCACAAACCACTTCTTATAGTTGTAGGTAAGAATATTACAGCAAATCTAAACAAAGATAACAAATAATTCAATCGTAGGCAAACAATCTCTGTAATGAATGTATGATTTGTTAGATTGCGCATGCGCAGCCAACTGGCAGCCCTCAACTTATTACTGTAATAAGGGCCGTAATAGACGAGGACAATGTTACTACTAACAACAGTTCATCACCCATACTTTTGTCAAGAGCAAATATCCTAAGACAGAGATTTAGAAAGAGAAATGAGAGGCCTTAGCCCTACAGTGAGACACAAATTAGATTAGAAAAAAAAGTGTCACTAAAAGAGTGGTGAACGTAAATGTGGAGCGATGGATGGCGTGAGGATGTGAGGAATTATATGAAAGAAAAGGGAGTGAATGTTAGCGTGACGCTTGATAGAAGATAATAGAAGAAGAAATCGTGTTACACCAACCAGCATCAGACAAGTGCAGAAAGAGGATGATGTTAAATTCTTGTTGAACTACTGTATGTTTGTAGCGACATCTATGACGCCACATACGAACTGAACACACAAATACATCCCGCAAGCAGAGTTCTCCGCGCGATTTGAACATATATTCGTACAACAGTCCGAAATCAACCATCGGGCAGTTGCCCAGACCAGATACAACACCCATCTGGTCAGAGGATCCTCCTTTTTCAATGCAGGTTTGCGGGACTTTACACCCTGTTCGTCATACCTCTAAAAGTTTAACACTGTGATTATCTTGTGTCAGTTATTCCATTGCAGCTTCTCAGTCTAAATGAGCGTTATGTTGTCGACTAGTTTACGAGCCGCCTCCAGCGAGCTGGTACGTTAAGTTATTGTTGAGCCCACTACTTGGAACTTCCATTTGGTTTACAAATTAACTTGTTCCTCTGTTACGGAGCTTAGAATGAAGGATTGAATCCTTCGTTTTGTGAGAATTGTTGTTAATTTCTGAATCACTGCTTGTATTAATACTGATGTTGGTTACTCTAAAACCTACATTGTCAAGATTTTCATTCTGTACCGTTTCTGTTCTGCGTTTTACGAAGTTTTTTTTAAGATCACTTACAAAGTCCCCCGCCGCGTCTGTCTGTTCGCGAGAAGCTCAAAAACTACTGAACTGATTTCATGTATATATCACTCGGTTCACCAATAGACAGAGTGATTCAAGCGGAAGGTTTAGGTGTATAATTACTCACCTATCTTATATTTTTTCTTGCCAAGCTGATGTATCTCAGCGATACATTCACGGTTTTTAATAGTCTCATCTGAACCATAGCTGAACATCAGTATTCAAGTTTATCCATAGTTTTGCTTATCATACCTTTTGAAATAGTTTCTATTTCGTAAAGAAAAGTAAGAACAGGTTGCAGCCCAAGAAAAAGCAGTATTACCAACGTCTTCAGGTTGGCAAATGGTTGCAAAACGAGCACATATCTAATACCAATTACTTACCGTGTTCGACTTAATTGCCAACAATTAAACTGTTTGCTTGTCTTTCTCACGGCATTCGGATTGCACGTTCGTTATTTGTCAAGTGTCTTGCATAATTAAGTCTTTCTACTATTTTGTTGATTTCTATAGCTATTGAAATACAGAAGCTCAGTAGGTCGGTTTGAACCATCGAAAGTAAGTATTCTGGCCAATGTTCGGTACCAAATTATCAGAAGAAAAGCATGTAAAAAATATGGGGAAAAAATTAAATAATTTACTAATGGCAACACCACTTGCAGGGTAAATCACCCAATTATAGGACTTACACAAATCGTGCCAAGTGTCACGTAAGCTGAATAGTGTGATATCTTTGCATCGTTCATGTTCCCGAGGTGTGGCAGAGAGCTAGGTCCCTAATTATGTTGATCGCACGCGATATACTTTGACATTTTAGAGAACATTACTAAACTACACGAAATGAAAGGCTCAGTTCAGCTTGAACAAGATTTGTGACATTATGGTATCATCTTGTTCGTATTTAGGGCGAGCTGGAAGACTGGTTTCTGGCTTGTTAGTGATAAATGAAAGTCGTGTTTTACATCGATACCTTGCCTTTATTTTCAAATCAAAGTATCAGTATGTCACAAACTTATCGGTTCAGAGGCCAATCTGGGAGCTTCATATGTATCTTACTTTACAAGGCAGGTGACACATAGCATAACAATTTCCTGAACAGATAACTTAGTGGTGATATAAAGCGGTTAAGAACCCACCACAAGCCACACCAACGTCACTTGAAACGCAATACTCCCACAGTTGTCAGTCAGGTGTCTTCACACGTCAACTTGAGCAAACACTACCCCAATGCCACAACCCTGAAACTGACACCGTCACGGCTGAGTGACAGCCCTATCCTACTGACTCATGCAATCAGACACCCAGATATCTGAGACAGGGGTAACAAACATCAGTTAAGAGCTAATAGTTTAATTGGCCTAGCATTAATTGTTAAATGTAGGTGCTAGCTGATACAATATCTAAGTTTATCATCGAGAATAAATCGTTTATTTTGTTGTACATATATAATTATGTGTTCAATCTTGATTGCATACGTGTTAACGAGTTTGAAAATTTATTTTACGAACGGCAGTGTTGCCAGTTGCAAAAAAAGTTTTTCTGTTTGAATAAAAGGCGGCAGTCGCAGTTTATTGCATTAGAACCTTTTTCGTTCTTGCTTTTATGTCTTCCTATATATAATTAATGTTTTTGTTTGTTACAGAGATGGCAGCGGAGGTGGTTCGTCCTGTACGATGATGGGGAGCTGACGTATTCCTTGGACGAGCACGTAAGTACTAACACATAAATACAGAGAAACGAGAACTCTATTAGAAACCAGTAATATTATATTCACACCCAAGTTCGAACTAACGACCATAGCTACCCAATAATAACAGAACAGGGTACAGCAAAAATAACTTTTATCAATCAAATATGGCAACACCTTGTTACCGACACCGTCGCTTTCGACTTTTTACCCCGAATCGACTAAAAAGGCAGTAGTAATCGTTTCCTCGTACTTTTATATCGACTAACTACAAATATCTCGCTTCTTGTGCCGACTAATCTATCGGCTGAACAGATTCAGAGCCGTCCAACGCCTTAAAGGGAGGTATTGAAACCGAGTAGGGTAACGCGACCAATAATTGACTCGTAACTAGAAATAGTGGCGAGTCGTCCTCCAATAGATAAAACCCTAATTTGGTTCCGTTTTGTGAGGAAAATTATGTTGTACCGCATTAGTTTTATGCTTTTTGTGCAACGAGAAACTTGTTCAAGATATACTCGCCGTTTAATTCGCGCTCCGATAAAGTAAATACAAAACGAAGGAATCTTTCCTGTCTTCGCGAATCAAGGCGCTAAGATAAAATTGTATTAATTATGTATATTTTAAACTTTTAAAAAGCAATAAAAACGAAATAAAAATGCCAATAATTATGCCGACACACCGCTATGTCTCGTTTTTTTGTCAATAATAAATTCATCCGCGTATAATATTGGCGGTTCACAAAAACAAACATCGTAAACCGGACTGACGGTAACCGGAGTCGGCTTCGGCAGTCCGGCACGAGACTCGGTTTCATCGGCACCTCGCTTTATCAGCATCAAATCTTTCACATTTTTCTCCGGCACTCATAAATATTCATAATAATAGGATACGTTGCAATTTCAAGTGAGTACATGAATTTTAATACGTGCCGTATATGGGCGGCCGCCGTGCTGTGCGAGCGAGACAAAAAACTTGACGCGTAATGTAAACCAAGCAGGAACAATGAACACAGGAAGACTAGGGAGGCTTTCTCCGTTTGCAGCTTGAAATAAGACAAGCTGCCTTTTATGGTGTAAAATCCCTTAGTCTAAAAATCGTTGGACGAGTGTTGGGTTATTCACCTTTAATTTTAGCGATTGACGATATCTTGGGAATCTGTCAGCGCTGGATTAGCCAAGAGTAGCAAATGCTATGGGCCCCGCGCATTTGGGGGCCCCTGCTTGGAACAAGTCAAGATATCAATACCTGAAATCTAACCAATTTGGCTATAAGAGTAGAGGAAGGCCAAAGAAACGATGGTTGGACTGTGTGAAAGAGGATATGGGTAAAAAGGGGGTGACTACAGAGATGACGACTAATAGAGGAGTATGGAAGAAAAAGACATGTTGCGCCGACCCCAAATAAATTGGTATAAGGGCAGGAGAATGATGATGATGATGATGAAATCTGACCAATTTCGGATTACCCACAAAGACATTGCCAACTGCCAATGGGCCCATCGCTACCTCAGGGCCCTGCGGCCTTGAAGTCTCTAACAACAAAATCAGTCCAGGCTGAGTAGATATTTCAATTGGTACGGGACAAAGAGGCCAGGCCAACCGTCAATGCGACGCATAATGTATTCGTTCGCACCTCGGCCCTCGTTATCATGTGAATGGGCCGAAGATTTGCAATGCAGCTCACCAGCTAAAATAGAGGGAAGTCGTTAGCGTCTTCCATGGGGAAAGTCGGAAAATTAATGGTGTTTTAGTGTTTGAGGTAACTAGCGTTTATTTGTTCACTTAGTCGTATGAGGCAGGTGATTGGCTGGACAGTGTAGTAATCGATTGTATGACATTTATCGGGATTTACTACTGTTTTGTCTATAGAGTTATTGTAAGGGGATAGTTTGTTTAATTGTGTGTGGTTAGACTGTGAATAACGTTGATTTCTTGCGGTATTAGACGTAGTAGGTACTGTCAATGATTCCATTGGGATTTATTTTAATTGGGCTTTGACTCATACATTTTAAGTTAGGGATCAGTTAGTCCCAGCATAGAGTAATGATCATGGCAAAAGTGTCAGAAACGGCCGTTTTTTGTACTTTTGCCTACTACTTTGGATACGAAACATTCTGAGACCTGTTTTAACAACGTAAAAATGCTTTATCCTCTTTGTAACAAACGTGACGTTGGATTTTTTAATGTTTATTTTCTGTGCTATGCTACGATTTTTTATTCAATGAGGGCGCCACTGGACCGTTAGTAGACCCATAGCTAGGAGATTTTATTTATAAAAAAACAAGTGGTCTTCTTCCTAATTTGAAACTTTGGGGAGTTACCTATCTAACAGTAGGTAACGATTATTTTCAAGAAACCTAGTAAAAAAGAGTGTTTATTTAATAAATCTTGCGAGAGTGTAAATTCTAGAAATATTATGAATAGGTAATTTCAAATACAATAAATCTCGTCCAAATTCAATCAATTACAATGTATCGGAATCTTTTTGAAAATATTTTTTGATGTGTAACATCTTTCGTCTTGCTTTCCAGCAATCTGTGGGAGTGATTTCATAAAATGGGACGGAAGTGTGTAAATGAAAGCCGGGGCTTTGCTTTGACCAATGAGCACGCGCGGTGGTAGAGTTGGCTTTCAGATGGTAGAGCGCGCGCACGATAAGTCTACGCGCGGTCGAAATGAGAAATAACGTTTTATTTTTATTATTCAGGATATAATGTTAATGTTGCTTATTACTAAGGTGAGATGTCAAATGTTACACATCTTATGTGACTACTGTAAGGCTCAGTTGTTTTTTTTAAACATTTTTTACATGATTTTTCATAAACTAACGGTGTATACAACTATACGGTGACATATGCATACACAAGACACCTAATATGGTAATTAAGGTTCCAAAGACAAACATTAGTTGACATTACAGTTACTTGTTTTCATGCAAATTAGAGAAGTCAATAGTTAAGGGAAACCCGGTTACCGTGATAGCAGGCAATATCTTACAACTAACTACTAACTGAATAACTTACATCAACATTGTAAAACTTTACATTTGTTTTAATAAGGATTGAATAGCTTTGTAATTAATTAAATACCTTTTTTATATCTGTGTATTTTGTTTTGTTTAGATTGCAATCATGTATTTTCAACCTCGTTTTTTTTTTATTCTTTTTTATGGTTGATAGGCACGCGTTGACCACTATCTCACCTGATGGTAAGCGATGATGTGGTCGAAGATGGAGCACGCTTGCCTAGAAGTAACCTATTCACTCATTTTTTTTTTCATTTTTTGCGCAAACAAAATTACAAAGCATTCCTAATTCAAAATTCCCGCTAGAAACTAGATCAAAAAAGTTTCCAACTTAGGAAGCAACATCAACATTCCAAATCCAAAAATTCCTGGCCACGAAAAAAAAAAAACAAGTGGCGTTGCCAACTGCAGGAACCTAACTCGCTAGTTTTTATTCAGACACCTAGTTAGCAATCTGGTTAACTCTTAGCTGTTAGCTGGTCAAATACCAACGCCTTATCATCAGCGATCGTGTACCGTTGCCGCTAAACACTGGCAGACCTGTTATCTGACCATTAGACCCTGATACAAGCCCGGATGGGCGATAAATAGCTTCTTCAACTTGATGGATACGAGACAAGTCGGCTCAAATTAATATGTGTCAATGTGTTGTGAATACTGAGTAGTTTAGATTTATCTTTTAGAAGTTGGTAGTGTTGGAGCTTCGCTTATGTGTAGCAGATGATGACTTTGATTGTCTTAAG
The DNA here is from genome assembly GCA_951329385.1 of Polia nebulosa. NCBI lineage: Eukaryota > Metazoa > Arthropoda > Insecta > Lepidoptera > Noctuidae > Polia > Polia nebulosa. The sequence goes on from OX589597.1 coordinate 30,477,566, forward strand.
ATAAATTGAATATTTTGCAATAGGTGGCAGGTTACTTATCAAAATAAACAAGTAAGAAATGATGATGGCTTTACTCCTAAAACACAAGACTTAACCATCTTAGTTATAATATTGAAAGCCGACCATAATCGTAAAATTAATTGTTATTATTCTTTATTGTACACATATAACATATAAATAAAACACAAATTAACAATTAGTTACAAAGGCGAGCTTAACCCAGCATTTGGGTTTTCTTACAGCAAACCTCAGGGTGAAAAATACAATTGCATAAGTAGGTAGGTACATCTTAAGTGCACAACAAAAACTTAAAATAAATCTGTTACTTAAATAAACTAAACAAATATGTGATACATAAACATACTAAATACTATGGGTATGGCTAACAAAGAAATCCTTTTACAAAACATATTACGGGTCATGCCGACAGGAAGTGTTCCCTAATTCCTCTCCTAAACACCTCCAACGAAGGGCTAGCCCTAAGAGTGTGTGGAAGAGAGTTCCAAAGACGTACAGCACGAACAGTAAAGGATCCACTGTAACAACTAGAGGAGTGGGGAGGGAACCGAAGGAGAAGGGCAGATGATGAGATACAAGGGCGAGTTGGGATTGTGAAGAACTGAAAAGAGTAAAGAAAGAGTGTGAGTATCCCGACGCAGCCGAATAGGCAGCCACCTCAATCGCTTCCGAAATTCCGACACATGGTCGTACTTCCGGAGGCCAAAGATGAAGCGTATGCACAAATTCTGCAGACGTAATTGTGATGAATATTACATAGTAATTCTTTGAAGCTTATAAAATTACTAAATATTAATGATAATGTGGATGAAGAGAGGGAGGAAGAAGCCAAAGAAAAGATGGATGTTATGTGTGCGCAAGGAGTTAAAGATATAACTTAAAATAAACTGGGACAAGGGCAGAAAGATGATAATCTTCTTCTTCTGAGTCGGTGGTTCCCTAAATTTTTAGGGTTCCGTACCCGAAGGGTCCAAACGGAGCCCTATCGTTGTCACTCACATGTCCGTCTGTCTGTCTGTCAGTCCGTCGTCTGTCATAAAATTTTGTTGAGAAGAATTTTTCCACTTCCCATTGACCACCACATTGTTCGGTGGACATCGATTATAAGGCACTACGTAGTACATTTTTGTTTTCCACTTTAGTGCCTGTCAAATTGATGTCAACCGAGTTAGCGAATACACCTGCTGGTGGCAGGTGTTCTTGGGGATTCAAGAAGTCGGAGGGTGGTTGGTGATGAAACAGCACTAAACTCTTTGATCAAGTAGGCAGTAGTAATGTGACGACGAAAACTAGTAAACCACTCCAAAACATTAACCGTAGCCAGTTTATCAGTTCCCCATCGCCCACAGCCAGGCAGGCAGCGAAACTTCGTCACCAATGAATATGCAAACCCATCAGAATAATGTGAGAGCTAATGTATGAGAAACGCGGAACAGAATGGCAAATGGCGGGATATGTTAAACAACCAGTGGGCTGCAGCGAGGTCTATTAATTGCTTGTTTGTGTTCGCTGTTTATGATAGTTTTAAATATTTACTATTGACTATAGTCAACAAGAGCTCGTGGCTAAAGTAATAACAACCGCACGGGTCGATCCATCAGGTTAAGCTACGATGGCCGGGGTTGGTTCATACTCGTATATGGGTGACCACCTTTAAATACCGAGACTCCTCCGTGCCTCGGAAAGCACGCTGTCAATCGTGGATCTTTGACAGTCGTTACGGATCGTCAGAAGTCCGAATGTCTGACAACCAGTCTTACCAAGGGATATTACCCAGTAACTGGGTTGTGGAGGTCAGATAGGCAGTCGCTCCATATAAAATACTGGTATTCAGCTGCATCCGGTTAGACTGGAAGCCGACCCCAAGATAGTTGGAAAAAGGCGCGGGCAGATTGACTTTAGTCAGCAACTTTATAGGAGCAGTGCTTGAATGGGAAATGATGCAGTAAAAAACGTTTTCACCTGTAAATATTTTGAAGGACAGCTGAGGTAATGGTAGGAAGAATGAATCCATAGATATATTATATTCTGTTGTGACAAATAAATGTCTAAAACCATAGATCAGATAATAGGAGCTGCTGATGACCGGATCCGGTATGGATGAGATACCTTGAAACTTACAATGGTCTTTCAAGAAAATACAGGAAAGAAAATCTATTTGATGCTGGCAATAAGAGATGTACTGGAGCTGGTGCTAAGCTGGTGGCACCTTTAAGGTTCACTAACTAAATCAACCAAAAATCCAAATTAGGTGAGATAGTGGTCAAATTCGAGCCTATCAGTGATAAAAAAATATATTGTAAGTTTTTTTTTTTATATAAAATCGGTGTCTTTGACAACCCAGCTAAATCCGGATCTAGTTTATAGTCAGAGATACGCGTATACTGAACGAAGAAATAAAAATAAAGTTAAAGTACTCTTTTTTCACAATGTTTACTATACTAATAACAGTTATGTATAATTGACATAACTAAAAAATGTAACGATTACTGTTAATATGTCCATTGAAATTAATAAAAAATAAGCTAAAAAAATAGATTAGGAATGTTTGGAGTCATACAATTCTTTTAAAAATGATGAAAAATTGTTATGTGCCGCAAAAGGCACAAAAAAAAATCCTTCAAAAATTAAAAATAATGTACTCTTCTTTTTAAGGTGGTACTCTTTATTTACCCTGTCTGAAATTAGAAATACTCTATTTCTTTTAAAAAAAAGTTGGCAACCCTACTCACGGCGGCGGGTCTGTATGAGTATGTTATGAATAATTATGTTCTATTGATTGCATACAATTTATAGTTAGCACACAGATTCGTTACAGTCGTTAAATATACATATAGGTAAATACATACTTAAGATAGTGTGTTTGTACGTGAGAAGTTAACTTCTCATCTCACAATATTGAATGAAAGATTCACTATTTTATGAAAGAACTTTTTCAAGATTATTTTTGCCTGTTTTTCTGTTTCCACGTGATTTTAAGTTTCTAAAATCGTGTTTCGATCCGATACTAGTTTTAATTTTGTTTCCGATCATTCCTAGAATGTCTGCTACAAACTCTTCGCGAATAGTTACGTCAATAAATCGATGAACACGTCAGTCGAGTCGAAGCCATACTGTCTATTGGATTACGACTCGCGACTCGCGAGGCCATACGAGTCGTTTCACGAAAGGACCGAGTGACCGGCTATTCGCAACATTGCAATAACCATTTTGTATTCAAGTGTTCATATAGGCACCAATACCTGGATATAGTGTTAGACTGTGAGTCATCATTCCTTGCCTTTCGCAGCGTGCAGCAAATGGGCTTCCCCTAAAAAAACTCTTCTCCATTTTTTTTTTCTTGTTGGTGTCTAAAGGTCCATAGGAGTCCACTCTTGAGACATTTCCAGGTTAGAAGGATGGGACCATTAATTTATCATTAAAGTTAGGTTTTCAGCGGCGGATCAGTTTGGGGAAGCTAGATTTCCGCTTATATCTGAAGAGTAAACTCCTCATATTTTTTGGTATTTAACGAATAGAGCTAAAACTAAGAACCAAACAAAAAGGGACATTTACCAGCTCGTTACATATGCATAGCCATACAAGCGAATCAAAACTCCTTAAGATTCTAATGACTGAAAACCTGAAACAGACCACCTATGAATCTAGTCCTAAAACATAGTGTAGATAATATTAGATTTGTTTTGGTTGAACACAATATTTCTGCATGGAAATCGGGCTTAGAAATGGCACTAAGTCCTCTCTCCAATAGTTCTATGTTGATGTAAGGTTTTCCAAAGAAAACCACGTCGTTTTGATTTTTACGGGTGAGGTGCTCGTGGCTAAAGTAATAACAACCGCTTGGGTCGATCCATCAGGTTAAGCTACGGTTTCCGGGGTTGGTCCATGGATGGGTGATCATCTTTACATACCGAGACTGCTCCGTGCCTCTGAAAGCACGTTAAGCCGTTGGTCCCGGCTGTCAATCGTAGATCTTTGACAGTCGTTACAGTCCTCAGAAGCCCGAAAGTCTGACAACCAGTCATACCAAGGGGTAGGTATCGTATTACCCAGTAACTGGCTTGTAGAGGTCAGATAGGCAGTAGCTCCATGTAAAATACTGGCATTTAGCTGCATCCGGTTAGTCTGGAAGCCGACCCCGAGATAGTTGGGAAAAAGGCTAGGCAGATAGATTTTTTTGATTTTTATGGGTAAGAACAGGATACACTCCGCAATTACAGGAGATTTACGCCTACGAAATGCAATCGAACATAATATTACCATCTTTCTTAAGACTCCTGAGTCGTAAGTTAAGCAAATAAAGGCCCTTAGGAACTACCAAGCATATGGAAGTTAGTTAACATTCTACTAGTAAGCCAAATTAAATCACATCGTGTACAAATAAATAGTGATTTTGCATCATATTGCTTATGCTGTGTGCTTGTGGCATTGTACTTGATTTAGGCTTCATTCACACTGTATTAGAAAAGGAGAAATGCCTATGACTGATGGCGAATCAGAAAAATTTGGTCATAGAAACTAAGGGATCAAATGACTTATGTAAATGGCCAATATATCGGGTGCAAAAAACGACAGTTTCCGAAGCCGAAAGCCACATATTGTACCCATTATTTGGAACACTTTTTTCCATTAGACAATAACTGGGAATCCACTGGTTCTGGAGATATTGAAGGTCGAAGTTGCAATTTTTGGTTTTAGTTCTTACGATAATGCATTCCAAGTGTTATCTAAACTTTTTTCCAAACAAACATTACATTATTAAACGAAATTACGCATTTGAAGTTACAAAAACGCAATAAACGAAATAATAATTAATTGTCTTATTTGGGACAACATAGGAACCATTTTTGTTAGTACACACCTTAGATACAATGCAATGAGTATCAAACTTATCCGACAAGTACCTACGCGGCTTAGAGCGAAGGGGGCGTTTAACTTCGCTTGCCTGAGTTCGCGTTACATTGCGCGAAATAAAAATAGCTTTTTTTCATACCTAAAAATAAAAGTCGTTTCCCAGCAAAAATTTTAGCGCCAAGCTACTTTGTTAGATGTACACGTACAGTATGCGTAGTTGACGGCTTTGTGATGTGTCTTTTTACACCCTGTATAGCTCTTATTGGAACATTTTACTATGATCAACTTGAAGATAACGCGACGACTATGACTCCTTCCGAAAGGAATGGCCCGAACTAGCAGACAACAGAATTGCATGGAAAACGGAGAAAGAGGGTTTTTTTCTGCAACGGGACACTATAAGTTAGATACAATTAAAATTAAATCTCCCCCACTAAAGACAGCCACGATAGTTGTGCGTTTCAAAGAACTAATTAAGGCGATAATCAAAACTGTTAGAAGTTCAATTCTGAAGACATTTACCTTACGCTCAAGTATACATACGTACCTACCTACACTAAACCAAGAAGATAAATCAATTACAACAATAACTTAGCATTCAGTCGGGCGTGCAGCATGACGTGTCAATTGGGACAAGTTGGTGTAGGCAGCACTGCAGGCTGATGAGCATCAATATTTATGAGACAACGCGATTTCAAATAAACCTACACTGGACTACTAAAGCTTGAGGTGTAGGAGCAAGGTACGTGTGTGTGTGTGGCCCTTTGATTTGAGATGTGATGGGATTAGCACTTTTTTTGGATTAGCAAAGCTTCTAATTCACTATAGTACCTATATATATGTATATATCGATCCACGACGGCACGGTTGGCGTAGTGGTTGAGCGTTCGACTGCTGCGCTGCGTGTCGCGGGTTCGATCCCCGCACGGAACAAATATTTGTATGGCCTACAGATAGTTGTTCCGGGTCTGGGTGTCTTGTGTATGTGAGTTTTAAATGTTTGTGAACGCACCCACGATACAGGAGTAATTCCTAGTGTGGGGCAACGTTTTTTTTAAGAAAACAATTTTAAGAAACAATATATCTGCCTAGCCTTTTCCCAACTATCTCGGGGTCGGCTTCCAGTCTAACCGGATGCAGCTGAATACCAGTATTTTACATGGAGCAACTGCCTATCGTACCTCCACAACCCATTAACTGGGTAATACTATACTCCTTGGTAAGACTGGATGTCAGACTTTCGGGCTTCTGACGAGCCGTAACGACTGTCAAATATCCACAATTGACAGCCGGGACCAACGGCTTAACGTGCTTTCCGAGGCACGGAGGAGTCTCGGTATAAACGCCAGCAAACGTAGCTTAACCTGATGGATCGACCCGTGCGGCTGTTATTACTTTAACCACGAGCACCTCTCTCCTCCCCTCCCTAATTCACTACAGTACAAACGATAAATAACTCAATAACGAATCAAATAGTGAGTAAAGTTAACAACTGAAAGAAGACAAGATTAACGGAATGAACGAAGCTACAACCAGGGGGTCTTTAAGACAAGAGTGAATAGGTTACTTCTAGGCAAGCGTGCTCCATCGTCGACCACATCATCGCTTACCTTCAGGTGAGATAGTGGTCATAAGCAAGCATATCAATATTTTAAAAAAATGCAGGTGAGAAATAAATGGCAATGGAAAGATTATGACGTAGGAAAATTGACAGCGTCTCGTGGTATCTCTTATGTATGTGAAATAATGACATCTATGTTAGTATTTTTTTCTTAGACTTAGAATCCAGGGGTTATTTGCTCCCGGGCCTGCGGACGGCGAGCAGTGGGTAGCTCGCCGTCCGATCAGCACCAGGCCAGTGAGTCGACGGCGCGTAGTGTTCCACGCGCGCCTCAAAGAGATGATTGTCAGCCACCACTGACGGGGCCCATCGTGGCTGGTGCCTGCATGCCTAGGGGTTTTTTTTTTTTTGGGGGGTGGGAAATCATCTCATGACTTCTTCCGCTCTAGGGTGGAGCGGAAGGGCGTGTCAGACTCTTACTGACTAAAACCCACCCCTGTTCCTCCCTGCCCTACGTGCCCGGGGGCGAGGTAGCTCTTTCGAATTTATCCTCAACCCCCGGGCAGGCATTGGTCGTGGCAGGCCCCGTCCTTTGCTGACAACTCTTTGAGGCGCGCGTGGAACACTACGCGCCGTCGACTCTCGGGCCTGGTGCTGATCGGACGGCGAGTTACCCACTACTCGCCGTCCGCAGGCCCGGGTTGCATACCTAGGGGTAGCGGATAAATTCTTAACATGAGTTACCCCACCCCTGGGCACTCAGGCAGAGAAGGAACAGGGGTGGGTTTTAGTCAGTAAGAGTCTGACACGCCCTCACGCTCCGCCCAGAGCGGGAGATGTCATTCGATGATTTCCCACCCCACAAAAAAAAAAAATAAGAAAAAAGGGGTTATTTGCAGCTTGCAACCTTTGAGATCTTAGAGGCTGTCAAAAAATAATGCTACAGTTTTTCGTCCACGTCTTCTCCATCCATTCTGACTTTTCTCAAAGGTCTGCCAGTCCTCGCAAATACTCAATTTATTTAATCAAGTAGATAGGTACTCGACCTCTTATTTAGTATCTACCCACAAATAATTCACAGTAGGTAACCGTAGCTCCTACTTGATTCTGCCGTAGGGGAATTATAAGCGAATGTCTCACGGAATTATCATGTAATTATTTGTTGTTTATCGTCCACGCCCAGCGTTGGGCAGCCAACCAGCTGATAGTATCAGATACAAATCATTTTCGTAATTGTCCAGCAATTAATGCATTCCATTGTTGTGCAGATTGTGATGATAAGAAGATAAAAATGTAAGTTTTTATTTTGGCGTGTGTATGAGAGATATAAGATAAGTGATGAATGTGTGGCGTGGCGTAACGATGCCAATTGATTGAAGACAATCATTATTATTCTTATGGTAGTCAAGGACTGATCCTACCAAAGCCTTTAATACTTAATTTCTGGATCTAATTAACTGTACTGTAGCCGGTATTATTAAAATAAGTAACAACAAGCTTACAAATTAACTATTCCTAAATTTTTATTGCGTGAAAAGTGAAACAGCTGCTCATCAAGTTAATCTTACCTTAATCTCCCAAAATCAACATTGTATTAGGTAAATAAGGAGGGAACCGCAAACGCGTGCACCCGCGGCTGCGTCCGCCGGCGGAATGCGGCCGCGTTGTGCAAGCGATGCGCCCGCGCATGCCGCACCCACACGTCGATTCACCTGCGAGGTGAGCTTCCGTGTGTGCTTGCCCAATAAGGGCTGTTTAGATAAACCGACACCATTTTTGGCAAGGAAATTGGGAAATTGAGGGCAGAGCGAGAAGGGAGGAAATTAAATGGCCCTTTAAAGATAGCACCTACCATACTCATGACTAGAAAGTAACTGCTGAGTATGGGGTCCTGGGGTTCGATCGTCAACTCAGGCAGTGACATTATTACATGGGACCATAACTAGCGAAATCTGGGTGTCCTAAGCACCGCTGCCAAGAGCCTTACACGTAATATTCAGATTATCAGCAATTTCAGATAATCAAAAATTGTTTTTTTTTTGTTTTTCTAAAAAAAGTAGGTGTCTCACAGTATAAATACACCTTTTTTATCGATACCCGATCGCGTATCTCAAGAACCGCGAGCCGGCGCGGGCGCATGACGCAACTCTCCCCACGTTAGCAATCACGCCGATATTGCCATTCCGCGAGAAATAGAAAATTGTTGGGTGAAAAGTTTCATCATAGCCTAACATAACATCACGCCCGTATTCGAGGGGTTAGACAGAGTGGCACCTACAGTCAATCTGCAATCTGCCTAGCCTTTTCCCAACTACCTTGGGGTCGGCTTTCAGTCTAACCGGATGCAGCTGTATACCAGTATTTTACATGGAGCGACTGCCTATCTGACCTCCACAACCCAGTTACTGGGTAATACGATACCCCTTGGTAAGACTGGATGTCAGACTTTCGGGTTTCTGACGACCCGTAATGACTGTCAAAGATCCACGAATGATAGCCGGGACCAACGGTTTAACGTGCTTTCCGAGGCAAGGAGGAGTCTCGGTATGTAAAGATGGCTACCTATCCGTGGACTAACCTCGGCAAGCGTAGCTTAAGACGCAGTTATACGACTTTTAATGGTTTTTAATTGAACATCGACTAGTCTTATTTCTTTGAAAAAAATATATGTTACTCTAGACAATTTCCGTCGTAATTTGATCTGAGAATATTTGAAATTATATTTTTATAACTTAATGTAATTAATTCCTAAAGTTAGGTCGAACGCGGATAAAAAATTGAGAATCACGCAAAAACTATAAAGCGTATTTTTTATGAAACCTTCACCATTTTAAAGATCATTTAATTATTTATAATTTAGTCTCAGAGTTTTAGTTTAATATCTGTTCTTTTATGTGTATTAAATTAATAATGCGTCTAATTTCGGACAGCGCTCCTTGATGGGCGAGTTACGTGCATCATAATCATCTCAGCACAGAACACGCAAGCTAACCACTCAAGGTCATTGGCAGTTAATAGCGCCTTAACCTGATGGATCGACCCGTGCGGCTGTTATTTCTTTAGCCACGAGCTCCTCCTTTAGCCACGAGCTGTTGTTGCAGCAGTTTCACCTATAATAAACCCACATTTTACCATTTATAGTTTAAGTCTCATGTTATAGGGGGCGAGCCTCCAGTCCAGAATCCAGACTGTTTCTGAAAAATTCTAGATAGAAACCCCAATAACATTTTGCTTGACCCGGGAATCGATCCCCAGGACTTCACGCTCAGCAGTAGCGCTGGCGACCATTACACCAACGAGGCAGTTTCGTAAAAAGTTAGCTACAACCTAGGTGTCTTTTAGTCAAGAGTGAATAGGTTACTTCTAGGCAAACGTGCTCCATCGTTAACCACATCATCGCTTACCATCAGCTGGTGTATTCGTTAACTCAGTTGACATCAATTTGATAGGCAATATGCAGTACATTGCTGCTTTGACGTATGGGAAAACAAAAATGTACTACGTAGTGCCTGTTATAATCGATGTCCACCGAGCAAAGCAGCAATGTACTGCAAAGTGCCTATCAAATTGATACAACCGAGTTAGCGAATCAGATATTGGTGTGCGAGCCTATCAAAGTAAAAAAAAAAAAAGTTTCATCATAGACAACAATTGACTGCTACCCTACATACTGTGGTTATGTCGGGTTACACTTGTTAATAAGTAGTTGGTGTAACAAGGAGACTGGCTGTGTGAAAAAAATCCATTACGACGTAATCTGAAAATGATTTTAATCTTGATTCTGGTTAGCTCTTTATAAGCTTGCGAGTTTGTGAAACGAAAATGAAAGTATGAGATGACGCCAGGGTAAAAAAAAATATTCTGTTTAGTCTGTAAGTTAGATTATAAAAAAATATTAGACACGTATTTTTGGCTTTATCAAATTAATAAAAAAATACAAAGATACAACGCATCAAAGTTCAGGAGCCCAGGGCTTGTTACGTCACCTTTGAGTAAAAACTGGTATCAATTTTAACTTAAGTGTGACGTCATCCGAAATTTCAATCCACTGTATCGTCTTCATTTCTTGTTACAGTGACATAGGCTCCTTTTACCTCCAAATCTCAATTTCATGCATTCATAGCATCACGTCCTGGTCCTCCAAGGAATATAGTTCCTTACGCTAAATTATTGACGCTGTAAGCCGAAATACAGGTTCCTCCTAGTTCGGCTCCAGATGCTAAAACTTTTGTGTACATAATTACTGTTCATTGCACTTATTTGTAATTTATAATAAGTACTTTTTTGTGTAAGAAATAAATTATTATTATTAAATTAAATATTATTATTATTGCTGCACTTGGATCATTAGAATAGAATTCGATTCGGCCTACAGATAGTTGTTCCGGGTCTGGGTGTTTTGTGTATGAGAGATTACATGTTTGTGAACGCACCTACGATACATGAGTAATTCCTAGTATGGGGCAAGTCTCAAATTCGATTAAAAAACCATATTTGAAATACATAGTTTTTTCCTCGCACTTTCTTAGAGACTCCTACAAAAACACTGTCGTTCTCAGGTTATTTTCAGAGCATCAGTTTCTCTCTTTATCTGCCCACTAGTATTGAATATGCTTGTACAAGGAGTGGCTCTATCACAATAGCTTAACAATAATTTCTGCTCACGATAACTTTATCGCCAGTCAACGCTTTGGGCGTTTAGATAGTGTTTATTGCTTTAAAGGTTACAAACTTAACAGCCACGCCCAATTTTCCGGTCTTAGGGCCTGCCTTACTTCGGTGTTCAATTTCAAACACAGCTAGCTAACGATGATAGGGATGGCACTGCTTATTGCCGTGTTTCTGGTAAATTCTGGTTCTAGGTAGTTTTTTCTAATGGAAAATGATTGAACCGCTGAATGAATTTTCATGAAAGTTGCCACACGGGTAGAGCATGTCCTGGAATATGACATACTCGTAGGATACTTTTTATCCCGGGAGTATGTTGCCTTGAGATAACTTTCTAAAATAAAGCAGCTATTATGGGGATACATCATCATTCTCCTGCCCTTATCCCAATTTATTTGGGGTCGGCGCAACATGTCTTTTTCTTCCATACTCCTCTATTAGTCGTCATCTCTGTAGTCACCCCTTTTTACCCATATCCTCCTTCACACAGTCCAACCATCGTTTCTTTGGCCTTCCCCTACTCTTATAGCCATCCACATCCATACACAAGACTTTCCTCACGACATTTTCTTCATTCCTCCGCATCACATGCCCATACCACGACAACCGATTTCCACACAACTTTTCAGTCAGCGGTGCCACTTTCAGACTTCCTCTTATATACTCATTCCTAATTCTATCCATGCGCGTAACACCACACATCGCTCTTAGCATTCTCATCTATGGGGATACATATAAACAATAAATACTTACCAACTACCTACCTCAAGTGAATGAACAGTGTCTGAGGTCATGGTCTGGGGGCGTTCTGAAACATTTCACACAGTTTCAATCAGAGAGGAAATTCCTATTTTTTTTTTGTTTAGTTCGCATTCCAATCTGTCCAAACTACCTCTAAGTTACATTTATTTTTGGATCTTAGATATTGTTGGTCCTTATAGAGGTTGCGACTAGATTCGAGAATTGTCTTCATGGCTGTCAACGGGAAGACATAATTATAAATATTCTATGCCCAGTGTCAATAAATGGTACACCATTTACCTCGATCCTTCGAATCACTAACCTAACCACGGGGTGTGTGCGTACGCACAGCGGAATGTTGTTGAATTTAAAGATTTTAATTATGCAGATATTTAGTGTATGACGTCGTATAATTGTGTATGGTAAAAAAAAATTTGTGCACGCAACCATTGTGGAGAAATTCACCAAAAACTGATTCCGCTGGGCGAACGTTGTCCTGGCGGAACTTTTTTTAATCCATAGACTTTAGAAGAAAAGAGATGTGTCCAAAAATTAGTGTGTATTTGTGTGTAATTGTGTATGTATGAATAAAACTAGTGCATGCATAAACTTCGGAGAAATTCAAGTTTCCGCTACGCGAACGTTTGGCCATTAGCTAGTTTTCATATAAAGCGCTTACATAGAGAACTGTAGATTTTTACATACGTTGTTTTGAATTTGTTTATATTTGTTTAAAAAACAGATTTAGAAAAAATCGTAGGGCTTAAAAGATAAAAATATAAACGTAAAATACGCTTATTAGGTCTTAGTTCTTAAAGTATGCACTTTGGGGTCTAGATTTTCACGTTTATACAAACCTTGTAAGTGTCTGCAACATGTTGCCAAGTATCAATGATGTTCCGTTAGTAACTAAAGAGTTATAGGACAAATTTACCATGAACAGATCACTGTTTACAAAGCAGTCAAATATCACGACGTTCTGAAGGAATTGCATGGTAATATGTATGTCAATAATTAGTGTATTCATTCAACTATTCTTATGCAAAATTTCATGTCATTATATTCAGTAATTAAAGAAAAACAATTATAATACTGACGAAGCATCGAAAACCTACATAACCCGACCAAGTTCGGATGGCTACCAAAAAGCGGCCGTGCAATATATTTAGGTAACATCCCAAAATTTACAGTATAATACCGGTATTTAATTGGTATAGGTGATAACACAATTGTTGTTTCGATATAATTTATAGGTCATTTATTTTTGTACACCTACTTTTTTAAATGTATTTGACTATGACAGAAAGTAGGTACTATTTACGTAGGTACTTTATTTAAGTATGCGCTTGAGACTTGAGATATAATCTAAATATATTATTTAAGACAAATAAAATTCATACAGCTAATTTCTATTGAAGATTTCACGGATCAGGATTCTAACTATAGACCCCTTAGGGAAATTAAATATTTACCACATGTAAGTACCTATGTACTACTGTTTAGGTAAATATTTATCATATTGTAGCTTATTACACTATTTAACCAATAGACTAGGCATGCACGAGCGTTCCCCTTTGCAACTTTAGTGGATCAAACAATCTAATAACTTAAAAAAAACTACTTCTTGAATCGATTTTTTTTTCTTATGTATGTGAGCGTGTTCCCCCGCACCCCACCAAAATATGCAGAATTATTTTGTTCGAAGTTCGGTACGCTTAATCCTTTAGTTACTCGTAAATAGTCTAAGTATTGTAGTTATGAATTGATCAAAAATATTCTTGTGTGAAAAAATAGACAACGCGCTGCGCGCAACGAGCGATAGGCGGCTTCCCGCTTGAAACGGTACTGTCATCCTTGAAGAAAAGAGAGGGCAATATGTTTTCGCGCGTATTCGTTTGCTGTTGAACTTGAACCTGATTTTGTTTCATCCCCAGTCACAAAAAATAAATGTGCAGTCAAGGACAATGTGCGTATGCGCTGTTGTTTTGCTATGCATCGCCAATTCTCTGTAATAATAATATTGACAAAGTGTGTTATTAATGTTATAGTGTAACAGTGAAGCATAACATAATTATGTAGTAGGAATATTGAGTGAATGATAGTGAGAAGCTGATAACAGATATAAGATAAGATTTTATAATAAATTAATAGCTATAGACTTATTCATTTACGTAGGTAGTTTATTAGGCAGATAAATTATAATGTTATGTTAACATTGGACAGACACCATAAACCCAAGTTAATATCTACTGATTGATCTAATTCTATATCTATTTACTTAAATTTATAATAATAAATTATACTAAACATATATTATAATATAATCGTAACAAAGTAGATGTTTTTCCTGGTTAAAGACAAACTACTGAATAGATCTAAACTACTAAACGACCGACCAGATTATAACGAAATGTTGAAAAGAAATATTGTTATTAAATAATCACCTTATGTTTATTACCTACATGTAATGATATACGTATATGGGCCTCTCACAGATCGTCAACTCCTCGGCAACCTGGAACAACTTCCAGAACAAGATCACCACCTTCCTGGGTAAGGATAAACCGAGTAACAGGAACTTGCTCATTTAGTTGCAATTTTGTTGTAAATTAGACCTTAGGTCTATTGATATAGAGTTTAATTTGTGTACCTAATCGGTTTTTGAATTGAAATTTTGTGTGTGTTAGTACAACTCGGTCACATTAACTTGACGCATGGCGTCGATATAATAATGTCTTATGGTTATTATTAAAAAAATATTTTTCATTCAAGAAATGCAATTGTTTTACTTTTTCCTAACGCTTGTGTACGCAACTGTACCATATTAATAAATACTATATTGGAAGGTTAAGAACGTTTCTTAGATATATGGCACGGCCGCTTTTTGGTAGCCATCCGAACTTGGTCGGGTTATGTAGGTTTTCGATGCTTCGTCAGTATTATAATTGTTTTTCTTTAATTACTGAATATAATGACATGAAATTTTGCATAAGAATAGTTGAATGAATACACTAATTATTGACATACATATTACCATGCAATTCCTTCAGAACGTCGTGATATTTGACTGCTTTGTAAACAGTGATCTGTTCATGGTAAATTTGTCCTATAACTCTTTAGTTACTAACGGAACATCATTGATACTTGGCAACATGTTGCAGACACTTACAAGGTTTGTATAAACGTGAAAATCTAGACCCCAAAGTGCATACTTTAAGAACTAAGACCTAATAAGCGTATTTTACGTTTATATTTTTATCTTTTAAGCCCTACGATTTTTTCTAAATCTGTTTTTTAAACAAATATAAACAAATTCAAAACAACGTATGTAAAAATCTACAGTTCTCTATGTAAGCGCTTTATATGAAAACTAGCTAATGGCCAAACGTTCGCGTAGCGGAAACTTGAATTTCTCCGAAGTTTATGCATGCACTAGTTTTATTCATACATACACAATTACACACAAATACACACTAATTTTTAGACACATCTCTTTTCTTCTAAAGTCTATGGATTAAAAAAAGTTCCGCCAGGACAACGTTCGCCCAGCGGAATCAGTTTTTGGTGAATTTCTCCACAATGGTTGCGTGCACAAATTTTTTTTTACCATACACAATTATACGACGTCATACACTAAATATCTGCATAATTAAAATCTTTAAATTCAACAACATTCCGCTGCACGTACGCACACCCACGGGGTCTCATCTCGAACAAAGAAAATTTAGTTCAAATAAATCTCAATAGATGGCGTAATATGCATCGATTTCATATTGAAGTTTAAGTAACATTAATATTTTGAAAAGAAATATGGTAAAAACTATATTTTCTTATTTAATAAACTGCCCTAAGCATAAAACTGTGGAATAATGGGCTTGTAATTCAAATTTGACGATTATTGGAACGAATCCTTAGACATCTATATTTCTTGTACCAATAGATGGCACTGTTTGAAGTTTTAGAGTTTAGCCTTTCGCCTCTTTAAAATTTGAATAATGAAATTTTGATACAGTAAAACTGCTATGAAGTGCCAAAAATACTATGAAATAATTCCTCAATGTGTGAGAAAATATTGGTAAGACTTTAACTAAATTCATTCAGCTTGCAAGCCGTCGCTGCTAACACCATCTAGCGAGGTGTAGAGGACGGGCCCGAACAAAGAACAAAAGTTGCTTGTGCCAGACGAAAACCCGTAGTTACGGCGGTATCGTTTCTTTGTATGGGATGAGGCATCTGTACGCTAGTATTATATTATCTGTGACCTAACCCACTCATTTTGTCACCAATGACGAAGCTCGGCGGAAGCCGAAGGTAATTAGAACGCCGTTCGGCCCGCGGTTGCGCAAGCGCATCCGTTCCTACCCGCCCGGCGAGTTACTGCAAGCCTTGCAGTCATAAAAATTCATAATTATTGTACTTGAAGCTAGGTTTCCTGTGCCAAATATTTCGTAAGAAATAAATATTTGTTTGGACGTAAATAAATCATTATTTCCTGCAGTAAAAAAAAAATGGAACTGAGAATCTCGAACGTGTCTTTAAAAACTGATAAGTATTTCCATAAAGGTAAACTTCCGAGGAGTAGCTCCCTAATCTAATAGCTTGTAATATGCCTTTAGGATCAGTAACAACAAGTCATGGAATTGAACAAAAAAAAAAAAACCTTGGAACGCAAAGGGCAAATGAAGGAACAAGGGGGTTTTAGTAAGTAAGAGTCTGACACTCCCTGCCACTCCACCTAGAGTGGGAGACATCATCTGATGCTTTCCCATCCTCAAAAAAACATCATGTCTTATGTAAAACTGTACATTTAAAAATCTCTACATTTTCCCAATCCCAACACGAACATAATTCAACAAAACATTTCTTATTGTACAGTAATAGAATCGAAAGTGAAACCATAATAATTATTATTGACACTCGAGTGACATAACAATAGGCAGTAATAGTGTTGCTCCCACGCGCGGAAAAAGTCACAGATTAAAAATAATAACGTTATCTGTGGTAAGCTTTATTCTTAGATAATATAATATTATCTAACTGATATCTTGTTTAAGAAATATATCCGTAGATAAACTTATAAGATTGATTTCGGAATTTAATATAGGCGTATGTTTGTTACGTAACATTCGCCTTTGATTCGATCATTTCGAAATTCATTCATTCATTCAGATCGAATCGAGATCGTTGGTTGGACTCGTTCTTTTTGTAGGGCTGTCACTTTGTGTTTGTGACTTATGTATTTTAATAAATTATTTATTATTTTTGAAGTTATACTTCTTTAGGCGTGTTATGACAAAATGATAAGAGTGAAATTTTAAGATGCGCGCGCATCACTGTCACACAAAATTCACAGGTTGAAGTCAGCTAGAACCGACGATGACCTGAAGTTAGGTGGTTCATGAAGAATTTTTCCTTTTGTAAGCTTTGTGACAGTTCGGTTTTTTATCTTGTTACGCCAAAGAAGTATAACTTCTTACGTGCGTACTTAAGTACACTCACACTTTTTTAGCCAACTTTGTGGTCCGCTGCTGGGCAAATTTCGCTGTCTTAGGCGATTTCTGGCCAAGCAAACTGGCTGATCGTCACACCGTCTCCGCCGCGGTCGACTTCGACTCCCCCTGACGTCCAATGAGTGACGATCTTTGTCCACCTGCCCGAATGCATTCTTGCAACGTCGCTAGCCACACAACTCCCACTTCAGCTTGGCTGTTTTTTCCCCAACATCTGCTACTTGAGTGGAGCGAGAACCATCTCGGCAGGCAAATTTTCCAAAAGTTAGAAAAAAATGTTGCGACGACCCCGAGTATCATGGGATATGGACAGGAAAATGTTAATGAGATCACAAATTGGCATGGGATATGGACAGGAAAATGTTAATGAGACCACAAATTGGTGTTGATTAATTTTTGGTCTCATCATATATCATATATCAATAGGCAGGTTGCTGCCTAACCTTTTCCCAGATGACTTCTACAACTCAGTAACTTGGTGACACGATGTGCCTTGGAAAGTCTGACTGGTGACAGATTTTGTGGCTTACTATGATTACCTGTAACGGTTGTCAAAGACAGCTTGGTCACCTTGCCATAATAACTTTACCATAAGTTAGTCTTCTTAGTAAATTCTCACCTGGAAATCACTTTAAAATTTAAGCTTAAAGTTTCATTAATCTAGATTCAATTTAGTTTGCCTGTTAAGCAACTATTGCATAGAATTAAGTCATGATATCACATCATGTACTTACAAATGACAGGGCAAAGTGTTTCATAATTTCCTCTTTAAACAGATTTAAACACGATAGAACATACTTTACTAACGTAGTCTTAAGTTTCATTACCCACATCTATTAACTTATGTGCTTATCAAGATTAAACCACATACTTAAGGCTAACTAAGAGACTCTAATAGAAAATATCATGTCCTGGGACATATGGCATTTGAAAAGACTGAGAATAATAATGGTAGACAAGATGTTCTTCGGGAACTACAATTTGTAAGAAAGGTTTATAAAGTAGAGACCCCAGTATTTAATATTTACTGTACTGTAGTTCATGAAGCATACCTACGACATTATCAGCCAATTACTTTCCCACAGCTAGGACAAGGCCTCCTCCCTGGGTAAGAGACTGGGCCATACTCCACCTTGCGGGCCCAGTACAGGATTGTTGATTCTAGGAAAACCCGGTTTCCTTGCGGACATACATTTGATAGGAAACGAAATGTCAAAATTAATGACATTGTAGTAGTTGCCTTGAAAACTCTTGCCTTGATGATTGATTGAATATCGATAGACTGTGACGGTAACAACCCTAGATTGGTAATTTGCGCGTCCAATAACTCGCCGTAATGACATTTACAGTTTTACACGTAATCCGACGATTTGGTGTCGCTGTTTTTCAACAGATAACTGGCCGAGTGACGAAATCGCAGTGATCAAAAGTAACTGTGATTTAAAATAACTTGCGCACGCGCATCGGGCGCTAAAGGCCTATCGCGATGCTCCCTTATATGGTTGTTGACCTTAGAATGTTTTATAGTTTTGAATGTGCTGTGATTCGTCAAGGTTCTGTAATGGCAAATACATTAAAATATTTCACTTTTTAAACCAACTTAAGGGTCTAAGGCGCCACTTGGCGGGTAGTCTTAAGGGACTACCCGCCAAGTGGCGCCCTCATCGAATAAAAAATCGTGGCATAGCATATAAAATAAATATTAAAGAATCCGACGTCACGTTTGTTACAAAGAGGATTAAGTATTTTTACGGTGTTAAAACAGGTCTCAGAATGTTTCGTATCCAAAGTAGTAAGCAAAAGTGTCAGAAACGGCCGTATTTGGTTCTTTATCCTGTTTGTAATAAACGCAACGTTGGATTCTTTAATATTTATTTTATAGGTTATGCTACGATTTTTTATTCAATGAGGGTGTCACTTGGCCGGTAGTAGGGCATAAAACAAGTAGACGGTATTTAAAAGACTAGGAAGTTATTCCACGCGTATTTTAAAATGATTTTTGATATGTTCAATCTCATACTAGTTGTCAATAAAGGTAAACCAGATTAGACCCTGGTCACACTTGAGTGGTCACCTACTTGTATGCCATCGGAACCCCGTGAGATCGTCTCTGACCCATTAGTTGAGCTATTAACACCTTCGTTTTGTGATATGTGTCATAATTCATTAAATTTTTTGAAAGTTGAGTTTCAAGGTAATTTTGTAGTTAAAATCATAAATAACATATTTGTACTACAACGTTCTCAGAACGACACTTTTGATTTCTTTGACTCATTTTTGCGCAATTCATTTCTAGAGTGTAATAAGGCAACACAAGCCATTGAGGTTAAGAATTTGAGTCCCGTTACTTATTAATTTGATGCAACTACCGCTCAATTTACGGGAAACAGAACCACTATATAATCACACAAAATAAAGTCCTTTCAAACCATCTCTTAGCTAATAAGTTAACAAACCATAGTACACACAAGTTCGTGAACCGAACCGATCAAGTATCGATAAAAACAAAACACTAGAACGAGAGTTCTGTCAATAATATCGATGTGACACTACACTAGTAGTTACTTACAACTAGTGAGCTGTTGCGCTGATTATTATAGATCTATCAGAATTGGGATTAAAAGAAGCTAGTTTCTTGATGACTTTGGTGTAGAACCTTTCACAATTCACGGTATTGTCGCAAATTGGTGATGGTTTTGTAATCATAGAGTATCACTAGTGGAAATCCTATAATTATGTGAGGACTAAAAGGCTTGACTTAGAGGCTGGCAAATTATTGGCCTTTTAAGTTATACCTCCTCAAATATGCTTAAAGGTTTTTCGTACAACTAAAGATCGCGAGTCGTTGTTGTGAAGGGTTTTCTGGTCCTAAGATAAATGCTACTGAAATTCTCAGTAATCATCAAAAAAACCATGACTTGCAGATAACCGCCGTTAGGTAACAGCATTGGCGTACCTACCTATATCCCACTATTCCACAGTCTACTGAATTTATTTTTGAGAAAACCGTTCCGCATAAATCTGATCCTTCCAAAAACAAATAATAAGCCGGCAAAAACACCGTAAATACAGAAATCCGTCACTTCCTAATGAACGTAAACCACAACTATTTCTTTGAACAGCACTTGGCAACAAGCCTAAAGCTCTGGGAAGAGCTGCATTAGCAAACAAGTTCATATAATTTACTCTCCCGTGCCCAAGCAAATGTGGCTGCCAATCAGGAGATGGCAAGCAAGCCAGACCTTTGCAAGCTTCCCTAGCGTGTGTTTAGTTGCAAAATAACATGGCTAATAAATAGTGATTTGAGTCGGCATTCGCTCTAAAACGTCGTCATGGAAACGGCATAAGGCGGGTCTCGTGGCCTGCGCCGGCGCACCTAGGTGGGGTCGCAAGATTGGAGATGTAGCGGGCTGAAAAACGCTGTAATAGCGTCGATATGTTACTATAACTTGATTATCAAATCCACTGAAACCACATGCTATTCTTGTATTTTTTTTCTCGTGTTATAATATTTAGCCCCTCGAGTTTGAAGTTAAGGCTGATAGTCCAAGGAGATGCTGTAGAATTATATCTGACAGAGGCTCTTTTCAACGTCTTGCAACTATTTTTCTAGCACTCGTCATCTGCCTAGGTTTCCCTTAACTATGCCGAATTATTATTAATTAATAATTTATTTTAATTTTTATTATTTTTTACTTGTCTAAGTTCTTCAAAGCACTGGTTCCGATTTCTTTACCACTCCTGCTTGCCTTTGCTTCCTCAATTTCTTGATTTACGAAAACCATGCCCAACACTAGGAATTATTCCTGACTTCCTGTATCGTGGGTGCGTTCACAAACATGTAAACTCACATACACAAGATTCCCAGACCCGGAACAACTAAAAGTACGCCATACAAATATTTGTGCCGTGCGGGAATCGAACCCACAACACGCAGTGCAGCAGCCAATCGCTCAACCACTGTCTTATTCACCCAAGTCGCTCCGCTCGTAACTTACACCACACATCAACTATCATTAGCGCTCGGGGCAAGCGACATAGCCTGCGTTACTATGTAAACTGCGCACAGGCAATCTGCATAACACATGCAAAGTTAAAAGCGGGTAGCTGTACTCAGTGACACATGGTCACATGGTCGGTGCTCACAGAACTGTCACGGCTAATGTGATGGGCTTTGTTGAGATAAGTAGATGCTTCGCTGATTGAGATGTTGGTGTGCCTACTGATTGCGGAGATACTGGTGCTGAACGGCGTTTGGTTTAGCTGTAAAGAATTAAGGCTGATTTATATTGATGAAGTATTGCATAAGTCATTTAATCAAACTAGGCTGAGAGCCAGCCTTTTAAGAACGTCAAAGTTCTACATAAAGACAGTCGCCCAAAAACGGCGGACGTCACCACTTCCTAGTGGTTTCGCTGGGAAGGAGTGGCGCAACAAACTCCTCAGCAATTTTCCAGTGCAAGGATACGTTGACGCAAGATTGATAAGAGATCAATGTAAACAATTTTCACTAAGTGAGACTAAGTCTGGCTTCTAGTATCCAGTGCTGGATTAGAATAGAGGAGACACTAATCGGCAGCTGGATCATTGAAATGCTGGACTAATTAGTAATGCAATTTGACCTTATGAATGATCGCGATTTTTCACCCTCTTTGCAAACATTCTTACTTGCCCTTAGATGTCTTCTTTAGATATAAAACTACTTGAAGCCAGTCGGCCCTTTCTTTACCGGGAAACATGCAGTGTAAATGCGTATTATTACTCGTTGGTCTTCCCCGAACGACTGCAGGAAAGTAATCTCTGCATCTCATTTCAAAGAAGGATAAAATCGGAGTTTGATAATATCAGTGGTACCGGGAACGCCTACTGGTAAGATAGCCGCCAAGTTTTTGTTTTTGTTTTAGAGACTATAGAAAAATAAGTAACTGAGGGCCTAGTGTGAGATTTTTATCGCACATGAACCCGTTTGCGTAAACGTTCGCTTATTTCAAATCGTATAGAAAAAAAGAGGTTACCCGTTATTGTCACCAGCGAGTGCTTTATAAAACTCTCTAGGCCCTCTGCTATTTTGGAAGTCTATTTCATCATCATTCTCCTGCCCTTATCCCAATTTATTTGGGGTCGGCGCAACATGTCTTTTTCTTCCATACTTCTCTATGAGTCGTCATCTCTGTAGTCACCCCCTTTTTACCCATATATATCCTTTGGAAGTCTATTTCACTATCATAAATTACAAATACAGGAATGCACCTGCGCAATGCATATAGTATTTACTTCCTTACCAACAAAATGACGAATCGATCAATGAAGAACGACCGGAAATTCTCAAGCGGAACTTTCTTTTAAGGGCCTTCTCGCGGTCCAGTGGCGCCCTCATTGAATAAAAAATCGTAGCTTAACACAGAAAATAAATATTAAAAAATCCAACTTGACGTTTGTTACAAAGAGGATAAAGAATTTTTACGTTGTTAAAACAGGTCTCAAAAGGTCTCGTGTCCAAAGTAGTAGGCAAAAGTGTCAGAAACGGCCGTTTTTGGCACTTTTGCCTACTACTTTGGACACGAAACATTTTGAGACCTGTTTTAACAACATAAAAATTCTTTATCCTCTTTGTAACAAACGTCAAGTTGGATTTTTTAATATTTATTTTCTGTGCTATGATACGATTTTTTATTCAATGAGGGCGCCACTGAACCGCGAGAAGGGCCTTAAATATCTACCAAATTGCTTTCAAGAAACGGTCGTAAATACTAGCCTTTTTTCAATGTTTAATTGTGAATCACACAAGGAAAGTATTAAAAGGTGTAATAGGTGATAGATGTATGGACGGCAATGACTTATTGGAAAGTCGGGAGTGAAAAGTTGTGACGTAAACTTTTATGCAAGTCATCTTTTGCTTCGAGTTGTTGCATGAGTAAAGTATGAGGTATTATATTATCTGTGGTATGAGTCAGTCTTTAGTTTTATAAAGGATGGAATAGCAATATGGTTCATGGTGGACATCCCACCCATTTGGGAAGACATTAATTGTGCGTACAGCCAAAGAGTGGCATTTTCTGCTGGGGCCTGTGTTTCCTGATAGCTACAACCTGGAGAGTGAATCTATTCACTCTTGACTCTTACTCTAGGGATGCGTGTTCCATCGTCGACCACATCATCGCTTACCATCTGTTGTGATAGTGGTTGAACGGGCCGCCTATCAATAGTAAAATCGCATTTTAGTAAAAACATATTTACGCAACACATCTCTCACACATAGCTCCATTTTATAGAATGTTTTCCTGCGCCTGTGCGAACATTTGACTAATAAATAAGTAATAATTGGTCCAATGGCTGCATATTATTTTTAAGCTTATTTATATTATTTAACTAGCCTATATGCAGTGTTTTTTTTTTTTTTTTTTTGGATAGGAAAAGTGTGGTCATATCACTACTGTCACTACTGTTCATCAATATGAACAACTTTCTTCTAGAAAAACCGAGGAAATTCTAAAAAAATTGTTTTACATCCCATAAAAATATTGATCAGCTGATGATAACTTTATAAGGAAAGTCCAATTTTTTTTTTGGGGTTTTCTTTTTTTTTCTTAGAGAAAGTTGTTCATTTCCATGGGCAGAACCGGCTCCTAAAATATGAACACACCTTTCCGTTAAATCTTGCATTGTGCATGCTGTGTTCACTATTTTAGGGCATGCAGTTTCATGTTGTTTTTTTTTAAGTTTACCTAGTACTTAAGTAAATATTGTATTGCCCGATTTGTGAACCAATAAACAAAAAAAAAAACAAAACATGAATCTGATAAGAGTGAGAAGGTAAACGACCAGAAACAAATGTGGAGAGAAGTCTGAAGGATCTGGTTATAATAAAGTAAATTACCATTATATGAAGATACGGAGCGATAAAAATGTTAATTTAAAGAAACAGATTCTTTTTACCCAAGAACCAAAGTAGATGATGTCTGCAGTAATAAATTGAACTGTTAACCTTATCTCGATGTGTTCAACACATTCTTTACAAGCGTATCTTAGCAAATGGAACCATTTTACATACGTATCTATAGGTGACCTTAAAAAACTAGGATAAAAGTACGACACAAGATAAATATTGCAATGTATCGGGAATGGCCTTTGGAAAAATGCATGAGATTTAGATATTCTTAATACCTTTAAATAAGTGAGAATTTGAATGCAGGACTGCAGGTGCTTGACGCTAACCAAATGCATGGTAACTCGATTTAGTAAGAATTATATAATTTTAAACCACATCTCTTAGACCCCGGCCTGCGGACGGCGAGTAGTGGGTAGCTCGCCGTCCGATCAGCACCAGGCCCGTGAGTCGACGGCGCGTAGTGTTCCACGCGCGCCGCAAAGAGATGGTTGTCAGCCACTACTGACGGGGCCCACCGTGGCCGGTGCCTGCATGCCTAGAGGTAGCGGATAAATTCTTAACATAGTTAACGCTCCCTTGGGCACTCAGGCAGGGAAGAAACAGGGATGGGTTTGAGTCAGTAAGAGTCTGACACACCCTCCCGCTCCACCCAGAGCGGGAGATGTCATTGGATGATTTCGCACACCGCCAAAAAGAAAAACCACATCTCTTCCTTATACTAAAGATGATGATGATCAAAGACCAGACAAAATAAAGAACATTAAGCCCAAAACAGACTCTGAGAACTAGGATTAACCCCGCAAAGAAAGTTATTTATAACATTACAGGAACCACATCTCTTCCTTATCCTTGGTAGTGATGATCAAAGACCTGACAAAATAGAGAAGATTGAGCCAAAAACAGACTCTGAGAACTAAGATTAACATTGCAGGAACCACATCTCTTCCATAAACTTAATAGCGACCGTGTCTAAATTAACTTTTATTTATCAGACTATAACTACAATACATATTATACTAAACTAATAAATAACTTAATAAATAAAATATGTACAAGAGGCATAAAAAATCCGGTAGTAGTAAAGCTCATTGGGCATCAAAAAATTCGTCCACCTCGCTGTCAATGGGAAAAGTGCCCAGAACGCTGGCAGCATTGCCACGTTGAATGGCAATGCTGATTCGTTGGCCGAAAAAAAGGCCAGCCCTCTGGTCACGTGAAGAGTCGACTAAAAGTTTGCTGATGTCATGGAAAACTCGATGAGCACTCGGACCCCATGGCCCTAGTGTTTCAACCCCAAACGGCTCAAACATATAACTCCCAATAAGGTTGTTATATTTGCGCCGTTTGAGGTTTTCTGCACCTGTAGCAGCCGCCCCAGCACAGCCCGCCGTGCTAAGAAGATGAGATGGCGCAAGGGTGTCGACACATGTTGCATCCCACACCAAAGGCCTACCCATCTTCCAAGGCATTATTGTCATCCCGTCGGGCCTCTTTCCATCGTGTCTTATAAAACACGAATCCGCACATTAGCGCAGGCATTCTCAAGTCTGTAAATGTCCCACCAACTCATAAAGTACCCTTTATCTCGCGTCCAATTATCGGCGAAGCTGCTGGGACAATGAGTAAACACGCCATTTTTAAATGAATTCAAATTAACATGCTTTTAGTAGACCGCACACGAGGGAGATAAAAACCATATGTTTACAATTTACCTACATTATTCCAGGTTTTTTACAAATACCTTGGAACTAGGGATTCATAATATATAGATGAGCTTTGTTCGTATCTTTGTTATCAATCTTGTTTATTGGCTGACTTTTGATTCTTGAGACGATATTAATTGTTGCGATTACGGTGTACGCGGTATCGGGTAAGATATTTGGTCAGGGATGCCTTGGCGCCAATCTTAATGGTATTGGAATTCTTTTACTATGTAGACTATGGGAAGCTTCTGTTTGTGTAGTGTGTCCTTTACAGTCTTTAGGATCTTGTTCTTTTTTTGTTCAACTGGCGATTGCTGCATCTTAAACTAGCCATTAGGTGTTGCCAGACCTATTATTGGAATCAAGTGTAACAGCTCACAATTTTAGGACCCATTAATATTAGTGTTTTAACCAGTGGTGCTTGGAAACTGGGCTTACCCCAGTTATAAATACTTCCTAATGGCCTAGCTTTGTTCTGTCTCCCACTTGATTGTTGCTGTCTTTTCTGATTAATTTCGTTGCGGGACCCAAGACAGTTTAATCGTTTCTTTGGAACTCGTCGAGCTTCATTGCCTCGGCGTTTTTTCTGGTGGTCGCCACTGTTGATTCTGGCTTACAGAAGTTAAAGTGGTTTGGGAATAGTCTGGCGGGCTTGTCCCAAAAAAAAATATAGTCATTAGATGTCTAGCCGATGCGAAATATTTCTTCCATCTTCTAGTCCATTTAGATAAGTTGCAACTGAAGGAGAAGTGGTTCGGCTACTTCCCATTTTCCTAATGCCATTAATTGTCCTTTCGTTTGGAAATAACATCACGTGTAACCTTTTCATCTGCCTTTGTTTTCTTCTGACTCTCATTTGGTCCTATCCTCTTTCATTTGTCAAAAACTTCTGATGCCACCTTTAAAATCTATTCACCCCTTTTTGGGTATTTAGGTACTTGTGTATCATCATCCTCCCATTAAGCTCGCCAGTTTGTAAACAAAGCCAAGACTTATTCCCTGCCACGTGGCACCACAAAGCATTAGGACTTAGGATAATGAGTGAGTAATATAATACCCAGTGTCGGCATCGCTTAGTTTGTAGAGCCAGCGATCAGCTGATCCTCTATAATCGGCTTAGGAAGTTACCGAACTGTGTCAGGCATTAACTGACTGACTTACGCCTTGGTAAAATGCTTTGAATTTGACCCGTGGGTGGTGGCTGTTTGTACTCGTAATTGTTATGGCGGTGACCTTATTGTGATAAGATATGGAAAATGGACTTGCTAAGATACAGGCGATCACATGCTATATTTCCTTGTTGTTGTCCATGGATGAGCAAAGAAGGGGTCTCTTAAATGTTTATTTGCCTGTAGTAATCTGAGGTTTGTCTGAGCTTGACGATTGTTATTAGACCTTTCATCATCCAAGAAAGGTTAATAAATCTGTTTGATGATGATAATTAGAATTTACAGTGGTGTGCAATGTCGTCCGGCCTTCTTAGGGTGACTCAACCCTGCTACTAACCTATCCAATGGCTAGTCTTTAAAAACACTGACACGCTAGGAAAACAGTAGACACTTTCTTGCCATATCATAAGACACATTTTGTTTTTTAGTGTGTGTGAAATCATCAAATAACTTCGCCCACTCTGGGTGCAGCGGGAGGGTGTGTGCAGACTCTTACTGACTAAAACCCACCCGTGATCCTTCAGTCGTCTGTGCCAGGGCTACGGTGACTCCTGGCAGGATCTTACGACACATAACATTTCCACTTCTAATCTCCTCTAAATACCCACCAAACCCCCAACAACAGTTCTAACAGCTCTCAAAACAACAGTAGTTGCCACAACGCCCATCTCGACAAAACAATACTGTTGATAGTGATCAGTGGGATGAGCGGCGCGCGCGCAGGATGCCTGGCCGGAAGTGTCGCGCTGTCACACACAATGGCCCATTGTGGCCAGTAATTACCGTGCCGGATACTACGTCATTATAGCGTGGCCCGATTGCAATGGGAGCTCGGTTGTAAAGGTGTGGGATTTATAAGTTTTTTGTGATGAAAATTGTGCAGGAAATGTATGATATGATGTAATGATGAATGTGAATTGTTGGGGTTTTTGACCGCATTTTTGAGTGTAACTTGGCTACTTAAAAATATCCCAACTTTCAAGTCTTTATTAGACCACAAGTATTCAAAAGTGTGTCTTATGAAAACTTGTAATTATTTACGCTAGTTAAAAACATGTCCATGTCACAAAAATAGCGACCTCATTTACCTAATAGCGGCTGCCATTTTGTTTTTTTTTGCGATTGGCCGGTGTAACTTCGGCTGTCAAAACCAATCAAATGACTGCAGGGCGTGCTAAAAAAATAGACATACACACATACATACCTACATACTCTCGAAAAACGTTACCCTCCTGGGGCTGTAGGGTAACAAGGAATGGGTTTAACAGCTCATTTCTTTCTAAGTCCTATTACTAATATTATATCTCTTCTACATATTTATTGATATGTCTTACTAACAATTCTGCTTTTTAAATGAGCACAGCCGTTTCAAAATCTCGAAAAAGTTACCCTCCTTCTGGGGCTGTAGGGTAACAAGAAATGGGTTGAAAAGCTTCTTTCTTTCTAAGTCCTATTACTAATAATATATCTCTTCTATGTATCCATTGATATGTTTTACTAACAATTCTGCTTTATAAATGACCACATTGAGCACAGCTGTTTCAAAATCTCTAAAAAGTTACCCTCCTTCTAAGGCTTTAGGGTAACAAGAAATGGGTTAGAAAGCTTTGTTCTTTCTAAGTCCTATTTCTAATATTATATCACTTCTAGATATCTATCGATATGTCTTACTAACAATTCTGCTTTTAAATGAGCACAGCTGTTTCAAAAAGTCTAAAAAGTTACCCTCCTTCTGGGGCTGTAGAAATGGGTTGAAAAGCTTCTTTCTTTCTAACTCCTATTACTAATATTTATTATCTTCTATGTATCTATTGACTAACAATTCCGCTTAATAAATGAGCACAGCTGTTTCAAAATTAGGCTGACTACAAATGAAGCTCATATATAGTCTTCACACGCAACCTTTCCCATAGTGAACACCGATCCTTACCATCAAATTATGGTTGGCTGATTACAATACAATGCGCAATCAAGCATCGAACGAAGTCGTAAGTTATGCGCGTGCGCTTATGTTATCAATTAAAGTCGGTTTAATTTGGAGCATGTGTGACCTGGGGCTTAAAAGGAGCATTGAGATGTTTATGGAAAGAAAATAGTGGTCAAATGGTACTAGAAAAAATACAATGTTAGTGTTACCAGCTTAAATGACTCTATGTTACCAGAACACAAAAAACCGAAGGGTTCCGTACCATAAACGAAAAAAAACCCAACAAAAACACGTTTCTAGTAATGTGTTTTTTTTTGGCTGTATCTCATGATCCATAACAGGTAGACAGTTGCAATTTTCACTCAGGGTGTATTTAATTAATTTTTATTATTTGTTGATAAAGCGGCAACAGAAATACACATTCTGTGAAAATTTCATCTGTATCGCTATTACGGATCGTGAGATACAGCCCGCTGACAGACAGATGGACAGCGGATTCTTATTAATAGGGTCCCGTTGGTTAATTTAAACCAAATAAATACAGTTCCGTATCCAAGACAGTATTTATTTTTTCGATTAAATAACATTGCCACACTTTTTCTTTCAACATCAACCAATCTACAATTACGGAACATTATTAAATTAAATTACATTTTTACAATTATTACATCAGGCACTTTCTTTTGAAAGCGAGATATTGATATCAGTTCATCGTATCGGAGTATAAATCATATGGCCCATGGGCGGCACTCATACTCATATATAATCGAAATCGATTAAAAAATCGAATTTATTCAATCAATTCGAGTTTTCGCATCGATATAGATCTTTATCTATCGAATGATTAAAGTCTTGGATGTCATCGTTCATGTTTCAAGTTTAAGAAAGTTTATTTTATTAATAAAAAAGGCATTTAAATGTCATGCGTACGTTGTGTTGCGTGTCGGAGTTAATTATGTTTTTTAGGGTTCTGTACCCGAATGGTAACTAACGGGACCCTATTTACTAAGCCTCCGCTGTCCGTCCGTCCGCGTCCGTCCGTCTGTCTGTCAGCGGGTTGTATCTCATGATCTGTAATAGGTAGACAGTTGAAAATTTCACACAATGTGTATTTCTGTGGCTGCTATAACAACAAATAAATAATAAAAATACCCTACTAGAAACGTGTTTGTTTTGGCTTTTTTTCTCGATCTTAATAATGACTCGTATAATCTTATACGATGGTACGGAACCCTTCATGCGCGACTCCGACTCGCACTTGGCTGGTTTTTATTTTTTATCTTTCTGTGTTTTCTACACAATTGTAATTTTAGCTCTACACGTTTTAATAATGCTAAAAAGTAAGCATCTATTCTATTTAAAAAAATATTGACGACATTGTTGGCGAAGTGGTTGAGCAATTGGCAGTTGCGTTGCGTGTCGCGGGTTCGATTCCCGCGCGGGATAAATGTTTGTATGGCCTACAGATATTTATTCTGGGTCTATCTTGTGTAAGTTAAAAGTGCAAAATAACTTTAATTTCGGAAGTCGGTGTTTCTGATTTTGTTTCTTCACGGTTTTTTTGACACCGACTTCCGAAATTAAAGTTATTTTTTTTTAATTTTTAGTGTATTTTTTTTTTTGGAAGTCGGTCGTTTTTTTTGTTTTTTGAAAAAAAGTTTTTATTTTTCACTTTTTAGTTGTGATTCCCCATTAAATTGTGCTAACATTGCATATTTATGCAATAGCAATAATCGGGGTTGGACTGCTGTAATTTTTTGAAGAGTTCCGTTGTCTATCTCCGAAACTCATCATCAGATCCATATGGAATTTAAATGGGATCATTTCAGAATAAATAAAAAAAGAATTTTGCAAATCCGTCTATTTATGACGAAGTTATGCCCGAACATCCGAATTGATAACCTCCTCCTCTTTGAAGTCGGTTAAAAATGTTTGTATACCACGATACAGGAATTAGAAAGATTTCGTCCATCTCATCAAAGTCACCAGCAATTTCACCATCCTCGAAGAACACCACGGTAGAAAGGCCAAGAACCTCATAAACCAAAAATTACTTCTTCCGCTACATAAACGATTCATAAAAACCTACAATTCTAATATTTTCAGCTCTGGTAACACCGTAAAACCCACGCTGATATTATAAAATAAATGAAAGATATGCAAGTTTGGTGTTTTGTCATGTACGAAGAGATTGCCAGCAGATATTACCATGTTTATGAGGTTTTTATAGCAGCCATCACACATTGTCGACACCTGCTATCGATTGAAAGGAAACTTGTTATTTCTCGATGCTTGTCCATTATTGATGGTTGTTGAGCTCGTGACTAAAGTAATAACAGCACGGGTCGATCCATCACAAGCTCAAGACCAACCATAGTTCATGGATGGGTGACCCTGACCATCTTTACATACCGATATTCCACCGTGCCTCGGAAAGCACGTTAAGCCGTTGGTCCCGGCTGTCAATCGTGGAGCTTTGACAGTCGTTACGGGTCGTTCGAAGCCCAGTCTTACCTAGGGGTATCGTATTACCCAGTAACTGGGTTATGGAGGTCAAATAGGCAGTCGCTCCATGTAAAATACTGGTATTCAACTGCATCCGGTTAGACTGGAAGCCGACCCCAAGATAAGAAATTAGTTGTTGATTATTCTGAGGAATGAGAGAAATAAAAGACAAGTGTAGCAGCTGTTCTGATATGCATGTTGAAAGAAATGTTGTATGAGGGTGTCGTTATAATGCTAAAATGCTGTGTTTTCACTACGGTCAAAGGGTCCTCTCCAAAATGAACATCATCATCATTTCAGCCGAAAGACGTCCACTGCTGGACATAGGCCTCCCCCAAGTGTCGCTACAACAACCGGTCCTGTGCGTCTCGCTTCCAACGGATTCCCACGACCATCACCAGGTCATCGGTCTACCTTGTAGGAGGCTTTCCAACGCTGCGTTTGCCGGTACGCGGTCGCCACTCCAGAACCTTTCGGCCCAATCGACCATTTATTCTGCGAGCAATGTGCCCTGTCCACTGCCACTTCAGTTTGGTGAAATAAACATCAGAATTATATAAAACAAATGACTAAAGCTGTTTACTGTAAATACTACCAGTTTTCATTACTATCCTAATTTATCAAGACTTCAACTAACGTACAGTAATCCGGGATGAAAAGGATCCATTCAGCAGTTAACCTAGCAACACCAGACGACGTCAATGCATGTTTATTTATAGTGCTCAGTAAAACGCTCGTCATTTTGTAAACAATTTACATCTATCGCCTACAAACGAATCTAGCTCTCAATTTCCGAACCAGATCTAACCGTATCAATCCTCAATAATTTCCCATTATCGCCGACCAGCACGCAAATATGAAACCCAATCACTACAGACCAATAACTCAATGGGAAATCAAACTAACTCCCGTTGCTCAAATAAATCTCGCGATTTCCCCGACAACGAATTAGGGGAACAACGGTCTTCATACAATCTATATGTAACCGCAGTCGGCCCGCGGCGCAAGCGCACCGCTAGACGCGCAAAAACTATAGATATCACCTTAATATTGTAATGCAAACAAAGCTGGGGGAAATGTGAATGGTTGTGGTATAAGAGAAGAGAAAGCAGCGGTTGTGTAAAGAAAAAATAAAAAACTTTTTTACAAAAAATAGAACCGCCGTATTTTTAACTTTTTAGTTGTGGTTCCCCATTAAATTGTGTAACAATACACAGACAGATGATCGCAGTAATCGCGAGTCATTTGCTGTTAGTTATTGAAGAGTTCCACTGTGTATCTTCATCAGTTCCTAAAGTATCATATATTAAAAACTTTCTTGAAAAATATGCATTTGAATAACAAAAACCGGATCCAAATCGGATCAGTAGTTTTCGAGAAAATCGCGGACAAACCAAATACATACATACGGATCGAATACAGAACCTTCTTTTTTGAAGTCTGTCAAAAATTGGTTCTCATTCTAAGTCTGAAAGTTTGCTGCTAACCGCTGGGCTTATATTCTGGATTACATTGCATAGTAAGGCTAAAGATTGGTGTTGTTATGCTGTAACCATATGGTAGAAATTACATTTCATTGTTGATGATATATTTGAAGTTTTAACACCCTAAGTACAGTACGTAATCACTGTATGTAGAGACATGCAATGATTAAGGTAGTAAGTAGAACGTTTCGCGAGGGGGTTGGGGTCGGCGCAACATGTCTTCTTCTTCCATACTCCTCTATTAGTCGTCATCTCTGTAGTCACTTTTTACCAATATCCTCCTTCACACAGACCATCCATCGTTTCTTCTCAAGTACATTCTGACGATTAGTCCGCTATTTCCTCCACTTGCACTCCACTCTTGGGGGTCAATCCGTCACAGGCAGTGACTTCGACACCGCTATCCGCAATTTTTGTTTCACCAGTACATACCGCGGTTCTATTTCCTCCAACTGCTCCATTTATGTGTTTTATGCTTCATTGCCCACCATTCTGAATGGTTGAAGCCCCGTTATTGAAAATAAGCAATATTCTGATAGCGGTACGAACATTTTCATAAAATAATTAAGTCATATCTTTGTATTGAGATACGGTTATGTTGGACACCTGGGGTTGGTAGTTTCTAATCTGGTTCCGGTTTAACTCATCTGGTAAATGCTTGAAACTGTCGAGCTTTAGAAGCTTTCGGCTGTTTATTTACACCTGAAGTAGGCTTCCATTGTAGGCTTTTCCTTTAATGGACGTCTCATAAACATATAATCTTATAACTCGCCATTATTTTATATATAAACATATCCATTGTCTGAAAGCAGCACCATTTTGTCAATAACATTAAAGCTGTTGGGAACGTTTTCAACATTAAGGCGCAGTTATACGACTTCTAATGATTTTTAATTGAACATCACGTATAAACAACTAGTCTTATTTCTTTGAAAAAAATATGTGTTACCAAAGACAAATTCTTTCGTAATTTGATATGTGAATATTTGAAGTTATATTTTTATAACATAGTGTAATTAATTTGTAAAGTTATGTCTAACCCGGATAAAAAATTGAGAATGACGCAAAAACTATAAAGCGTATTTTTATGAAACCTTCACCATTTTAAAGATCATTTAATTATTTATATTTTAGTATACGTCTTTTAGTATAATACCTGTTGTTTTAAGTATAATAAATTAATAATGCGTCTAATTTCGGACAACGCTCCTAGATGGACGAGTCCTATTACTGGGTGGACGTACGACGCTCAGTTCAGCACAGAACACGCAAGCTAACCACTCTTGGTCGTTGACATTTAATAGCGCCTTAATAGACATAGTAAACTCTTCATCATATGGACCATAGGTACTATTCACCCCGATGTCACCAACTGCATCCTCCATAATTATGAAGCTATTTTCCTGGCGAGCTCTGTGTTTATAACAACAAACATGATATTATAAAGACGGACATGCATTGACGCGGTCTACATACGTCGGGCGTCGCCACCTACGAAGGCTGCCATGCCTCTTTGTGTCAGGGATGTCACTTTGGATAAATGGAGCAGATGATTGGAATCAGTGGGTACTGGCATATGGCACGCTTTCATGATCAACGCCGTTCTTGATTAATTACAATGTATCTTTGTGTGGGTGGATTATTTGAAGATTCAGATGTTCTAGGCTCATTGGGCTTGACTTCTTTCTTGCTCTTCTATACCGGTCTATAAATTATGATCCAGAATATCTAACTTGGCTCACATAATTATCGAAGCAACACTCATAATGACATGTTCAGAGCTTTTTAGCAGTCTTGTTGTTGCACCGATCATAAATTTAAAAGATTATGAAAATATTCAAAATTTTCTTTTCACCTGGCAACCCTAACCTGCGCACGCGCAAATAGCCCAAGTGACACGAACGACACCGCAATCTCTGATTAACACGGAACGGCTAATCTCTGAAACGCGGACGCGGAGTTGCCAGCCTAATGGATTACCCCGTAAATGGGGTAACACACCCAATTATAGGGTGTACCCGTCAGTACTGAGAGGTGGTTATCACGACTTATAAACTTGAAATTAAACAAGCCATGAGGACTCAGATAACCACAATGAGGTGTGGTCTGCTCAGTTTTATTGAGGTTCCGGATCTAAACAAGATGGATTGATGGTCAGATAAATGTGTGTTTAGTTCTCATAATGATTTGATATATTTTATTGGAACATGTTGTAGTAATTACTTCAAAAGCTTTTCCTAAATTGCTTTACTTCGGATTCGGATCCAACTTTTGAAACCTTGTTTAATATATATAGCGCGTCTGATTTTTTGATGATATGATTTATTTATTGAAGTGTACATGCATAACCTTAAATACTACACACAGAGTAAGATTTGGTGATGATGATAGAAGACAAGACTAAGATGTGTCATAAGCCGACTTACGACAAAAAATAAAACCAAATAATCAAAAACACTTAGGGGTTCTGACTTCTTTTTGTCGATTGCTGCAGAACCCAAAAGTAAGGGACCTATGTCCTCACGTCTTTGTAAATCATTCCTCTTCCTCATCCAGGGTCCTCGTTCCATAGCCCCCCGATAACCTCAGGGTGTGCCTGCGTGCGTGGGGCCCATAACTCTGTGGATAATGGTAGTAGGTCATACAAATATTTATTCCGTGCGGGAATCGAACCGGTGACACGCAGCGCAGCAGTCGAAAGCTCAACCACTGCAGCGGTGCTGTCTATAGGTTTGGTGGTATGGTTAATGGTGCCGATTCTGTAGTGCACAAAGTAAACTTAATTTAGGCTATTGCTATCATTTTCTCTCTAATAAAACAAGAAAGAGACAAACGTAAATTAGAGCTGTCTTTAGTTGAACTAATATTTCAAGACAAATTAAGGGTACACGTGAAAACATGTCGACTAAAAACACGATAAAGCGCAAGGCGTAAACTAGTTTGACATAACTTAGTTCATAGCTATAGTCGTCCTTTTCTTGCACTGCCTTTTAGTAAAAGATAGCGATTCTCTAATTTTAGTTTAGTTATTGATTAAGAGAATCGGTGTGAATCTTATAGTTTTAAACGTCAAGTTAGAATCAGGTTTTATGATTTGAGGAATACTTGTATTAAGGGATTCGATGTCCTATCTTAACGGTTTAAATGATACGGCAAAACCAAATGATTACAATGGGTGTATATAAAACAGCTCTCAGATATGTATAAGCACTAATCTACTTAGTTTTCTTTGAAATGGAAGGCACATTATACAGAGATTACTCCCTATATATTGTGAGTCTTGAGGTAACTCAAGACTCACAACTCCCAAGTAATAATAACAGCTCACATTCTTCATATTCAAATCTCCACCAACCTTGGCCCCAACACCACCATTGACCCAACAGCCAACCCACCCAATCATCTCGACGCTCAACGGTACAGCTTGCATGACAAATCTATAATGTGCCAACTACGACCTGACCACTGCACCTGATCCCTACCCAGCACCAATTTCCGCCCATCCTGGATCAAATGAGGGGTCAGGTTCAACTGGAATTCTTGCTAAAGGTGTAAGGCTAATTGTTTAGAGTGGAACTAGTAAGATTTATGACGTCACGATCGATGCGACTTCCTGAGAGTGTTGCTAACCTGCATCATTAGCACGAACCAGACTTTACAATTTATATCGTTTGTATTTTAATGATGGTTCAAATAAGTTTATTTTGTTGGAGAAATATTTTTGTTTAGGAATTTCTGAGGTAAAGTCGAATAAACAAACCTCCAAGCATCACGATTTTGAGGAATAGGTACACAATGGCATTCAATTGCACATAGAACAGCCTAGGGTCAACTCACACCGAAAGAGCGGCGAAGGGCAGCGCAGTTTCAGTGTCATATGAATTTTAGCTTTATTTTCATTACTACAATACTTATTATCGCATGAGAAACTAGAGTCGCGCGGATGCCCGCGGCGCCGCGGGAATCCGCGCGACTCGAGTTGTTTCTCACCGCTCTTTCGGTGTGAGTTGACCCTTACTTACGCCAAATAATTAAGTACGATTATATTATTCTTAAGATTTCAAAAAACCGGCCAAGTGCGAGTCGGAATCGATTATTCGCGTCTACTTGTTGCCATTATTGAGATCGAACCAAAAAAAAAGCACAAAAAACACGTTTCTAGTAGGGCCCCATTTAATTTTTAATTTATTTTTAATATTTGTTGTTAAAGCGGCAACAGAAATACACATTCAGTGAAAGTTTCAACTGTCTACCTATTGCGGATCATAAGATACAGCCCGCTGACAGACAGACGGACGGACGGACAGCGGAGTCTTAGCAATAAGGTCCCGTTAGTTACCCTTCGGGTCGGAACATATGTATGTAGGTACCTACTTGAATATTTAAAAAAAAAGCTATGAGGATAGGGGCCAAAAATTTCTGGAGTGGCGACCGCGTACCAGAAGACGCAGCGTTGGAAGGCCTTCAACAAGGTGGACCGGTGACCTGGTGAGGGTCGTGGGAATCAGTTGAATGCGAAACGCACAAGACCGGTCGTTGTGACGACACTTGGGGGAGGCCTATGTCCAGCAGTGGACGTCATTCGTCTGAAATGACGATAATGAGGATAGGCTACAAAAACTTTTTTACAAAAAAAAAACAACCGACTTCCAAAAAAAAAACACTAAAAATGAAAAAATAACTTTAATTTCGGAAGTCGGTGTTTGTATTTTACTTCTTCGTTATTTGACACCGACTTCCGAAATTAAAGTTATTTTTTAATTTTTAGTGTGTTTTTTTTTTGGAAGTCGGTTGTTTTTTTTTTGTAAAAAAGTTTTTTATTTTTCACTTTTTAGTTGTTGTACCCCATTCTACAACTAAATTAATAGTAAAGTTATACCCGAATGTATAACCCCTAAAATAGGGAATTTGAACATAGTTGGTGAAATTAGGGTGTATCAGGGTGAACTGTAGAAATCTGTATACCCCTTCAGAGCGTATCAGCGTGATGTAATGTTGTGAAGTGGTGAAAACAATACACAGACATGCGATTGCAGCAATTCTGGAAGGTTTGCTATCATTTATTGAAGAGTTCCATGGTGTATCTCCGAAGTTCTTTATCAGATCTTCACCAAACTAAAATGGGACCACATGTGAAGCTTTCAAATAAAAAAAAAATCTTCAAAATCGGTTCACGGAGTAAAGAGTTATGAGGTAACACACATAAAAAAAAAAAAAAATACAGTCGAATTGAGAACCTCCTCCTTTTTTTGAAGTCGGTTAAAAAATCAATCAACCTGCCTAGCTTTTTCCCAACTTTCTTGAGGTCGGCTTCCAGTCTAACCGGATGCACCTGAATACTAGATTTTACATGGAGCGACTGACCTCCACAACCCAGTTACTGGGTAATACGATACCCCTTGGTAAGACTGGCTGTCAGATTTTCGGGCTTCTGACGACCCGTAACGACTGTCAAAGATCCACGATTGGCAGCCGGGACCAACGGCTTTCTGTGTCACGGAGGAGTCTCTGTATGTAAAGATCACCCATTCATGTACCAACCCCGGCAAGCGTAGCTTAACCTGATGGATAGACCCGTGCGGATGTTATTACTTTAGCCACGAGCTCCTCGAGGATCGGCTACAAATTGTGTGGGAAAAAAACCTTTACAGTAGTAAAATCCATTTCGGTATTTAGGTCAATCAAAAATACACTTTTAAATCCTAGTTCTGTAGTTACACTCTAAATAATTCTGAGACACAATTTATAGGCAGGTATATATTCTGACTAGAAATTAACAGGTTACAAATTCAATCAACCGGTAATTGAGTTTCCCACCCTTAACAACTGTCACCACAATAATAATAATAACTCAGCCAACTAGTGGAACCATAAATTATTTCCTTCAGCTTTCTAATTATTGAATCTTTACTGGGTAGGTTACTCAGAGAGGAAAGTGGAAAGGGAGTAGGTAGGCCCTTGTGCTGCACCACGGGCAGGGTAGAGCACAGGCTCATAATAAAATAAATTAAAAGTTTTTAGGGTTCCGTACTCGAAGGGTCTAAACGGAGCTCTATTGCTGTCACTCACGTGTCCGGTCACTCACGTGTCCGTCTGTTCGTATATCTGTCTGTCTGTCTGTCCGTCGTCTGTCACAAAATTTTGTTCCGGAGAATTTTTGAACTTCCCATTGGCCTAAGAACTTGAAAATTGGTGAGAATATTTATTATAACGTACTTATATTTTACTGAAAAATAACAGTATTTGGTACGGAACCCTAAATGTGCGAAATCCGACACGCACTTGCCCGGTTTTTAGGGTTCCGTACCCAAAGGGTAAAACGGGACCCTATTACTAAGACTCCGCTGTCCGTCCGTCTGTCCGCCTGTCACGAGGCTGTATCTCATGAACCGTGATAGTTAGACAGTTGAAATTTTCACAGATGATGTATTTCTGTTGCCTCTATAACAACAAATACTAAAAACAGAATAAAAAAATATTTAAGTGGGGCTCTTAGACAACAGACATGATTTTGTTGCCGTTTTTATAGATGAATGAATGGTATAAAAAAAGAATGGTACGGAACCCTTCGTGCGGGACTACGACTCTCACTTGGCCGGTTTTTTTTCATAGTGAAACCAACAAGTTCGCATTAATTATAATATTAGTGTACCTTTAGATTATAGGTATTCAACAGTATCAATTATTAAAGCTTTCTCAGCTATGCGCAAGAGTCGATCGCCAGACTTTTATTTATTCATCCATTGAACTAACGTCAATTCCATAAAACATAGAACTGAATTTCCATAACAGACATATAAAATTTAACACAAGTAACTGTGAATTAAATAACTTGATAAACATAGTGTGCGTGTTGAAATGCAAATAATAAATGTATGATTTCAAAGTTAATTGAATTTTGTAACTGTTTTAATAGAATGGTATGAGACGATGAAATTCTTGCGTTGATACAGTGTCTTGTTTGATAACAAGAAAGTTTAAATATCCTTACTATCATCGCCGCTATAATTTTTAACCACAGATATACATGACTTCAAGTCAATAGAAAACCTCTGTCTACATATAGTATATTAATCGTGCAATTATTAACATTCCTAACTTACTAAGAGATAAACCGGTGAAATGGGCTTAAAACGCAGGTTTAAGGGTCTACTACCCGCCAAGGGGCGCCCTCATTAAATCGTAGCATAGCATAGAAAATAAATATTAAAGAGTCCAACGTCACGTTTGTTACAAAGAGGTTTAAAGTATTTTTACGTTGTTAAACAGGACTCAAAAGGTTTCGTATCCAAAGTAGTAAGCATGTGTCAAAAACGGCCGTTTTTGGTACTTTTGTCTATCCTAGTATATCTTAGTATATCTTTGTAACAAACGTGACGTAGGATGGAAGGAAGGTATGCGCTTCCTGAGAGGTGCAAAGTACTGAAATGCTAACAAAATATTTTACCTAGCCATTAAACGAAAATTTCCATGAATTTTTCATTATAACTTGACTATAATAACCAGAAACTACAGCATATAAAATAAAAGACATCGCATAAAATCAATTCTATCGCATAATTCCATAACCGCGACCTTTAGGTACCGTTGGCACATAAAACAGGCGTTGAGTAACACCAATTGTCAATGTTAACCCCGAAGTGCGTGCGGTACAAAATGCGAACAAACTCGTAAAACCCTTTGATGTCTAAACAAGGTTTATTGCGCCTAAAATAGTCGTTCAAAACCACTGAGAATCTTGTCCATTCACTACTCCGCCATTTTAGAGATGTCACTGGTAATAAAATGGCGAATGACTCGAATATCCGGGGTTTTTTCAAATCAAATCAAATCAAAAGTCATTTATTCAAACTAGGCTGAGAACCAGCACTTTTTGAACGTCAAAGTTCTACATAAAGACAGTCCCCCAAAAAACGCCCGCCCGTCACCACTTCCTAGTGTTTTAGCTGTGAAGAAGAAGTGGCCAACAAACTCCCCAGCAACACATCTGTCTGTTAAGTTTTAAGAACTTGAATCTATATAATTCTAAGCAACAATCTTAACATTATGTAAAACAGAAAAATAAATATATGTCGTCTAAAATATAATCATAAAATTAAATAATCCGCCACTTGCCAGCTAGCACACTCAATCATGCCATTAAAAACCAACTCAAGCATAAACACTAAACCAAATTAAAGAAGCCTCCAGCCAGCTCCAGCTTTTATTCTAGCTATTAATCGCCAAGAAATTTTAGGTTTATCTACATAACTAAACCTACAGTTATAAACTCAAGAATTCTTCGTAAATATCACTAGAGAAAATTACACAAATTGTTTAATAATATCGCAATTTATTATATCGATTGGAATCAATACGATTGTCAGCCGAGACGTGAGTTACATCTCTATTCAATAGAACGCGTAACCATGGCAACGAGATTATGACGTAACGCAGATCTGCGCGCGCGCATTTGAACTCAAATCGTTTGCGCAGACGGCGAAAGTTATACTATAAATCAAATTAAACCATGTTATTGTCAATGTCTGTACATTAATCAGTTTTGTAATGTATTATTTATTTGAAGCTGAATGAATGTTCTATCTCCCTCCAGCAGAAAATAGTCCAATTTGATATACGAGTTTCGTAAGCTAAGATAAACACTAAAGTTAGATTGGACACAATCTGGCTCGAATTGCGGTTATATAATTTGGAAAGTCGTAAAAATACAATTATTTTGCAATTACTGACTTCCGTTAGATTAATAAATCATTTCTATCATTTCAGAATCAAAAAGAATAAATACATCTGACGATTCTGAAGTTTACGTGTTGAGAAAATTATTTAATATTTATTTAACTGGCTAACTCAAATCAATATTCCCGTCATTCCCATTATCGACAATTTCTAATCAAAATTAATAAACATCTGGCCGATATCTAACCGAACCGTCGGGATTCGTTTCGTATGCATATCGTCATGGAGCGAATGTACTGGTACATTCTCACACAGAATATTACTACAAATGCTACTTGTTGGGTACCGTTCCATTAAGGTGCTATTAACTCCCAACGACCTTGACTGGTTAGCTTGCGTGTTCTGTGCTGAGCTCACGTAACGCGTCGTACGTCCACCCAGTAATAGGACTCGTCCATC
This sequence comes from Polia nebulosa, assembly GCA_951329385.1. Taxonomy (NCBI): domain Eukaryota; kingdom Metazoa; phylum Arthropoda; class Insecta; order Lepidoptera; family Noctuidae; genus Polia; species Polia nebulosa. The sequence continues at coordinate 30,519,730 of OX589597.1, forward strand.
AAGAAGTGCTGTCCGAAATTAGACGCATTATTAGTTTATTATACATAAAACAACAGGTATTATACAAAAACACGTATACTAAAATATAAATAATTAAATGATCTTTAAAATGGTGAAGTTTCACAAAAATACGCTTTATAGTTTTGGCGTGATTCACAATTTTTTATCCGCGTTAGATATAACTTTACAAATTAATTACACTATGTTATAAAAATATAATATCAAATATTCACATATCAAATTACGAAGGAAGTTGTCTAGAGTAACATATATTTTTTTCAAATAAATAAGACTAGTCCTTTAGACGTCATGTTCATTTAAAAATAATTAGAAGTCGTATAGTAACTGCGCCTTAATGACTCGGGTGTTGGTAGGTGCAAGGCTGGATGCGCTGGCGAAGGTCGTCAATTGATTCTGCGTTTGCGCATAATGGACGTTGTAAACTGGAAAGGTGTTTAACACCTAGGTTTATTAATCCCATATTTCCTTATTAGAAATTTGAAATTACGACTTTAGATTTGGTTATACTTGTCTGCCCTTTCTTGGTTTATTAGGGAGCTATAATATTAAATCAAGATACTGAGATAAAACATAATTAAATAAGCTAATCAGTTGAGACTGGCCAACTATTAAATGCCACTGGCTTATTTTAATCATTATATTTTGAAATTGTTTATTATTTATTTACGTGGTGACCATTAGGAAACAACAAGAAATATGTAATCAGGATTATTGTAATATACAACAAAAGATGTGATTTCTTACACCTCCTTTTTTAGTTGCAAATAGTTAGGAAGGATTTAGTTGCAAATAGTTGGGAAGGATTTAGGATAGACCTTCGCCCAGCAATGGGACACGAAGGATAGGTACATATTTTGAAAAAACCGACCATGTGCGTGTCGGACTTCGCGCATTTAGGGTTCAGTACCAAACGAGGGAATTATCACAGAAAAAATCAGATTTAGGGTCAATGGGAAGTTAAAAAATTCTTCGGAACAAAAATTTTTGACAGACAGACACGTGGGTGACAGCAATAGGGCTGTATTTGGACCCTTCGGGTACGGAACTTTAAAAAAGAAAAAGTATGGTTTCTATCTGATCTGCCTTTGATAGGAAACTAAAAACATATTATGTACTTTTCTTTTTCAATTTAACAACTACACCATCTCAAATTAAAATTCTTTATTACGAACCAAGTGTACAGAATTTTGAAGATGTTAACAATAGGTAGGTTAGGTTAACAATAGGTCTCATAACCCCCAGTCTTGATATTTTTAACGACAATCATTCACAACTCCCTCACGCTGCCACAGATCTAGGCATTAGCATACCGCTAGAATAAGTACTAGGTCATGAGCTCTATAAGTACTAAATTACAGAGCTAGGCTTTAAACACCGAGTCCTAGGTTCAAGTTCATAAAGTGCAAGGTCTGAAGATTTAAATACATTTTGACTTCTGAACTAGTTTTAAGATGAATCTTAACGATGGCAAATTATAGTGCTGACCTGTGTTTGTGTCGTAATTTTAATGCATAGTTTAATATCTATATTTTGCCGTGTCATTTCATTGCTTTTCATCTAGCTATAATTGAGACTTCTGGTGTATCAAAACCTGAATATCTAGAGTATCTGTGAATTTTCCCCAGGTAATAAATCAGGTAGGAATGTCCCTGTATTTTCATTTCTTTTGATAATTTGATCTTGAAACTACGAAAAATCTATTAAATTATTCATCTTCCTGCCCTTATCCCATGTTACTTGGGGTCGGCGCAACACGTTTTTGTCTTCCATACTGTTCTGTCAGCCGTCGCGCTATCACTAACTACCTTTTCTTTCATATCATTCCTCACACATCCATCTTTTCTTGGTCCTCCCTCTCCCTCTCCATCCATCCACATTTGTATTCATAACTCTTTTAGTTACATGCGTTTCATCCCTCCTATTCACATGACCATACCAAGATAGGCGGTTCCCTTTCAACTTTTCTGTCACTAGCGCCACTTTTAAACTACCTCTAATGTGGTCATTTCTCACTTTATCCATTCTCGTTACTCCACACATCTATCTCAACATTCTCATCTCCGCCACCAATCTATCAAACTATTCCGCTCATTTATTCTAGCAGTTCCTTAAAAATATCAATAGAAAAATATACACATATACATTTAACTCGCACCGCGCAAGTAATTAAAAGAAATCACAAATTAAACACTCCGCAGCTAAAGCGCTTAATTAAAAACCTAAAGCGCCACAGTAATGACAGGTTTAACACGGTAAAGTAATCACCTGCCCCTCTATGAGATATGTTCTCAGTCCTAAAGAGACGTAAACCAACGATATCGGCCTAGTAATGTGACTAGGAGAAATAACCAGGGTCTCTGCCTACCACTCATAGGAGAACAGGAGCTGTTTTCTTAATGATCTCATTTATTTCAACTTATCGCGGTAAAAAGTTATGGTTAAAAAGGAATTGAGATCTCTTTCGGAGTTCGTCTGATTGGGGATTAGTTTTTTTTGAGTTCTAATCGTGTGGCGGTTTTCATTTTAAACGAGCAGCATCTTTAACTTTATCATTTTACAATCAAACCAGTTCATTTTTCCATTTCTTTATATGTGTTTATTCAAAATTATTACTACCAAAGAAAACGATTACAACTGCCAATAAAAAACTTTTTTACAAAAAATAGAACCGATTTCCAAAAAAAAGTGTAAATTAGCTTAAATTTTGTAAGTCGGTGTTTCTGGTTTTGTGTCTTCGTTTTTGACACCGACTTTCCGAAAATAAAGTTATTTTGCAATTTTTTAACCGACTTTCGAAATAGGAGGAGGTTTTATGTTCGACTGTATGTATGTTTTTTTTTTTTTATGTATGTCCGCGATTTCTCCGTCAGTTGTGGATCGATTTTCAAAATTCTTTTTTTATCCGAAAGAACATACTCCCGAGGTGGTCCCATACAAATTTTATTGAAATTGCTTTTTCTCAAAAAGAGAAACTGAACAAAAACGAAAAATACGCATATCTTGATGACGTTTTTGTGTTCTACAAATGTTTAATTAAATTCCACGTTCCATGTTATTGGGGTTTTTAGTTCTGGGGTATAACAACTAAAATAAAAATAAACTTTTTTACAAAAAAAACGACCGAATTCCAAAAAAAAAATACACTAAAAATTAAAAAAATAACTTTAATTTCGGAAGTCGGTGCCAAATATCGAAGAAATAAAATACAAACACCGACTTTCGAAATTAAAATTATTTTTAAATTATTAGTGTATTTTTTTTTTTTGGAAGTCTTTTGTTTTTTTTTTTGTAAAAAAGTTTTTTGGAAGTCGGTTCTATTTTTTGTAAAGTTTTTTATTTTTCACTTTTTAGTTGTGGTTCCCCATTAAATTGTGTAAACAATTACATAAACATACGATCGCAGCAATCGCGGTTGATTTGCTGACATTTTTTGAAGAGTTCCGTTGTCTGTCTCCGAAACTCATCATCATATCTATATGAAATGGGACCACTTCGAAATAAAGACCTTTCGAACAAGAAAAGAATTTTGCAAATCCGTCCTTATATGACGAAGCTAATCCCGAACATATCCGAATTCATAACCTCATCCTTTTTGAAGTTGGTTAAAAATAGCCGAAAATATAATAATATTTATATCTAACCCTGGTGTTATTTCAAATTATTATATTATTGATCGGCTCGCGTTGAGACCACTTTCTCACCTGAAGGTAATCGATAATGTGGTCAACGCTAGAGCACGCTTGCCTAGAAGTGACCTATCCACTCATTCATAATTTTTTCTCTATGAAATATCTTCCTAACCTCTTTTCTCTTTCTTCCACAGCCAGACACAGTCCCTCAAGCTAGCATCGACATGACAACAGTCCTGGAGGTGAGCGAGGCCGACAGCGTGACGGGGCACTCCTTCAGCCTGGCCATCACGGCTCCGGAGAGGGTGACCTTCGTGAAGGGAACCTGCCGGGAGGAGGCAAGGTGGTGGTCTGATGTGCTGAGTGTGTATCCGAGGAGTAAGGTAAGGCGCTGCAGCAGTTTCTTTAATAGTTACTAAAAATTGTCAAAATCTTCTCAATTTTAAGGAGCCATCATGTCTCATGCTGTCTCTGAAACTGGTGTAACTAGAAGAAGACTTAAATTTTCTTTAAAAATTATTTTAAAAAGCTCAGGTTTCTTGTCTTACATGGGGCGATCAAGTTTGGTCTTATCTGGTTTGATGGAGCCAATCTAAACCTTTTGGGAAATGTGAAATTGTCAGTATCATGAAAAGAGCTTTGTTGACATTACTAAACTAAAAAGACCAGTTAAGTACCTCCCATTTTACTGGTATCTCAACAAGCCGAGGCTGTCATCTTCCTGGTTTCAGGAAAATTTACGCCACCTAGGCGTCAAGGTCTTTTACGTTGAAAACGAATCATAATGACGACAACTTGACGTATGTCACATTTTGACATTATCTTATGCATTTTGACAGGAGTCTGCGCCTGACGCCTCAGTAATGCCGTCTGGTGTACGTCATTTCAGATAACCCTTATTTCAACGCCATAAAATAGCTTCGACACTAATGCATTTTAATATTCTTCAATAATCATAAAACGACTAAGAACATGTAACTTCTGGAACGATCTCCCCGCTTACAATTACCAATATGCTCGCTATCTCATTCGCCCTCTCTCAGGCATAGGTCAATCACCAATTATGTACTTAGGTTCTTACAAACCTATACAAAACTTAACGCGGTCCAACCAGTCATAGAATCAGCGTAATTGCGGACTTCCTGCGCAGGAGTCGGCACAATAATCTGGCCGTTCACACCTCCCAGTTATCGAGGCTAGGGTAAGTGATGTGGGTAGAACGTGTGTGCATAGGATGTGAAAAAGTTGTTTGGTTATTTGTATATATTTCAATGAAAAATGCAGATCGGATACAAAAAACATGTGTTTCATTTATTGTTCTCTTGTACAGTGTTGACATAAGAGTGACATTAACAGTAATGGCGAATACAGATAACCAAACTAAATGTTGTGTTGCGAACAAGGTTAGTTGATACGATGGTGAAAATTATTTGGAAAACTGCTCCTGAAAATTTTTTAGAGGTATGTGGAACAGGGAGTAAAGTCCTGCAATCTACCATTGAAAAGGGAGGATCTTCTGACCAGACTAATGTTGTGGATTTCGGACTGTATATGTGTTCAAATCGCACAGAGACCTCTGCTTGCGCGATGCAGGTTTTGTGTGTTTAGTTCGTATGTGGCGTCACAGATGTCGCTACAAATTCTCAGTTGATGCAAGATGCTCGGCCCAGATTGCATGCCGCCTCTGAAGTATTTGCAGTTAGACGATAAAATATCTTGCAATCGCATTGGAATAGCTTTTGTCATAATCAATTAAAAACGTCAACGAACGCAATTCAATTAATGATTTGTACACCAACTTTTGCTAAACTGAATCAATCTGCTCGCGCCTTTTCCCAACTATCTTGGGGTCAACATCCAGTCTAACCGGATGTAGCTGAATACCAATATTTTACATGGAGCGACTGCCTTTGTGACCTCCACAACCCAGTTACTGGGTAATACGAATACCCCTTGACTGAATGTCAGACTTTCGGGCTTCTGACGACCCGTAACGAATGTCAAAGATCCACGATTGAAAGCCGAGATCAACGACTGAACGTGTTTTCCGAGGCACGGAGGAGTCTCGGTATGTAAAGATGGTTACCCATCCATGGACCAACCCCGGAAAGCGAAGCATAACCTGATGGATCGACCCGTGTAGCTGTTATTACTTTAGCCACGAACTCCTCTCTTATATATCTTCTCTATCTCCTCTAATATATAAAAACCTTGTGTCAAGGTGTTTGTGGTTGTACTCCTCCGAAACGGCTCGACCAATTTTATTGTTTTTTTTTTTTGTATATTTGGTAGGTATGAGAATAGGTCGTAAAGTATTTTTCACCCTCCTACCCCCCACCCCCCAGTTTTAATCGCAGGACAACATTTGCCGGGTCAGCTTCATAATTTTCTATGAAGATTTTGAATTTACATTCAGCTAAGCTGTATTTAAATTAATCTTACGGTTCACGAGTTATAATAAGGCTGTATGTCTAGGGCCCAAGGCAGTGTGATGCCTCCCTTACATGGAAGGGAGGCCAATAGACCATGTTTTCTAAACACCAATCGAGGTGTAATAAGACGTGTGCTTCCTGTAGCGAAAGCTGCGCCTGCGCAAATTGTTGGGCAAGTTATGAACCGACGCAATTTTATAGACTATGTTAATAGGCCCGGCGTTTCCTATAATAAGATGTTGGTACTCGTAATGTTGGTATAGGCTCTGTGGTCGATTTAATACGGCACAAATTATAAAGTGCGAGTCGTTATTTTAATTTACATTGGAATCGATTCTGGACTGGTATTTCCTTAGTAGGCAGGTATGCGAGCTTTTTAAATCACTGAGGCTGATGCATATATTTTGTTTTGCATTGCTCTTGTGAAAGATTATATTTTAGCATTTGCTTTATTTTGCTACAGGAATCCCGTTTTAGCAGATCAAAACTGCACCTATTGGAGTCATTCTCTTGCCCTTATCTCAATTTACTTGGGGTTGGCGCATCATGTTTTCTTCATCACCCCTTGACCAGCCATAACGTCTTCCACACAGACCATCCATGCATCAAAACACTTTGACTGGCCTGTTGGTCTAGTGGTTAGTGACCCTGACTGCTATGCCGGAGGTCGTGGGTTCGATTCCCACCCAGGACAAATGTTTGTGTAATGAGCACGATCATTTGTTCTGTGTCTGGGTGTAATTTATCTATAATATGTATGTATTTAGAAATATGTAAGTATGTTTATCAGTTGTCTAGTACCCATAACACAAGCTCTGCTTAGCTTGGGACTAGATGGCGTTGTGTGATAGTTGTGGAATATTATTATTATTATTACTTCTCACGACATTTAAAACATCACATCAGGCATCTAAAATGAGCAGTACTTATGCTCATTTTCGATGCTCTCCGTTGCCGCCAAATCAGCTATATTTTAACCCCACTAGTAAGTAGTTCTCGCCACGCTCTTACATTGTCGAGTTGACTGTACATCTCCGACAACCAATCACTGTCACGTCTAATTGATCAATATCAACTATTAGCCCAATGTTTTTGTTACATTTTTCGCCAAAAATTTACTCTAATATTCGTCTCCCGCTAGCATAATCTCCTCCTTCAGTTCCACACCTCTGAAACCCAATCCCTGTCACGTATGCTGATCACCAACAAAATGGCCGCCCACCGTGACGACAGGCGACAAGGCGACAGGTTGCAGTCGCCCTTGGATCCGAATGATCCTGTTTCGCAGCATACCTCACAAAGAGATTTAATAATGGGTGTATGAGCAAGGCTGTTGGGTAAGGAATCTGTGCCTACAGATTTAATGTGGATGACGTGATGATGTATATCTTTGTCTTTAAGGAAAAGGAACGATTTTTCTTTTTAGAATTTGGGATGTTTGAAGAAGTTAAGGAATGTCTTGAGATTTTGAAGATCCGCTTCGTTAGCACCAATCTAAGGAGCTTTTCCTGTTCCTGACCTGCACATCAATGCAGAACCAAAAACTTTCTTAGTGCTCGTTCACACATAAACTGTTAACAGGGCGTTTTTATTTCGGTAATGACATATGTGCATGACAGTATGAGCAAGTTCACAGACATGACAGTTTCCAGTAAAAGGTATTTTTAAAGAGTTACTGTCTGTAAGTCCGCAGTATCCTCACTTTCGTAGACTTGGTTCAATGCAGACATTTTGATTTAGAGAGCCTATTCGATTAGACGATCAGAGATGGAGACTATCTTCTTGTATCCACAAATAATGTCGTAAGCATATTCCCAAGAAATTTTATACTTACTCACATGTTTATTTTATAAGATTACAACAGTGCAGAATTAATGGCAGGATGTTAGCTTCGATAACGCACTAACATACTCATTTCCCTTAGCTAATTCTCTCCCATTCCTCTGAAACGTGTGCCGATAATAGGCGAGCCATAATTACGTTTTTTCCCATCCAGTTCAACATGAAAATTAATCAATTCAGACACGAGTAACGGGGCATTTTGACAGTTAAATTCCATTCCAGGCAGACCATGAGTCAGTATCAGGAAATAATGAAAGCTCTTAATGTTGCAATTTTGCGAAACACCATGAGACCTATTTTGTTTTGCTGGTACCTATAAATTACACCACACCGGCTTGCATTTCATTGAGATGAATTCCAGAAAAGTCATGACGTCACCTGGTCCTAAGAAGTCTGTTAAAAACTCGCAATTCTTTGTCCAATTTTTCAATTGGTGGTAATCGACCGATCGATTCGTTTGAAGTCGGTCGTGCAGCTGCGCGATTGGCTCAGTTTCCTTCAAATGGGGCGCAGTAATTAGCGCAGGATCGCGTTACGTGCGCCTGCGCATGCTGTGACTCACTGTCGATTGTGCTTCAGGAGAAACTTGCTCTAATTCGGGAAATGGGTCACCTTTTATGATTTGTTTAGTCGTTGTAATGCGTTTTTGACTGCAGGATGACGATTTAGAAAGAATAAATTCATTTGTTTCGGTTTAAAAGCTTTTAGCTGGTAGTTTAAACATTATGTACATCTTTGAAAGCATTTCCTACACACAGAATAAAGCTAAAAGGTTATTAAGTTATTAACTTCAGTAATCTTTTGGTTGTAAAATTGCCGTAAAATGTTTTTCGAGTCATAAAAACAGGTTAATTACTGCTGTTTATGTTCCGTTCAGGGTTTATTATCAACTATTTCCTAGGACGATTTAATTTCTTCGAGGAAATTAATAACAATTATTTTAGTATGAAGCGAAAAAACTGTTTTAAAAGCACCGAAATGGAGTTTACAAAAATAATAACTTAATTTATTTGTTTTTGAAGCATTTGCAATTTTATTTTAATTGCCTCATTTTACGATTTCTTACCAAAATATTGGACCGATCAATAAGATTTTTATCGATGGAAAACTCTAGTAGAATAAAATATTATAGTTATTATATTCCCATGTCATGGAGGAGTTCGTGGCTAAAGTAATAACAGCCGCACGGGTCGATCCATCAGGTTAAGCTACACTTGCCGGGGTTGGTCCATGGATGGGTGACCATCTTTACATATCGAGTTTCCTCCGTGCCTCGGAAAGCACGTTAAGCCATTAGTCCCGTCTGCCAATCGTGGATCTTTGACAGTCGTTACGGATCGTCAGAAGCCCGAAAGTCTGACCAGTCTTACCAAGGGATATCGTATTACCCAGTAACTGGGTTGTGGAGGTCAGATAGGCAGTCGCTCCATGTAAAATACTGGTATTCAGCTACATCTGGTTAGATTGGAAGCCGACCCAAAGATATTTGGAAAAAGGCTAGGCAGATTGCGATGGAAAAGTCTAGTAGAATAAAATATAGTTACATAATATTCCCATTTCATAGGAATGCATAAAAAATAGTCTAATTGTATTTAGAATGACGTCACTTAGCTTACCATAGATTGACATCCAAACTAAACACGTATGTAAAATTTCAGCTCAATCGGAAACCAGGAAGTGGGTCAAATTTAGTTTCTAAACAACTTTCTTTGAAAATAATTCTGATGAAATAACATAGCAGTTACAGGTCCCAAAAGAATCACATCCATTTTCACAGTAAATCTCCTTTCTTAGGAAATAAACAAACAACGCACAGAGCTCGCCACCTACTACAAAATCAAACCAATACATCTCGGCAAAGGCTTGAAGACCAATTCAATTGAATCATGAAATTCAATGCCCACCTGTCATAACTCTTCCACAGCCAACCAGTTAGCAATTATCTTGATATTTTTAGGGTTCCGTAGCAAATAGCAAACATTTAACCCTTATGATGTGACTGCATCTGTCTGTCACAGCTCATTATTTCAGGAACTGCCAATTATTTGCACTTGAAATTTTGGAGTATCATAGATAATGCTTGTCCTCTAATAAACTAAGTGGTTGAATTGGTAAAAAATATTTGACAGATTCATTGCAATAGGAGCCGAAATGTGGGGTGACATTTTAAATTTGGGTGACACCTATCTTTAGAAAGGACTAAATCTGAGAAAAGATGACTCTAACTAGTTTGTTTTTTTACTAACCACCAAAAATATCTTTAGAAAGGACTAAATCTGAGAAAAGATGACTCTAACTAGTTTGTTTTTTTACTAACCACCAAAAACCCTTTAAAAACTGGTTTAGTTTAGCGATTGCAGAAGATTGAATTTGGAAATAAAATAAAAATACTTTAATTTTATTTTTTTCGTTTCTGTCAGCAGAACCCTTCACTTTGCGTGGCGCACGCACTTGGCCTGTGTTTTTATCAACACACGAAAGATACACATAGTAATACGTGTTGACCATACTTGGACCATGGGAGGAACGGTCAAGTAATTGGCAGTTAGACGGCTAAGGTGTTATCACCTGAGTACAGTTGATATTAATTTCAACTTGATACCTCCACACGTACCTGAGAAAAAGGGTCTTGACAGACGGACAGACGGATAACAAAGTGATCATATATTGAGTTCCTTGAGGAGCTCGTGGCTAAAGTAATAACAGCTGCACGGGTCTATCCATCAAGTTAAGCTACGCTTTCCGGGGTTGGTCCATGGATGGGTGATCATCTTGACATACCGAGACTCCTCCGTGCCTCGGCAAGCACGATAAGCCGTTGGTCCCGGCTGTCAATCTTGGATCTTTGACAGTCGTTACGGGTCGTCAGAAGCCCGAAAGTCTGACAACCAGTCTTACCAAGGGGTATCGTATTACCCAGTAACTGGGTTGTGGAGGTCAGATAGGCAGTCACTCCATGTAAAATACTGGTATTCAGCTGCATCCGGTTAGACTGGAAGCCGACCCCAAGGTAGTTGGGAAAAGGCTAGGCAGATTGATTGATATTGAGTTCCTTTTTTCCTTTTGAGGTACGGAACCCAATAAAGGTACCAGTGGGAACAGGCTACTAACCAATACAAATCTTTTGCGTAACAAATCGATCATTGATATAAAGTATAACACGCTATAATTAACGTTTGCTGTAACTACCACCTCAACCTTCAAGCCTCTACAATAGGGGGTCATCAGAACCATTCGATACACACCCAGCGGAATATGAGGCTGTATAATTTTGGTTATAAAGTAATTGGTGAGGTTGTAAAATGGGAAGTTTGTGATGGTATTTATTGATCCAATTAAACTAACTTTTACCGTAATTGTAAGGATGATGGAGAGCAGTGGTGGCAGCACAAGTCTCGTACAGTACCTATATACAGGCTGTAAGGAACAAGATACTTCGTGAAAAGGTTACACCTAATGTCAGTAACAAAATTATGATAGTCATTAATCTCGGTAATGATCGGTTACAGAAATTGTCATTTTTGAGCGCGAAATGTATTGTAAATAATGCGATCTCAACGCTCTGCATTACTACTTACCTACACTCGCGCCGGCCGAGCGCGCCGTGCACCGTAGGAATGTAGGTATTAGACCGGCGACGACGTGAATGAACTCTAGTGAAACAGCTGTGCGTATTTTATTTACATTGCTGTTTTCACAAAAAAAAAATTAAATAGCTAATTACACTAATAATTAGCTATTTAATTTTTTTTTTTTTAATGGAACCGACTTAAAAAAAAAAAAATGAAAAATAACTTTTGTTTCGGAAGTCGGTGTCAAAAAACAAAGGAACTAAAGCAGAAACACTGACTTCCGAAATCAAAGTAATTTTACAAATCTTTTTTTTTTCTTTTTGGAAGTCAGTTATATTTTTGTAAAAAAGTTTTAAAAGGATTCCAAAGACACCTCTTTTAAACTCCATCTTGAAGAGTCCAAAGTTCCAAGGATCAGCTGTTATGGTGCATATTACGAGTATTAAGTAGATACTTAATAATTTAGTAGCGTGATTTTATTAAAACAAAACCGCTAATTATTTTGTCTAAAACTCAAAAGCATTTATCAAAATACCTCCACACAACCACGTTACTAAAATATCCAAAATTAAAGAATTAATCGCATTTTCAAACCAAGAACTATAAATAACACAAGATAGTCAATTAAATACCTACTTGTAGGTACTTAGAACAATGATGAGTATCGAAATTAGGCGGGTCAGCGAACTCGCGGCGCCTCTTGTTTCAAATACAATGTTATGATCCGGTTGGACTAATGTTAGTCCAACCGTAGTTCGATCTTAGATCATCCTAACAATAAGTGCTGCAAAAGGGGTTAAATAAAGTTGAAAAATTCATCGAAGTCTACATGGATGATCGTCATTTTTAGGCTTCTGTACCCGAAGGGTACAAACGGAGCCCTATTGTTGTCACTCACGTGTCCGTCTGTCTGTCCATCCGTCGTCTGTTACAAAATTTTGTTACCAAGAATTTTTTAACTTCCCATTGACTTATGAACTTGAGGTGATAATGTTTATTATTACATTTCTATTATCGTTTACGCTAACGCTTAGAACAAAATGTATGGCAATGACATTACCTGCGATAAGTCACGTGACAATTCGTTACTTCTTTTTTTTTTTAGCCATATAACCTTTTATTTTCGTTTACGCTAACGCTTAGTCTAAAATGTATGGCAATGACATTACCTGCGTAGATAAGTGTCATGTGACAAATCGCAGGTAACGTCATTGCCATACATTTTGTACTAAGCGATAACATAAACGATACTAGAAAAGTTATTGGGCTAAGGGGGTTGATAGAACCCAGTAATAGTGATGCCCTATTAATGGGTACTCCTTGGAAAGCCTGGTGAAAGATTTCCTGTCTTCGAACTATCCTATTATCTACTGACAGCCGGGACCAACGGCTGAACGTGATTTCTGATAGGAGTGAGGAGTTTTGGTATGTAAAGATGGTCACCCATCCACAGACTAACCTCGGCAAGTGTTGCTTAACCTTGTAGCTTCTTGGAGCGACTCGTGGGGCTGTTGTTATTTTCGCCACGAGCTGCATTACTTTCAAGCCAATAAGTTAATCAGATGCAGCGATAATAAACTTTTAACATTATGATTAATAACTTCCTTAATTAGTTAATAGCAGTTAATAGTACAATCTGTTACATATTAGGATAAGATGTACGGCGGCTCCTGATATCCGCTCCCACGTCTCCTTATCACGACTTCACATAAAATCTGGCTAGGTCAGTGACCCGATAGGTCCGCGATGAATATGCGACTTTTTACATATAAATTATAAGTTAAATTCATACCGAATACCCTGGTTAACAAAAGTCAGGTTCAAAATAATTATATTGCCTTTCGGGTTCCATAATAAATTAATGGCACTAAGGTATACTGTAATTAGGGACTGGATATTACATTAGGGTGTAATGTATCAATCAAAGGTGGTCCTTTGGATCAAGTTGGCGAATAACCCACATGTCTCTTGATATGGTAATGGTATTGAGTACTTAAATCAAGACAGGAACAAAAATACCCTCATTGGGTATTTTTTCCCAGAAGCAAAGTCTGGAAATACAGCTAGTTCGACATCTCCATCTTCAAAACCCACGGCGTTTTGTCGTCGTTTTTATGTTTGGGAAAAATACTATCGGTGGTTAAAGTCCGTCTAGTCGCGAGTGTGCAACCAGCCTTATTCAAGATCTCAACGCTAACGGGCCAGCGGCGCCGGCGCACCAATCTTATATTGTTTTATATTCCAAACAATTAATTTTATATTTCGCTATTGAGATGATTCATAGGTTTTTTCTAGTCATAAATTATTTTAGACGTGAGGACTTTTTTGTTGTCCAGACCAGACTAGCTTATTATGGTTGGAAGTTTTTTGCTGACCGTGTAGAGTGAAATGCAGTTGTTAAACCTTGACAGATGATTTTAATTACAGAGAAAATTGGCGAATTGCTGCTTTGAGTTATGCCGACGTAGGCAAGTGATTCTTGGGTCAGCTCAAATTGGTCCCTTAAAATACTAATTTCTTTTATTAGATGAGGTATAATATACCAAATTGATTTATTCTGGCTTGGCTCTGAAATCATAATCATCCTCATTTTTAGAAAGACGTCCACTGCTGTACATAGGCCCCCCAAGATTTACGCAGCCCTAACTAGGTCATCAGCTCACCTTGTAGGAAGCCTTCCTTCTGAAATCATTTAACAAGAGTTAATGGGTTACTTCTAGGCAAGCGTCCAATAATTTTGCAACCATCAAGTGACATAGTAGTGAAGCGCGAGCCTTTGAATGTTAAAATAAAACCGGTCAAGAGCGAGTCGGACTCACGCATGAAGGGTTCCGTACCATCGTACAAGATTATACGCATCTACTTGTTGCCATTATTAAGATCGAGCAAAATAAAAAGCTAAAAAAACACGTTTCTAGTAGGGGAGCCCCCTTTAATACATTTTTGTTATAGCGGCAAAAAAAATACACGGTCTACCTATTACGGATCATGAGATACAGCCCGCTGACAGACAGACGGACGGACGGACGAAAGGACCTTCGGGTACCTACGGAACCCTAAAAAATTCACATTCCAAGAAACAATAAATCTAACTTCCAATTAAACACAGATCTCAGTAGTAGATTCAAAAACAAGGACGTATCACAATGGGAACAAAATTTCACTTTCGCGACAGTTGAATTGTCCATCGGGCACAATTGTGATAAATCCATTACAACTGCGCGGAGAGCAGTTTCTCAGTAATTTGCCAATTAATCCATTGAGGCCGATTAACGAGTGACGACTGGGGAGCCTGCAGCGACGGCATTGATTAATCTTCGTGTTCAGGGGAAGAGATATTGCTTTTGTGTAGTTGTTCATACCAATTGGGATGTTGGCAGTGGTTGAGCGATTGGCTGCTGCGCTGCGTGTCGCGGGTTCGATTCTCGCACGGATCTAATATTTCTTTAGCCTACAGTCTGGGTCTAGTCTGGTCAGTTGCTTGACACAAACTAATTTTCTGTTAGCGTTCACGCTGACGCTTAGTACAAAATGTATGGCAATGACATTACTCGACGTAAGTCACGTGACAGTTCTCTCCGCAGGTAATGTCATTGCCATACATTTTTTACTAAGCGTTCTGTCTCACCCCCTACGGGTCTGTGTATCTTGTGTATGTGAGCTTACATGTTTGTGCACAATGCACCCACGATACAGGAGTAATTCATAGTGTGGGGCAACGTTTTCTAAAAACCAAAAGTGCCGATGGCTTGGAAGCAAGCTAACGTGCAACCCGTACCCAAGAAGGGTAGTCGAGCTGACCCAGCAAATTATAGGCCCATCTCGGTAACTTCCGTACTCTGTAAGAGTATGGAACGTATACTGAATGGTAAGCTCCTGGCATACCTAGAAGCTAACGATATCCTAAGTGACCGACAATACGGCTTCCGTCGAAATCGGTCAACGGGAGATCTTCTAGCGTATGCCATCCACATCTGGAGTGAGGCCATCGACAAACAAGGGGAAGCCCTTGCGGTCTCCCTTGATATCTCGAAGGCCTTCGACCGGGTCTGGCACGACAGCCTAATTGGCAAGCTTCCTTCCTTCGGTCTGCCCGCTGGTTTGTGTGATTGGATTGCAGATTTCCTGAGGGATCGGTCTATCCGAGTAGTCATAGATGGCTGCTCGTCCGGACTGCTGGCTATTAATGCCGGTGTTCCTCAGGGGTCGGTGCTCTCGGCAACATTGTTTTTGCTGCATATTAACGATCTGCTAAATCCCGGTACCTTTGGGTATGCAGACGACAGCACTGTTGCCGAGAGATACGTGCCTGACGCACGAGTTAGTGGGTCTCAGGTCCGGTCTCTCCGCGAGGCTATGGTTGGGCGCTTGAACTTGTCCTTGCAGGCTGTCTCAGAATGGGGCGATGCCAATCTGGTTAAGTTCAATGCTGCTAAAACCCAGGCGTGTCTTTTTTCTGCTAAAAGGAGCCAATTTCACCCGGCTCCAACTTTCCGAGGTGTAACCGTGCCGATAACCGATCAACTTGATCTTCTTGGTGTTACTTTAACATCTACCCTCAATTTTGGTCCCTTCATAGAGGCAAAGGCTCAAGTAGCTGCTAAAAAGTTGGGGATCCTCGCAAAGGTGAGACGATACTTCACGCCGGAACAGCTGCTCCAACTCTATCAAGCGCAAGTCCGATCGTGTATGGAGTACTGCTCTCATCTTTAGGACGGATCTGCCAAATACCAGCTTGATGCCCTTGAGTCAATTGAGAAACGAGCCATGAGGATCATCGGCAATGATAGACTCGTTGAGTCGAAACTCCAAAGTCTTGAACATAGACGCCGAGTTGCTAGCCTGTCGGTTTTCTATCGGTTACATTTTGGGGAATGTGCTACGGAATTGCATGATTTGATTCCGCCAAGCCCGTTTCATCAAAGGACCACAAGACGTACGGCGAAGTGCCACCGGTTCATGGTAGACATCCCATCCATACGCACAAAGCGTTTTGAGAAAACATTCATTGTGCGTACAGCTAGAGAGTGGAATTCCCTACCGGAGTCTGTGTTTCCTGATAGCTACTCGTATAACCTGGGAGTCTTTAAGTCAAGAGTGAATAGGTTGCTTCTAGGCAAGCGTGCTCCATCTTCGACCACATCATCGCTTGCCATCAGGTGAGATAGTGGTCAAACGCGAACCTATCAAACATAAAAAAAAAACCAAATAAACCTATACATATAAGTCTAAGATTCATACATAGTTAACATAGTTTGGGTATTTTGTCACAGAAAATAGATCCATATCTCGTTAGTATATTTTTTTTACATGAGTTTCTGTATCAAGAAAAATAAAAACATACGTTTTTAATCAAAAACCGGATAAAAACAATAGAGCTCTTTCAAAATCGTGAGGAACAAATAAATAATAACGATACACGTGGACTATAAATATGTCAGTAAACCAAATAGAATAACCTCCATTATGTTAAACAATAAATCTCCGAATATACCTATAGATTGACGTCAAAGCCAATACAATAATCTTCTACCAGCGGATTCGCCAGCGAGTTAGTCAGGTATGATCAAAAAAACAAAAAATCCCATGGCCTTCTCCATAGTCCAATCTATCTTTTTGCCAAATTTCATCAAAATTGGTTCAGCGGTTTAGGAGTGAAAATGTTACATACAGACAGAGCTACTTTCGTTTTTATAATATTATAGTATGGATGGATAATTAGGTCCTTTACAGTCATAATAATATTACCAAATTTACCATCACTGTCTTATGGTTACCCACTTAGAGCCTTCTTTATAAAATAATAGTCATTTGATATTATTTGATTACAACAAACAATTATACACAACTAAACTAATAATTAACTTAATGGGATAAACAGGCTAAAATAAAATAAATAAAGTATGTACAAGCTCCACACCGCTGTCAATAGGAAAAGTGCCCAAAACGCTGGCAGCATTGCCACGTTAAATGTCAATGCTGGCCGAAAAAAGGCCAGCCCTCTGGGCCTGCAGTCTCGACATTGATAGCGAAACTTTCGTTAGCTACCGACCGCAAAATTAGTAGCCGTTAAAAAACTCCCTCATTGTGAGGAAAAATTTTAGATCATA
This sequence comes from Polia nebulosa, assembly GCA_951329385.1. NCBI lineage: Eukaryota > Metazoa > Arthropoda > Insecta > Lepidoptera > Noctuidae > Polia > Polia nebulosa. The sequence goes on from OX589597.1 coordinate 30,537,336, forward strand.
ACCTGAAAAATAATTGATTTTCTTGAAATATGTACAGAGATGGCGTAAATTTTTACTTGCAAGCACTATTTTTAATTAAATCTTATAATTTATATAAATAACGAATTTTTAATGTATCTTTTACTGCTTGTAACAATTAAAGTAACTTGTCAAAATATTAGAGGACATAAAAGTTTTCCTTTTTGCAACATTAATTTCTTAGCGAACGAATTCGGTCGTTACGCGATCGTTAACTGTGTCGAGACTGCAGGCCCTGGTCACGCGAAGAGTCGACTAAATGTTTGCTGATGTCACGGAAAACTCGATGAGCACTTGGACACCATGGCCCTAGTGTTTCAACCCCAAACTGCTCAAACATATAACTCATCCTGTGATTAGTTTAAACACTGATTAAAGTTTCTAAATTCAACATTTTCTAGCAGCAAGAAGGATGTGGGTCATAAAAGTACTAACTAATAATTTTATTGAGGTGTTGTCCTACAGATGAAATTGATGTTTGAGATGTACGAGTATGCTATCTTATTTTTAGAATCCACTAATCAGTATTTATACTAAGCATATGATTACCGAGTACTATAAACTAGCTTCTGCCAGCGGCTTCGCCCGCGTCGAATGACGAAGTTTCATATAAACAAAATCCCCCCTTTTCACCCCTTTAAAAGTCGAATTTCCAAAAACCCCTTCTAAGTGCATTATAAAAGGAAGCCGTATGCAAAATTTCACGTTCCTAGTCCGAGTAGTTTTGGCTGTGCGTTGAGATGTCAGTCAGTCAGTTTCCCCTTTTATATATATAGATGAGGCTGTTATTCTCAAACTACACAACCAGACACAGCGTCTCTCGATACAATTTTCGTTCGTCATCGATCGGGCCCATTTTGCGTTTCAACCAGTTTGTCCGGCATGTACTTTAGAACAATTAGACTATAACTAACGCACGGCACGGTTTCACTTCGGCTCTGCTATATATACTATTCAGTCATAATAATTATTAACTAGATCTTTATCTTAGTTTACTCCCAAACCTACGAATTCTCAAACTACACAAGTACACAACCAGACACAGCGTCGCTCGATACAATTTGCGTTTCAACCAGTTCCTCCGACATGTGTGCTTTTGAACAATTAAGGCGCTATTAGCTGCCAACGACCTTGAGTGGTTAGCTTGCGTGTTCTGCGCTGAGCTCACGTAACGCGTCGTATGTCCACCCAGTAATAGGACTCGCCCATCAAGGAGCGCTGTCCGAAATTATTAATTTATTACACATAAAACAAAAAGTATTAAACTAAAACACTGAGACTAAATTATAAATAATTAAACGGTCTTTAAAATGGTGAAGGTTTCATAAAAATACGCTTTATAGTTTTTGCGTGATTCTCAATTTTTAATCCGCGTTAGACATAACTTTACAAATTAATTACACAATTTTATAATATGAAATATAAAATTGTGTAATTAAATATATTTGAAATATTCTGAGATCAAATTACGACGCAAATAGTCTAGAGTATCATATATTTTTTTCATAGAAATAAGACTAGTCGTTTAGACGTGATGTTCAATTAAAAATCATTAAAAGTCGTATAACTGCGCTATCGTACGGCACGGTTTCACATCGGCTTAGCTTTAATATTCAGTCATAATTATTGACTAGATCTTCATCATCTCATTATCTTTTCTTTTTTTTCTTGTTTATAGGCACGCGTTTGACCACTATCTCACCTGATGGTAAGCGATGATGTGGTCGAAGATGGAGCACGCTTGTCTAGAAGTAACCTATTCACTCTTGACTTAAAGACTCCCAGGTTGTAGCTATCAGTTTACTCCCAAACCTACGAATTCTCAAACTACACAACCAGACACAGCGCCGCTCGATACAATTTGCGTTCGACATCGATCTGGCCCATTTTGCGTTTCAACCAGTTCCTCCGGCATGTGCTTTCGAACAATTAAACTATACCTAACGTACGGCACGGTTTCACATCTACCCAGCTTCCCAAGCATGGGTGGGGTCAGGGAAACTACGCCACACCAATGCAATATAGATGTTGTTGATTAGAAATCTTTTACTAATTGGTCGATGGATGTCTCGTTAGGAAGTCGTAATTGAGGGCGTATTGGAATGGACGTGTATTGGAATGAGGGTAAGGTTTTGAATTGGAGAGTGTTGAGGGTTTTTAAGGCTAAATGAGATTAGTGAATTAGTTTGATAGTTGGGCTAATATTTCAGTGTGAGGGTAGTTTGTATTGGGGAGATAGAAGTGCCAATTTCACCAAAGAAACTGTCAGTATTCCATAAGGATGATGAGACTGACTGCTCTTGAACGCCGTGCTGATCACGTTTAGTTTCACTGGTGAAATTGGCCATAAGTTAAGATGTTTTTGGTGTAAGCTGATCAAAATTGGTAGAATGAATAGAAAATACATTTTTTTTTGTACCGGCGTTACCGGCCGGCGTACCCGGCTACCCGGCAACCGGCACGTGTGAAAAGGCACTAAGATTAGATACAAGAAGTACCTATTACTATGGGCGTTTTTGTCTTTAGTTATAAAAACTTGACGTTGAAAATCATTTCCTAATTGAATCTCTTTTGTCCACAGGGTCGACATAAGAGGAACGCGACATTTCCTGGAGGCCAGACTGCGAGTCTGCTGCAGTCTTCAACGACTAGAAGTGAGTATCATTTTAAGGAGTTTAGGTAACTAACTGGTTCAGCCTGATTGCTAGATTTAGGCCTGTCTTATAATTCAACTGACCTCCTAGTCTGCTGATAGGTAGACAGCTTTACGTTGCAAATATACTTGATTCTACTCTGTTTGACAATAATGCCCAAGGCATTTGAGCACTGGCGGCTCACTGGTTACGGCTCTAACTTCGTGTCGTAGGTCGGGAGTTCGGACCCAACCAGGCACTTTGTAAATTAATTTCATCATCACTGCTCTCAAAACGGTGAAGAAAAACATCGTCAGGAAACTGGCAAGTCCTAGAACTAAAAATTCTAAGACATGTGACATCCACCAACACGCACTGGGCCTGCGTAAGGCCAATGTTATAATGCTGATAATGCTACACCCAATGCATTTAATGCCAAACTGTACATTCAATTAATTAAATACTTTCTAACTAAGAAACTTTGTGATTAGTACCTAAATAACCGTCCCTTCTTACTCCAGAATACTCAGCGGACGCGTCAACTCTTCGCGACGTAGCAGACGGTTGCCAGGCCTCCAGGCCCCGGTACTGCTCCGGCGGCACCACCACCTGGCCTGGCCCCAGGGTGCAGCCGCCGCAGCCCGAGATCCCCAGCCTGGCTGCTCCAACTCCCATCGACACCAAAGGTAGGACTTGTTTGAATATTATTTTTTGCAATTTCTTTAGTAATTGTTTTTTTTTGTAAAAGTGCGCTGATGGTGATAACCAGGGCTGGGAAAGTCCCTGGTCTTTGTCCCTAAAGTCCAGGCGCCTTTTGAAGGTTTTCCAACGATAATAAAAAAAGAACCGGCCAAGTGCGTGTCGGACACAGTGCACACTTAGGGTTCCTTACTAAATGTATTTTTGACTATTTATATCGCTTTGGGTCAACAAGATGTTTAAACTGTGAAAATTTAAAGACTGTAGCTCCAACCGTTTGGCTGTAAAACCTGTGTGACAGACGACTGACAGACAGACAGACGGACACGCCTGTGCAGTGCTTAATAAAAATAAACCTAATTTTAGAACGACTTCTTCTAAAAAAAGCTAAATCTTAACATATCCTAAGGCCTTTAAATATGATTTAGTACTCATTGTCTATATAGGATGACTGGTAATTAGTGACCGATACTTAAACACGTGATTGTACTCATGATAACAAACAACTTTTACTATAGGACCAAACCTGAAATCGCGAAAAGAACCTGCTGTTCAGTACATCTATGTTCGCTTTCGACTGGTCAAAATGTACTGTACTGCCTATTTTTTTTCGCGATTTCAGGTTTGGTCCCATAGTAAAAGTTGTTTGTTATCATGAGTACAATCACGTGTTAAAGTATCGGTCACTAATTACCAGTCTCCCTATATATAGAATAACAAAAATTACAAAATAACTTCAAATATCCGTCTATCATTAATCATAAACTTAATAAATTCGGAGTCAAGGTAAACTAAAAATAATAATTTATTTTTTCACCAAAAATAATGCAACGGATTACATAATATACTATAGGCTAGTACATGACAGAATACAGGACAGTAAATGACAGGAAAGTCGACGTTCATAGATGATGAGCGGTGCTAACGGTTTTAACTTTACCTAGTGCCTGCGGTAACGTGGCCAATAAAAGACAATTCAAAGCCATTCTCAATTAACAAGAATTCAGCTTTCCAATAGTCACACCCCACAGAACTAATCATCCAACCTCGCATCACAAACACCATAAACAAATGATAGCACCAGACAATCCCAGCCACTTAGACACCAAAACAAATGTCCACTTTCTACCATTACTGGCCACACAAGGGCCATCCATTGTGGGGCCGTTATCTGCCACTATATACCAGTTGTGTGCACCTGCACAGACCTGACCGGAGCTGATCAGACTGACCATAAATCTCGATGTCCGGAGACGGAGCGTTAGACCTAATTAGAAGCTGTAAAATGGAGGAGATGGTGTAACCTTTTAGTGATGGTCTCCAAGACTTAAGCGACAGCGGAAATACGCAGTGGCAACTAAGTTAAATAAGTCGTTTAATAAATAAGTTGTTTAATAAATAATTGGTATAAATAAGACATTTAATAAATCATTGGTATATAATGAACATACACAAAAAAAAAAAAAAAAAAACATATATACGGTCGAATTGAGAACCTCTTCCTTTTTTTCGTCGGTTAAAAAGCACCGTCAACGTTTTATGAGCGAAAATTCTAGGTCACTTTCCAATTTTTAAAATTTTTGGAACACTATATAATGTATAAATTTGTGTACCTATTGTAATGAATATTTTATTTAATATTGGTATTGTTACACCAATGCAGCCCCATAACATGTCCAGGCATTTACTGTCCATTCTAGGTTGTCTGGAAGAGATCGCGGAATAGTTATTTAGTATAGAATATTTGTTTAGTTTTAAGTTTCTCTTTATTTAATGTATCATGGTGTACAATAAAGAATACTTAATTCTTACTAAGAACTTCATCTCTGATTCAACAGGACAAAGAGACAGGTCTTTCGGTTTTTGTGACTCACATGCACATATAAATTAAAACCGTGTCCAAAATATCAATGCAATCCGCCTCTTACTTTTGGAGTTAAAATATAATACAAAGTCATCGATTTGTTCCCACACGAGTCTTTTGGCTACCACATACTCATTTTTCTAGCATCTTTTAAGGTATTTCTCGCTGTCGCCCATACCTTGAACCACCACCCATTAAAGACGATAATTCACACCCTGCACCGGAACGAGGGCTTTGCGTCAATTAAATTTAGCACCGTTACGATAAATATCCCATCGGAAGCCTAGCCTAGCTTAGCCAGCCTGTCCCACCCGACAAGCGTGAATATGTTACTTAGTAAATTGATGTCGCTACTTTACTTGAGAGGCTTCTAAGCACTGGACTGACCAGTTTGTAACAAAGTTGCTGACCAACTTTGTTTGACAATGATGCAAAGGATTCGATTTACTTGCTGAGTGATTTTCCTGGTAAAGGAAACCTGATAATGATTTCCTGTTTGCCGCTAATGAATGAATCCTACTTCCTGCGTTTCGTGGGTGGATGTTTGTTACTCAATCACGCCAGAACGGCTGAGCGGATCTGGATGAAATTTGCCACAGAGATAGATTATAGTCTGGAATAGCACATAGCCCCCGCCGCGTCTGTACATGATAAACTCAAAAACTACTGAACGGATATTCATGCGGTTTTCTCCAATAGACAGAGTGATTCATGATGAAGGTTTAGGTGTATTATTTGTACCCGAGAATAGGGGAAGTACTAATTCCACACTGGCCATTGATTTTATCATCATCATCAGCCTTTTAATGTCCCCACTGCTGGGGCACAAGCCTTCTCTCTGTGAGAGGGTGTGGGCCGTAATCCACCACGCGGGCGCAATGCGGATTGGTGAATGTCACATGTCTTTCAATTTTTGGTTCTAGGACATGCCGGGTACCTCACGATGTTTTCCTTCACCGTTTTGAGAGCAGTGGTGATGAAATAATTTACACAAAGTAAAGCGCCTGCCTGGGTTTGAACTCACGACCTACAACTTGTAAGTCGCGGCCTTTTACCACTGGGCCACCACTGCTCATTGCAGTGATTTTATAATTAAATCAAATCCTCGATCTGATTGCCCGTCTCTCCAGTCTCCACCTATAAGATGTTAATTTACGGCTAATAACTCCAGCCAAAATCTGTAAAAGAAATATATTTTGATCGTGCCTATTCCTGGACTACTTAAACCAGTTCTTTTATATGCTGATGATGCTGAAGTCCAACAAAATAAGCAAGTAAGCAGTTTAACAAAAACTTCGACGACCGTCAATTACACTTATAAACAATCGTTAAACAAGATCAGAAACGCCCCATAAAATTTAGCATTCGCAGAACGAGTCACTGCCCTCCTGAAAATTAGGACATCTTGGAAAATCAGGTCACCATGACACTCCAAGAAATTTTTATTAACGACATGTGCATGCAATAATATCCAATTTATTCGTCCACATAACTGAACTCGCGCCAAATCCTTGGCATCAAAACACTCGATTATATTAGATATTTATGTGTCAGGAAGATAAATAAATACTAATAACCAAAAGTTAATTAACACGTCCATAAATCCAGCCCACTGCACAAACAATTGCAATCACAAGACGAATATATCATAGCAGCTAGGAACAAGTATAAACAATAGTAAATACGGCCTAGGAGCAAGGCCGGTGTACAGCAGAATATAAGTTCAGAAGGATCACATTTAGCCGAGCAGTGCTGGCCCAGTGGTAGCAACCCCGACTTAAGAGTTTAACCGTGGATTCAAACCCAGGCAGGTGCTTCACTTTGCGTAATTTATTTCATCACCACTTGTCTCAAAACGGTGAAGGAAAACATCGTGAGGAAACATGGCATGTTCAATGTGACATCCACCAACCTGCTCTGGGCCCGCGTGGTCTCCTAGAAAAGAGGCCTGAATCCCAGCTGTGGGAACATCATAAGGTTGATTATATCTTTTACCTTTTTTAAACTTTACCCCACACTAGGAATTACTGCTGTATCGTGGGTGCGTTCACAAACATGTAAATTCACATACACAAGACACCCAGACCAGGAACAACTATCTGTAAGCCATACAAATATTTGTTCCGTGCGGGAATCGACCCCCTACATTTAACAGAAAAGAAAATACCGTGTGTATTTCATCACACACGTTATCAAAAGTGGACACTCTGCTTCTTTCTAAATGGTGTTGGTCGCCGCCCATATTTACGTGTGTTGCGCCTACGCAGCTCGGTACGCGGTGCGTGCGCCTGCGCCGATCCTAATTACCGATCTAACGGCGGTCAAGCGCGCCTTCTAATTACAGATTGTGATAATGTTATTTAGAAACTCCATCGCGCCATAATGTTGTAGTTATCATCGTATTTTCTGTATCTGCACCATATTGCGGTGTATCTTTGTGATTTATATTAATTGCTTTACATTTTCGTGTCGGGAAAGTAATGTGGAATGTATGGGATTGTTATCGCTCTGTTGTAAGAAGTAGGCTTGTTCAAATTAGCAGTGTGTTTTTAATTGTATTGTTGAAAGTTCTACAAGATTTCTTAAAGATTCTACTCAAAGATGCACACAGAGTATAGCTACTCGTATAAATAAGATTTGTCATTTATTCAAACAACGCTGAGAGCCAGCACTTTTTGAACGTCAACGTTCTATGTAAAGACACAGCCCCCAAAAACGCCCGTACGTCACCACTTCCTAAATCCTAGTGTTTTAGCTGGGAAAAGTGGCGCAACAAACTCCCCAGTAATTCGACAAACTAACGCCTCGCTCATGGCTATTCGACTATAATATAACCCTAATGCAATTTTCCACATAGCTCATTTAAAATTCGAACGTAGTAAATGTCAATTACAAGAAACAGAAGGGTCAACAAGACTCTAACTATTCTAAGAGGCAGAAAATGCCCCTACTCATTACTACGCAATATGTCTTCCGTAGCTCCCAGCCATTCATCCAATACCAGGGGCGTAGCTACCGCGGATCAGCCGTATCAATGATACGGGGCCCCGGGGCTTCAGAGGTCCCGACTTGTCGAAACAGAAAGTCGTAAAATATAAGGTGTAACGGAAAGGTGTGGTCATATTTTAAGAATTGCATCTGCCCATCTATATGAACAACTTTCTTCAAGAAAACCTGAGGAAATTCTAAAAAAAGAATTTTACGTCCCATACAAATATTGATCAGCTGATGATAAGTTTGTATGGAAAGTACAATTTTATTTTTGGGAATTTCCTATTTTTTCTTAGAGAAGGTTGTTTATTTGCATGGGCAGAACCGGTTCTTAAAATATGACCACACCTTTCCGTTACACCCTGTATAGTCCACTAGGTACTTCAAATTCTTATAAATGAGAGGCTCGCAATTAATGAATAATTATGATTTGATAGGAAGTTCCAATTTTCTCCAATGTTCTGTGCTAGTTTGGCCTATTTTGTAAAACCCATTTGGGTTTTTCTGCAGTCGGGTAAAATAGGGGCCCCATAAATTTTTTGATACAGGGCCCCTTTGGGTAGCTACGCCACTGACCAACACACCTTTTTAAAACAAATACTAGATATTATAGACAGTAATTTACAAAATAACGGGTCCCACTAACAAATTGCTGTATCCATATTTAGTAAGCTCACTATAATTTGTAAACGTGAACACTGATAAGTTAAATGTTAACATCATAAATTAATGTTGTTTTATTATTTGCTGTCGGTTGGTATTGATGCTGAACGTTGGTACTCCTTGTTTAAGTTTCGTAATATTGTAAAATTACATTAGAGGTTTGTTATTTATTGTATTATTGTCTTGATGCAATATCTATGGGTTAAATTAACATACAACCTGTACGCAGGAGTTGCGCATAGCCCGATCTAAACAAAGCTGTTTTAATAGTTTATGGTTCTGGAAATGCAACTATGTTTAAATATCGAATTACCTTCTAAAACGGTTTTATATTAAAAGGATTATCGACACGTCACAAATAAAACAATTCAAGTAACATGATTAGCTGTTGAAAATTCAATCAACCAATCAGAGGAGAGCACGTTTGACAATTTAGGCCTTATATAAAAAAAAAAAGCTGAACCATGTTCTTATGACACTAGACAAAACACTTTTTTTTTAATTTTGGCTTCGCACGGTTTGTGCATATAGCCAGTGTCAAGTTAATAAAGTATTTAGTTAGATACGGAATACTGTAACTTTTTCCCCATTAAAATGCAGATGTAACACATTCTAATGTTTTTGCAGTATTTGGCAGCAAATGTATCGAGTTAGCGTTCTCGGTAAACTTCACTGAGGTAGTCAATGCTACAATAAAACTCTCAGCTTCAATTTACCGAGATCGCGTCCATATTGTCCAGTTGCGTAGACACTTGAGACACAAAACTACACCAATTTTACATCACAATATCCACCAAAAATCAATTTGCGAATAATAAAAGACAGCCACTGAACTTCACTCGAAGAAATCCCGCCAAAAACTCCCGTCAAGACACTTATTAGCAGGTTCAAAATGTTCTATGGAGTATTTGAATCTAGAATCAGTATTTTAAACTAAGTTTATGGTTCGAGAGTTTTATTAATAAGCATGTTTGTTTCATTATTTTTGCGAGAATTTTCGTTCCTAACTTCCTGAAAAAGCTTGGTAATAAAAGAAAAACACTAAATCACTATTTATTACTGGAAATCAAAACATGGTAGTTACTGCGAACAATATTTTATTAATAGTTAGGTTATCGTTAAGTTTAATTTATGGCTTGCAAAATAACCATACTCGGCGAATAAATGAAAATTAACGCTTCAAAACAATCCTCTTATGTTTCCAAGAATCGTAAATGTTGGTTCTTGCAATAGAGAACTGTCAACTAGGATAATTAAGTTATTTGTGGTCCCCCTAGGCGAGTCGTAAGAAGGAGCAGGCTAGTCTTAACTGTATTTCAAACTAAATGTCAGAAATGTTCAGTGAAAACATTAGGTAATTTCTTCGAATTAATTTGCCATATTGAGTCAAGTGGGAGCAGTGACTTACAAGTTGTAGGTCGTGAGTTCAAACCCAGGCAGGCGCTTTACTTTGTGTAAATTATTTCATCACCACTGTTCTGAAAACGGTGAAGGAAGACATCGTGAGGAAACCGGCATGTCCTAGAAACCAAAATTCTAAGACATGTGACATCCACCAATGGGCCCGCGTGGTGGATTACGGCCCACACCCTCTCACAGAGAGGAGGCCTGTGCCCCAGCAGTGGGGGACATTAAAAAGCTGATGATGATGATGATGATGGTGATTGAGTCAAGTTCAATGATTTAGTAGAACCTACCCCATCAGCAGCCATGTTGGGATCAGTTCGATCAGTAGCACCATGCTTCGTATGATTCTAGAACAATGAAGTTTTGCTCTTAAAACAGCCAATTAAAAGCAATCCTATCCTAAAATCAATTACTAATTATTTATGGATGATTGTTACATATTCATCCACTCTTCAATGGCTGAACGTATTTTTTTCATTTGTCACATAAACTAAAAATGAGGACGATACAGTGCGTTGAAATTTCACGTGACGTCACGATGTGCGACACTTTTTACCACAATGTGACGTAACGAGCTCCCACTTCTGAACTTTGATGCGTTTTATCTTTGTATTTTTTTATTGGTTTGATATAGCAAAAAATACTTGTCTAATATTTTTTGATCATCTAACTTACGAACTAAATAGAATTATTGTTTTTATATCCAGGAAACTACCCTATTGTGGAACACATAAAACTTAAAGATAATGTGCCTTGACTATGGAAGTAGACCTCCGCTCTGCGAGAGGGAATGGGCTTATCTACCACGCGGGCCCATTGCGGGTACTGGATGTCACATGTCTTCGAATTTTTGGTGGAACACGGATGGCCTGAATTCGTGTATGGAGTACTGCTCTCATCTTTGGGACGGATTTGCCAGATACCAGCTTGATACTCTTGAGTCAATTGAGAAACGAGCCAACGAGCCTATCATTGCCGATGATCCTCATCGGCAATGATAGGCTCGTTGAGTCGAAACTCCAAAGTCTAGAACATAGACGCCGAGATGCTAGCCTGTCGGTTTTCTATCGGTTACATTTTGGGGAGTGTACGAACGGAATTGCATAATTTGATTCCGCCAAGCCCGTTTCATAAACGGACCACAAGACGTACGGCGAAGTGCCACCGGTTCTTAGTGGACATCCCTTCCATACGCACAAAGCGTTTCGAGAAAACATTCATTGTGCGTACAGCTAGGGAGTGGCATTCCCTACCGGAGTCTGTGTTTCCCGATAGCTACAACCTGGGATTCTTTAAGTCAAGAGTGAATAGGTTACTTCTAGGCAAGCGTGCTCCATCTTCGACCACATCATCGCTTACCATGAGGTGAGATAGTGGTCAAACGCGTGCCTATCAACAATAAAAAAATTGGGACATAGTATACTTATATCCCCGTAGTAAGTTCCCATAAGTTAATTTGCGACTTTCATCTTCAACCGTGCACATAAGCAAGTAAAAAAATATTTGTTATTTTTAGGTACCGAAAGGTGTTATTCAGTTCTGTCAAGCAAGAGTGCGGTTGTGTTTCACTTTCGTTGAGGTGCGCGCACGCCGTGCTCCGCGGAGCGTGGCGACAGAATGTAGGTCCCGCTGTGTGCGCAGACGCAGCGAAACGAAGCATGCCACGGCAACTACGGGTTTTAGCTTTTAGAAGTGTTGAGAATATACCGATTTTTTTTGTGTAGTGAATTTGCTGACTAACGGAAAAATACACATACGTGCATAACATTACGCCGGTTATTCCCGAAGGGGTAGGCAGAGGTTTACAAAGTCCCATATAAATAGCCTGCCTATTGCCATCAACCGGACATAAATCCAGACTCGAGATTAAAATATAGTGACCTCAAGTAACAATGAATCTTTCAGAACTGAACAAAGTTTCGAAAAAATGATAGGATCCCGTTTAATCAAGTTTTTGTTAGTACTCGTATGTGTCTGAGGTTGTTTAAATAAATAAAGCTTAACCAGCAAAAAAACTGACGTGGCAAGCCCAGGAACCCAAGACACAAAATCCAAGACCAATAAAACTTCCTTTGAAAAGAATTCCCTAAGATTGCTGCTTGTCAAAGGGAGACTCCCCCAGGCTTATTCGATTTAAACAACTGTCGACGTGTTAATTTAACTTGACGAAAGCTATTTTACAAAGACACATAAACTAACTATAATTATTTTAAGAACAACTCATTTTTTCCGGTAACTTTTTTCTGTCCATGTTACATGCACCAGCTACTATGCAAAACCGCAATTTGCACGCACTGTATATATACCATTGGTTCCCAATCTGTGGTCTATACAGGGTGTAACGGAAAGGTGTAGTCATATTTTGAGAACCGGCTCAGCCCATGGGTATGAATAACATTCTCTAAGAAAAAACAGAAAATTTCCAAAAAAAAAATTGGACTTTTCATACAAAGTTATCCATCAGCTGATCAACATTTATATAGGAGGTAAAAAAAAATTTGAGAATTTCCTTAGGTTTTCTTGAAGAAAGTTGTTCATATCGATGGGCAGATGCAGTTTTTAAAATATGACCACACCTTTCCGTTACACCCTGTATAATAGGCATAATCGGCCACATAATGTTCCCACTGCTGGGCATCAGGGCTCCTTTTTAGAAAAATAAAAGTTTGTGTGTACTTATGTACGCACGTAAGAAGTTATACTTCTTTGGCGTAACAAGATAAAAAACCAAACTCACAAAGTTTACAAAAGGAAAACAATCATTCTTCATGATCCACAGCTATCTTCAGGGTGTCAGCTCTAGCTAACTTTAGGGTGTCGGTTTTTTGTAACGGTGTGCGCGCACCGTAAAAATTTACTCTCATCATTTTTCCGTAACGCGCCAAAAGAAGTATAACTTCAAAAGCAAAAGGCCGTAATTCACCACGCTGAAATAAGTGGGGCTGCAAGAAATATTGCCCGCGGGAGATTTCTAATTTCAAACTTGGCAACTCAAAATTAAGTTCCTATCAGAAATGTTGTGTTTTCTATGACAACGATCGTTATTTTTGATTTTAAAGAATCGGTATGCTTTTGTTTCGAATTTAAAAATTAATAGCTTCTGCCAGCGGCTTCGCCCGCGTGAAATTAGTTTTTCCCTCGTTATCAATTATAGCGTATATGCTATTCCAGACTGTAATCTATCTCTGTACAAAATATCATCCCGATCCGTTCAGTTGTTCTGGCCTGATTGAGTAACAAACCTCCATCCATCCAAACTTTCGCATTTATAATATTAAGGCGCTATTAACTGCCAATGACCTTGAGTGGTTAGCTTGCGTGTTCTGTGCTGAGCTCACGTAGCGCGTCGTACGTCCACCCAGTAATAGGACTCGCCCATCAAGGAGCGCTGTCCGAAATAAGACGCATTGTTAATTTATTATACATAAAACAACAGGTATTAAACTAAAACACTTCTTTAAAATGGTGAAGGTTTTACAAAAATACGCTTTATAGATTTTGCGTGATTCTCAATTTATTATTCGCGTTAGACATAACTTTACAAATTAATTACACTATGTTATAAAAATGTAATTTCAAATATTCAGATCAAATTACGACGTAAATTGTCCAGAGTAACATATATTTTTTTCAAAGAAATAAGACTAGTCGTTTAGACGTATGTTCAATTAAAAACCATTAAAAGTCGTATAACTGCGCCTTAAGTAGAGTTTTCAGACTAACGCAGGTAAATTCTACTTTTTATGACGATAACTCTTCAGGTCCTCAGGTCCCTGGTAACAACAAAGAAAGAAAGTGGTCCCGGACCAACAAAAGGTTGGGAACCACTGTACAAACCAACCTACAGACATAGGTATGTAGTTAGCCTGGGGGTCCAATCTATGTAAGAGGACTTGTCTTGTCTCGTTCGACAGTATTTGTGGTTTTTATTTGCATATAGTTTGTAGCACTTGTAAAGTAATACTAGTGCTCAAGTTACTAGTGATTGGCATTGACTGGAATATCCTTGCAGACGTAATTATTAGGTGATGCGTTTTTTATGAACAATTGGTTGATGGTGACATTTGAATGATATTTTCTTTTGCGTGTTGGTAGAAGCTAGCAAATATTATGTCAGGTTTTTTTTCAAACATTTGCTCTCTCTCGAAATTTCTCCTGTATCGTGGGTGCGTTTACAAACACGTATGTATTTATCTTCTTGACACATAAATATCTAATGTAGGGAAGTTTGGCGTAAAACACCCAGACTCGAAACAATCTGTAGGCATTAGAATAAAATTTAGACATAGCATCACATTCGTTCTGTGTGAGAATCGAACCCGTGACATCGCAGCGCAGCAACCAGTCGCTCAGCCACTGCGCCAACCATGTCGTCAAACGTTCGTCATGGTTTACGTTCTAAACAGTAATTGCATGTAGTAAAAAAACTACAAATTGCCTAGATGAAGCGAAACTTATAAAATCGACGATGTACCTACCTTCCTAAGATTTTCATTACCTACCTTTTTACTTTTCGTCTCTAGTTCCTTTTTTTTTGTGGGGTGGGAAATCATCCAATGACTTCTCCCGCTCTGGGTGGAGCGGGAGGGCGTGTCAGACTCTTACTGACTAAAACCCACCCCTGTTCCTTCCTGCCCTGAGTGCCCAGGGGCGAGGTAACTCTGTTTCGACGGGCCCCGTCTTTATTGCTGACAACTCTTTGAAGCGCGCGTGGAACACGACGCGCCGTCGACTCTCGGGCCTGGTGCTGATTGGACGGCGAGCTACCCATTACTCGCCTTTGTACATTTGTTGCATAAAGTTTCTCATAAATAAAAGAGAAAGCCAAAATTTAAAAATCCCACAGCTTGCCATATTAAATCCCATAACACATCTTCATATCGCCCTATGACGATACACTAGCAAAAAAACATCGGTAATACCACACATCTTCTCAGAAAGCTGTCATTCTTCACCATATCACATGAGAACATGACTAACATGGGTCAAGGACCCCAGCTAATGGATTTTCTGGCTCCTAAATTTTTTGCTAGACATAAAATAAAAATAAAATGTACGTACTTTTTAACCATTATTGATGTTTCATTGAAATTACATAAAGAAATGTGGTCATTAGTTGTCGTTTTCTTTGGTAAGGATCAATTGTGGTCTCTATTTTGAGATTAGTCACTTATAGATCTTAATCTGGAATACCTATTACCTGGCTAAGTACTTAAGTGTTATATTTTTCGTGTCTAAGTAGTTGTGGAATGATTTGAAAGTTAATTTAACTTGAGCATTCATCGACTCTTAAGCCGGTTCCAGATCAAAGTCTGTGCTAAGTTAGAAAAGCTTACTTGTACTTATACGTACCTATAGGAGAAGTATTTTTAACTGACTTCCAAAGAGAGGTTCTCAATTCGTCTGTATATCTTTTTTATGTTTGTTACGCGATATCTCCGCCACTTGAGAATAGATTTTGATGATATTTTTTTTGTTTGGTAGATCATACTCCAGATAAATTTTATTGATATTGATTCAACACTTTTTGAAAAAATCAACATAAACTAAAAATATGTATGCACAGATGACGTTTTTTTACAAAAAATACAACTGACTTCAAAAAATTGTAAAATAACTTTAATTTCGGAAGTCGGTGTCAAATAATGAAGAAACAAAATACAAACAACGACTTTTGCAATTTTTAGAAGTTGGTTGTATTTTAGTTTTTTCATCTTATTTTGACTGTAAACTACGTAAATATTACGTAACCTCAGCTTAGCTCTTGTTCTGCTTAAAACCATATTTAAACATACTAGGTACTGTAAGATACACATATAATAAAATAAAATAAAAGTAAGGGTATCTTAAAAGAAACACGTTAATATTATCCAAGAGATATGTCGAACCATCAAATTAATTAAAACTTACATATCAGATATAAAAAGTTATCAACGTCGATACGACTAATTACATTATTCGTCGATAACTTTCACTTGATAAAGTAACAGACATTTATAACCAGTTTTTACATAATTTATTTAATAACAGCTACATATGTAGGTACACAATATTATGTAATGTAAATATATTGGTAGTTATTTTTGAAATTGACACTAAGTTGATGTAGGCATGGGTACTATAATAACACCTTACTGGTAATATCTGAAACGTATATATTATGTCAAATAAAAGAATATGAAAAAACAACAGTAATTTATTCAAATTAAGGTGGATGCTCAAGGGTAGCCCGCGAAATTCAAATTTTCTTACGGTTTTTGCAATTTGCAGGTCAGTGTCAGGTTGTATCTTCGTCAAAATTTGATTCGCGGCCGTAGCAAGTATGTATTTATAGAACTGTAATCATTAAAATCATCAATACAACTCTTTCAGTTAGTATTAGTACCAAATGTCATGATTTCATGAAATACTACATTTAGCACTAATACTAACTGAGAGAGTTATATTGATGATTTTAATGATTATAATTGTAGAAGTACATACTTGCTACGGCCGCGAATCAAATTTTGACCAAGATACAACCTGACACTGACCTGCAAATTGCAAAAAACGTAAGAAAATTTGAATTTCGCGGGCTAGGGTGGAGCTTTCACCTTAAGCTGAGAGCCAGCACTTTTTGAACGTCAAAGTTCTACATAAAGACAGTCCCCCAAAAACGCCCGCCCGTTAAAATTATAGCTGAAGATTGTATGAATAGTGGGATGCCTTAACTTCCTGGTAAATTGGCGTGAAGTGAACAGCTGAGGGAGAAGTGGAAGTAATGCAGGAAAGCCTTACTACTTAGGAGTGAGACAGTTCAGGTTGACACAAAAAAAGGGAAAAATAAATCATACTCAAGTTAATTACTACATTTTAAGTCAATTAAGCTCCCAAGCTTAATTAACTTGAAATGTAGCCTTCATTTAAGAGATTTAAAGGATTTTGTAAAAGCATTTCTCGCGGATTTGTTTTGGTTTCAACTTCTTCGATCAAAAATACTTCGACACCATAACTTTAGCCATAAAACACCATCTTACTGGTGCATCAGAATATGTGTAATGTTGTGTACCTAACTTCTCCCAGTGTAGAGTGTAGACGCATCTCAAAAACTGGCCAAGTGCGAGTCAGACTCGCGCTTAAAGGGGTCCGTACCATCATACAAGATTATACTCGTTCGGGTTGTTGCCATTATTAAGATCGAGCAAAAAAAGCAAAAAAAAAACACGTTTCTAGTAGCCCCCCTAATTTTTAATTTATTTTTAAGAATTGTTGTTATAGCGGCAAAAGAAATACACATTCTGTGAAAATTTCTACTGTCTACCTATTACGGATCATGAGATACTCGTACAGCCCGCTGACAGACACACGGACGGACAGCGGAGGCTTAGTAATAGGGTCCCGTTGGTTACTCTTTGGGTACGGAACCCTAAAAAGGCTCTATCTGTAAAGCAAAAGAGTGCACATGTTACATGAAGGTCCCATTCCCATCTGAGCGTGCTCGCGCGCCCCGCACAATGCGCCCGCGCAGTGGGTGTCAGTGATTTACACCCGCTTGTCTACCACCACCGCACCTTCATTCATATTTATTAAACTTCACAGTTTTTTTCAATTGTAAATCTTTTCTGTATGATGAACGTGACACGTTGCATTGCGCTATTTTGTGAGCCAATACGAAGCCAAGCATTCCAATAAAATAATAAAAATAAGTTTATATTTTATTATTATTATTTGTCAGTTTATTACTTTTTTGCTGGTTAAAATTTATGAGGGAATAAATAAGGTGTTTTATGGTAAATATGCGAGTAATGTGTCTATTATTGTAATACTGTTAATCTTGTTTTTTTAAAGGCACAGGTGTTGGAGATGTTCTTTCCCATAAAATTCTGTTAAACATTTTATTGCATGCATTTATTCAATATCGTTTTTAAGTTCATACATAAATAAAGTTACTGCAAGCCATTACAATCGCTTGAGTTCCCAATTAATAATATTAATTGACAAAATAAACAAGATGGCGTGAACGCGGGCTTTGTCGGCGCGCGCGCAACTGCGCATAAAATTTTATACTTCATACTCTTTATGGAGACTTATTACTATCTGTATTCGTTAAATGGATCATGATTATAAGCTGCGGGCGAAGAGTTTGTATCATTAGTGGATGACTATTATATTCAAATAGATTTGCCTGTTTCATTACAATTGAAAGGCTCTTTTGTAAAGATGGGCTACCTATATTTTTCATCACAATTCCTAGACGCTTATGAGCACTTAACGCAGTTTGTAAATCCCGATGTGTCATCGTATTTAAGAGTAACTTTGGATAATCTGACGTCATCAAAAACTTCCACTAACTGATTCAGTAAATCATATCCTTTTAGCTAAAGACTTGACTATATAGTTTTTTTGGCATGCACAGTGTTGTAATTTTAGAAGTACATATATTCAGCGCTTAAACTTCAAACACAGTGACCCAAGATAGGTGTCTGTTACACCAGCAAAACGTATCTGCAAGAATATTTTAGGTAGTACACCTTTCACACAACTCTGGCAACACCCGAGTGGTTTTTTTTTTGGTATTTTTTTTTTTGGCGGGCTTTTCTCGAATGAAGTTCAGTGGCTGTTTTAATTATTCGCTTATTGATTCCTAGTGGATATTGTGATGTAAAATTGGTGTAGTTTTGTGTCTCAAGTGACTACGCAACTGGACATATGTGGAATCATTGAAACAGGCACGATCTCGGTAAAATGAAGCTGAGAATTTTTTTGTAGTATTAACTACCTCAGCGAAGTTTGCCGAGAAGGCTGACTCGACACATTTGTTGCTAATTACTCCAAAATACATTAGAATGTGTTCCATCTGCATTCTAATAGAAAAAGAAATGTAATCTGTATTTAACTATGTTTCCGACTGAAAGACTAGAATCTATGGTCATAAATAAAAAAAAGTAAACCAAGTCATAAAAAATTGAATGATGTCCCTTATGTCATAAAATAATCATGTTCGCCTTATAGGCCTGCTTACCCCTCCAGACCATCGTAAATAAACCTCGCTGAAAGGGCGAGCGTATTTTTAAAGCTCATCTTATTTTTATTGGTTTGTGTACCTAGCAACATGCGATCACCTCGTTAGGACAGACTCAGTTACGAGTATATGCTGTTCGAGTAGGTCAACCAGTTCATATATTCTGTAAGATGGTTCAACATAGACTATTTTGAACCATCTCGGTACTTTGAGGTATACGCGGGTTCAAAATTATGTTATGTTTATTAATATAGCTATATTAATATAGCCTCCTAAGTAATTGATGATTTCATTGAAAGTAGTGACGATTATTACCCATTATTGAATTGATTAACGAGCAATAGTATTCTAATTCATTACTTAGCACCTACATTATAAGAAAAATAATCAAGGGCACTTTTTTGCAGAAGCTCCTAACGAAACAATTAAACGTTACATCGCTTCATTATCTCTCTCATAATACCAGAAAGCCTGTACATGCATTGAATATCGTCACTTAAGGCGAATGTGCCAGGGTAGCCCGCGAAATTCAAATTTTCTTACGTTTTTTGCAATTTTACAGGTCAGTGTCAGGTTCTATTGTGGTCAAAATTTGATTCGCGGCCATAGCAAGTATGTATTTATAGAATTATAATCATTAAAATCATCAATACATCTCTCTCAGTTAGAATTTATACCAAATGTCATGATTTCATGAAATAGTTACATTTGGCATCAATTCTAACTGACAGAGTTGTGTTGATGATTTTAATTATTATAATTCTATAAATACATACTTGCTACGGCCGCGAGTCAAATTTTGACCAAGATACAACATGACACTGACCTTCAAATTGCAAAAAACGTAAGAAAATTTGAATTTCGCGGGCTACCCTGACGCATCCACCTTAAGTTCTAACATCACGTCAGTAATTTTTTTGACAAAATAGGTTACGTTAACGTATGCCACTCGATACGGAAAAGAACGACGCGCGATGCATATATTACTATATTATAACGACGTTTGACAAAATAATCTATCACAAGGATTTGAACGGAGGCGTAATTTAACATCAAATACAATACGTATGTCAATGTTGTACAGAAAAGCTATAGCATAACCGCGTTACTCAGTTGTATTGCCATAGAAACAGTGACTATTAAAAAAATAGTTACGTGTTACTAATCTCTTTATTTGTTCTCCTGAAAAGTTCCCAATTTTGATCTTTATTGTATTTTCCCCGTCCATAAATGGTAACAAATTCAACAGCAATTTATCTCTTGTTTCAGTATATACAGACCAGCCAGTATCCTCAGCGTCCCCTCCTACCCGGGATAAGATCAACGGCGAAGAAAAGGCAAGGTCTCGACGCAGGGATACCTGGGCAGAACCTACCACGCCACCAGTCACTGATGATGGTAAGACTACTGCTTCCATCTGTACTAGAGAGAACCAAAGAATTCTAGGATTAAAAGTGGTTAGGGGGGCCCATAGGCAAGTGGAACCTGTAGAAATAGTTTTTTTTTCTTTCTTTCTTTTCTTTCTTTTATTTCCCAGCCCCACAAAAAAAGAAAAAGGGGTTGTACTGCTGCAGACGAAACTTTGTAAAATTCTCAGTGCAAAATTATAGGTACGGTGAGGACGTGGCTATTGAGATGGACGGTAAAAGAGAATCAAATAGTACTCACAAACCTTTGATTATGGCTTTTTCTATAAGTGGAAACCGCATTAAAATCAGTTGCGTGGTTTAGGAGGAGCTTCCAATACTTTAGGATGAGGGTAGTAGGATGATGAATCAACTGAGCCTACCTGGCTACCGCAGTCGTCTGTGGGATAACGGTTTCTCTTACGTTGAACTTATACGGTTCTACATCCAGTGTGTCCTCGTCGCCATCTTCAAGTCACCAGTCTACCACTACAAAATATCTAATACCTTACCGTATCTCCTACGATTAACCATTTCTTTTCTTCTCCAGCCACCGTGGGAGTACGCTCACCGCTTCTCCAACATCAGCACCAGCAGTATGATGAACAGCTCCGTGACATCGCAGCTTCCCTCACCAGACCAAGATCTAGACGAGCACTTCCACCGACGCTTGAGAGACCCACAAGACTGCCTCCACCAGATCGATTGCCGGTAAGTAACGCTGCTTTATTTCTCTTTTCTGGAGTCCAGACCAGAAATAGCAGTTTGGAAGACCTAAGAAGACATTTGAAACCGTCATCTCAAGTCCATTAAATGAAACTTTACAGGATTCTAGTACTATCGTGACATTTCCATACAGACTCTTATATTCGATTGGTATATAGGTTGGTTTGTGGTACTTGAAGATGCCCTTTTCACAGAGAACATGTAAAACCCTTCAATGAAAAAAATAGCTCCAAAAAGTGAAATTTGAAAGAAGTGTGACTCATGCCCTTTTCGAAATGAGTGGTTTATTAAAAAGTCGAATAAAATCCTCTGAAATGGCCTTATTCAACACTTGGTATGAGGATTACAATTACTGATATTTTTTCTGCTTAGCCATTCGTAAAAGACTCCTAAGTTATTCACTTTTTTAAATATTCTTCCTCGTTCCAGGCACGTGGATCGCCAGACGGTGGCGCCCCACCAGAAGAAGCTAGCTCCAGTTCAGCAAGCGAAGGTAGCGAGCCAACAGACGTAGTGGAACCAACTGAAAATGGAGAAGGAGGCAGGGTTGAACTGCCAGCCGAAAGACTCCTCCATGCAAGAGCAGGGTGGCTCCAAAGACGAGGGCCAGCTGGCTGGTCAAGGCACTGGTTTGTGCTTAGAGGAGCAGCCCTTTTGTACTTCCGGGATCCTCATGCGGAACATAGAGGACTGATGGATGGAGTCATAGACTTGAGTGGGATTTCAAGGGTGGTGGAACTGCCCAGTTGTACGAATGGATATGCTTTTGAGACTGAGGTACGTAATATTTGTTAAAAATGTATGATTGGTGTCACAAGTTATTCATGTTTCTAATTAATCATGTTTCGTTTTACAGACTTGGGATGGTAAACATATAGTGCTGTCGGCGGTAACAGCAGGCATCAGAGCCAACTGGGTATCCGCCATGAAAAGAACAGCTGGTCTAACTGACACAGGTCCACTATCACTGATATTACGGGAGGATACCGTTGACCAAGCATCCGAATCCTCAACATCACCTGTAACACCTGTCACGCCCATCACAGGCAGATCAGCGCCATTCTCATCAGACGAAGAATACCGAACGGCTTCCGAAGGTGGCCGAAGAGATAGTGCTGACTGGGGTGATATGGGAACTCAACCACCTCCGTCCCCACTACTCACAAGGACTCCGATATCCAAAGTCAAAGAAAAGATTCGCATCAGAAGTTCACACCAGGCACCTCCACGAGCAGACACCCCTAAAGGTGACAGAGATGAAATAGACTCTACCAAAGAAAAAGAACGCACCGTCGACGAGGTTGATGAAAACGAGAAACCTGTCGAAGCGAGAAAACGTAGCTACATGTCGACTATCGATAAACAATCTATCGAAATAGACGATCTAAGAAAACAACTGAAACTTGCGCTAAACGATGTTGGCGCGGCTGAAACTGAGATCACAAGGCTACAGAAACTAAAAACAGAGGCTGCTTTGCAAGAAAAGAAAATGGAAGAACTAGTAACAACGTTGCAGAAGAAAGAAGAAGAACTGTCAGTAAGAACGAAAGAGGCTGAAAACTTAGACGCGATAAAAGAGCTTTACAACCAAGACAAAAGTCTTTGGGAGAGCAAGTTGACGGAAACACAGAACTTCTTGAAAGAATCGACGGAACATTGCGAGTTGCTGACAAGACAGTTAGCATCAGCGCAGGAGACGATAGCGCATTTGCAGCGAGAAGTCAACGAACTCAATGAGAAACTATTGAAGAGCGTGAAAGAAAGTGATAACTTATACACGAGGATAAGAGATCTTGAAGGGAAATCACTTGTTGAGTCGGCATTACCCACCAAAGAGAAGAGAAAGAGTATTGGTTCTCTTAGCGACCTCACAAACTTAAACCAAGACATAAACTTAGAATCAATGGAAAAATACCGGTTAATAGAGGAGTACGCTGAACTGAAAGACCGATTTTTGAAGGCTATTCAAGAAATAAAAGCCATGAAGAAAGAACTGCGTGACTCACATAACATGTACGATGAGCTCGAAATCACCAACCTCAAATTAAGAAATGAGATGAAGCTTAGAGAGCAGTGCAGCCAATCAGAGATAGACTTGATGGCGGCCCGCATTCTCGACCTGACGCAGAAGTTAACTGCTTCTGACAAACAAGTCCGAACACTAAAACACAAAATTCAAAAGTCTGAATCTAGAGAGAAGAGACGCAGCTTGTCGTTAAAAGGCAGAGAGTCCTTCACTCTAGGGAAAGAAGTAGAAGAGAAGTTAACAGAGCTCGAAAATAAAATCACAATGCTGGAGTCCGGCGAACCAGTCCCAACGATAAACCCTCCCTCCAAAAGTGCGTCTCCTGCCAAAGAAAAAACATCTAAAACTGAGAGCACTTCGGACGAAAAACGGATGAAAAGACTAGCCGCTCGACTGAGGAGGAAGTCTCTTGACAGTGCCACCAGCTCCGAGCCCATGAAGATGCTAGTACGATTGAGTTCGCTAGAAACCAAAGTAGCCTCCGCCTTGGAGAACCGCAAGGATGTCACAAACTCCTGTGAGTCTTTAACTCAGGCGACCAGATCAGTAGAGAGTCCATCCTTAAATGAAAGCCCTGAGACATCCAGCATCGGCACGCAGTCACAGAGGCACCTACTAGAGAGGCTACAGAGTCTAGAGAACGTCGTGATTCATTCTAGGAATAAGGTGAACGAGTGTCTCTGCCAAATGAGCGCCATGCGAGCGGCCAAGTCTCGAAGATCACCCTCACCAAGTATAGAAAAGAAATACAGCCTTAAATCGATGGAGAAATGCCTGACAGAAGTCAGCAAGAAGCTGCAGGAGTGCTTTGACAAGTGCGTCGTTGACTGTGACCAGAACCAAAACAATAATTCAGAAGAGGTGAATGACAGCGTCGCCCAGGTGGTCGTGCAGCTCGAAGAACAACTGAGAACTAAACTCTTGGAGATATCCAGGAGGAAGGCGGCACTATACGAGGCAGGCGAGCTCACGCAGAAGAAGAGCCTCGAAATACTGGCGGAGAAACTAGCGTACGAAGCGGTCCTCGTCGGCAGGATACAGGAGGCGCTCGAGTCCTCGAACGGCAGCAGATTCTTTGCTCGATTGATAAAGTCTGAAATTATCGAAACTAGTCAACTAATAGATAACCTCAAACGTAAGATCAACGGCGAGAGCAGCAGGAGCGGTGCCGGCACCCGGAGCTCGCTGGACTACCTCGCCATGATCCTCACGAGGAAGATCGACATCGTCAACGGCTCGCAGGAGGCGCACGAGCGACGGCGCTCCGAGCTCATCATCCACGGAGCAGACCTCGAAGCGCTGAAGGCTTCACAGCGTGAAGTGGCCGAAGCAGTCGACCGGTACAAGAGCGAGAAGCTGGCCGAGCTGTGCTCCGCGCTGGCCTGCGAGACTCTCAGCTACGCGGCGCCGGCCGACGGCGACGTGGAGCGCCAGCGCTGCAACGTGGAGGCGGCGCGCGTGCGGGAGGCCTGGGCCGCCGCCCGCGACGCGCTGGGCGCCGAGCTGGTGCAGGCCGAGGTCACGCGTGCGCTGGCCCGAGCTGCCGCCGCCTGCGACGGCCGCCTGGACGCCGCCAGGAGCTCGCGCCTCACGCTGTCGGCGCAGGACCGCGCCGACCTGGAGCTGTGGTGGCAGGCCGCGCACGACCACCTGCGCTGCGAGATGGACGCCGCCGTCAAGGACATCGCCGTGCGCTACCGAGCCTGCCTGCACCACGAGCGGCGCGAGGGCTCCCCCGGCCTGGACTCGCGCGCGCTGCTGCAGCAGCTGGCGGAGGCGCTGGCGCAGCGGGCCCTGGTGGACGCGCGCGTGGCCGTGCTGGACGGCACGTACCGCGCCTCGTCCCCGCGGGCCCCGGGGCCCCGGCGCTCCGCCGAGGACGCCGTGTCCTCGCTGGAGGCCGACCCTGCGCAGGAGGCGGAGTTCGTGTACCTGTTCCAACGATTCTCGACCGAGTGCCGAGCGCTCTTCTCCAGTGACTGTTCGGGTAACAGTGAAGACTCGATGAAGATCGGCGAGAGCCTCGAGCGGGTGGAGGCGGCGGTGGCGGAGGTGGCGCGCCAGCTGTGCGCACGCGCAGACGAGGGCGGGGCCGCCGGGGACACGCCCCGCGAGGCCACGCCCCCCGGCGCCAGCGCGCTCGATCGCATCGACGCGCTGCGCCGCCGCGTCGAAGCTCTGCAAGCGCTGGTGCCCTGCCAGCACTGCAAGCAGCTGCAGGACGCGTTGGACAGGTGAGATACAAGTTCCTTACGTGCTAGTTTTGTAATATTATGAACAGCCCCACTAACCTGTTCCCCCCGCAGACTGCAGTCGGAGCGCGCCCTTGGGGAGGTGGCGCTGGCGCAGCAGGCGCAGGCGCTGGCAGGCGCACGACGCGCACGCGCACAGCTGCAGACGCAGCACGAGCGCGAGCGCGCCGCCCTGCGCGAGCGCACGCGCACGCTGCAGCGCCGCCTGGCCGCGCTCGACTCCGAGTACTCTGCGCAGCTGGAGAATTTACGAGCTGCTTATCAGGTACAGAATAAAAAAAGAAAAAGTCAATTCTTCACTTTTACAATTTCTAGTTTTAAGTTAGTTTTTGAGTAACAAGTTGCAAGTTCATAAGGAAAAAAGACTAAACAAAAATTTGCAAGAAAAATCCTTTATACTACACCTGCTTGGAAAGTACCTTGATACTTTATCAAATTTACGGTAGAAAGTACGTCATTGCATATCGAACAAATATGCGGGGAGAAAACGCATCTGAGCGGGAGAGAAAAGTGTATGAAAATCCATTTCTTACGTGGTTTTTCATTTTTAATTTTGGATAAGACTATGCGCCGGTAACCTAAATATCAAAAGCCAAAAAGTTTTTACAGTGAGTTTTTATCTCCAAGTTCGCAAAATGACACTGGTTACTAGCTGTGTGTTGGATGGTGTCGGGCTGGCAGTGCGACCCTGCGGCGGCAGGATAAACAATTTGAAAAAAGAAAATGTGAAAATTGCAGACGCCATTGGCGCCATTTTCAATTTGTGTGTTGTTTGAGGATTCAGTTTTCGTAGAAAGTAAAATAAAACTATCAAAATGATAAATAGTGATAGTGATGATGAAGATTTTTTAACTCCGCCGCAGTTGAAGGAAACAGCAAAAATACTGATTGATAACCTTTTACCACAGAAATCAATTAAAAAATATAATAAAACTTATGACGATTTTTTGCAATGGAAAAGTGAAAAAAATGCGGCATCTTTTTCTGAAACTGTTTTGCTAGCTTATTTCAGTGAAAAAGCGCAAAAATACAAACCAAGTACGCTATGGTCTATGTACTCAATGTTGAAAAGTACTATAGTAAAGATTTAGTTTTTTATTTTCCTCGTAGGTGTAGTATAAAGCACTATGTATCACTCGAGAGAAAGTGCGATTCCCGATCTCGGGTGTTTTAAAGCCCTCGCCTACGGCTCGGGCTTCAAACGACACCCTCGACGGTAATCGGTCACTTTCTCCTCTTGGTAAACAATGTACTATTTCTTGCAAATTTTTGTTTTTATTATTGAGTTTTATAGCCTTTACAGTGTGTTAATAAATCGAATTTCTGCTTGACCCGACCTTAAAGCCTGTCGTACATTCCACAGAGCGCAGTGGCGGCGGACACGCACGGCGACGGGCTGCGCGCGCGCTACCAGCAGGAGATCGAGCAGCTGCGCGCGCTGTGCGAGAAGGGGCTGCTGGCCATGGAGTCCTCGCACCGCCGCATCGTGCGCGAGATGGAGGACAAGCACCGCGCCGAGCGGGACCAGCTCAGGTAACTGCCCAAAGATGATGAACATCCAGCTAAAAAGTAACCAGAGAAAAAGTTTCACTGGTCTTATCACCCAGGCTAAATGTCTCGTTGCCCTTATGCTTAGAGCTTAGAGAGTAATCCTACCTTTATTAAGCCTTAAAGTATACTAAGATAACCTGCAACAGTCCTTCGTCACACAATAGAAGTAATAATTATGCGTAAAGACCGAGCCACTTCTGCTAATTTCACAGTCCTTATTGCAATTAAGCTAACTGCATCATATTTGAAAGAATGAAAGCTACAAAATTACAAAGAAACTTTCAGAAATGTGTCTTTGTAGACCATCATTCTCCTGCCCTTATCCCAATTTATTTGGGGTCGGCGCAACATGTCCTTTTCTTCCATACTCCTCTATCAGTCGTCATCTCTGTAGTCACCCCCTTTTTACCCATATCCTCTTTCACACAGTCCAACCATCGTTTCTTTGGCCTTCCTCTACTCTTATAGCCATCCACATCCATACACAAGACTTTCCTCACGACATTTTCTTCATTCCTCTGCATCACATGCCAAGACAACCAATCTTTTCGGTCTCAGACTTCCTCTTATATACTCATTCCTGATTCTATCCATGCGCATAACACCACACATCGCTCTAAGCATTCTCATCTCAGCTGCATGCAATTACTTTTCATTCATCTCTTTTGTGGGCCAACATTCTGAACCATACAAGACAGCAAGTCTGACCATTGTTTTATAAATCTTCCCCTTAAGTTTAAGGGGGATGCGGGAGTCGCAGATACCTGTTAAAAATCCTGTGTAACCCCAAATATTCTCCCGTTCCAGGCTAGACAAGGAGCAAGCTCTGGCCGAGGAGACGCGCGCGACGCTGGCCGCGCTGGACGCCATGCGCAAGGCGCACGAGAGCGAGGTGCGGCGTGAGGTGGACAAGTTCAAGGCGGAGTTCCTGTCGCGCGGCGCGCACGGGGACCTCGCTCAGCTCAGCTCCCGACACCAGTAAGTTGCTAGGGTTTTGGATACAGTTGGTGCCTGTTTTGTGTATCACTTCTTTAATGCTTAGAAAACTGTTTTTACCTACCTCTTATATTGTTAAATCTATTTCGTATGTAGAGTGTTGTATGAAAAGTATTCGTTATACTTGAATTCATAATTCAAGATAATTTCAAGTATCGGTTTAGAGTTGTGTATTTCAAGATGATTTTCAAGTGACCATTAATATTAAAAAGATCCTAAAAAAGTACAGGTTGCAACAGGATTATCTCGAAACTTGAGTTCAAATAATGGTAGAAAAGGGAGGAGGCCTTTATTCAGCAATTGATGGAACGAGAATGAATATGATGATAATAATAAAATACTAACAAAAACTTAATATTATTGTTGTTTGTGTCTAAACATTTCTCTTTCTAACCTTCGTGAATCTTTTATATTTTAATGAAAAACAACAAATTCACCCAACCTTCTCTTATTGTATCAGAGTTGAAAACAACAACGACGAAGCTTTGGGTTCAAATGTCCACCACATACCAATGTATGTATACTCCCCTTTACACTCCCGTTCAAATTCTTAAAGCCGTTCCCCAAGTAGTAAAGTGTCTTAGTAACCTCTCCAGGCAGGAGATGGAGGAGATCAAGCGGGAGATCCTCTCCCTCTCTGAGAAGTACTCGGTGAAGTGTGTGGAGTCTGCAGCGTTGGAGGAGCGGCTGGCCACGGCCACCGCGCAGCTGGCGCAGGCGCACAACCATATCATGCAGCTGGATGCCAGGTACGTATGGGGCTGAGAGCATAGAGATAGACTATTAAGAAAAAAAAGGGGGGGAAATGGGCTAAAGTTATATTCCCTGCTAGTTTATTTAAATTACTTGATTTCCACTGATGAAAACATAACAGAAAAAAAATTACGATTTTATTTGAAAATCGGGTTCACGTTTCCTGAGATACCCAATGGTGCCGATTCTCTTGTTTAATAACTAAACTAAAATTAGAGAATTGCTATCTTTTACTAAAAGGCCTGGCAATAAAAGGACGGCTATAGCTATGAACTAATTTAGAGATGTCAAACTAGTTTACGCCTTGCGCTTCGCCGTGTTTTTAGACGACATGTTTTTACGTGAACCCTTAATTTGTATGGAATTATTAGTTCAACTAAATTTGACAGCTCTAATTTACGTCCGTCTCTTTCTTGTTTTATTAGAGAGAAAAAGATAGCAATGGCCTAAATTAAGTTTAATTTGTGCACTACAGAATCGGCACCAATGTCTGATAATATTTGTTTGAAAATTTTGGTTAACAGATCTTTATATCAAGTCCGACATTATAAGATTTTTAACCACGAGCTAATCATTTTTATTATTCCATTTCAGAAACAAGCAACTCCGCGCCCACCTGATATCGGAAGCCAATGAAATGAAGAATTCCGAGGCGTCCACTCTCTCCCAACTCATAGAGGAAACTGGCTCGGTACGTTAACGCCACTTGCTACTTTTTTAATATTCTACACACCGAGACCACGGTACACGCTTGTACAGCCTCTGCTAGCTTTTTCATTTGACCATCTTAGGCAAAGGCCACACGCTTGCATGACCATACATCGCACTTAACAGGAAACCGATCGAAAATGAACTTTTTGTAGTGAAAATAAAGTCTGTAGTTAAATTGATTTTTACGACATTTTCAATTTTTTTTTTCGTTTTCACCTACATAAGTATTTAATTTTAGTTAATTGCTGTCGTAATATTCTTTTTGTAAATAAATACCTACAGATCTTAAATATTGATGAATTCTTAAATGTGATATTCTTAGATCGCACTAATTGAGCTTAATTTAAATGATTAAATTGTTTTTTTTTTACACAAACTTAATACTTGTTTTTATGGTTGGCATTTTAAAAAAGAACTACTTACAGTTAAATTTTTTTAAATATTTTCTTGGATATTTTTTAAATTTAAATCTTGAATTGTTTGACTATAAATAAGAAAACAAAAATCATTAACGGTTAGCAATTCACTTATCTATCCCTATCAGGAGGGTGAGACAAATTACTTTTCTGTTAGCGTTCACGCTAACGCATACTAAAAAATGTATGGCAATGACATTACCTGCGGAGAGAACTGTCACGTGACTCACGTCCAGTAATGTCATTGCCATACATTTTGTACTAAGCGTTAAGCTAGCCGCTGACTTGTGATTTTTGTCACCGTGACTTTTTGTCACCCAGTCGAGTGCTATGAAGATACATGGGAGTGCGCTGATCATGGTGACGTGACAATACGGTGACAAATAGTTCCTAGGTGACTGAATTTTGAAGGATACTGACGTAGTTTAGAATATAGAGTGTAAAAATTTTCCTTGAAACAATCTTTCAGTGTTCATGGGATGCACTCAGTACTGTTTTATTTGTTTAATTTTTCTTCTTCTTATTAAAAGAGCACTTATTACAGCAATCTGTACGAAATCCATTTCAAGAATGAGCGCGTTTTGTTGCCCAGTGACTTTTCAAATGGGCGCATCGTGGGTGACAGTAGGTGACAGTGACAAAAATCACAAGTCTGCAGCTAGCCTTAGCGTGAACGCTAACAGAAAAGTAATTTATCTCAAGCAACTGGCTAATTAGCTCAATTCGCGCGATCACTTGTAGTTTAGAACTACTTCACTTCACATTTCTTGGAGCAAGCAAATTGGAGATGACGTGGCACTAAAACCTGAAAAACAGGAATTACTCTTTGACCCCGTTTTGAATCTGAAAGATATGCTTTGTTACATAGAGCTGAAATATATTATTTTTACTGAAACACATCTCTTCATCAGTTTATAAAAGTTAGACCAAGTCTTTGATTAGGTACTTAATCGGCTGATGCGATTGGTCGATTAAATAACAATATCTAACCAAATGGAGGTACTTTGACAAAATATAAATCTGTTTCCTGTTAGCTACAACCTGGGAGTCTTTAAGTCAAGAGTGAATAGGTTACTTCTAGGCAATCGTGCTCCATCTTCGACCACATCATCGCTTACCATCAGGCGAGATAGTGGTCAAACGCGTGCTTAGCAAGAATAAAATAAGAAGTAATTTATTCTTACTAGACTGCACTTTTGAACGTCAAAGTTCTACATAAAAGACATGGATATGGCTTCCAGAAGTTTCAATTCTAAATTTATTTAATGTTCAATATGGCACATATCAAACTATAACCCAGTAGGTGACAACGGTGACCAGCACCATGGTTTTATCACCCACAAACTTCAGTCACATCTCCAATTTCCATGCTCCAAGTCTTGCTCTTTCCACAATCTGGCGTAACGGTACATTGTATGGGGTGCACTAACAGCATGGGAGGACGCCGCTGTGGAGCCACCTGCGACACCTCGCCTCCGCCTGGCAGAGGGCAGGCAGTAATACAGGTACTACACACTATGCTACCGGTTACCACGCTATGGGTTGGTTGAGGGGGAATGGTCGATTATTTGGTGTGGATACTGGTGTTTTTAGGGTGTCATAAAACTCTTTATTTTTTTTTAAGTACGTCAAAAAGGAATTTCTTCAAAACGACCCTAAGATGGCCAGAGAACCATCTTCAAACATCTTGAGGTCAAGGATTTTAAGCTGTTTTTCTTTCGACTGCATATCAAATGTTAACTTAGTCTCTAATTAGTTAGTTAGAATTGAAACAGTTACATTCAAAGTATAGGGTTGCTAGGTGTTGTAACTCAAATAATCGACTATCTCTCAATATTTAACAGCAATGTGGTTTTTGATGTTTGTTCTAAAAATTCTGATTCCTGTTACTAGAATCATCACGACATGTCCTGATCCATAAAGTTTTATTTTATTTTTATATACGAGTATTTCTCTTTCTCTTTATCCACTACAAAGAGAATGAACATAGATTGACAATGTTCTTGTAATAAGATACGAGTATCTTTACTAAAAATTAAGCAATTTTTTTTGTAACATTTCTTGTTTAATTTGTACACACTCCACTTGTACCCCTAACAAAAAGCTTCTGCAGCCTAATAATTCCACATCCAGAGACAATTTAATTGCTTTTTTAGATGCCTAACCATAATATAATAAACACAAGAACCCCATAAAACACAACCCATTTTTTTGTTTATGGTCAACTCAGCACTAAGTATATGAACTTAGTATATAACGTACTGACGTAATTTATTATGTATTATAGACGAAGTCGTCCCGGATGAGTCCCCTGCTGGAAGCTGCCAGACCAGCGCGCTCAGCCAAGATACAGTACGCCAAGACAGAGAGCACCAGGAACCTGCAGCTCTCACCCGTCCAGGTAATTTCAATATGCTGCAACGTATCTTGAAATAAGGTTTATTAATAACTTGGTTGATACAGGCCCGATCAAGTTGGATGGTCTCGCGTTGTGGAGACCATAAAGTTATTTTTTCTGGAAAATATATATAATAATATAATGTTCTGGTATAGTAATAGTATGGAAACAACAGCTAAAACACTAGGACGTGGTAACGGGCGGGCGTTTTTGTTTGTTTATGCAGAACTTTAACGTTGACAAAGTGTTGGCTTCTCAGCCTAGTTTGAATGAATGACTTGATTTTGAACATGTTTCAAATAAAGCTGTAGAATGCTGAGAAGAATAAAAATAACAAATAATAGATTTCATTCATACATTTACGATTGTCTTATTATAATTCGTCTTCAACTATTAACCCCCTTCATCCTCCTTTTCAGAACTAAAGACGCCAAAGCGCTGCTCAGTGAGCGGACGAGCGTCGCTCGCTCCGCTCGTGGGCATGGTCGCCGAGCGCAAGAAGCGCTTCGAGCTGTAACTGTGACGTCACACGACACCCACCACGCTAGCACCTGGCCACTCGCTTGTACCCACGACACTCGTATATAATCACATATAACCACATGTGTTTGAAACAACTGTATTCACTAAACGAAAAAAATATTTAATCGTCGGTAATAACTTAGTAGTTTGACAGCTTAATAGCATATATCCAACAAATATATGTAACAAAAACGTTCAATTTGTTTAACTAAAACATCTAAACTAAGTTATAAAAAGAAAATAAACGACGTATAGAAACTGCATGTCATCAATGTACTAATGTTTTAATTATTATTTATTATGGTAAGACCAAATATACTTTCTACCATAAACAAAGTGGCCAGACCCTTACTCCCACCCACCACACACTGTATATAATCTTTGAGAACGGTATATAATGTACTAATCTTCTAAGTTGTAGTTTTAGTTGATTCGGTTAGTGATATGACTTGTGTAAATTATATACTTATAATGTAAATACTAACGATTGTATCCTCATTGTTTGTTTTCTGTATGTTAATCTTTAAGACGTTGTTACCAAATATTTCTTTGTATTTAATGTGTTTTGCAAGCATTGGGGACGCAATTATCGGTAAAACAATTAATTTAATAAAGCTTCTTTCTTGAGGTCTCGAACCTAACTGTATTATTTATTGCTCTATTTATTGTTTATTTTGTATTTATTCTGAACTTAGGTTTACTCTCTAACTGTCCATCTTTACAGTCTCTCTAATATTGTACTGACCCCGAGTAGTTGCGTCTCCAGCGCGACTTGCGCATTGTAACCGTGTTTTGAAAGCGTGGACTTATTTGTATGTGTGTCTAGAATTTATTACTAAAAAGTTTTTAATCGTTTCATGGCATTTATAATCCACTTGAATCAGCTAAAAAATGGATTTTTAGAATGAAAACTCGAAAGATATTTAGCTCTCGAAATTTTATAGACATCGGAAAGTAAATGACCATGAACGGTTAGTATAGAGGCATATTTATATACTTTATATCTTAATATTAACATGTTTACGAAAATAAAATATATAATTTGCGTTAATGTTGACTTCTCTCTCCACCTCGTGTGCAACTGTTACCATTCTCCTGACTCTGGGCATTGATCGTCTTCCAACGCACCCTTCACATTGTTATGTATAGATGAACACTAGCGAGTAGTTTTATGTACCTATTAAATAACATGTCACGAAAAATTGTATACATAATTTATAAATGGAATAAATTGCTCAATGTTATCTAGTGGGTTAAAAAATGTTATACCAAAACTATAGTATGCATTGTAAGTAAAAAATGAGTGTAAGCGACATATAAACGTAATTCTTCACGGCTATAATGAATTAACTTATGTTACTTGAGCTTTTATATATATGCAGTCGACGGCAGACATGTTCATTGTTCATGTAATGTTGTGTTTCCCTGTTTTGAATGTGTGTTGACATTTCTAGGCTGCCGACTGTCTAGTTGACGTTGTGTTTATAATAACATATTATAAAATGAACAGTAAACTTACATAATACAAAAATATTGTTGTTTTTTATTGAATCCAGTCATCCCGTTTATTCAGTACTATTGCCTTGATACCATCCGTGTAATCTTATCAGCATAATCAGTTATCAGGCTTTTAATGTTCCCACTGCTGGGACACAGGCCTTCTCTCTGCGAGAGGGAGTGGGCTGTAATCCAAAACGGGGGCCTGTGCGACTTGGTAGATATCAAAAGTTTACGAACTTTTGATTCTAGGATATGCCGGTTTCCTCACGATGTTTTCCTTCACCGTTTTGAGAGCAGTGGTGATGAAAGGACACACCGATTATGATGGTGTGTTGTTCTCTTAAAACAACCTTCCGGCTCCATCATCAGACCGTGGACTACACCTTGAACTAGCTATATGTAATAGTTTATGTCAAGACAAAACCAATACTGGTTGGGGCAGAGGACACGGTGGAGCATACGGTGGAGGTCAGTCCCGCTTGGGCGCAGCACCGCCGTGTCCTCCTGAATGCGATAGGCGGTAGCGACCTCTCGCGCCCAGCCCTGGTTTAGGCCATGGTACGGGGCGAGAGGGAATGGGAAGCTGTCTCCTCCTTCTGCGAATCAGTAATGCCCGCGAAGAGGGAGGCGGGATGGGTGAGAGAGACTCAACAACAAAGTCCACGCGCGCCTCAAAGAGTTGTCAGCAATAATGACGGGGCCTGTCATGGCCGATGCCTGCCCAGGGGTTGTGGATAAATTCGAAACAGAGTTACCGCGCTCCTGGGCACTCAGGGCAGGGAAGGAACAGGGGTGGGTTCTAGTCAGTAAGAGTCTGACACGCCCTCCCCCTCCACCCTAGAGCGGTCATTGGATGATTTCCGACCCCACAAAAAAAAAACCCTAGTTGGGGAGTTCTTATTCTATCGTTAGACTTTGGGCTAACTGTATTTGTGTAGTTTCTGTTCTTTTTAGTACTATAGTTTTTGTCAAGATAAAAACAATGAGGCCTAACACGCTGACGTGTCTTATTACTCTTATTTCGCTGAAGTGTTCTTCTGACAATTCTCTGGCTCTAGCTTGAATCCCTCGCTGCATTTAGGATTCGAGTATTACCATACCTCCCTCGGTTTCCTCGTGAGTTACCTTACTTTCGCCATCCCAGGCACCAAATTAGAGAAGGCACAAGTAAATGAGCGCCTCAGTGGTACTGGTAGCTCATTGTAGAAACGTTTTCATGCAAATAGGCAAACTTTATCAATAAAGCTTAGGCAAAATAGATGGGAATCCTCCTCGTGGCATAACGTTTTCGCATAACTTTTATTAGCATAATAATAGGTACTTTGGCATAATGCAAAGATTAGCATAACTGTCATTTGGTCTTATTTGGAGTTGCATAAATGTTTAAGGCATAATATTTATTCGTCTTTTAATCATGAAATTAGTATTTAATCCAAGAGCGAGCGAAGCGAGTTCGGGAACTTAGGGCACCACGACACGGACAGGTTAGGTTAGAACATTAAACATCACATTCAATTTATTAGGCGTATTCGAAAACTGCCCGCGCCTTTTCCCAACTATCTTGGGGTCGGCTTCCAGTCTAACCGGATACAGCTGAATACCAGTATTTTACATGGAGCGACTGCCTATCTGACCTCCACAACCCAGTAACTGAGTAATACGATACCCTTTGGTAAGACTGGTTGTCAGACTTTTGGGCTTCTGACGACCCGTAACGACTGTCAAAGATCCACGATTGACAGCCGGGACCAAAGGTATAACGTGCTTTCCGAGGCACGGAATTTTTATTAGGCATATTATAATTTTAAAAAAATAGCAATTTTAACCTTAAACACACTCCTCATTTTTTATCTTAGACCATCTGATTTTGGGTGGGGGCCGTTCTTTGTTCTTACTGGACGAGACACTGACTGGTACAGATTTATCTTTTATTTCAGGCAACTATAAGGCCCATAAAACACAATAGATACATATACAGGTATAAAAACAATAATTACTATAATAGACTAGGTAATACATATATTATAGACAATAAACTTAAAAACGACTGACCCCTAGCCAAATAACTTTTATAATAACGCTAACGCTTCGTGCAAAATGTATGGCAACGATATTACTGGGCGTGAGTCACGTGAAAGTTCTCTCCGCAGGTAATGTCCTTGCCATACATTTTGCTCGAAGCGTTAGCGTTAGCGTTACTAAGTATAAATGTTATTTGGCTAGGGGGGCTGTACACAAAGTGACGGCGTCGTGTTACGCTGCGAGGTGGCTCGTTGCCTACCGCGGAAACGCCGATACAGCACACCTTTCGGCCAAAACTCTTCCTTGAGGAAGCTCACCAATTGATGAGTCAACGCGCACCACGAACGACTTGAAATTGGTGTTATGGCGCGCCTTCAACTTCTCCACCCTCAAGGTCCAGTTGGTCTTCACCCGAATGTATCTACGATGTCCTCAGTCTTCGTAGAGTGGACATGCAAACGGGGCATGTACAGCTGCGTCGTCGGTCACCATCATTATGAGCCTGTGTTGAGAGACTAAGTCTTCGCCTGGCAACACTCAGTTTTTGACTGTTTTGAGACTGTTTCGTCTCACCAAGAAAAAGTCAATTTGAGTGGCGTGCTGGTCACTTTTGTAAGTGATCAAGTGATCACGGTCTTCGCACGCCCAACCATCATGCACTCTCTCAAAGTTTCAGACTTCCTACATGCCCATTAAAATCACCCCCTACAAACAACTTACTCTTTACTCTCCTGTACATTCATCATCAGAAGTCCTTCTAAAACTTCTCTTTTACACTATCCTCACATCCTGACTGGGGTGCATACATAAAACATTTAGTATCATAATTATACTCTCCACAACCACTTTTATAGCTATCACTCTATCACTTACTCTTTTAACATCCGCTACACATTCTTTTAACTCACTATCCAAAACTATGCCCACACCATTCCGTTTGCCATAATATAACTTACACAGTAACAAAATGTATATCCTTCCCCTGATTCTCTTGCTTTTGCACCCTTCCGTTTCGTTTCTTGCAGACACGCTTTATTTGTCCGTCGCCTTTTTAAAACATTTGCTAGAATAAGTCTCCAGTCCTTTTCCAGTCATATGTAGTACCTACTACCTATCTATAACATTCCAGCTCGCTCACCTCAATCTTGCTTCTCGCGCTCTCCGAGCTAGCGTCTTACGTCGCACCCGCCCGTCCTGCCCCCCTAGCCATATTACATTTCTATTATCGTTTACGCTAACGCATAGAACAAAATGTATGGCAATGACATTACCTGCGATAAGTCACGTGACACTTATCTACGCAGGTCATGTCATTGCCATACATTTTGTTCTAAGCGTTAGCGTAAACGATAATAGATATGTAATATGGCTAGAGGGGCCTGGTGCGACAATCCTTGTTCGTTTTCCACAGGAGCCGGGTGCTGCCTATGCGCGTCGCCCGAAAAAAATCTGATGTGCGATGGGGCTGGGGCGTACCAGATTTGTCCGTAACATGTTGCATGAAGATTTGTATGAAGTTTAACAGCGGGCCGCCTGCCTGACGCCAACCCTTCTTGAGAATGCTGCTGTTGGTGGTTTACCCGCCACCGCGTGGGTGGCCAAAGGTGGTTTAGTGGTATGCACTAGGGCTCAAGCTCCCTTAGTCGCCTCTTAAGACACCCATGGGATGAGAAGGGGTGGCCACATTCTAAATCCGGGACCACACGGTTTGCTGCACGTTGCTGGAATACTGGAATAATATTCCACCACTATTGAGAGTGCTGGACACTATCCAAAAGTTCAGAACGCGTTTTGCGGTAGTACCTGATACATGCGCAGCGGAAACTGGATATGGTTACACTGCTTCAATCATATGAAATGCCTACCTACAAGGTCAAGTTAAGATAAGCATCTACACTTATCTTAACTTTACTTGTTTAGTTGAGGAGTTCCTGTGGCCACGTTCTGGTTGCATCATTAATCCCAGCCCTAGTACCGTATTGCATTGTCTCCATAGTTGTATTAGTATTCCAAGTTTAACACGTTGACTGCCAGAAAAACAGACACAATTAAAAAACTTTTTTACAAAAAAAGCAACCGACTTCCAAAAAAAAAATACACTAAAAATTTATAAATAACTTTAATTTCGGAAGTCGGTGTTTGTATTTTTACTTCTTCGTTATTTGACACCGAATTCCGAAATTAAAGTTATTTATAAATTTTTAGTGTATTTTTTTTTTGGAAGTCGGTTGCCTTTTTTGTAAAAAAGTTTTTTATTTTTCACTTTTTAGTTGTTATACCCCAGAACTAAAAACCCCAATATAATCGAACGTGGAATTTAAACATTTGGAGAACACCAAAACGTCATCGAGGTACACGTATTTTCCGTTTTTGTTCAGTTTCTCAAAAAGCGCTGAAGCAATTTCGATAAAATTTATATGGAACCACCTCGGGAGTATATTCTTTCAGGTGAAAAAAGAATTTTGAAAATTGGTTCACAACTGACGGAGAAATCGGGTAACATACATACAAAAAAAAAAAAAAAAAACATACAGACGAATTGAGAACCTCCTCTTTTTGGAAGTCGGTTAAAAAATCTATTGTTTGGGGGTCACCATGTGTCCCCCATGGCGGTCAATGTATTAAGCTTAATCGGATACCAAAAAGTGATTGAAAAATGGATTATTAATTTGTAACCGGACACTCATTCGAACGTAGAAAGTTACTAAAATACTCGTAAAAAAACAGACCAACAAACAAGACTTTTTTCTGTAATATTCACACGTCATAAACTGTATCATAAAATTTAAAAGCGGAGGACCACTCATGTCAACACACTTGTTAAATAAATTCTGAGATAAATGTTATTTTTAACCGACTTCTAAAAAGAGGTTCTCAATATTCGTCTGTATGTATTTTTTTTTGTATGTTTGTTACGCGATATCTCCGCCATTTGTGAATAGATTTTGATGATTCTTTTTTTGTATGATTGGTCCAACTTCAGAGGTGGTCCCATATAAATTTTAACGAAATTGATTCAGTACTTTTTGAAAAAATCAACATAAACAAAAAATATGTATACACAGATGACGTTTTGGTTGTCTCCAAATGTTCAAATTCCATGTTATTAATATTTAGTTTTACTTCTGGTGTACAAGAACAATCAAAACAAAAAACTAAAAAGTGAAAAATAAAAAACTTTTTTCAAAAAATACAACTGACTTCTAAAAATTACAAAATAACTTTAATTTCGGAAGTCGGTGTCAAATAACGAAGAAACAAAAAAAATATATACACCGATATGGTCATGTTTTAATGTAAATACAGTAAAATATGACCACACCTTTCCGTTTCATCCTGTATAATTTCTGCACAAAGATCATACGTAGTTTGTATGTGGATATTTGAGAAAAAAAATAGTTGTTGCCCTTGTCCAAGTAACAAGGGCAACAACTATTTTTTTTCTCAAAGTCGTTCTTATAGAAAAAGTCGTTAAAAAGTCGTTCTTATCTGAGGAATAAAAATGCGTTTTGACACATAAACATTTTACATATTCATTCTTCAGACTAAACGACTATTGTAAAATCAGCCCTTCGAAAATTTATTCCCATGTCCCCCTCGCCCGTTGTCGCCCCGCTCGATAGATGGCGTTGGCGTCGAATTAGATCGCGCTATGGTTTCGTTCCCCAGGCGCCTCTATAAGGGCTGCAAGCTGCTAATAAGGTCGATGTCTAGTGACGGAAAATACAATTCGCAATGTAATTCGCAATATAATCAATTTTTGAAAAATCGGCCCTTTAGGTCGATTTGTACTTAATAATAATGTGATTCTGCTGCAATTCTGCAGTAATTTATTACTGGAGATGGGCTTATACGTTAAAAAGTAATAACATGCTAATGCTAATAATAATTAACACTTAAAATTTGCAGTTATTTTTTAGCAACTGCTAAATATACTATAGGTACACAGACAGATCGTCATCATTCTCATTTCCTTCATACTTTTCACAGGCTTAGGATAGGACTGTGAACTTTTTTTTGTTGGCTTAGATACCTATTTAAAATGTTAATCAATTTATTTAGGAACAACGTTTTTTTTTTTTTCATTATCTAATGGAACAAAAAACGTGTTGTGTCGACTGTCGATAAAATTTATATGGGACCACCCCGGGAGTATATTCTTTCGGATAAAAAAAGAATTTTGAAAATCGGTCCACAACTGACGGAGAAATGCGCGGACATATAAAAAAAAAAAAAAAAAACACATACAGTCGAACATAGAACCTCCTCCTTTTTCGAAAGTCGGTTAAAAAGCAGCTCTTGGTAGGTATATAAAACTTTATTACTCAGGTAAAAAATGACAGAAATCAAAGGGTAAAGACAAGGAAATACCGGTACGAATGAAGCCCATATTCTTTAACATTTCATCCAGTCAAAAAAGTTTGTTGAGGGAGGCTGGGTCAAGGCTCAGACGAGTGGAGGATATTACTTAGATTAAGGGTGTGAACAACTTTTCTTAATAGTTTTAATATAAATACACGGGTACTTATCAATGTCAGCCAGAACTCATATGAAAAACAGAATCAAAATGACTTATGTAACTCCGAAAAAAAAAAAAACCACACAAAACATTTGCTAAATAGTTAGCAAAAACTAAGAAGATAAAAGCCAAAAAATCAGCTGTTTGTCCTAAAAAGTTAAAAATATTATCAGTGTGGGTCACAATTTACTTTGCGTGAAAGTTTTTTTCTTAACATAAAATATATCATACGACCCATCAATATCTGTAAAATTCAAAGTCCTGACTGATATATCAACGCACAACCTAAACCGCTACGCCTAGAGACATGAAAGGAGGGTGTGTTCTTTGTGAAGAGTAGGTATCCGGTATAAGAGTCTTATCCGGTATCTTTATGGGATGAAAGTTTATACGGGGAAAGTAGTCATTTCACGCGGGCGAGAAGCTGCTGGCAGAAGCGTCAATAGTACTTACTTATAACTTTTTTAGTGAAATATTTTTAAGAATAAGATCAGACTAGAGCTTACCTACTTGGTTGTTACAAACATTTACCGCCTCTTAACATTACCTAGTTTAGATTTCGCCACTTTCTGCTCATTAGCCGCGTCCAGACCGGCTGAGCGCCGCTCGCGAGCCGCGCTCAGACTTCCTGCTCGCGAGCCGTGGCACCCGATCTAAGGCTCAATTACACCTTCCGATTTCAAGGGACCCAATTTAGGAACAAACTAACTAGGAAGCAGGAAGCGAGCGATTACACTATCCTAAATTGAACTCCTAAGTCGGCAGTGTTGCCAACTCTTACAAATTCGAGTCCCTAAACAGAATATCAAAAGTCGCTCTAAAGTCTCTTAAAAACTGATT
The DNA here is from genome assembly GCA_951329385.1 of Polia nebulosa. Lineage (NCBI taxonomy): Eukaryota > Metazoa > Arthropoda > Insecta > Lepidoptera > Noctuidae > Polia > Polia nebulosa. The sequence continues at coordinate 30,579,250 of OX589597.1, forward strand.
CTACCAGGAGCGGACTTAAAAATAAAAAGAGCGGACTCGGATTTTTTTTCTGTGAAAGGGACTTTGTGAAATTTAATTTAATTTTAAACACAAACAAAAATACTACTAGCCCATTTGTAGCGACAAAGTCTCTAAATTGGCAACACTTAGCTCTAAATCGGGGTGATGCGATTACACTATCCTAAATCGTACACAATTTAGGAAGTCAAATCGGGACCTTTCAATCTCACTAAATCGGACACTAACTGCTCTAACTGCTATTACACCTTCCTGTTTCCTAAATTGGGTCCCTTGAAATCGGAAGGTGTAATTAAGCCATAATTTGTAAAAAGTTCCGAGCCGGGCTCGCAAGCCAAGGTGAGCCGGTTTGAGCATTCAGTTTCTCTCCGTGTAACGATGGAAAACCACGCATTATTAGGTGCTACGGCGCTTATGTTATCTGGATATATAATAAAAAAAAGAAAAGAGAAACAAAAAGTCTCGATTAAAAAATTGTACCAAAACCGAAACCAATACGGCAACAGTTTGTTAAAGGAACTAACAATCGACCATTCAGTCTCAAATTTTACACGCATGTCTGCGGGAGACATTGAATATTTGTGCTCCTTAGTGGCTGTGAAAATACAAAAATGTGACACTAACTACAGAGAAGCAAAAAAAAAAAAAAAAAAAAAAAAAAAAAAAAAAAAAAAAAAAAAAAAAAAAAAAAACTACAGAGAAGCAATAACTGTATCCGAAAGAGTGCTGATAACATTGAGATATTTGGTAAAAGGAGACTCCTATAGCAGTCTTCAATATCTTTTTAGAGTATCGAAACAATCTATATCAACTATAGTTCCAGAAACGTGTGATGCAATTATAGACGCCCTCAGTGGTTACGTTAAGGTAAATAAAAAGTCATGGTAACTAAGCAATCAAATTATTTATTTATCTGCCTCATATTTAAATGACGGAGCTGTCACCAAAATTAAAGTCTGATGTTTCTGTAGTAGTAGCAGGACTAAATTGTGTGTTCTGCAGATTTTCAGCGGAAGTTATGGTTGACGTGGTAGTGGGTGGCTGTGTGTAATATCCTGGTCTATACATCTGATATTTTCCCATGTCCGCTTCGTGAATAATAGTATTAATAGCATTTTTTACACATGATTGAGTGTAAGGATCATATTTTCTGAGTTCATGTGCAATATGATTACCGAATGCTACACATGGATCATTTATGGAAGTTGAACTTTTCTCAATTATGGCAAAAGTGTTCTTCAATATATTGTCAATAGAATCATTTTGTGCATTCGTATTCAGCCGTCTTTTCTTTCGCGATGGTTGAGGCGATGGTGATGGTTGTTGTGACGAATAGTGACGATGGCAATGGTTGTTGTGGCGATGGCGATGGTTCTTGTAGCGTTGGCGTGGGTTCTTGTGGGGATGGCGCGGGTTGTTGTGGCGATGGCTCGGGTTGTTGTGGCGATGGCGTAGACTGTTGTGATGGTTCTGGTTTTTGAGAAGGATTGCTCTGTAAAAATAATGTTTATTTTGTTATTTGCAGACACCGTCCACAGAAGAAGAATGGCTAGCAGTATCAAATAAATTCGAAATAAAATGGAACTTCCTACATGTTATAGGGGCTATGGACGGGAAACACGTAACTCTTCAAAGACCCATCAATATAAGTACTGATTATGACAACTACAAGAATTTTCCTAGTAGGTATAGTGCTCTTCGCTCTCATGGATGCTAATTACAAATTCTTGTTTGTTAATGTCGGAAGTAAAGGGCGTATTTCGGACGGCGGAGTTTTTAAAAATACGATTTTATATCGAAAATTAGAAAACTGTCAACTGAACATTCCTGAAGCGCAGATACTACAAATACCGTACATAATGAAAATACCATATTTCATATTGGGCGACAAAGCTTTTATGCTTACCAAATATAGATACTATGAAACCATTTGAAGGTAATCCTGAGGCGGGTTCCAAAGAAAGAGTGTTTAATTACAGACTTAGCAGAGCTCGCAGAGTCGTTGAAAATGCCTATGGTAGGTATTTTAAGTTCAGTCTACAGAGTCCTTAGGAAACCTATCCTCCTAGAGCCAGAAAAAGCTACAAAAGTTGTCTTAGCAACAGTGTATTTATATAATTACTTACGAAGAAATAACTATTCTATTCCACCAGAATATTATGATAGAGAAGTGGATGGTTCATTTATTCCTGGTCAATGGAGAAACAATATTCCATCTACAGCACTATTACCTCTAACGGCCATTCCGCGCAGAGGTAGGTACTGTTAGTGCTAAAGATATTCGTCTACATTTAGCAACACATTTTGTAACAAACGGAATAATTCCATGGCAGCATCAATATTAATGTTCAACTAATTTTGAAAATAAACATAAATAAAGGACTTACGTTATCTATTCCGCCTTCTTTTGTAATTCCTGTGTCATCTTTATTTGACATAAAGTCAAAATATTTGAAACCAAACCACTTCGATATATAAATTTCGTCAGCGCCTGTAACAAATATGTAGACGTTATAGGTATTTTTCGTTTCCTATGGTGTGTCCTATACTCGGTAAAAACCGACAACGCATGGCTCGGGGCCGAGCGGCGCTCCGGCGAGCCAACGTGCGCCCGAGGAAGCCCGAGCGCCGTCCACACCGGCCGAACTATTGGCTCGCGAGCGCGCTCGCGAGCCGCGCTCGGCCGATCTGGACGCGGCTATAGACTTAGCTGTGTCTCAGGAAAAATCTAAGTCTCTAAGGCTAGCCGCTGACTTGTGATTTTTGTCACCGTGACTTTTGGTCATTGTAACCTACTATCATTCACGATGCGCCCACTTGAAAAGTCACTGGGCAACAAAACGCGGTCATTCTTGAAATGGATTTCGTACAGATTGCTGTAATAAGTGCTCTTGAATTAAGAAGAAGAAAAATGAAACGAAAAAAACGCTATAGGTCTATTTTATAGTACATAACACGTACCTACATTTATCTCAGACACGAATCATCCATTAAAGTTGTGGATTACAGCCGATCTAAGCGTGGCCGTGCTAGGACGGATACGCTGTAGCCTATACCCAACTGAAAATGGTGTAAAAGTCATGATATAATGTGGTACTATTATTTCTCTTTCTAATACCAAAAGGTACATATTCGTACAGTCTACTGCCATAACCATGATCTTGTTTTGGCATCGTGGCCGGGCCAGAACGGAACACACGCAGCCCATATTTACTGAAAGATTGTTTCAATTAAAATATTGCACTCTATATTCTAAACTACCTTTGACCTCTGAGTTTGTTTCGGTGTTTCTTCTCAGGGTAGTCAGCTAGGAAACACCGGCCTCATCTAGCTTAAACTGACAAAAAAACATTGACGTGTAAAAGTGTTCCTTGTAACCTATTTACTGAATAAACATCATTTATCATTTATCATTTATCATTTACGTTAGTATTCTTTGTGAAAACTGTCGCGGAACAGGGTCTGATTAGGATGGCTGCCTGGCTTAAAGCAAACCTTTTAACCCTTAATACCAATAAAACTAATTTTATTTGTTTTTCCCCAAACCAAAGATCACAACCTGGAACTGATTTTGGCATTACTATTCATGTTTGTCCAAATTATGGCCTCTATAACTATACAAGTAATTGTGACTGCCAGAACATACAACAAGTCAGTACCACAAAATATTTAGGCATAATTGTTGACCAAAGACTGTCGTGGCACCCTCACGTTGAGATCCTCATAAAAAGGATCAGGAAGCTAACTTGGGCCTTCAAAACTTTACGTCATGTTATGTCCGCCCAACTTATAAACAAGATCTATATAGCTCTGGCACAATCCATAATAACATATTGCATTTCGATATGGGGTGGAGCTTCCAAAATGAAATTTCTTGATCTGGAAAGAGCTCAGCGATCACTCATCAAGGTGATGTATTTTAAACCATTTAGGTTCCCCACAACAGACCTCTATAAAGTCAGCAACTTGCTTTCAATTAGAAAACTTTATGTTCTAAATGTGACCTTAACCCTGCATAAACGTCTTCCTTTTGACCCAACTACTCAGAGCAGAAAACGCAGAGATATTGTGGCCTACTCTCCAGGGGTTAAATCGGCTTTTGCCAGACGTCAATATGTTACACAGTCCACCTACATCTATAATAAACTGAATCTTAAGTGTGACATATATCCCATGCTGCTATACGATTGTAAAAACACAATAGGTGATTGGTTAAAATCCCTAACATATGAAGAAACAGAAAACATTCTGATCAGAGTAAGCTAACATGCTGGATACCTACACATAGATATACACACACTTACACACACACACCATCACACGTACGCACAAACATACACACAAGCACACATAAACAAACACGCACGCACAAAACAAAACACACACCTACGCACATATAAATACGTGCACTCCTCACACATCGAGAGCTGCTTAAAATTATTTAATTTCTTTTCTTTTTCTTTTAATTAGTTTCAGTATTCATTGTTAAGATACCACATAAGGGAAGAGTGAGACAGCTCCGACACAAGTACTTTTTAACTTACTGGGGCTGCCTCAGTTTATGTATGACACAATGTTTGAGTTTTAAATAAACATTTTTGTATTTGTATTTTGTATTCTTTAAAATTCAGTCACCTAGGAACTATTTGTCACCGTATTTATTGTCACGTCACCATGATCAGCGCACTCCCATGTATCTTCATAGCACTCGACTGGGTAGCAAAAAGACACGGTGACAAAAATCACAAGTCAGCGGCTAGCCTTAGGAAAAAAGTTAAAAAAAAAAAACAAGATTAATGCTTGTTGTTCACTTTATTGTATCATACAATCAATTCTTTTCCAATTACAATTCATTATCGATTAAAATATAACTATCTATACATCGGCAAGCGGTTTAACAATATAAATAAAAAATAAGCGTCTTTACATGACAGATTTTGAACTGATTTGTGCAGATTTAGGTACATATACCGGTGATTTTTGTACAGTTTCACTAACATTATTGCGTAGTGGTGGCCCAGTGATATCGGCAGCGACTTACAAGTTGTTGGCCATAGGTTCAAACCCAGGCGCTATACTTTGAGCAAATTATTTTATCACCACTGCTCCAAAGCGGTGAAGGAATAGATCGTGAGGAAACCGGCATGTACTGGAACCAAAAACTTCAGACATGTGACGTCCCTACACCCTCTCACAGAGAGGAGGCCTGTGTGCCAGAAGTTGGAACATTGTACGCTGGTTATGCTATGCCTCGCAATACATAAACGTACTGCATATACAAAAGCGCTATATTATTATTTTTGAAATGTTTATTATTTTATTAACATTGTTCTTACATAATAGAAGCAACATGTTTTAAGTAACCAGGATTTGTAATATAAAACATGGTTTAAAAGAGTGTCCGTGGAGTTTCTTGCACATTCTTCGTCATAGAAATCTACGCTTTGGAATGTGCAATTAACTTCATCTTTCTGTCTGACCGACTTGACAATTCAAAAGTGCCTGTAAATGGTTTATTTGAAATGAATGCTTTGAGTTTGAGCTATATGTTAGAATATTTAAGTATCGACTAGTCTTAGTGAAAACGTGAACACAATACAACAGCAAATTAGTTCAAAATCTGCCAATCCCTGCAGTCAAACGGGTGAATGGGAACGTAGGAGTGAATAGAAACTAAACTTACGTTCGATTTTTTGCTTTGATACCACCTCATTGGTTTCTATTTTTTTTTAATTTACAATTTATTAATAAACTTGTGTTAAATGCTGCAAATAATATTAAAAAAACGTCAAAAAAATGAAAGAGTATTTTATACCCTTCCATTTTTTTTTCTATTCACCCCCTTTTTTTGTGGGGGTGGGAAATTATCCTATGACTTCTCCCGCTCTGGGTGGAGCGGGAGGGCGTGTCAGATTTTTACTGACTAAAACCCACCCCTGTTCCTTCTCTGCCTTAGTGCCCAGGGGCGCGGTAACTCTGTTTCGAATTTATCCACGATCCCTGGGCAAATTCACCCCTACATCCCAATTCACCCCGTTTAACGGAACTTAAAAATAATCTTAGCCTACATTGTGATGAATGTCGTTCAAACTAAACATTAATTAAATTATTCTTATTACAGGTCTTTTTACCATTTAACATTATAATCATTTATTAAATTAATCGAATTTGTAATTTTTAACTCGTTTTGTCGCTTTACATACAAAAATATATTTTTGTACACTCTATTACTGGTCCTTACTAAGTGCTTGACTAGGGTCGAGATTTATTTAATTAATATTATTAGTTTTGGAAATATAGAGAAAGGTACTATAGAAAAAAGAGATTGGAATTGAAATTGGAAACAAAGCTCCAAGATCCCAGAGTCGACAGACATTAGGTACTTATTTTCTGATTTACAAAATGTTTGGGGTTGAGTAAGTAATTTGACCATACGCAAACAGCCTACAAGCTTGGGGCGACGGCAATTCTTTTTTTAAGTATATGTACTTTTATTTCATATTTGAAAAACCAAACAATGCGTTTAGCACCCTCCCAAATCATAGCTGACTTTTGTTTTTATTATTTACACCTATTAAATAAACAATGCCCAAATTTCAGCCTTGTGAATAGGACCACACTCGAGGCGACGACCAGCCCTTGGACTATTGAAAACTATAACTAACTAAGTGTTTAAATAATATTTTATTATGAATTTTATTTACTTAACTAAATTCTGCAAAACAGACATGACAATCAGCACTCAAACTTTAAGAAAAGTGAATAATGTATAACGTAACTTTATCACCTGATACCGGTAACATGGCCGTCGACGGCACGCGTACGTCAAAGTAAATACTAACACTACTCATGCCCACAAATTTTGTAAGTCAGAAAGTAAGCAATATCGGGCGGCTCTCGGATCTTCTTCCATTAGTTCCCTCTATCAAATTTAACTACGTAGGATAGGTTTTATCACCATTCAAATATTTACCAGGTATTTATTAAAAGGTAAATCAACAGCTTCTGGTATGAATATCCATGAAAGACGATAACATTAACACAAAAAAGTATTTGAACCGCCAGGGTAACCCGCGAAATTACAATTTTTTTACGTTTTTTGCAATTTGCAGGACAGTGTCAGGTTGTATGTTGGTCAAAATATGATACGCGGCCGTAGCAAGTACGTATTTATAGAATTTTAATCATTGATGATGATGATGATGTCAAATGTGTATCTATTTATATAAAAATGAATCCCTATTTCCTTGACCACGGCATCACGCGTGAACGGTTGGACCGATTTCGCTAGTTCTTTATTTGTTGTGTTTGTTATTGGCAGGAGAAGGTTCTTATGAAAGAAAGAAATAAGAAAGTTGCGCAGAAAATTGGAAAATTTCAGAAAACTCAACGACTATTTAATCATCGCGAGTTTGACAGTTCGCGCATCAGGACATTGTCTGTCGGGTCAGCTTCATGAAATCAAATCGCGGGCTACCCTGTACATTTCACCTTAATCTTGTTTTTTATTCATACCTGAAAACATTTTGTAAAATCTTATATTCTTTGCGAAAGCCGTACAAGATAAGAAATTTCACCTGTTTGACTTAGATAGCGTAGGTCTAGTCAATCCAATTAGGCAGGGATTACAACGACCGCCTCTTTGGCTTGTATTGATAAACGTATTCTTAACACTATAATAAGTAGAAAGTGTGTAATGTAATGCATAATGTGTTTGTGTGTTTTCTTAAGAGCTACATTATTAGTATACAGGGTGTAACAAAAATGAGTGGTCATATTAAAAATACTGCGTCTGCCCATAGAAATGAACAACTGTCTCTAAGAGTCTTATTCAATTAAGAAAAAAAAATTGACCTCTTATACTAATGTTGATCAGTTGATGATATCTTTGTTGCTAATTCTAAAAAAAAAAATTACTTTCCAAAAGTTCATTTTTTTCTTTAATTTCTTGAAAAAATTAAAGTAAAAATTGCTCATTTCTACGCTCAGAAGCAGTATTTATAAAATATGGGTATGGGTGGTCACCCACTTCCGATATTACCCTGTATTTTAAGAAGAATATAGTTACAAAAGTTTCAAAGTTTGTTCATACTACCTTGTAATACTGATCTACACTACAAACTACTTTTTATGTTACTTTATTGTATTTTCTAAATGAAGAGCTATTGTCCTTTTTTAGTCATTTCTGAGAATTAAATCATTATGAGGAACATTTTTAAACAATATTTAGCCATGTTTCTAAACTGTAATTTATAATTGTAAGCACAAATTGATATAACAATATAACATTATAATAACTAAATAAGCGTAGGTACTTCTATTCTAAAATACATAATAACACATAGTTCACCTGTAGCCCTGAATTTTTTCTCATGTTAATAGGACTAAAGTCATTAATCGTAATTAGTGTTAATTGTAAATGGTCCAAGATCCCACAGTTATTAGACATTAATTATTTTCTTATTATGTGTGGGTTTGAAGAGTAGTATGTACTATTGAAGACAAAAGTGCATGGAGAGCCTAAGGTCGACTTTTGACTGTGAGGTTTTGCATTACGTATCATGACTTTCATGAGACGACTAGATGGCGCTGTTCAATCATGAAAATAACACTGCAAAGCTTATAAACCTTATTATGCAGAGGCAGATAATAAGGTTTTTAATACCTAAAATAATTACTAAGTAATAATAATATATTTATATTCAAATAAACAAAAATTACTATATTTTCTTATTTCCGAGTACTTAATACAGCGCCATCTAAACCAAACTAAATAAGCCAATTGGTATATCGGTTAATTCGACTACAGATGGCGTCGATCATAAATAATAAAAATCCCTACATTCACGAATACCTGCTAGCTTGGGCCGACTGCCAATTTACCAATTTTTTTTTTTTTTTAGTTGCTAAAGTTACGTAATAAACATACTAACACTACTACTTTTGACGTTCAAAAAGTTCTAACTCTCAACCTATAGATGCAGAGTTTTGATTTTGATTTCAATCCCACACATTTTGTAAATGAGAAAAAACGTAGGTACCTAATGTCTGGCGGCTCTTGGATCCCACTATAAAATTAGTAATATGTGGGGAAAGTTGCTATTAGTATAATAAGTATTTTGTTTAATTAATACGATAGTATCTCCAGCATATAACAAAAACCTTGTCCGATCCAATGAAGGTGTATTCCTGGTTTAACATATGTATTAAAAAAAGTTGTAAAAAATATGTAACTCATAAACACTAAAAGTTATAGATTTTTTATTTTTATAAAATATGCGAAATTTAACACTAAATATGGAAATTTTTCATAAGTTGACAACACTCCACCGGCCAGCGAAATCTTTTCATTTTTAACTATTTATTTCAAACGATACCGCCCCGCACTAGCCGCGCTGTAGGCACTCTTTAATAAAGGATCAAAAAGACCGTCTCGCTAAGGCGGCTTCTTTCGACACAAAACTGTAGGTGAACTTTGTCGAGCGCTCAGTGTAGCCTTTGATAAGTTTTCCTTTTTTTTTTAATAAATATTTTCATTGGGGAAAAAGAATAATCTCGTATCCATTAAATGATTACGTATATAATATATGTACGCAGCACGATACCAAATAATACCCTTCAGGATCGGACAGGGTTTTTTGTAACTTGCTGTATAAAATTTAAGTACTCCTGTTTTTTATCCCGAAATAAAATGGAAATTACTATCCAAACATCAAATCATATAAATAAAACAAACATATATCCAACGCAGGATTTAATCTAACTATACCAGCATGTGTGATGGCGCTTGCTAAAGCAAACAAATGATAAAATTAGCTTATCGGCTCAATAAATTAATGTTCTAACGTCATTATTGCGCCCCATATAGCATCATGTTTCCTCATATTTAGCTATCAATATTGACAATAACCTTCTCTTTATTTTAAGTCTGTTTAAACTCATAAAAACTTGCAAACGTCACGCGCCATAATATTATACCACCATTGACGTCACGAATAACTTCTAAGAAGGAGTAATGGCTGCTACGGCCCACGCACTATGGTCCACAGACTGAATGCGGAAAGCCGGAAACCAGAGTACCAGATAGAATGAACTTCTAAGAAATGTTAGATGATATTATTAATGTCGATTGTTCAAAACAGCCCCCCTAGCCATATTACATTTCTATTATAGATAAGAAACCATATATATAGCGCGATAGCGTAGATAAGTGTCACGTGACTTATCGCAGGTAATGTCATTGCCATACATTTTGTTCTAAGCGTTAGCGTAAACGATAATAGAAATGTAATATGGCTAGGGGGGCAGGAAAGATTTAAAGGGAAATAGTCTGTGATACGAGAGTCTGTTTTTAAACATTTTATCCTTAAACATGAGAAAAAACCGACTTTACATGTTATATTTATTTGATTACAAGCTATTGTAATGTCTTAAAATAATATTTGTTACTTCTTTCTATAGTTCTGATGAAAGTTTCTGTTCTCTAAGGGCTGACTTCTCAATAGATAACATTTATCGGAAAAATAAATATGGCGGTTTGACATAATCGCATGTCCTCTAAAAAACTGTCACGACACGAAAAGCGGGTAATGAGTTAAGAAAATAATAAAGTGGGTATAATCACAACGAAAAAACACGCTAATCCGTTACGAGTATCTTTGGGAGTCCGTCATATTGAATTTGCGTGACGTCACTTAGGTAACCATGCATCCAAACTTAATATGTACTTATGCAAAATTTCAGGTCAATCCGAAACCGGAAAGAGGGTCAAATTTAACTTGTAACTTTTTTTTACATAGGTACAGGTAAAGCTAATTCGGATTTAGACTCTTAATGTGGATGCTCCAGGGTAGCTCGCGAAATTCAAATTTTCTTACGTTTTTTGCAATATGCAGGTCAGTGGCAGGTTGTATCTTGGTCAAAATTTGATTCGCGGCCGTAGCAAGTACGTGAATCAAATTTTGGCCAAGATACAACCTGACACTGACCTGCAAATTGCAAAAAACCTAAGAAAATTTGAACTTCGCGGGCTACCCAGCATTCGCCAGCTGAAGCTCTGAAGCTGCTTAATTATAATGTGAATAATTTTCAAATTTTGGCGCAACATTATTGAGTTAATGTGATAAGACAGTTTTTTTAGGGGATACGCTAAATAAACGACCACTTTTCTTCCTCAGACATAAGTTACTTGACTTTGATAAATCGGCTCCATCATAACTAGAGGTCAGAATTAGGTAGAGTTATTTATGTATTTGCATCGAAATGTTGATATTAATATGGATCTGCCTGGGATTTCTAGTGGACAATCCCGTGTGGCCAACAATATTACAAATAAATAATAATAAAAACCTCTATTGTTTTCTTTTGTTCTCACAAGCTATGTTGTGTGAACTACAAATATGGCAGCATCGCGCGGAATTTTGCAACTTCGGACATCCGATGTCGTTGATGTAAATTTGGCAACGTCGCGCATGCAATGGTTTAAATTGTGTAAAAGTAAATAGCTTTTTCATTTATTCCATCACGGGATTTTTCTGCTCTTTAAAATTAATCTCGGGATTTGAGGCATATCCACTTTATTCTTTCGCTGTATGAAATCAGTGTAAGTACATAAATAACTGTACCTAATTCCGACCTCTGATCATAACATAATAAGTCCTACTTAACTACAACTGTATGAGGGGTTGTGACGTCTCCTCCCTCAGTTTGGTCACCTTGGCTCTCCACACACTCCTGTCTACTAAGATCTTGCGTCCGTAAGCCGTGTGGATGTCGCGGAACTGGACCTTTTTGCGGGGCAGGTCTGGTCTGAGGTTTTCTTTGTCTGAAAAGACAGAAAAATAAGATATATTTCGTTGTATCAAATGATTTGTCGCAACATTCGATTAGAAATAATAGCCAGATGGACTAACGGCTTGATTGAGAATAGGGTAGGTGTCTAAAAAAAAAATAGTGGCACTCCGGGAGTACCGACAGAAGTGAAAACTTGAACAATAATGCTCAACGCGCCTAAAGAAGTTTTCACTTCAATCCAAATAGCGGTGTCGGTGGCGCGCGAGTTCAATAGTTTTTTCCCATCTCAAAAATTCCCAACGCGCCTAAAGAAGTTTACACTTTAAAAATCTATTTGGTCTATCAGATGGATTACCAAAATCTATTGGACACGTGTTTTTTTTCTTTTAACCGACTTCGAAAAAGGAGGAGGTTCTATGTTCAACTGTATGTATGTTTTTTTTTGTCAGTTGTAGACCAATTTTCAAAATTCTTTTTTTATGCCAAAGAATATACTACCGAGGTAATCCCATATAAATTTTATCGAAATTGCTTCAGCGCTTTTTGAAAAACTGAACTAAAACGAAAAATACGTTTACCTTGATGGCGTTTTGGTTTTCTCCAATTACGAGTATGTTTAAATTCCACGTTCCATCTTATTGGGGTTTTTAGTTCTGGGGTATAACAACTAAAAAGTGAAAATTACATTTTTTTTTTTTCAAAAAGTACCTACCTACAATCGACTTTCAAAAAAGGAAATTTTATACACTAAAAATTTAAAAATAACTTTAATTTCGGAAGTCGGTGTCAAAAAACGAAGATATAATATACAAACACCGACTTCTGAACTTTGATACGTTTTATCTTTGTCATTTTTCATTGATATGCTAAAGCAAAAAATACATATCCAATATTTTTTGATTATCTAACTTCATCATTCTCCTGCCCTTCTCCCAATTTATTTGGGGTCGGCGCAACATGTCTTTTTCTTCCATACTCCTCTATTAGTCGTCATCTCTGTAGTCACCTCCTTTTTACCCATATCCTCTTTCACACAGTCCAACCATCGTTTCTTTGGCCTTCCCCTACTCTTATAGCCATCCACATCGATACACAAGACTTTCCTCACGACATTTTCTTCATTCCTCCGCATCACATGCCCATACCACGACAACCGATTTCCACACAACTTTTCAGTCAGCGGTGCCACTTTCAGACTTCCTCTTATATACTCATTCCTAATTCTATCTATGCGCGTAACACCACACATCGCTCTTAGCATTCTCATCTCAGCTGCATGCAATTGCTTTTCATTCATTCCTTTTGTGGCCCAATATTCTGAACCATACAAGACAGCACGTCTGACCATTGTTTTATAAATCGTCCCCTTAAGTTTAAGGGGAATGCGGGAGTCGCAGATAGTCCCAGTGACCTGCCGCCATTTCATCCATCCAGTGTTAATTCTGCGCTTAACAGTCCGATCTATTTCGCCATCGCTTTGCCGAGATACCGAAAATCGGAGCAGACTGGGAGAAGCGCGCCATCTAGCACTATAGCTTCAGAACTGGAGAGACCGCCGAAATCGCAGACATGTATTCAGTTTTGGTTCTGCTGATTTTCAAGCCAACTTTCTCCAGCTTCTATTGCCATTTCTCCAATCTACTCTGGATCTCAGGTCCATCTTCACCGACCAGAACAATGTCGTCGGCAAACAGCATGCACCAGGGTGCCTCCTCCTGTATTTCCGACGTCAGAGCGTCCATAATCAACAGGAAGAGGTAAGGACTTAAAGCCGACCCTTGATGTAAGCCTACAGCCACACTGAACTCATCGGTGTTGCCAGCAGCTGACCGGACGTAGGTACTAGATTGTCTGTACATAGCACGAATCAACTCAACATACTTCCCAGGCAAACCTTTCTCTTTCAAGGCCCACCACAACACATCCCGAGGTACCCTATCATACGCTTTCTCTTTTGATTATTTAACTTACGGACTAATTAGAATTATATTTTTTTTACCCTGGTATCATCTCTATTGAATACTTACGATGTCTACTGCCCTGCACTGCCTTGGTCTCTCCATCTGTGACTCTGTTGAATGGGTTATATCTCTGCCCTCTTGGCGGCACTTTGGGTTCATCCTCAGGTGGAGTTATTGTCACAAGTGCGGCTTCAGCAGCTGCTTCGGCTGGAAGATGAAATTGTACTACTTTGACTACTTTTAAAAAACTACCAATTTCAATCATTAAGTCTAAAATATTTTATTTTATTTTTGAAACTTACAGCTAGCTAGAACAATGTTCTCAAAAAAAAAAATACAGATTTTTGTAAGTTTCTGTTGTTATATTCTAAACTAAAAATAATAAAGGTTGGTATAAAAAGTATAATATAAAAGACACGGGGACTATTGTTATGCATCAGACCAATAGGATACATTAGATCATTTCTTCAGCTTACACTCGCCCACTACTCAGTCCTTCAATATCGCACTCAGTATCTGAAAGTAGGAAATGCATTTAACAGCAATTATTTGTTCTCTGACGGTGAAGATTGCATCTTAATTATACTCAAGTTGGTGAGCCTACCTAGAAATTTAAACATGTCTCATATCATAGAACAAAATTCCTCACTCTTACAAATAAAAGTATTTTAATTAATCTTATTCTTTTATTTATTATTTACCTTGCGCCTCATCCAGCTGCCTCTGCAGATCGTTCACCATGAGTTTCATATAATCGTAACTAGCGCAGGCGAGGGCCTTCATCCACGTCTCCATGGAGGCCTGCGAGTTTGTGCACAAGTAGTATGTGCGACCCCCCTCGCACTGGAACGATATCTTGAAACTGTATGCTTCTTCTTCTGTTAACTCTGCCAGTGATAAAAGATTAATATTTTTATACCTTCGATAAGAGGTTTAAATTGATAGATATACTCTTTCTTGTACACCAAAACTAAACTACAGGAACTTTTAATTAATAAGGTGTAATACTGGGCAATTTAATCGCTAAAAGCGATCCTTTTTTAAGACGGTTTTGGTAGAAAAGGAGAAGTGATACACAGAAGATACACAGATACATATTTAAGTGAGAAGGATTATATTATTATTATAAGATTTAGTCAAAGTTCAAGCACAAAGTTCTCAAATAAATTGATTGTGTGATATGTCTCAAACTCAAGGCTGAAAGGACATACTGAGAAGATGATAACTTTAAATTTGTATCTTTTTAAATAATAAATATTTATTACGGAGCCTATAGTCTTACCTATTATACAGCCTTCCAATATGATCACACCAACGGGCTCTTTGTCACCTTTCTTATCGAAATAAAATAGCAGGTTTCCTTTCAGCACGAACCATCGCTTCTGATAGCTCTTGCCGACTTCGCCCCGCATGTCCAACCAGCCGTCGCGGTCCACCGGCGTCGCGGACGATGCGAAAGCGCACAAATTCTTTTCGTTTATTTTCATTGTCATTTATAAATATTCATACAAACATACAGAACATGAAATGAGGGAAATGTGAGTTTGTCCACTTGTTACCGTCTAAATTTCTTTGTTATGGATCCAGATTTATATTACGGTTCAAAACACATATCTGCTCTAAATTAATTGTTTTATTTATAGAAAAATTTAGATAAATTGTGATAGAAATGGAAAACAATACACTACACCCCGTATTATTATTATACTCTTTGCTTTGCACTAGTCTTTGCTTTGCACTACACCCATTGACACCCATGAATGTTCCCCGATCTTCTATTTGTCAATTCAATTCAATTCAATGTCATTGTCAATGTCACTATTCAGACTGCCAGACTGACGTAACTTTTTTCGTGCGTAAACCAGTTGCCACAAACTGATGCAAAATAAAGTATATCGTAACCCGAACCCGTTCCTTTCTGTTGGTGCATCTTCAGCGGGTTGCCACGAATATATATAAATAAATATACTAGGTTTTCCTTTGTACATTAATTATGGGGAAAGGCCAGGGTAACCCGCGAAATTCAATTTTTGTTACGTTTTTTGCAATTTGTAGGTCAGTGTCAGGTTGTATGTTGACCAAAATATGACTCCCGGCCGTAGTAATACGTATTTACAGAACTGTGATCATTAATAAACTTTATCGATTTATGCAGAATAGTTTATGTAAAGTTAGTGATTAATGTAAAGGAAACTAAGACAAAGAAAAATCGGTCATTCATTGTACAAGGACAATATACTAAAATAATTCATAAATACCAAGCATTACGTCCCACCAACATGGAAAACAATAGATTTTGTATAAACTATCGGAATGGGAAATGTACTCGACAAGCCATCGGCAAAAATAAAATTAGCAATATGCCAAAGGAAATTGCTAAATATTTAAAACTTAAAGATGTTGAACTCTACATCTGCTTTAGAAGAACTTCGGCGACTTTCTTGGCGGATTCAGGGGCGGATATTACGTCAATAAAAAGACACGGTGGTTGGAGCTCTGATACAGTAGCTGAGGGTTATATCGAAAGCTCAATGGCGAATAAAACCATATTAAGCAGTCAAATTAACAAAAATATAAAACTTAATCCATCAGAGCCACAACCATCAACTTCCGGCATCTTATCTTCGTCCGTTACTCACGATGCACCACCACCACTATCTCCGACGTATACGACGTACGAGTATTGTAGATATACAATGAAACGCAAGTTCCTCAGACGCAAGAACAGAGAAATACTCAAATCAACTCATCAACAATAAATGTACCAAACAAAAATGTAACTCTCTCTATCAATAATTGGACCAATGTTTCGAATGTTAACTTTTACTTTTAATTGTCATTATTTTTAATAAATGCTTATCTCATATTACCTATTATTGTGTTAATTTTTTCGCAAATGGTACGAAAAGTAGAGTATTTTCCTCGGTGATAAAGCTGTCTTAGTCTTGGGTGAACTTAAATCCCTCGCTACACTCAGGACACGTCTTAAATCCCTCGCTTCGCTCGTGATTTAAGTTTTTAACACCCTCGCTACGCTCGGCAGTAAACCTCGAGTCCTTCGTTACGCTCGCGATTTAAATCGTCTCCCGCGACAGAAGACACTGCTTTATCTCCTTGGTTAATAATCTACTATTTCTTTTTTAATGAGTTTCTTTTTAAGAAATCGGTAAAGTCTTGTCGAAAGATGACGAAATAAAAGAGCGATGGAAGGTTAACTTTGAAAAGTTCATAAACGAAGAGAATGAATGGAATGGTGTGCTCAAAGAGGTACAAGTAAACATGGGTTTGGTGAAAGAAATTAGCATGAATGAAGTAAGAAAGCCAGTTCAATGTATACAAATGGAAAGGCCATGGGCCCTGATGACATACTACCTAGTAGAAGTATGGAAGTGTTTAAAAGAGGATGGATGTATGTGGCTGACTTTATTCTTCAATAAGTTGTTGTATGAAGAAGTGATGCCACAAGAATGGTGCAATAGTTCGCTAGTGCCCATCTTCAAGAATAAAGGGGATGTACAGGACTGCAACAACTATCGAGGGATAAAGCTCATGTCACATACTATGAAAGAATGGGAGAAAGTGATAGAGAAAAGATTGCGAAAGGAGAGTGGGATTACCCCGAACCAGTTTGGGTTTATGCCAGGTCGAGGGACAATGGACGCCACCTTCGCTCTCCGTCAATTGTGCGAGAAGTACAGACGTGTGCACAAGAACTTGCACATGGTGTTCATCGATCTTGAGAAAGCGTATGATAGGGTACCTCGGGATGTGTTGTGGTGGCCCTTGAAAGAGAAAGGTTTGCCTGGGAAGTATGTTGAGTTGATTCGTGCTATGTAGAGACAATCTAGTTCCTACGTCCGGTCGGCTGCTGGCAACACCGATGAGTTCAGTGTGGCTGTAGGCTTACATCAAGGGTCGGCTTTAAGTCCTTACCTCTTCCTGTTGATTATGGACGCTCTTACGTTGGAAATACAGGAGGAGGCACCCTGGTGCATGCTGCTTGCCGACGACATTGTTCTGGTCGGTGAAGATGGACCTGAGATCCAGGGCAGATTGGAGAAATCGCAACAGAGGCTGGAGAAAGTTGGCTTGAAAATCAGCAGAACCAAAACTGAATACATGTCTGCGATTTCGGCGGTCTCTCCAGTTCTGAAGCTATAGTGCTAGGTGGCGCGCTTCTCCCAGTCTGCTCCGATTTTCGGTATCTCGGTTCACTCGTGCAAAGCGATGGCGAAATAGATCGGACTGTTAAGCACAGAATTAACACTGGATGGATGAAATGGCGGCAGGTCACTGGGACTATCTGCGACTCCCGCATTCCCCTTAAACTTAAGGGGAAGATTTATAAAACAATGATCAGACCTGCTGTCTTGTATGGTTCAGAATGTTGGGCCACAAAAGGGATGAATGAAAAGCAATTGCATGCGGCTGAGATGAGAATGTGTGTGGTGTTACGCGCATGGATAGAATTAGGAATGAGTAAGTATATAAGAGGAAGTCTAAAAGTGGCACCGCTGACTGAAAAGTTGTGTGGAAATCGGTTGTCGTGGTATGGGCATGTGATGCGGAGGAATGAAGAAAATGTCGTGAGGAAAGTCTTGGGTATAGATGTGGATGGCTATAAGAGTAGGGGAAGGCCAAAGAATCGATGGTTGGACTGTGTGAAAGAGGATATGGGTAAAAAGGGGGTGACTACAGAGATGACGACTAATAGAGGAGTATGCAAGAAAAAGACATGTTGCGCCGATCCCAAATAAATTGGGATAAGGGCAGGAGAATGATGATGAATGAGTTTCTTTTTAAGGCTTAATTAGCAATCGAAAGTTATAGCAATATATCAATGTTAACGTTAACTACTTATTATA
Source organism: Polia nebulosa (assembly GCA_951329385.1). NCBI lineage: Eukaryota > Metazoa > Arthropoda > Insecta > Lepidoptera > Noctuidae > Polia > Polia nebulosa. Next base: position 30,597,887 of record OX589597.1, read on the forward strand.
AGTTGATTTAGTTATTTTAAATATATTATATGCTTGTCGAACTAGGTATTACACATTGATATGAAAACACATATTTCCTAAGCTACATGATGTGCCCTTTGCAATACATATTATTCAAATATATAGGTACATTGTACATTAGTTATTGTAACGGACGTGACGTCAGCCGCCATGCCTGTCCGTCAGCCCTGCCGCCAAGCCGCCATATTGACACGCCCCCCTCTTGCCACCGCCACGCCACCCGCCAAAGCCAAAGAAGAGGGGACGGTGTTAATATAAAGCCTTGCAAGCCATTTTTGTACCCTGTTTTCTTCTATAATAAAAAGAAAAACGTTACGCTGCTGTTTTATTTATTGCTTTTAGTAATAATCAGAAGTGGCATAACAAAATGAAACGACGTCATATACACGCTCAGATAGCTCGGTCTTCCGACGAATCGGAAAAAGAAGAGGATGAAGCTTCTATCCCACCGGCGAGAAAGATGTTGAAGAATTTGCTCGAGAAGGAGGTCCACAAGGCGATACTTGAGCTTCAGGAAGAAGAACCTGGATCTACCAAACCAAAGGGACACCGTGCTGCTTCTTTGATCCCGGATTTTGACCCGGATAGCGAGGAGTGCACAGTGCAAGCATGGATTAGAAAAATCGATCAAATTGGCGAGATTCACGGGTGGGACGATACGACAAAATCGTTTCACTTACAAGATAAATTACGAGGCCAAGCAAAAAAATGGTACAATCGTTTAGAAAATTACGACTACTCCTGGAATGAATGGAAACAGATGCTATTACGTGCTTTTCCTAAATATCGTGACTATGGAAATATGCTTGAAGAGCTGTTGCAAAGAAAAAAACTCCCGAATGAGACGATGACGAAATATTACCAAGATAAAGTCGCCATGTGCTTCCGGTGCAAGTTATCTGATAACGCCAGCATCTCCTGCATCATTCGTGGTTTGCCGACATCTCTGCAGCCAAATGCGCGCGCATTTCAATGCCATTCGCCAGGAGAACTTTACGAAGGATTTTTGTGCGCGCTTGATGATTATTGCGTTCTACCTCAGGATCCCCGCTCGCAAAAGCCAATGTTCCAGCGACCATCCGAGAAAAAGTTCACTACTCCAAATCCTGAAACGGATCCGTGTCCTCGGTGCAAGAAAATAGGACATTTGCTCCGTAATTGCACCCAGCCAGACACGCGTACGTGCTATAAATGTGGAGCTCAAGGACACATTGCACTACGTTGTTCGATGAATTCTACGTCAAGCAAAGCATCTTCCTCTGGCAGAAGCATTAAAGAAGTTAACATCTTGGAACCTTACAACGACATCTATAAGAAGGTGGCAAAAGTTAACGGTGTTCACGTGAAGGCTTACATCGACACCGGAAGTCAAGTCAATGTGCTCAATGATAGAGTGTCAAATGCTCTATCACTGCAAGTTAAACCTACGAGTGTTGCCTTGAAAGGATTTTCGGGTGGAATTACTATGAGCCAAGGAGAAGTACAATTCCAATTAGAAATTGATGGCATTACGCTACAATGTCAAGCCTACCTCTCCAATATGAAAATGAACGAAGTTAATCTGTTGATCGGACAGCCAGTTATCAACAGCGAAGGTATGATTCTGACCGTTAGCCAGGGCCATTCTAAATTTCAATTAGTTTCAGATACTATCGCGATTGAAGCCATCGAAGAAAACAACAGATTCGAGGTCGTCACGACAAACGAGGAACGACTGCCACCCGGTCCCTCCATCATTCAAGTTCGCGTACTGGGTAACAAGAAGGACAACGACGTGGTGACTCCACCACGGCACTACGAGCTTCACGGCGTGTCCTACTCTCTGCCTGCAACGCTACTACGCGGCGAAGAAGGCTACATCAAAGTTGTCAACATGGGTTCAGAGACCATCGTGTGGCCGCCGGGCGAGGTCCTCACGAGGGCCGACAGCTGCGAGGAGCCACAGCCAAACAGCCAGGTGTGTTGCATTTCGGCTTGCCTTAATTTATCGAGTGTTACTAGTGATCCTAGCCATGTCATTACAAATATTTCTAAGGTAGGAGGTGTAGAAATAAATAAAATTAAAACAGGGCCCTTAAATAATAAACATCACTCAGATTTAATTAATTTATTAGTACAATATAAACATTGCTTTGCTACAAATACACATGATCTGGGTTGTACCAATTTAGCTCAAATGCAAATTAAACTTACTAGTGATCAGCCCGTGCATCGCCAGCCTTACCGACTTTCTCATAGTGAACAAGCGATAGTTAATTCCAAAGTTAATGAACTGCTAGATGCCGGCATTATAAAAGAATCGGAATCTAGTTACGCTTCACCGGTGATCCTTGTTAAGAAAAAGAACGGCGACAGTAGGTTATGCGTTGATTACCGTGCGTTGAACGCTATCACTGTAAAAGATAGGTATCCACTACCAAACATAGACGATCAGGTTTCCAAATTAGCAGGCAAACAGTACTTCACTAGTTTAGATTTAGCCCAGGGCTACCATCAATTATGCATTGCACCAGAGGATACACACAAAACTGCTTTTATTACACCACAAGGTCATTACGAGTACACTAGAATTCCTTTTGGCTTAGCGAATGCTCCATCAGTTTTTATGCGTTTAATTAGTAAACTCGTTGAATCTGTGGGTAGAAACAATGTAGGTAAACAGAACGAAAATAATGTAGGTCAAACCGAGATACTGGCATTTTTAGACGATTTACTGCTACCCTCGGTTGACATAGAATCAGGTATAATAATTCTTGAAAATGTACTCGGTAAACTCGAAAGTGAGAACTTAAAATTGAATATGAGTAAATGTTCATTCTTGCAGAAACAAGTGACTTATTTAGGACACGAAATATCTTCTGACGGTATACAGCCTGGTATAACAAAATTGACAGCCGTTTCGCAGTTTCCTGTACCAAATAATGTTCATAGTGTGCGACAGTTTATCGGTTTGTGTAGTTACTTTAGAAAGTTTATTCCCAATTTTGCCGTGATTGCGCGTCCATTAACTGAGTTAACAAAAAAGGATAAATCATGGCTGTGGGGCAGTGAACAAACCGCGAGTTTTGAACAACTGAAAAACTGTTTATGTTCCAAACCTGTGCTAGCCTTGTATGATCCTATGCTTCCTACGGAAATACATACCGACGCATGTAAGTTAGGCATTGCCGGCATACTGTTACAAAAACAAACTGACAACTCACTGCGGCCTGTTATGTATTTTAGCCGGGTTACTAGTAGGGAAGAGGGTATGTATCATAGCTATGAGCTCGAAACTCTCGCGGTCGTAGAATCGCTACGTAGGTTCCGGGTTTATGTAGTAGGTAAACATGTTAAGGTAGTAACTGACTGTACTGCGGTCCGCGCTACGCTCACCAAACGCGACATAATACCGCGCATTGCACGTTGGTGGCTTTCAATACAAGATTATGACATTAGTGTTGAGTATAGACCCGGTGAACGTATGAAACATGTAGACGCGCTAAGTAGGCATCCTGTTGATGCAATGAACGTAAACCGCCTTGAAGTTACTGATTGGTTCTATACGGTTCAATGTCAGGACGAAAAGCTTAGTTCGATTATAAATCAATTGAAAAACAATACAGCTGATTCAGATATTAAAAATAATTACGAATTCGTAGAAAATCGACTTTATCGAAAATCTCTCAACGGAAATCGACTCGTGGTCCCGAATTCGGCTAGATGGAAAATTTTGCAAATGCACCATGACGACATTGGCCACGTGGGACTAAATCGTAGTTCAGAATTGATTAAAAGTCAGTATTGGTTTCCGAAAATGACACGTTTCATTAAAAAATACGTGACCGCATGTCTTCACTGTGCATATGGCAAGGGGAATTATGGAAAAAAAGAAGGCATGTTGCATCCGATCCCTAAGCCGTCTGATCCGATGCGCATGGTACACATAGATCACGTAGGGCCATTCTGTAGAACAAGTAAAGGGTACCAGTACATGCTCGTAATGACTGATGCGTTTTCTAAATTTGTGATAGCTGAACCGACGCGTACTGTAAATTCGATTGAGACCATTCGTGCACTGAAAAGGATATTCAGTTTATTCGGATACCCGAATCACGTGGTGACAGATCACGGTAAAGCCTTTACAAGTAGGTACTTTAAAAAGTTTTCAGTAGATAAGCAGTTTAGGCATACTTTAAACGCTATTGCTTGCCCCCGCGCTAATGGCCAGGTTGAGCGTACTAATCGTACAATTTTAGATGCGTTGCGGGCAACTGATCCTAGTGAAGCTTCCAGTAATTGGGCCAACTCCATACCTGACATCATTTGGGGCATAAACAATACAGTTAACTATAGTATCGGTTATAAGCCTTATGATTTAATGTTTGCGCGCTCTGGCAGGTCAATATGTGACGTTTCGGTTCCTGGTCGCGAACCAGAATCTGTTGAGGCACGACGTAGGAAAGCTACAACTAGGTTAGAACAAGCAAGCGCAAAAATGAAGCACAACTTTGATAAAAAACGAAAAATTGCGCATGTTTATAAGAAAGGGGATTTTGTATTATGGAGACAGGCTCCAACTAGTAGTGCCGCCAAGGTAAACACCAAATTAGACGATTTGTTCTCTGGCCCCTATATAGTAACTAAAGTAGTTGGTAATGATCGGTACCGAATTAGAAGCATAAAGGGCTTACGAGGTTACAAAAACTTTACGGGGCTAGTACCTGCAGATTCATTAAGGCCCTATAGAAGTATAGCTCCCATGTCCGATAGCGCTAGTAGCTCCGATGAGACACTTGAAACTGAAGATCTTATTGACTTATTAGAGAGCTAAATGTGTTTATGTGTTCCCCATTGCGGGAGCAATTGTTGCAGGATGGCCGATTGTAACGGACGTGACGTCAGCCGCCATGCCTGTCCGTCAGCCCTGCCGCCAAGCCGCCATATTGACACGCCCCCCTCTTGCCACCGCCACGCCACCCGCCAAAGCCAAAGAAGAGGGGACGGTGTTAATATAAAGCCTTGCAAGCCATTTTTGTACCCTGTTTTCTTCTATAATAAAAAGAAAAACGTTACGCTGCTGTTTTATTTATTGCTTTTAGTAATATTATGTAATCTTTTTATACTTACGTTATTAGCAAGATATTGTTACTGCAATAAATTAAGTTTTTAATTCTTTAGTACTGTTTGCAGCACAACGGTAAATTAGTAGGTAAGAAATAAATAAGAAATACTACCTATCGCTTTTTAATGATATCCATATAACAACACAGAAGGTAGGTTAAGGTACTTGCAATACAGGAAAATAATTATTCAAGTACCTACCGACCTACGTCATTAACAAAGGTATCACAGGACGTGGGTAACGATTGGTTATTTTTTTCTTAATCTTAAAGAAAACACACAAACACATTATTCGTTACATTACACACTTTCTACTTATTATAGTGTTAAGAATACGTTTATCAATACAAGTCAAAGAGGCGGTCGTTGTAATCCCTGCCTAATTGGATTGACTAGACCTACAATATCGTAGTCAAACAGGTGAAATTTCTTATCGTGTAGGTACGGCTTTCGCAAAGAATACAAAGAATATAAGATTTTACAAAATGTTTTCAGGTATGAATAAAAAACAAGATTAAGGTGAAATGTACAGGGTAGCCCGCGATTTGATTTCATGAAACACTAGCTGACCCGACAGACTATGTCCTGATGCGCGAACTGTCAAACTCGCGAAGATTAAATAGTCGTTGAGTTTTCTGAAATTTTCCAATTTTCTGAGCAACTTTCTTATTTTTTTTCTTTCATAAGAACCTTCTTCTGTCAATAACAAACTCAACAAATAAAGAACTAGCGAAATCGGTCCAACCGTTCACGCGTGATGCCGTGGTCAAGGAAATAGGCATTCATTTTTATATAAATAGATATATGTATATATATATACAGGGTGTAACGGAAAGGTGTGGTCATGTTTTAAGGCCTGCATCTGCCCATCGATATGAACTTTCTTCAAGAAAATCTGAGGAAATTCTCAAATTTTTTTTTTACCTCCCATACAAATATTGATCAGCTGATGATAACTTAGTCCAATTTTTTTTGGGAATTTTCTATTATTTCTTAGAGAAAGTTGTGCATTTCCATGAGTAGAACCGGTTCCTAAAATATGACCACACCTTACCGTTACAGCCTGTATAGATACACATTTGACATCAATTCTAACTGAGAGAGTACTATTGATGATTTTAATGATTATAATTCTATAAATACGTACTTGCTACGGCCGCGAATCATATTTTTACCAACATACAACCTGACACTGACCTGTAAATTGCAAAAAAACGTAAGAAAATTTTAATTTTGCGGGTTACCATGGCGGTTCAAATACTTTTTTGTGTTAATGTTACCGTCTTTCATGGATATATACCAGAAGCTGTTGATTTACCTTTTAATAAATACCAGGTAAATACGAGTATTTGAATGGTGATAAAACCTATCCTACGTAGTTAAATTTGATAGAGGGAACTAATAGAAGGCGATCCGAGAGCCGCCCAATATTGCTTACTTTCTGACTAACAAAATTTGTGGGAATGAGTGTTGGTATTTACTTTGAACGTACGGGTGCCATCGGCAGCCATTTTTAACCGACGAAAAAAAAAGGAGGAGGTTCTCAATTCGACCGTATATATATATTTTTTTTTTTTTTGTGTATGTTCAGCCCTCACTCCGTCATTTATGATCCGATCTTGATGATTATTTTTTTGTTAGATAGGGTATACCTCAAGGTTGGTCCCATGTCAAGGAAATCAGGATCTGATAATGGAATCCTGATAAAATTGAGAGAAAACCTCGAAAATTGTGGGCACGTTTAGCGTTTCTGTACGTGTGTTCGGCCTTCACTCCGTTGTTTATGAACCGATTTTGATGATTCTTTTTTTTTAGATAGGGTATACCTCAAGGGTAGTCCCATGTCAAGGACATCAAGATCTGATCATGGAATCGTGATAGAATTGAGAGAAAACCTCGAAAATCGGGCACGAATATTGTTTCTGTTTACTTTTCATAACTTAATCAGGTATTTGCATTTAGGAATCATCACATCATGAAACTGAGCTGATGATGAAAACCATACCTTTCCTAAACAATAGAAGTTAGATAAGTATAAAAAACTGGTTCTAGAGACAAATACCACTTAGTAAGCTTTGAAGAAAAGACGTCTTTAGAATATTGGAGGTAACCTCAACTGGTCAATATCCTGGGCACCTCATGGAAGGATGGTTACATCATCAGCTCAGTGCCAAGTGGAATGATGAAGGATTAGAAATTAGCCTCAGAGTACTAAAAGATAATGCAAGTCACAAAAAATCATAAAATAAAAACCTTTTAACAAAAACTTCAACCGACGAAAAAGAACTAAAAAGCAAAAAATAAATAAACCTTTTAAGTCTTGAGTATTGAGCTTATTTACCTACATAAAATATCAAATTTTATATAAACTAATTTTGAGTCGGCGCCAAATAATAAAATGATTTCTACGTACTTACATATAACATTTAGATATTTAATAATCAGATTGTTGTTTGGCTCAAAATTAGTTTATATAAAATTGTTACGTTATACATTATTCACTTTTCTTAAAGTTTGAGTGCTGTTTGTCATGTCTATTTTGCAGAATTTTGTTAAATAAAATTCATAATTAAATAATATTTAAACGCTTAGTTAGTTATTATAATAGTCTAGGTCCACCTCGAGTGTGGTCCTATTCACAAGGTGAAAATTTGTGCATAGTTTATTTAATAGGTGTAAATAATAAAAACAAAATTCAGCGATTATTTGGGAGGGTGCTAAACGCGTTGTTTGGTTTTTCAAATATGAAATAAAAGTATACAAAAAAAACATATATTGCCGTCGCCCCAAGCTAGTGGGCTGTATTCGTATGGTCAAATTACTTATGATCGCTACTCAACCCCAAACATTTTGTAAATCAGAAAAAAAATTAAAAAATAACTTTAATTTCGGAAGTCGGTGTTTGTATTTTACTTCTTCGTTATTTGACACCGACTTCCGAAATTAAAGTTATTTTTTAATTTTTAGTGTATTTTCTTTTTTCGGAAGTCGGTTGTTTTTTTTGTAAAAAAGTTTTTTATTTTTCACTTTTTAGTTGTTATACCCCAGAACTAAAAACCCCAATACCATGGAACGTGGAATTTAAACATTTGGAGAACACCAATACGTCATCGAGGTATACATATTTTTCGTTTTTGTTCAGTTACTCAAAAAGCGCTGAAGCAATTTCGATAAAATTTATATGGGACCAACTTGGGAGTATATTCTTTCGGATAAAAAAAGAATTTTGAAAATCGGTCCACAACTGACGGAGAAATCGGCGGACATACAGAAAACATACATACAGTCGAACATAGAACCTCCTCCTTTTTCGAAAGTCGGTTAATAAGTAGGTACCGAATGTCTGTCGACTCTGGGATCTTGGAGCTTTATTTCTAATTTCAATTCCAAACTCTTTTTTCCATAGTAGGTACCTTTCTCTATATTTCCAAAACTAATAATATCAATTAAATAAATCTCGACCCTAGTCAAGCACTTAGTAAGGACCAGTAATAGTGTGTACAAAAATATATTTTTGTATGTAAAGCGACAAAACGAGTTAAAAATTACAAATTGGATTAATTAAATAAATGATTATAATGTTAAATGGTAAAAAGACCTGTAATAAGAATAATTGAATTAATGTTTAGTTTGAACGACATTCATCACAATTTAGGCTATGATTATTTTTAAGTTCCGTTAAACGGGGTGAATAGGGATGTAGGGGTGAATCTGCCCAGGGGTCGTGGATAAATTAAAACAGAGTTACCGCGCCCCTGGGCACTAAGGCAGAGACGGAACAGGGGTGGGTTTTAGTCAGTAAAAGTCTGACACACCCTCCCGCTCCACCCAGAGCGGGAGAAGTCATAGGATAATTTCCCACCCCACAAAAAAAGGGGGTGAATAGAAAAAAAAAATGGAAGGGTATAAAAATACTCTTTCATTTTTTTGACGTTTTTTTAATATTATTTATTAATAAATTGTAAATTTAAAAAAAATAGAAACCAATGAGATGGTATCAAAGCAAATAAGTTTAGTTTCTATTCACTCCTACCTACGTTCCCATTCACCCGTTTGACTGCAGGGATTGGCAGATTTTGAACTAATTTGCTGTTGTATTGTATTCACGTTTTCACTAAGACTAGTCGATACTTAAATATTCTAACATATAGCTCAAACTCAAAGCATTTATTTCAAATAAACCATTTACAGGCACTTTTGAATTGTCAAGTCGGTCAGTCAGAAAGATGAAGTTAATTGCACAGTCCAAAGCGTAGATTTCTATGACGAAGAATGTGCCAGAAACTCCACGGACACTCTTTTAAAATGGTAAATTGGTATATGCGTAATATATTACAAATCCTGGTTACTTAAAACATGTTGCTTCTATTATGTAAGAACAATGTTAATAAAATAATAAACATTTCAAAAATAATAATATAGCGCTTTTGTATATGCAGTACGTTTATGTATTGCGAGGCATAGCATAACCAGCGTACAATGTTCCAACTTCTGGCACACAGGCCTCCTCTATGTGAGAGGGTGTAGGGACGTCACATGTCTGAAGTTTTTGGTTCCAGTACCTGCCGGTTTCCTCACGATCTATTCCTTCACCGCTTTGGAGCAGTGGTGATGAAATAATTTGCTCAAAGTATAGCGCCTGGGTTTGAACCTATGGCCAACAACTTGTAAGTCGCTGCCGATATCACTGGGCCACCACTACGCAATAATGTTAGTGAAAATATACAAAAATCACCGGTACCTATATGTACCTAAATCTGCACAAATCAGTTCAAAATCTGTCATGTAAAGACGCTTATTTTTTATTTATATTGTCTTGCCGATGTCGTGTCTTTTTGTTACCCAGTCGAGTGCTATGAAGATACATGGGAGTGCGCTGATTATAGTGACGTGATAATACGGTACTTCCCCCGTTATAAACTTTCAACCCCTTTGTCACCCCCTTAAGGGTTGAATTTCGGAAAACTCTTTCTTAGTGGATACCTACTCTTCACAAAGAACACACCCTCCAAATTTCATGTCTCTAGGACCAGCGGTTTAGGCTGTGCGTTGATATATCAGTCAGGACTTTGAATTTTACAGATATTGATGGGTCGTATGATATATTTTATGTTAAGAAAAAAACTTTCATGCAAAGTAAATTGTGACCTACACTGTTATATTATTTTTAACTTTTTAGGACAAATAGCTGATTTTTTGGCTTTTATCTTCTTAGTTTTTGCCAACTATTAAGCAAATGCTTTGTGTGGATTTTTTTTTGGAGTTACTTATGTCATTTTGATTCTGTTTTTCATATGAGTTCTGGCTGACATTGACAAGTACCCGTGTATTTATATTAAAACTCTTAAGAAAAGTTGTTCACACCCATAATCTAAGTAATATCCTCCACTCGTCTGAACCTTGACGCAGCCTCTCTCCACGAACTTCTTTGACTGGATGAAATGTTAAAGAATATGGGCTTCATTCGCACCGGTATTTTCTTGTCTTTAACCCTTTGATTTCTGTTATTTTTTACCTGAGTAATAAAGTTTTATGTACCTACCGAGGGCTGATTTTAAAAAAAAATCGTAGTTATCTGAGGAATAAAAATGCGGTTTGACACATAAACATTTTACATATTCATTCTTCAGACTAAACGGCTATTGTAAAATCAGCCCTTTTTATTCCCATGTACCCCTCGCCCGTTGTCGCCCCGCTCGATAGATGGCGTTGGCGTCGAATTAGATCGCGCTATGGTTTCGTTCCCCAGGCGCCTCTATAAGGGCTGCAAGCTGCTAATAAGGTTAATGTCTTGTGACAGAAAATCCAATTCGCAATATAATTCGCAATATAATAAATTTTTGAAAAATCGGCCCTTTAGGTCGATTTGTACTTAATAATAATGTGATTCTGCTGCAATTCTGCAGTAATTTATTACTGGAGATGGGCTTATACGTTAAAAAGTAATAACATGCTAATGCTAATAATAATTAACACTTAAAAATAGCAGGGTGTAACGGAAAGGTGTGGTCATATTTTAACAACTGGTTCTGCCCATGGAAATGAACAATTTTCTCTAAGAAAAAATTGGTTGCCTGTAAAGTCGGTATACGGGCGAAAGTTTTACGTGACAACGACTTTGAGTGGTAAAATAATTTTAATGTGAATATTCATTCGTATAGTAGGAAGAAGGATGAAATAATAGTAACAATTGTATGCAGGCGCCTAAGCGAAATAGAAGCGCAAGACATGAACCGGTGTGTATGCCTATCTCTCTCACTCTCTCTCTCTCGCTCTGTCTCTCTCGCTCTTAGGCGGGCTAACTGTGCTCGAGTGGAAGGGACGCGTGCCTTTCACTTTTTATGTCTGTCTCTCTCGCTCTTAGGCGGGCTAACCATGCCCGAGTGGAAGGGACGCGTGCCTCTCACTCGCTCTCATTGTGAGCGCATAACGTGAGCGGAGCGTAACGCAATTTCTTGAAGTGTCACCCGGCAAACCAATTTATAAGACGTTGTCACGTCAAAAATAGAAAATTCCAAAAAAAAATATTGTTCTTGCCATACAAAGTTATCATCATCTGATCAATATTTGTATGGGAGGTAAAAATTTTTTTTGAGAATTTCCTCTGATTTTCTTGAAGAAAGTTGTTCATGTCGATGGGCAGAACCGGTTCTTAAAATATGACCACATCTTTCCGTTATACCCTGTACCTATACCTACACAGACAGATCGTTATCATTCTCATTTCCTTCATACTTTTCACAGGCTTAGGACTGTGAACTGTTTTTTGTTGTTTTTTTTATTTTTCATTATCTAATGGAAGAAAAAAACGTGTTGTGCCGACCCCAAGTAACATGGGCTACGGGCAAGAAGATGATGAATCACCTTATTTTTTTGATGCCAAATGTCATGATTTCATGAAATTCTTAACATTTGGGATCAATTCTGACTGAGAGAGATGTATTGATGATTTTAATGATTATAATTCTCTATATACATACTTGCTACGGCCGCGAATCAAATTTTGACCAAAATACAACCTGACACTGACCTGCAAATTGCAAAAAACGTAAGAAAATTTGAATTTCGCGGTTTACCCTGGAGCATTAACCTTAAACATTTATGCAACTCCAAATTAGACCAAATTACAGTTATGCTAACCTTTGCATTATGCCAAAGTACCTATTATTATGCGAAAACGTTATGCCAAACAATAATGTACGTGACTACCAACGAAAATGGCTTCCATATTTAGTAAATAATTAGTACTCAATTGGTACTAATTAGTACTCGAACAACAGAATTGGTACCATAGTAGTTTTCGAGAAAATCGACTTTGAAGGTGGTGGGTGGTAGTTCAAGCAAAAAAAAAACATTTAAAATTATAAAAAATAGTAGTCCGCCGGTGTCGGGAGCAGAGTCCAAGCTACCGGTGGTTAGGGCTCCAGAGAGAGGAACCTCCTCACAATGCGAGCCGTATCGAGGAGTACTGCCTTCTGTATCAGGCCCTTGATCCAACCGCGCAACGACAGCTTCGACAGGTGGTCGTCGAGGCTTATGGCAATCAGGCCGTTGGCGGTAACGACTATCGGCACAATGACAGCCGAGTCCACATTCCACATATCGACAACCTCGGGTGCTAAGTCAAGATATTTGATTTGTTTGTCTTTCTCAGCTTTCACGAGGTTTTTGTTATGTGGAACGGTGACATCGATTATCATTGTGCGGCGCGCTATTCGATCTATCACCACTATATCCGGCTTATTGGCAACAATAGTCCTGTCAGTGATGATAGACCGATCCCAGTACAACGTGACATGGTCATTTTCGAGAACTGGGTCGGGCACATATTTGTAATACGGCACCTCAGAATCCACAAGTTTGTATTTTAAAGCAAGCTGCTGATGAATAATCCTGGCCACTTGGTTACGCCTGTGCAAATACTCGCTGTTAGCAAGACGAGAACAACCAGAGATAATATGTCTGATGGACTCACCCGGACGGTGGCATGCTCGACACACGTCAACCGTCCCGTCCTTCATGATATGCCTCCGGTAGTTATTCGTCAAAATAACTTCGTCCATAATCGCACAGACAAAGCCTTCAGTTTCCCCGAAGAGGTTACTGAAACGTAGCCAGGCCACGGACGCCAAGAAATCTACATCAGGCCCATGAAGAGCCCGATAAAAGCGCCCGTGAAGCTCCTTGCCTTTCCATACCTCCTTGCGGTCATCAGTAGTGAGTATTACAGGTTTGCGCCAGTTCTCTTTAGCCATGGACAACGGGGTTAGTCCCTTGTCCACTGTAACCACATCTCGGTGCATACCCACGTCGGTTTCTAGAAAATATTCTCTGAGACTGTACACCTCGCGGTTATGGAGAGTCTTAGCGTTTAAAAAGCCTCGACCTCCACACTTCCGCGGGATGTACAGTCTCATCACCGATGATCGTGGGTGATGCATCCGGTTTGCAGTCAGCAGCGTACGGACTCTCCTATCCAAGGCGTCGAGTTCGGTCTGACTGAGTCCATTTGAGTATGCCGAAAGAGTACATAAAAAACCGGCATGACCCAACGGTTGAAGGCGCGCACCTTATTTCCGCCCGACAAAAGGCTATTCAATACCTTTTTCAGGCGGCCAAAGAAGCGCTCCTTCAGCGATTGCTTCATGTCAGTAACGTCAATGCCTAACGCTTCCGACATACCCAAATATTTGTATGTTTCGGTCGAGGAAAGGGATCTAAGGTGTATGGAATCCGAGAGTTGACCTTCGGATTCCATAATCCCCCCTCGCTTTACATGCATGACTGCACATTTGTCCACACCAAATTCCATCCTGATGGCGCTACTGAAAGTTTCAGTTACCTTCAGTAGCTCCAACAGTTGCAAATTGTTGGAGGCAAAGAGTTTCAGGTCATCCATGTAAAGAAGATGAGATATGGCCTGACCACCTCTTCTCAACCAGTAGCCCAGGCCTGAATCCTCCAGCAATGTGCTTAGCGGATTCAGGGCTAAGCAGAACCAAAGTGGACTCAAACTGTCGCCCTGAAAAATGCCCCGTTTAATCCATATAGGCTCATCATTCCCCAGGATTGGTCGACATCCTGGATATCGAAGGACTGTCTTGCATTGCCAATTTAGTTCTTTTTGGAAGGAAACCAACTCTTTGAATCCCCAGCCGAGTCTTCCCGCAAATGTTGAGGGTCTGTCACAAAGTAGTGACATATCTACCATGTTTATGAATCACTTTAAGGTAGCGCCACTTAATACAGACACATCTGTGCGAGACACTCGGACCTTGTGTGAAGGTGATTTTTATGTAAGATTCTCAAATAAGGAAATTAAAATGGCATTAAAAAGTATGAAGCGGGGTAAGTCACCGGGGCATGATGGTCTGAGTGTTGAGCACTTAAGGTTCGCCGGTGTACACTTGACCAGATTGCTTACCATGATGTTTAATTTTTGTGTGGGTCATTCCACCTGCCTGAGAATCTGGTAAAAACAGTTGTAATTCCCATAATTAAAAGTAAGACAGGTGACTCATCCGACAAATCTAATTATAGACCTATATCATTAGCAACAGTCATTGGCAAGGTGTTGGACAGTCTGCTTGAGAGGCGGTTGAATAAACACATTAAATTGCACGATGCGCAGTTTGGCTTTAGAGCCGGTTTGTCCACTGAAAGTGCAATCCTGTGTCTCAAGCAGACTGTGCAGTACTACACAGACAGGAGAACACCAGTGTATGGATGTTTCCTTGACCTGTCAAAAGCTTTTGACTTAGTAGATTATGATGTTTTGTGGCAAAAACTGTCGGATGATACTGAACTACCTACTGAGTTCATAGATTTATTTAAATATTGGTATAAGCATCAGAATAATTATGTTAGGTGGGCGGATGCTCAATCTGAGTCATATGGATTAGATTGTGGGGTAAGGCAGGGGGGATTGACTTCACCGAGTCTTTTTAACGTGTATATGGATCGGCTGATTGGTGAGCTGAGCGGCACTAAGATCGGATGCTCTGTTGATGGAACTATGATCAACAACATAAGTTACGCTGATGATATGGTGCTGCTCAGTCCATCAATCTGTGGTCTGAGGAAATTGTTGGCCATCTGTGAGAGGTACGCGGAGGCTCATGGCTTGAGGTATAATGCCTCCAAGAGCAAGGTAATTGTTTTTAGAGTGCGCAACAATACACCTGTTAATATTCCATCTATTAACTTACGAGGAACTCCGTTGGAGTTAGTTACGCAGTTTAAATACCTAGGTCATGTTATCACGGACTTTCTCATGGATGACCAAGATTTAGATAGGGAGCGCAGAGCGTTGGCAGCCAGATGCAATATGCTGGCTCGCAGGTTTGCACGTTGTACTAAGGAGGTGAAACTGCCTCTTTTTCGAGCGTTTTGTCAATCGTTTTGCACGTGCAGCCTGTGGGTAAGGTATACGCAGAAGGCTTACAACGCTCTGCGCGTTCAGTATAACAATGCGTTGAGGATATTGTTGGGGCTACCTCGGTTTTGTAGTGCGTCTGGCATGTTCGCTGAAGCGAGATTAGATGATTTTTATGCCGTTATGCGCAAGCGATGTGCGAGTATGCTGAAGCGATTCAGGGGTAGCCCCAACAACATACTGGCTACACTGGCGGACAAAATTGATGGGCCTTTAGGCACTGGGCAGCTAGGCATGTGCGTACTGGCGTACATGTCGCCAATTAATTTAAGCTTTTTATGTACTAACAATAGGTTAAGATTTTACTAACACTATATGGATCAATGGTCTGAATTAAATAAATTATTATTATTATTATTGCCCCATATATGACTCAAGGAAGGTGCGTAGAGTTGCATCTATTTTCTACAACTCCAACACCCTCATGAGCCATGTATGTGGAACAGAGTCGTAGGCCTTCTTATAATCAATCCAGCATGTCGACAAATCCTTGTGGGATCGACGAACCTGTTGGCTTATGGCCATGTCTATGAGGAGTAGCTCCTTAGTACCACGGGGCCCGTTCCTACAACCATTCTGAGAGGCAGACATAATTGAGTCACTCTCAATGTGAATATTAATTTTTGCTCGTAGGATGGATGTAAGAAGTTTATAGACCGTTGACAAACATGTAATCGGCCTATAATTCTTGGGTTCCGCGGGACTACCTGTCTTATGAAGCAGGTGGGCGACACCGGTTTTTAGAAACTGAGGCAGCGACCCAGACTCTAAGGATGACTGGAATTGAGATGCCAGGAGCGCGTGTGAGCTGCTGTATTTACCGGACCTGACCGGACGGACTGCCAAAAGTTGTGCAGTCCGTCCGGTCTGGAGATTTCCAGTTCGGTAACGGACGAACCGCTTTGGCTACATCTGATGGAGTAATGGTGGCTTCATCCATTTCTGGTATATCGTCACACGCGCGCTCGACATCACGCATCCAACCACCCTCAGTGTGACAGACGGGCAACGACCAAATGCTGCGCCAGAATGTACTCGTGGCAACATCATCCGGATGGCACCCGTCAGTCACATTTTGTTCAGGTCGCTCCCGGGCTCTATATACCCACCTCTCATCGCTCTGGAACACGATACTGCGAGTACCGGTCACCTCGCCGCTTATACCACCAAATACGGTTTGCCCATGCACAAACTTTCTGCTTCAGGAAGTCGATGCGCTCTGTGACACGGGAAATGTATTCTCGAGGACTAATTTCAGTCCCCGAAAACGCCCGCCTCACAAAGCACATCACACGTGGTCGTGTATTGCCCTCCCTGAAGCAGAGTAGTTTGCCGGTGAGTACCCTGGCCCCATCGATACGCCTCTCGATCCTGTATTGCCAGGCTGGTGCAGCAGGCTTTGGCCGAATAGCTCCTTCACTATTCGTAAACTTCACGTTGGCCAAATGACATGCTGCAACAGCCCCGCAATACAAGATGGAGTGCGTATCAACGAGGTTCTCGCTGCTTTCAAAGATGTTTTTAAGCAGCGAGTCCAAAGCACACACCAACACCCTATTTTTTTTATGCATGGGTAACCGTGGTAAACGGGGTCTAAGTTCGGTCGGAGTGGATCTATACTCGCGAAGCGCATCCTCCAGTGCGCTCCTCAGTCGATCGTTGCACTGGCTACTTACCGTGATAACCCTATCATCCCCCTCATCACTAACGTTAATGGCCCGCGGTGGGATTCCGCCCCTAGCGGGCTCTTGTATCGCGGTCTGTGTCGGGGTCGAGATGATAGGGTTGTTCAGTACCTCTGAGCGCAGCCTATCAAGTGCAGCATTGTCCAACTTGTGGTTACGTTGGATAACCCGCACCTGATCCGACAATTGTTGCGCTGAGACGTCGACGGTTGGTTCTAGGTCCTGGAACAGAGACAGCATCCTGATACGGTACGCAGTGAGGTTAGTTCCCCCCTCTGTAGACCCATAATATGCGCGCATGACGTTTTCGTTCATGGACTGAGTCCATTTCATGCGCTGCACACAACCACCGGTAGCGGAGACCCGGCTCGGGGCCGATTGGCCCCTAAGTAAGTCCCAAGCTGTTCGGTGGCCGGCCTCTCCCCTGCTGACGTACAGGTGTTGGCGACGTCGGCGGGGAGAAGTATTCGTCGCTAGAGCTTGACGCGGCTGTAGCCACCGGTGACACTGGTGATCCAAGGTCCGGCGGCGGCGAGGCGGAGCTGAGCGGCGAGTCCGGGGGTGGATGGCGTGCGCGACGGGCAGTTGCTTTTGTTAGCATTATTACCAAGTTTGTTTCATTTCTCCAAAATCTATAATTTCATGATGACATGTGTCATTTGTCCAGTCTGTATGCATTTCAAACAGCGCCATCTTTTGGTATAATAAATATAAGAGTAGGAATTCGTTCCAATAATCATTTAATTTTGAATTAGCAACCAATTATTCAGAAAGTAGGTACAGTTTTTACCATCATATTTTTAAAAATATATTTTATTCGTCTTGTTGATTATGGTTTTTGGGTTTTTACTGTTTACGAGTATTTGCACTTAAGAAGCTTATATGGAATTTGTAAATACTTAAACCAGATCCAAAACTGTTTTAAAAAAAATTAATTGAGAAAATGAAAATACAACTTGTTTTGACATCGAGAGTTGCCATTTTATTATTATTCCATTTATTTATTTGTTTAAACCTAGTCTTTACATTTTTAAATATTAAAATAAAAAAGATAAAAAAAAACATTTAAAAATATAAAAAATAGTAGCCCACCGGTATCGGGAACAGGATCCAAGCTACCGGCGGTCAGGGCTCCAGAGAGAGGAACCGCCTGACAATGCGAGCCGTGTCCAGAAGTACTGCTTTCTGAATCAAGCCCTTGATCCAGCCGCCTAACGAGAGCCTCCTGAGGTGTTGGTCGAGGCTCGAGGCTATTAAGCCATTGGCTGACACGACTATCGGTACAATGATCGCTGAGTCCACATCCCACATGTCGACAACCTCGCGAGCCAAGTCAATATACTTGATTTGTTTATCTTTCTCGGCTTTCACGAGGTTCTCGTCATGTGGGACGGTAATGTCAACAATCATTGCACGCCTCTCGATTCGGTCCACCACCACTATATCAGGCTTATTGGCTACAATAGTCCTGTCAGTGATGATGGACCGATCCCAGTACAATGAGTTATGACCATTATCGAGAACTGGGTCGGGCGCATATCTGTAGTACGGCACTTCCGATTCCACAAGAGAGTATTTCAGAGCAAGTTGCTGATGGATAATCCTGGCTACGAGGTTGTGCCTATGCAAGTACTCACCGTTAGCTAGACGAGAACAACCAGAGATTATGTGGCGGATTGATTCTCCCGGAAGATGACATGCCCGACATTTATGTCAACCGTGCCGTCCTTCACAATAAATCGCCGGTAATTTTTCGTCATAATAACTTCGTCCATAATTGCACAGACAAAACCTTCGGTTTCCCCAAAGAGGTCACCGACACGCAGCCAGGCTACGGACGCTAGTTGGTCTACATCGGGCCCATGTAGGGCCCGGAAAAAGCGTCCGTGAAGTTCCTTACTCTGCCATACTTCAGTTCTACAGTTCTCGTTAGCCAAGGAGAGTGGAGTAAGGCTCTTGTCCACCGCCACTACATCTCGATGCATACCCACGTCAGCAGCTAGGAAATATTCCCTTAGACGGCATACCTCGCGGTTGTGGAGGGTCTTAGCATTTAAAAAGCCTCGGCCTCCACACTTCCGCGGAATATACAGTCTCATGACCGACGAACGTGGGTGATGCATTCGAAATGCAGTCAGCAGTGATTATTATTATTATTATTGAACTGTTAAGTAGAATTGTACACTCATGCACATTTTATGGATGTTGGAATAGTAACAAACAGTTCAATATCTATAATACTATTCCGACATCCATAAATGTATGTGCACGAGTGTACAATCATATTATTATAGTAAACAGTTCAAAACCATTGACAACTTAATTTGGTCGGGTTATACACGGAGATCTATGGAAAGTAATGAAAGTTAATTTGTCCTAAAGTACAACACAGGAATCTGAATTTTCGGTCACTATATATAACTTCTGGTACAACTTTTTTTTGTGGGGTGGTAAATCATCCAATGACTTTTCCCGCTCTGGGTGGAGCGGGAGAAACCCACCTCTGTTCCTTCCCTGCCTGAGTACCCAGGGGTGCGGTAACTCATTTTCAGAATTTATCCGCTACCCCTAGGCATATCTCGTAAACTACTGGAGTACTTATTTTCAATTTTGGGTACTAATATTCTATGTAGGTTTGAGGAAAGCGACAAGCTCCTCAAACTTGGAATCAACATTGAGTAGTGGACCTGCAGAACGAGCGCGCGAAACTAATCATCATTGATTTCTCAGTAAATACAAATTATGCAGTTCTGATTTTTTTACGAAATGAATCACATAATTATAAGGGTACTAATTATTTGTATACTTAGAATAGCCTCTTTTTCGGCGCTCATGGTGGTCCTGCTGAACGGAGTGACTACCGCCGGACCACCCTCAAAGTAGATTTTCTCGAAAACTACTAAGGTACCAATTTTGTTGTTCGAGTATTCATCAGTACCAATTGAGTACTAATTATTTACTAAATATGGAAGCGATTGGCGTTGGTGGTCGCGGTTAGTAGTCACGGGCATCGATGTTTTCCTTCACCGTTTTGAAAGCAGTGGTGATATAAAACAATTTACACAAAGTAGCCTGGGTTCGAACTCACGACCTACAACTTGTAAGTCGCGGCCGCTACCACTGGGTCGCCACTGTTCTTAAGGTGCAGCGCAGACGGCACACTTTTTGTGCGATCGAGTCTGCGGCGCACAAAAAGTCTGCATGGCGCGCAAAAAGTCGGTCGTGGTTTTTTCACAGACTCAAACTCAACG
Source organism: Polia nebulosa (assembly GCA_951329385.1). Classification (NCBI taxonomy): domain Eukaryota; kingdom Metazoa; phylum Arthropoda; class Insecta; order Lepidoptera; family Noctuidae; genus Polia; species Polia nebulosa. Next base: position 30,618,382 of record OX589597.1, read on the forward strand.
CACACGAGCACGACGCACATCTTCGATCATTCTGTCGGCAGAGGTGTAGGGACGTAGACGCTATGGAATTGGAAATCGTGCAGAGATCGCGAACTATTATCTTGTACATGAAGTACAGAAAAAGAAGAAATAGAGAATTTTGGGTACATCCTATACTTTCGGAAAGACTACTGAAGGGACAGTTCCATACTAAACATTCAATTCTGAAACAACATCCGGAATTTTTTTTCAAATTTTATAAATGCCTTAGAAGTATCATACATTGCTGGTCTGTTGTGTGTATTTCTTGAATTAACATCGTTACATCGACCTCTGGCGCCATGATAATAGATCGCGTGCGTTACGTCCACCCCTAGCAAATGCAAATTGCCGACTAAAGTGTGCGCCGTCTGCGTTAGCGCGCGTTGAAGCAAACGTTCAATTTTTTCCCCACACTTTTTGTGCAGAGCGGCGCGGCGCGGCGCGGTGCGGTCTGCCCGAATTTTTTGTGCGCCGGACTTTTTGCACGTCGTGTGCGTTACTGCATATAATTGAATAGGTTCTATTTTCACAGACTAAAAAGTGCGTCACGGATAGTCTGTCGTCTGCGCTGCACCTAAGTCATACGAGTATATTATGTAATTTGCTGTTATAAAATGAAACAGTGCTTTTTAAATATGTAATATTTTATTCATAATTATTATTACCTATTTTCACAGTTATTTATAAAGTTATATTAATATCAAGTATTACACTAATTTTGTTTTACGAATTTCTAATGATTGCTCCATTTAGAAAATTTGATTTCCACATCAATCATCAGATTTGACCGCTTACAACTAATATATGACAAAATGGTGAGGTCTATGTACAGTACAATCCCAATTCCCTAAAAAAATTGACAAATTCACAATAACAAAAAAAAACGAAATCCTTAAAATAATCCATTCAACTACGAATCTCGCTTAACAACTGTACAAAATATTACGAGTGGTTTCTTTAAAACGTGCTCCATTATACATCGGCAATGTGGGCAAATAATTAACGGTATTCGATACTACATCGAGTATATGTACAAAATGTCGTTTTATAAAACAAAATAATAAACTATATACAACATCATTAAATATTCTCAAATGCTGTAACACATTTAAAACATTTTATATTCAACTAGGCATAATTCAGTTAAGTGGCGGGCTGGCCGCGTCTACAATTAAATAATTTATGCAAACCGCCGCGGCGCTGCGCACGCGCATTACATACAAAACCTATACAAATTGCCTACCATCACTTGACAATACAAAAAAATAATTAGGTACTAAGCAACAAAAAAATAATTTACAATCTGATTTCTGATAATTTGTTCAATACGAAAAATGATTAAGGATTTTTGATTTTTCCGAACTCAGTCCACAGAAATAAGATTAAAAATGGAATAATATATCAATAAAAAATGAGTAATACACGATCCAAACCACGCATCGGACATATTTACAGATTTGTTTTCACAGCACACCTCCCTACGCTTACGCTTTAATAATATATTAAAATAGAAAATTTCATTATAACTACGAAACTGTCGGAGATTCGACGTACCAACACGCTCTTCTGTTGTTTCAAATGGCTCCATTTTATATTTTTTGTTATAAAACGACAATGTCTAATTATACAAATGCTACTTCGAACATCATCTAGGGGGCTCTCTTTATCACTATTTTATTTTAACTAACCGTAGACTATTGGTGTTCCTAATTATCATTCTGCAGCCTGATTGCACAACACTGCCACAATATTAATTGCTTTAAGTGTGCTTTTTCTGCATGAATAGAGCTTTCTGTGTGAATAGAGCATAGCAGTTTTCACATTCCTAACAGCATCTTACAGGATTGCAATCTATTCTAAATTGTTTTGAGACAAATCACACTAAAAGCAATAGTTATCATGCAAGTCTTACACAACTTCGATTACTGATCAGGTTTTAATTTATTTCATTATAATAAGAAATATTTACTAGCAATCTGTTTGTTGAAGGATGTAACTGACATCGCACAAACACTTTTGGTAGTTAACATTAGTGAATTATATAATTTGAACATTGGTTTTCAACAAGAATGATGGTGCTATGCGGTGTTGTGTGAAGCAACGTTGAGCATTTGTTCCCTCTTATAAAACTGTACAGAATTACATAAGTTTTAAATCAGTGGTCAATTTTACTAAATACAATTTGTCCCTAGAGATTTTGCAAACTAAATGATTTGCGAGGAAGTCATACAGAACTTTAAAAGTTAGGAAAAAAATTGCGTTTTTCGAAAACGCCGACAAAAATAATGTATGAACGAGCGAGTCGACAAGTGTCGTAATATTAAGTGAGATGTTTTGGTGGACGATTTATTTAGAAATGTCAGTAAAAAAATATCTAAAATACTATACATATCTAACTCCTTTGGTAATTCATACCGGTTTATTAAATAACGAAAAATTACAAAAAAATATATTACATTAATACATGCACCGCAACAATATTATTTTACAGTCGTAAATATTGTGACGTCATTTTCCTTTAAGAAATAAATATTTCAAGGTGTTGCAGTTAAAACATAGTGAAATGAAATTCAGAAAAGTAGTATGATGTTAAAATCTACATGGCTGAATTTTATGTCATTGTAATTACAGTGTCCAGCGTGTCCCTAATATTGTGAAGTCACATAAGTTGGACATTCGTCTTTGAAAATAAGTCAGTACAAAAGTAGGTGTTGAGATCAAAATAAAACTTGATGTGAGTGATAATAATGAAGTGCTATACTAAAATGAAAGCTCAAATAGCTATAAAATTGGACTCAAAATTTTCTACATTGCAGAAAATATCAATTTAATAGAAGCTAAATGAGTTAAACATTCTTATTTTTTTACTAATGTTATTTGAAAACATGCAAATTTTATTTTGCTAATAATTTAAACACTAGCTACAATTAAAATCGACGGAAGGTAATGTCGAGGTGTGAAAATATTTGAGGTAAAAGAGAGAGAAAAGGGATATTGTGAGCAATTAACTATCTAATTACAATATTCCCACATAAAATCCTTATTTATTTGCATTTTGCCGTCTTGGCGCGATATTTAAAATTTCCTACATTTTTATAACAATTTGCAAGGTCTTTGTATGCATGTGGTGGTTGTCTAACAAAAAGTTAGCTAAATAAAATGAGGTTCACTTTTGATTCTGGAATGAGAGATCAGGAAGGTACTTTGAATTTGTATAGAGACAAGAATAAATGGAAGTGTTTACTTATTTTGTGATCAAGACAAATGATTTAGCAAAAATCAAGATAAAGACAATAAGTTTACCTCTGTTATCTCTCGAAACTGATAAAAAATATCTAACAAATATTGTATGCATACAATTTACACCAACTGCATTTAGTTCAGGGTTTAGAAAAGTTTTTTTTATTTATTTCTGGTCTAGTTGAAGGAAAGCATTTGAAACTGTTATTTGTATACCTTGATTTATTCGACTTTTTGCTGATAATGATTGCAATGAAAATAAAATGCCTTTTGACATCTAGTGAATGATTCATATATAAAACATGAAAACTGTTTATATGCCGAATTGGACCTTATTTTGTGATCAAATTTATAAATCCTAGATTCCCCGGCTTAAATAACTTGCATTTTTAAAATTTTCCTAGTAATTAATTTATAACATTTTTGATACTTCAATTTAGAACTTTGTGCATTGTTTTTGTTCACTTTGTTTAGTAAGGTATACTTGTAACTAGTTTTGGCATATTGTGAATGTCAAAATAAAAATTAGACAACTCATGTTCACTTATAGATAAGTAGACAAGAGTTCAGTGTCCAGTGTCAAAAAATCTCAATTATATGAAGTCATTGCTAAAACATGTTACTGCATAAATACAAAGATACAAAACAGAGTGAACAACAACCCCACCCCAACAGCGTCCCCTACAACACGTAGGAGACATACCAACACTTGACAACAACAACATATTGTAACGAGGCCCTTACACTCTCTACTAGTTAATTTATCTAAGTACTGTCATCAACTACAAGTCTACATTTACGCTGCCTTTTAGTCATTTACCTTACTTTACACATAGTGGTATATGGGCAATGTATGTATGTATGTCGGGCTGGTTTCCGCAACTCCACGCCCAAGGCGCGTATTTTGCGTACGGGCAATACTGTGATTAATATTTATGACTGAATTGTAAATTAACTATTTTGCATGGTCATATGGAGATGCAACAAGGCAAATTGTGTTGAACTAAATTTACCTTGGTTTAGTGAAAATTGGTTGTATTTGAAAATAGTCTTATCAATTGGGAATTACACCACTATTGGTATATTCTATACAGCAATACAGAAATTGAATACATTGAGGATAAATATCACAAATATTACCCATATAACCACTACAAATTCCCTCCATAAACCACCAACTTCAATAATTTACTCTAATAAATAGTAACGGGCAGGCGTGATGTCATATGATGTCACTGACTTGACATCTTTCCTACACCTTGTAATGTTACAAAGTAGAAGCCATAAGGTAATTGAGCCACATAACTTTAGCTGTTAAGGCTTTCTGCACAATACTATTTTATTATTATAAATAAATCCAGTCCTCGTCCATTTAAGATCCGCTTCACCGCATCACTTCACCGTTTCACTGACCATTCAAGGGCACATCACAAACACTTAGCTTGTAAGCTGAACACAATCACGCACCGCACACTGTAGTGTTGTAGATCACACGTACGTAGCAGACACTGCGTACGCTGAAAGGCCCAGCTCAGTGCTGACCCTGCTTCATAGACCTGGTCCGAAGGTGGATGGTGGAACGCTTAGCCAAGCGCTGCGGCCGTATGGTACAGCTGCATGAGCACTTGCACATGCAGTGGCAGGCAGGAGAGACGGTCGTGAGTGTTGCCATCTAGAGCCAGCCAGGAGAGTGCGTTGTAGCCTTCTAGCACGTATCTGCAAATAAATTGTATGGGTTAATCTCAATAAAAGTATAATAAAAAAGTATATAGTAGGAAATTTAGTGGAGCAGTTTCTTCTTGTGAATGCCTTGTCTAGCGATTTGTTGCTAACAAACAAATGTATTGTTGCTGTTTGCAGGTATTTATACTAACTAATAACTATTTTTAGGTCAGGTGGGCAGTTTGCTGTATTCTGTATTAGTATATCTGGTAGTTGTAGTTAGTTCAAGGAGTTGCAGCATTGCTATAATTGAATGCAGTGTATAAAATTCTCTTTTATGTAACTCACTGGACACTGAAGGAGGAAATCACTGACGAAGGTAGTGTAAATACCGTATAGTTTGTAGGCTGATGAAGACGATGATTAGGTGTAATTTTATTTGTGTCGTTGCGTACCTGAGCACATCGGTGGTGGTTTGCGAGTCGAGTGGGTGCGTGTTGTGGTCGCGGCGCTGCGTGAGCGACGTGTAGTCATCCGCCGCCTGCAGGCTGCCGGCGTGCAGGTGCAGCGCGTTCTTCAGGAAGGCGGGGCAGGCGTCGCGCAGGTGCGCGCAGCCTGCCCACCACCACGCGGGCATGGAGCCCAGGGGCGCGGTGGAGACCATGTAGCCCAGCGCCAGCGGCTGCTGCAGGAGCGCTCCTACTTGCTCCTGGAATTAAAGAATATCGTTAGAGCAGAGCTACACGATTGCATTGATGGCGGAATCAGTAGCGTGGTGTCCTCGAGATCCCACTACGTCCTTAATAAAAGAAACGCAGATGCCGTTTGACGCGCCAGATTAGCATTTGTTTACGCAAATTTCGTGCTTAACAACGGTGTTTAGCACAAATTAAACATTACAGATATTTTTTCACTGTTGGTTTAAGGCCTTCAATTACAGGTTAGGAACTAGGCTATTCAACTTTAACCATCAACATCACCTCCCATCTTCTACCTTTGGGATGCGTGCATTTTAAATTCACATTTTAGAAAAATCAATTTGTTTGTAAACTTACGGAAGCATTATCATCCTGATGATGGAAAGCCGCCTGATGATGGTGATGCGCCTGCGGGCTAGCCGCGGGATCATCGTCAGTCCTGCGCGGGCTGCCGGCAGCCCACATGTTGTTGAACATGTCGCCGATGAGTAGGTCCGTCATGTTGTCCTCGCCCATGTCCTCGTCTCCCATGTCGACGTTCAGGAACATCATGTCGCTCTCGTCGCCGTTCGCCATTGGTGGCTCGAATGGCATTTGGTTTGACTGGGGACAGAAATAATAGTATAAATAAATATGGTGGTAAAAAAGATCCTGAAAATTGGTCTGAATTTCTGATTCATTCTAAAAGAAGCTGCATAACATACTATGTATTTCCAAAATGGATTTTAATACCTATTGTGATAACCGTTTTCACAAACCTTAGCAAAAAGTTTAATCATTTTGTAAAATAAAATATATTCAAGGACCCCATTATCAATTCAAATTATGATTATGATTTTACGAAATGGTTTTTTCCTTATTTTATTACTGCCAACCATCACATCATGATTTCACAAACTACTTTTAAATCCCTATACATTTATTGTATAATATAATTGATTGTTACCTGTGTAGTAGCCGAAGTAGGGAACACAAGAATATGCGTTGCAGTAACATCCCTGGGCGTGTGCAGGTGCGACTGGATGGAGGCCTGCGAGAAGCGCTCGTCGGGGGTGAACCTGTCGGCCATCAGGCGCAGGCACGAGTCGGGCTCCGTGGACACCAGGCACGCCGACAGGATGCACGGCACGCCGCCCGGCGCCAGCACGCCGCACGACGCGCAGATGTCGCGCAGCGTGGCCGACGCGCGCACCAGGTGCTTGCGCGACAGCAGCCAGCTCCAGCCTGGGGAGATATACATGTTAGCATTACATTCAATTCAATTCAAGCGCTTGGAGATACCTAATAATGCGCATACGCAGCACCCCTCCCTATAGTTTATAAGTATCATTTTACGCAAAAAAAAATGCTTTATACCATGATTTGGGAGTTCTAAGACAGTTGCTATAGCTAGAAGAAATATGGCTCCTACTCTTGCCACACGTTTATTTTAATTTTTTTCCTAGTATTTAAGAGTAATGGTTCACTAATCATAGCATAATCCAGCGCGATATACTTTCGATAGCCACAGCTGTACAATTCGTAGTCTATGGCAATTTATGGTCAAATTATTTTCTCGTTACCTTTCAGCTCTCCATGTCCGATGCGCCCCACTCGTCCGACCACGAGCCGCCATGGCTGCGCGGCCTGGCTCATCACGCCGAGGGTGAAGTCCATCAGCTTGGTGAGCCCGAGCCGCCGCGCCGGCCCGCTGCGTCGCCGCCGCGATCTGGAAGAGTTCGAGCTGAACATTTAATTAGAGATAAGTTTGAGGTGCTGGTTATGGGTGAGGCGTCATGTTTTTGACAGTTTCGTCCGACTCACGCTGTTTTGTACCATGAATGAGCCTTGTTGGCTAGGCGATATTGTTGTGCAGCTTGTGCCGAAACGAAATTAGGTCAGTTTTATTTTTAAGAATTAATTTTCGGATGTCAAACAAGCAGGCTGTTCACTTGACGATCACCTATGATATTATCAATACTGGCGGCATTATACAAGCCTTGCCACCCCATAGACAAAACCAAAATGTCTATGTGCTTGTAAATATATTGCCATCTGTAAACCTTCATAAACTCGGAATAAAGCAACCCAGATATATATGCCGAAAGTATAGTATTTCCTAGATGAGAATTTCACAAACTTAAGTCTTAGATAATATCTTGTTAGATTCAATACAGACCTGTGCGGCACGTGAATATTGATGGCAGCTGTATCCAGCAGCTCTCCCCGCGCGTCCGTGGCCGCGGCCAGCAGCCAGCGCTGGTCGTGCGACAGGCAGTAGGCTAGGAACAGCACGCTGCCCTGCTCGCCGGAGCCCTGGCCCCAGGTCTCAGCGACTTCTTTGAGAGCGCGAGGTGCTGCCAGCACCCATGCAGGGGAGAATAGCTTGTAGGGTTCGCGGTTCTTCTCCTGTACAGCAGAAAATAAATATTGTTTAGTGTTTATTTACAGATATAAGTGATCTAATGTGCAGATTGAAATAAACATTTGGGAGCGAAAAACTGTCAATGTGAGAAATATAAGGGAGTGTGCAGATCTGACGAATGCGCGGCTCGCGAGCTGCACGCGTGCAGTTATTGCGATTGTTTGGTGCGCCTCTTTAGTGCAAATCGCGCAAGGCTTACACTTTAAATTTGCTAAGAAAAATCAACTTTAGCAGATATTGATGAAATTATGGTCACAAAATATTACACTTGTTGTGTACTGTGCTTGTCTTGAAACATTGCTAGTGTTTTGAGATGATATAGGTATATTTTATTAGTTATTCTAACTCTGAAAATCTGTTTTGTCTCTGAATTTTGTCGCTGACAGTATATGGTCCCTATTTTAAAGATGACATTCAGATTTCAAGCAGCATCCTGAACGAACTTTCTACATGAACAAACTAAACATACAATGTGCTTAGGAACTAAACCATTGTTTTATTGTGTGTGCTCACATCTTTTCTTTGCCTCACGGTGCCCGAGCAGCTGAAGGCCAGCGTGTTGTGTGTGTACTCACGTCTTTGTTCTGCAGGAAGAGGTTGCTGTCGGCGGCGGTGCCGAAGCCGGTGAGCGACTTGCCGTTGGCGTGGTGCTGCAGCAGGCGACGCGCGCCCGCGAACACGCTGAAGGCCAGCGCGCGTACGTCGGGTGCTCCGCCCGGCCCCACGGCGCCCGAGTAGCCTCCCGCACCGCCCGCGTTGTCCGCCGCCGCCGGGTCCGTGCTGGCCGTGCCCAGGCCCCAGCGCGAGCAGATGCTCTCCAGGGAGATTATCTGCCAAATGAACAAGGTCATGGATAAATTCGAAACACGAGTTACCGCGCCCCTGGGCACTCAGGGCAGGGAAGGAACAGGGGTGGGTTTTAGTCAGTAAGAGTCTGACACGCCCTCCCGCTCCACCCAGAGCGGGAGAAGTCATTGGATGACTTCGCAAACCAAAAAAAAAAAAAAAAGAAACATGGACGATGTTTGTGAATTGCTGAGTCTATTAAAAGACCAAATAAACTATATGTAACTATACAAATAACCAAAACCGAATCTTTGAGTAAAACTAATTGCTGACAAATTACTTTTATTTTAGGTGTATAAAATGTCTGTTGACTGTCGCACACGCAAAATACTGTTTACGTATGTATACCTACGAATAAGTAATACGTCAGGAAATTAACTGCGCTAAATAATGACCCAACAAAAGTCGTGTTCAAGTAGGCGGGGCTTAAAAGTCGTGTTCAGCGCATCATCAGTCGGACATTTTTCTTGCAAGAAAGGACACGTCAAATATTCGCGTACGTTTTCGTTTTTTCATTGTGAACTACAGCTGTGAATCAAGCCAGCATGTGTTGTGAAGTGGTGCAGGAGTCATACAAGATTAAAATGTCCAGGGATCACTTTTCACTTGTAATTAGCAAAATTATAATTATACTCAAAAATGTTCAAACTGGTATGGTCAATACTATGCAAAATGAAGTCAGTAAATTATTAAACTAATTTAGAAGGTATTTATTTTCTTCTTGATGAAATATTTAAATGTTAATCGATAAAATTGAGATATTTTTATAACAGTAGTGTATTTTGCTTATTTTGTTTTCTCTTAGTTTCCCTGCCGATCCAATTCGGCAAAATAAGTGGATAGCTGCAGCTAAGCTAGAAAGAGTATGACTCGATGCCTGTAAAAACCAGCAGAGTATGCTCCATTCATTTTGATGAAAAAGGTTTTATAAATCATTAAAAAGATAAATTCCATGTTACACAAAACTGCAGTACCAGTTTGTACAGTAACTACCTACTGTTTTATTATTAAAACAATTATGTTATTATACCAAATCTAAAATTAAGCTGTCATTTTTACGCAGATGATTTGTCCAGAAGAAAAATCAACATATTTAAGAGATATTAAAGAAAACGAAAAAATAAACAATAATGAACGATTACAATTGGTGCGTAATGTAGGTTAGACTTTTCGAATTGTGGGAAAAGCTATAGCATTAAAAAAAATGTTTGTGTACTTATGTACGCACTTAAGAAATTATACTTCTTTTACGTAACCAGATAAAAAACCAAACTCACAAAGTTTACAAAAGGAAAACAATCATTCTTTATGATCCACAGACTATAGCTATCTTCAGGGTGTCAGTTCTAGCTAACTTTAGGGTGTCAGTTTTTTGTGACGGTGTGCGCACGCATCGTAAATATTACTCTCATAATTTTTCCCTAACGCGCCAAAAGAAGTATAACTAAAAATTCAGTTCGTTGTTTGGCCGAATTAAAGCACGTTTAATTTTCCAGGCTAATGAAAATTAACACTCTCCAAATTTTAAAATAATTTATTCGAGCGAGTAATCTGTGAGTAATAATATCAACACAGTGTTTTTCTAAAATAATTGATACTGAAGATATTCTGCGTCCACTAAAATACAGTCACGAGACTAATAATGACCATTTTTTTTTTTATAAAATATATAATCGTTGAATTTTTCAGAATCAGTCTTCACTACATTGCAAAGAAAGAACGTCTTCTAGACAAAACTTAATAAATTAATCATATTTCGTTGCACATAGAGTTCATTGAATTGTAAAAAGTAACCCAAAAAAAAAACTAAAATATATTATAAAAAAACGTTGTACAATAATATTGTTTTATTATTGACTTGGTCCGATCCACTTAGAAAAGGGACTCCTTTGTCTGCACTTAGACTCTCATTTGGTCCTTTGTGCGTGGTCCGGTCCACTTATTGCATAACATCGTCCACGCCGCTATGACTCAACTGTCACAGCAGACATTGCAGCACGGCCGCGAACCAATCCCGGCTTTCGTTCTGAATTTAAACCAATCACCAAGCATGTCTTTTTGTAACCTCGGAAGTGATTCGTATTTTGAATCATACGTCGCGTCGTTTTGGTTTGCAGTAGCCACAATTTGTGTGGAATTTGTTCTGAATTAGACTTCCTGACTTATTACTTATTCGTAGATGTGTGCTCAGGAAGGGACGTAAGACAAGAGGATAATTTATTCAATATCACAATAACCTCGTCACTTCCTAAATATGATACGTATAATAAAATAATTGCAAAGTAACAATTTGGTAATGAATATTATAAAATATAATTTATATCTGAAAGAAATCAAACATACCTTGACCAGAGGATTATGATGATGTAAGTGATCCATCGTTCTGGCTGCAAGTCGTAACAACGCGTGTAACGCCTGTGGTCGATGCGCATGCGACGCTGGAGGCTCCACCACATACACCACCAGCGCGGGCGCTCCGCCTTCCTCCTCGTCCCATGACCCTGACGTTGATGAGGCTCCAGGAACTCCTGGCCCGTAAGGACCACTACAGCCTCCAGTCGAGTCGTTGTCAGTTTCCGCAGCGCTTGTTGGTGTTGCAGGATGGTCAGGAGTTGAAGGTGGACGCATAGGTTCTTGGGCAGGTCGGTCTGCGTCTAATAACGCACGGTCTACCGTAAGAGCCGAAAGCTGCGGCAGTAAGGTCGACCGTAACGTGTCGGAGTACGCTCGTAAGTGCTCGCCTAGACGACCAGGCGGCAAGGAACCACTCCAGTCATCCCTCTCGTCTCTTCTATCACCGCCCGTCGAACATCGAACTAAACCTTCCCTCGCGATTCGTCCGATAGGTTGATGTCTCCCGAGGCGGCAGGATTCGTAGGCGGTGGAGAGTTCTCTGAAGAAGGCGCGCAGAGGTTCCGTGAGGGCGTCGTTATCCGCCGCTATGACGACGTAGGCGACGTCTCTGGCGTAGGAGTACGGCTCGAGGGCCAGCCGTTCCCAGTGGCGCAGCGCGTAGGGCGACAAGGAGATCCAGTCCCGGTCGTGGCCCACCAGCAGCGGCGGCACGGGCTGCGGCTCGCACAGGTCCTCGTTGCCGCGGCCGGCGAGGCGGTGGAACTGGCGCCACGTGAGCGGCCCGGTCACGCCGTCCCACATGCGTGCGCCGCAGCACCGCTTCTGGATGGCGTCCTGCAGCAGTGGCCGCAGCCTCCGCATCAATCTGTGGGTGATGGAAACAAACGTCACACGTCAAATATATTGTATTTATGCTGTCGAAAAGTGTCATATACTCGTATGTCTATTTGTATATAAAAATTCTTTAGATTTTTAACAATTTTTTATTTGGTGATTATATATATTTTAACAAAATATACAAGGATCTGCCAAGTAATATAATAGCATCTTAACAGGCGTTGGTGCTTTAATTTGTTCCATTTCATAATTTACTTAGTGCTTAATTTCACTGATCTCTCTGTCAGTAGTGACTAGTGAATAACTAAGTTCTAGTATACCTCTTTTTAATTAAAAAAAAATGTATTTTTAATATTTAATTGACAAGATTTGCCTTTTGAAAGTTTTTTTAAATATAAATATAGTAGTAACCTGACGACGTCGCGGGAGGAGCGAGGTGCGCGTGCGCCGATGAAGGGCCAGCGGTGTACGGTGCCGCCCGAGCTGCCGGCGCTGCCGGCGCCCAACACCGCGCCCGCCGGCAGCGCAGCGCGCAGGGCCCGCGTGGCCGCCGTGCCGCCGTCCGTGTACCTGCACACAAACATCATAACTTAACTGCTGGGTTTTGAAAAACTTAGGCATTTTTTTATGACTTTTATATATAATCCCTGACGACACTCGTGTACACCGTCATTAAAAAAAGGCGCTCTACATACATAGCTTTGAATAAATCAAAAAATTGTAGGGATCGTAATAAGTTCGATTACCTTAGTTTCTAGGACGATTCAAAATTCGTAGAGTTTTTGATGTCAGAAGCCCAAATGCTAGAAGAACATACCTTTTAACCTTTTGCATTAATTTTTTACTTGCAGTATGGAACTATTCATATATATTTAGTGGCAAAGGCTTGGCTATTCCACAAGAGCTGTGAGCATAGTATAAGTTCAGCTACAAGTGTTGTACTCACTCGAGTAGGTTGAGTCCCCGCTCGTCCTTGGGCGGATGGTCGGCGGCCCGGTGCGCCGCGCGCGCCAGGGCGGAGGCCGGGCCGCCGGGGGGCGCCGCGCTCTGCGCCAGCACCACGCGCGCCACCTCGCCCAGGCCGCAGCCCCGCACGCCGCGCAACCCCGGCTCTTCTGCGAGACCTGTGATTTCCATCTCGTCCTGGCGAATAACAAATCAGTTAAAATATACTTTTCACAAGTAAATACAATACAACATTTTAAAAAGAAACTGATGAGAGTGCATAGTTGTCTTTTTGCTAAAACATGATGCACTGAGTACCATTTCTATCCGAGTTGCAGAGATATCAATATCTGCCTAGAGTCACGGATAAATTTGAAATAGAGTTACCGTGGCACAGGCAACTGAAAGATCAAGGGTGGAGTTTTACTGACTAAATCAGTAAATATCTGATACAATGAGCAGGGGAAGTCATTGGATAATTTGCCACCCTACAAAAAAAGTGTGTGTACTTATGTACGCCCTTCAGAAGTTATACTTTTTTGGCGTAACAAGATAAAAACCAAACTGTCACAAAATTTACAAAACGAAAACAACAATTCTTAATGAACCACAGACTATAGCTAACTTCAGGGTGTCGGTTTTTTGTGACGGTGTGCGCGTGCATCGTTAAAATTTACTCTCAAAATTTTTCCCTAACGCGCCAAAAGAAGTATGACTTCAAAAAGGGATGTCAATATTTGTGAATTGAAATCTCCTCTCGTATTATTTGTTTGTTTGGCGACATACCTCATAGAAGAGACCGGCCCGGTGCGCACGGCGCCTGTTGAGGATGGCACTGAAGCCGCACGTGCAGTGGGAGGGCTCGTCGTCGGGCGCCGGCATCGCGGGCGAGCTGCCCCCGGCGCCGGCGCCCCCCATGCCCGTGCAGCCCGCCAGGTACGTCGCCGCGTCCGCGCCCCGAATGTTGCCCACCACCTGGGGAAACAAAACCAATCATAAATAATTATGTGCAAATAATCGATGACATTCAGCAAAATTGATTGGATCATGGATCTTTGACAGTCTTTACGGGTCGTCAGCAACCCGAAAGTTTAACATCCAGTCTTTCCAAGGGGTATCGTATTACCCAGTATTTATTCAGCTGCATCCGGTTAGAATGGAAGCCGGCCCCAACATAGTTGAGAAAATGCCTAGGGGTAGCGGAAAAATTCATAACAGAGTTACCGCTCCCCTGGGCACTCAGGTAGAGTAGGAACAGGGGTGGGTTTTAGTCAGTAAGAGTCTGACACGCCCTTCCGCTCCACCCAGAGCGGGAGATGTCATTGGATGATTTCCCACCCCACAAAAAAAAAAAGATAGTTGGAAAAAGGCTAAGCAGATTTTTGACTGGATAAATAAATAAAGAAAAGACATCTTCATTTAAATGGGTAATTAATACCTTAAGCCTCACCACAACCACAGGGCAGGAAGTTGAACATTAATCCATACCTTAGGGCCGGCATTACACACACAAAGCGTGCAGCTATCAAAGTTATGATCTCTGAACACATTGAGCACTGTGTCGGCGAGGAGCACGTTGAGCATGAGCGGGCAGGCGGCGTGCAGCGCGGGCGCCGGCGCCGGCTCCGCGCGCCGGCAGCCGCGCGCCGGCGCCGGGCAGGGCGCCACGCTGCCGGGGTTGCGCGGCGTGCTGCCGCCGGCGCCGGGCACGGACAAGGGCTCGCCTGGACGCCGCTGGCGCCCGTCTCGACTTTCAGGAGTTGGAGGGGCTGAGCGTTTTATGCCTGCTGTAATGAAAATTAAGAGCATGAAAATATTTGTATTGAAAAGAAGAACGAAAGCAACAGATTTTTTATTTTGAAATTACACATCTAAATTTCTTCTAGCTATCTATGTTACTGGCTATACTTTCAAATAGTGTCTGTATCACCAAAGAAATTCAGAATAGTATGGTAAACTACATATTGCGCTAGTTTTGACCCTGGTAACTTCTTGCTCCTTAGTTAAAGTCTTGTAGTAATCCAGACCAGCAGGTGTAGCATGATCAATTCTATCTCTATCCTACCAAGAATAGACATTATTTAATTTGACATCTTTTCTGCCCGAGCTGCTTTACATAGTAGACTTTTGTCGACTGAAGAATAGAAACATTTCTTCTCTTCAGTTTTAACATCGCCATGCTTAGGACGGTAGAAATCTCTCTACAGTCTGTCATTTTGTCTATTCTGGTGTCATGCTACGCGTGCTGTTAGGTCTAATCATCAGCTCCACATATAGTATCAGTACTGACCTGTCCTGTTGCTCTCCGCCTCAGGCTCGTCGCGCTGCTTGCTGGCGTCGTGCTCGTGGTGGCAGCGCGGCCGGTACACCGCGTGGGATGGCAGAGTGACTGGTGGCATCAGCTGACTGGGTAGTGTTGTGAGAGGCGCGTATTTCGATGAGCCCACGTATTTGAACACGGTTGGTGGTTTGAACACGTATGACCAGTCCTGAGGTTAAAAAAATATATTTTTTGTTATTAATTACTAACAAATACAACATAGACATGGGCATAAGCCTGCCCAGGCTCATATGTGATTGGGCGATTCACGTCAGCAGCATGCATGATGATCACTAGGTAAATCTCTCCTCACAATGGGTGCCAGAGGGTGGATGGTTTCGCAGAGGCCGAAGAAAGCGGTGATAGAATTACCTGGACGCGCATCACGAAGTCTGGTTCGAGAAAAGAGTGTCTGGAGAAATATGGGTAAGATCTCAAAAATACTTCAAATTTAAATGATTTTATTCTACATTGGACTACATTTTTCCGTTGTCTTTCACACTTCTGTATGTGTTGCGATTTCTGTCTAAATGATAATATCGACTTAACCTGTTTGCCAAGCAACTATAGTTCATAATGATGATGAAGGGCTTGTTTTTTTTTATGGTGGGTGGGACATCATCCAATGACTTCTTCCGCTCTAGGGTGGAGCGGAAAGGCGTGTCAGACTCTTACTGACTAAAACCCACCCCTGTTCCTCCCTGCCCTGAATGCCCAGGGGCGAAATAACTTTTTCGAATTTATCCTCAACCCCCGGGCAGGCATCGGCGATGACTGGCCCCTTGTCTTTGCTGACAACTCTTGATCGGCGCGCGTGGAACACTACGCGCCGTCGACTCTCGGGCCTGGTGCTGATCGGGCGGCGAGTTACCCACCACTCGCCATCCGCAGGCCCGGGACGAAGGGCCTGTTGAGTTATTCCATATGATTGAAGACAGTTAGTTGATCGTTGATTACGTACCTCAATGGCATTGTCCGGCGGCGGCGAGCCGGGCTGGGCGCGCGGCGTGGCGTCGTCGGGCAGCGAGAAGCCGGGCGAGGCCTGCGCGTGTGCCTCCATGCTGGGCGGCGTGGGGAACATCTTGGACAGCTCCTCGGCGCGCGGGCAGCCGCGTGTTCCGCAGCGCGCCTCGTCCGCAGACTTGTTGGAATCGGGCGGCGTCGACACTTGCAGCTGGAACACGGAACGGGTTGTACGTGCGGCTTTATGTGCTTTAGGCGTCATCCTAACAGACACTGTTCAAAACGCGCCGACAGGGGCGCTTTCTGCTTCTTGACAATTCTAAAGTGCCTGTAAAATGAGTTGAGTTGGTTTTGCCAGACAAATGAACGCGGCGATCGCTTTCTATTAGGAGGACGCCTTAAAAACGTTTATCACAACATTTAAAGGAGTCTGTCAGGAAATATAGCTAGGTGTTTAGCACAGAAAGTAATAAAAATATTAATCAATTTTATTCAAAACGTGCACTACAATTTGGTTAAAGAAATTCAAACTTTCATTCTATCTGACACGTGACCGCAAATCCAATGTAAGAATCTAATAAATACAAAAATAGCCATTCTATGTCACAATTTAATATCGGCTCATTAAAAACCATCCATTATGTATATAACTCAACTGGATATATTGCCAAAAACCTTGTTAAAATCATCTCAGGAATAATTAATTATTGGTTTTAAAACTGTCAAAAATCAAGCATTAGGGAGCGGTCAAACGAGCATAATTTTAGTGAATCGCTTTTTTAGAAATCACATTATTTACGCAGCTTTCTGTTAAAAAATTGGTTGTCTGTAAAGTTGATTTACGGACAATAGTTTAACGTGACAACGTCATAACAAAACATTGATGAAATATAGATGCGGCGTATGCGTACAATAAGCGTAACGGGACACTTTTTCGTGCATGCAGCCGGCATTCATCGATTTATTACAAAAGTCCTTTATGTACCACTGCACTATGGAAAATAAGTTGTCTGTTGAATTTTTGTTAGTTTTATTTTTTCAACTCATTTTTCTACAACCAAAATTCTGCTCGTTCGGCTTCACCCTCACATTAAACACAGATCTAACTACATAACAATAAAAAAGGGTGTACACTCACAAGTCTTACCGTCTCATCGCCGCTGGCCGCGTCGTCTGACGTGTCGAAGATTTGCTCTAAGTCTTTTAGAGCCGGACATAGACCGTCCGATGTAAATAAGTTCTTGTACTCTTTTGTATCTTCCTGTGGGACACAGAGGGATGTCTGTGAGTTTGTGTTGGGAGTATGAATGCCAGCATTGCACATTATACTGGTCGTGGAACCCTCACCTATATAAGTACTCATGAAACCGGTAAAAAAAATTGACTATTGTAATAGGGAATATGCATGACATTTTTTTATTTGTTAAATTGAAGATTTTTTTTAATTAATATTAACTATAGAGAACAAACATGAAGGAATTGTCAAAATATCATCATCAGCGACGAAGTTATAAAGCTTTAAAGTTGATAATTAGAAAGAGAAGTCGGACGTGTTCTTTGACGTCAAAGGACACGAGGCCCATACAACTGCCATAAAAAACAGCGTTTTCGAGAGAGGGACAGATAAATTTGTTTAAAATTGTTATATCTCGTTTAATTTTCGATCATTTTTGATTCTGATTTCACTGTTCGTACTCTATTTTAGTATATTCATCGATAAACCGGTTAGATAAAAAAAATTCATGCATATTCCCTATTCACTATCTATTCAATTGGCATAACATTTTTGCGTTCGAGTTTCCTGAGTTACCATACTGCCAATGGTAGCTCAGGAAATAAACTATAATAAACATAGCCACACATAAAACCACGGCCTTTCAAAACCTCTTAATATCGCATTCCAACTAGATTTTTTTTAACGTGCTTACAAGAAATTTCTTAACGGCTGTTCTCCATAGCTATGGAACTTGTCATTTTGCGAGTTAGCGCAAACAATTGACAATTGTAATTGAAGTGCATCAATGGCACCTTCAATTGCAATTGTGCGTAGCACATTGACAATCGCAATTGAACGAGTCGGGACCGCTAAAAACCTCTTACCAATGCATTCCAACTAGATTTTTTTTAAAGTGAGTACAAGAAATTTCTTAACGGCTGTTCTACATAGCTATGGAACTTGTCATTTTGCAACATGCAACAGATTTATAGTCGTCAGTAGGGCAGTTTGAAATAAAACTACACACACCTCCCACACACCCCGCACACACATCTAAGATTCATAACAACCTTAACCCTTCCTCTGCCACACTTCTCTCTGTCGGATAATATAGTAATTTTGATTAACTCACATTATGGTCATGTTTCTCCTGCTTGATGTCGAGCAGAGCGTGGTCACGCATCGCGGCCATCTTGATGTGGTCGTGTCCCGCGTACAGGTCGCCGCCCGCGCCGGCGCCCAGAGCCATCTCCTCGCGGAAACTGCTCTGCGATGACTTGAAACGCTTGACGGGATGCTCCAGCCTAAACACAGAATTGAAGTTGTTGATGAGATCTTATAGAAAAATTATTGAAAGTAAAGAGCCAGGAACCCAAGGGATGGATGAGACTTTGATCCCGTTTAAAGAAATTAATGGTTTTAACCAATAAGATTAGTATAAAAGGGTTGAGCTGAGATGGTTAGACATTACTCAGCACAGTGATAGGAATAATGCTTAGCCAAAGCTTGTTTGGCTACAATGAAATTGCAAGATAGAGACGGTTATATATATATTTAAGCCAAAGCAGAAGCTATGCCTAGGGGTAGCGGATAAATTCTTAACTGAGTTACCGCACCCCTGGGCACTAAGGCAGGAAAGGAACAGGGGTGGGTTTTAGTCATTAAGAGTCTGACACGCCCTCCCGTTCCGGCCAAAAAAAAAAAAGCAGAAGCTAAGAAATGTTGATAAATCTCAGTCTTAGTGGTGGCAGTGAATATTGGTGCGGATTCTCTTGTTTAATATCTAAACTTAAATTAGAGAATTGCTATCTTTTACTAAAAGGCTGTGCGAGAAAAGGACGGCTATAGCTATGAACTAAGTTAGAGACGTCAAACTAGTTTACGCCTTGCGCTTCGCCGTGTTTTTAGACGACATGTTTTTACGTGTACCCTTAATTTGTATGGAAATATTAGTTCAAACTAAATTTGACAGCACTAATTTACGTCCGTCTCTTTCTTGAGAGAAAAAGATAGCAATAGCCTAAATTAAGTTTAGTTTGTGCACAACAGAATCAACGCCACTGTCATCAATCAAACATCAGTTGCGGAAGAGAGATTTTTGTGAAAAGCTACAAGGCAATGTTAAGACTTGCAGATATTTTTCAAAGATAAGATTTATCAGAGTATAGTCAACAAATAAAGCAGTTAAAGAAAAATGTAGAATGTCACCAAGCATTGAACACAATAAGAAAAACTTAAATGATATTGATGCGCAAACTGGTGTACAATGTAGCGAGCACTAAGATACACGTCGAGTTAACTTCATCAAGACGTTTCCGTGGTTACTCGCACAATATTTATAGGAAGTGAGAAGGATCGTACAGGAGGACCGTAGAGGAGGAGTGACACGACGAGGGAAGAATTGGATGAAGATAAACTCACGGCGAATTAAGACGTATATTTTCAATATTTACAGAAGGATATTATTATGAAGCACTCAATAATTGTACGTACACCATACACTGTGACTAAAGGTTGTTCCAAATAAACGTGCAATAACGGTCATTGATTTATTGACATTTTTAATTTGAAAAAACGGAATTAATGACTCAAAGCTGTCCCGAATCAACATCTCTCGTGATCCTTAACATTGTCTAATAATGAAAAACGATTTATATTTAATTGTTCAGGTACCTACGAAGAGTTATTAGGGAAAGGTCAATGTACTTTATTGCAAATTTATCTGAAACATAGTATAGGTACATATTTAAATGGTATTATTGCCAGGACACATGCCCGAATCTGCCTGCTAATAAAAGCTGCACTTCACTGTTCTAGAAAACTCTTGCAAACTGGTAACTGTCAGTTGCTGAAGGAAATGACAATGATATAGAGGAGCTACCAGCTCGGCAGCTGAATCCGAAATTATTTAAAAATGAAAAACAAGAGTCTAGACAGTGAAGGTAAGTAATATTTGAATTAGAAATTAAAAACTTAAGTAAAAACGTAATTTGGAATGGAGATCAGAAAACAATCAAGGCTGTAACACTGCCTTGCATACTGTTTCTGCCCTTGAAATGAATTTTTTGGAAGTCGATTCTATTTTTTGTAAAAAAGTTTTTTATATTTCATTTTTTAGTTGTGGTTTCCCATAAAATTGTGTTGACAATACATAGACAAATGATAGCAGTAATCGCGAGTCATTTGCTGTTAGTTATTGAAGAGTTCCACTGTCTATCTCCGAAGATCTTCATCACATCCTAATGTATTATAATTATACTAACCTTCCTTGAAAAATATGCATTTGAATAACGAAAACCCAATCCAAATCGGACCAGCAGTTTTCGAGAAAATCGCGAAGAAACAAACATACATACGGGTCGAATAAAGAACCTCCTTTTTTGAAGTCGGTTAAAAATTGAATTGCTCAATCATACTAGTTTTTGGACTTGGCAACTTGCACGGAATGCATGTTGACATTATTCTGCGCAGTTCCTTGGCCATATCCAAGTTGTTGCTGTAAAGTTAATTGTAACTTACCATGCGTAAACGGTGGTGTAATCGTAGAGCATGTGAAGTGAGTGCTCATCTTCCAGCGGGTCCAGCCGAGGAGCTGCGGCCGGTAACACAGGCCGCCTTGTCACTTCACAGCTTGGGGATTCGCCCTGCACACATAATTATACAATTTAACACAAGAAAAACAAAATTTCAAGTCTTCTATTCATCACCCAATTCCCTTATAGACGTTCCAAATAAACTGGGAAGCCTAATCAGGTTTTGGAGAGAGCTGGGCTGGTTGGAGTAAGGGCCTCTACTGCCCACGCGCAATAGTCCATGGTCTGAGTGCGGAAACCATACTATCAGTAGTAGTAATCTTCTGATCAGATACAAAGATCGATCTGTTCAGCAACATTGGTTGAGAATCAGACTAACCAGGCGGTGTAGAAGGATGACTGGACGATTACGTACAATGAAGATTAAAACTTCTTCCAAAATAAGATCATTATAATGTTGGCTAAGCTCTTTCATACAGTTCATAAGACAGCCTGATGCAAAAAAATTGTCTGGACCTCATTCGATAGGAACTATCCTATCAAGCGGCATACTGATGCTAAGGCTGCTACAGACATACTATCTTTTTTTCTGACTTCTTGCTAAATTTTTAGTATAAAAAAAAATGTAGTTTAAAAAAACTAAAAACATTTTTTCTTTTTTCGTGTTCTTAGCAAACTTTTCCATTTGAATGCATAAAAAATTACTAGTCTGTTATCTTTGGGAGTCAGCCATATTGGATTTAGAATGACGTTTCTTGGCAAACTAAACATGTACGCAAAATTTCAACTTAATCGGAAACCGGGACGTGAGTCAAATTTAACTTTTTTACATAGTTCGTTACAAGTGAAGCTAATATCATATTCATCAGCCTTTTAATGTCCCCACTGCTGGGGCATAGGCCTCTTCTCTGTGAGAGGGTGTGGGCCGTAATCCACCACGCGGGTCCAATGCGGGTTGGTGGATGTCACATGTCTTGGAATATTTGGTTCTAGGACATGCCGGTTTCCTAACGATTTTTTTATTCGCCGTTTTAAGAGCAGTGGTGATAAATAATTTACACAAAGTAAAGAGCCTGCCTGGGTTTTGGACTCACGACCTAGCAACATAAGCAAATATTTTTTTTAATATTTTAGATGAGTTTGCTCTTGACTCTAGTCTAGGTCACAGGTGACCGAGACAAGTGTTCACTCTAACTTTGAAGAGATTAGTTGTATGCATTCGGAAATATAGACGCAGGTAGAGAGTTGGTGGGGGTTACGTGTTTTTTTTTTTTTAAAAAAGGTCAAAGAAACAATAATATTGTGGCAACCTGTTTAATATCTAGCTACGGTTTAGTTTACCTGCGTGTAAGTCTTGGGCGGCGGCAACGAGGGCGGCGCGGGCGTCGGCGGCGCGTGCGGGTCGGGCGTCGGCGCCGGCGTGTGGAGCGTCGTCGGGACGATGCCCGCAGACTGATACAAACAAACATGTTATTCATGCAATTCAGGAGCTAGTCTGCAACCACTCATCGAAGATCATGAATGTCGTTACGCGTAGTCAAAATGAAAGTCTGACAGTTAATAACCCATTTTACCAATGGGGAAGAGGTATGTATTGTATTACTCAGTTACTAGGTTATGGAGGCAGTTTTATGTAAAATTGTGGGAGTGCATTTTACTTTTAACCTTTGGAGGTAAGCAGAACTGGGTGTAAAGTCCCAAAAACCTCCATTGAAAAGCGAGGATCCTCCGACAAGACGGTTTTTGTGTCTGGTCCGGGCAACGGCCCAACTTCGTTTGTGGCGTCATAGATGTCCCTACATCACTCCCCTCCGGAGATCAGAGACCGATAGTTTTTGATGAGTCGTTCATACATCTTATGATGCTAGCCGGGCCAGTGGAAGGTTGGTTCTAGTGAGTCGGAACCGGAAGCCGCATAGTCGGTGAGTTGGAACTGTCTGCGGTGATGACCCAGTGAGTCGGGGTGGTGCTGTCCCAGTGAGTCGGGATGATGCTGCAGTCTCCAGTTAATCGGAGTAATGCTGCGGGCTCCAGTGGGTCGGAACGGGGCTGTGTGACTCGTTGCTCAAGAGCTTGAGGAAGCGACGGTGATGATGTCATGATGAAGTAGCTGCACGAAGGCTGCGCTGACGTTCATGGTCACCAGTTTGGAGGTATGCGGAACAGCGTGTAAAGTCCTGCAAACCTCTATTGAAAAGGGAGGATACTCCGACCAGACGGGTGTTGTGTCTGGTCCGGGCAACTGCTGCCTGGTTAATTTCGGACTGTTGTATTATTCAAATTGCGCGGAGAACTGTTTGCGCGATGGTGGATTAATTCGTTTGTTGCGTCATAGATCGTCGCTACAATCCGAACAATAAAATTGACGTTTGACAGTTTTTGTGTGGAATAACTCATAATCTTAAAATTAGTCTTCGAATAAAGTTTTTAATATTGAAAGATCGCTAAGCCAGTAGCTAAGTCAGAAGAGTTGTATTACCTGGTGGTTGGGCAGCGGTTGGTGATGCGGCGAAGGCGGCGGCGCGCCGGCGGAGGGCGGAGCCGAGCCCCCCGGCGCCGGCGAGCCGCCGCCGCAGCTGCCGGGCGAGCACGCCGCGCCGCCACCGGGGCCTCTGTGTGGGACAGCGGAGGTTACAGTCAAGCGACCACTGACAAGAGGTGAGCTTGTGAAGTCAAAGTGAAGGAAGTCATTTTTCATTGCGTCTTTACAAAAGGTTATGCCCTTGCCGAAAAAGAACTCGGGAGTTTTTTTTTTTTGTAATAACTCTTACAAAGATTGTTAAAAGTTTCTGAGGCGGACACGAATAAGACCCTTAGGTCATGTAAGGCCCAATTTGTTTTTAGAGATGTTTTTTTTTTTCAATTATTAGACATTTTTTAGTGTCAGAATAAATGAAACATGTCTCTATTTAAAAGCTGCCAAACCGCAATATTTATCAAATAAATCAGCCCTTAATCATGTCGGCCTACTTCTTTCAAACTCATAGATAAAGATTAAATTATCTATCTTTCTCAAAGGGTTACTGTAAAAAGCTCCCAAATCATCTGCATGATTAAGTTCCTTCACTTTCACTCCACCACCAGAAACACAATAATGAATGGTACCCATGAACGAAAGACCCATGGACTAGAGCAGACATGGACGTTAGACCCCCAATGAAAGGTAGATGTTATCATGTGTACCGCAACACGTTGCCGCAACGTCACAGCTTGTAACTGTCAGATTGAATTCAGATTGGTTTAAGTGCTGTTTAAATGGAACTAAATTCAGTGCAATGATTTCAACCAGTGCTCTTAATTGCATAAATATAATAGAATCAGACCCAGTTTTTGAAACGGAAATAATTGCAAAATTAATGTGACAAATTGTCAAAAAGCGTTAACTGTTGTGAATGTCTAAATGAATTTTTAATAGCAGCCATTTGCGTTTAATTTATGACGTGTCGTTATTTCCAGTAACCGGGCGAAAATTGTTGCACTGAATTCAAAACATTATAAAAAGCCTTTTATTAGATGCAAATATTTACAGATGTAAAATGGGATCCGATTAATATTAGGTTTGACGTTTCCATCATAACGTTTTAGCTATCAAACTAAATTTAGTTGAGTCAAATCAAACAAGACGATGTATTAACTGAAGTTAGTCCAATCCCACAGGGTAGCTCGCAAAATTGAATTTTTCTGACGTTTTTTGCAATTTGCAGGTCAGTGTCAGGTTGTATGTTGGTCAAAATATGATTCGCAGTCGTAGCAAGTATGTATTTGTACAATTATAATCATTAAAATCATCAATACAACTCTCTCAGTTAGAATTGATGTCAAATGTCATAATTTCATGAAATATTCCATACATCAATATGAACTTAGAAGGTTGTATTGATGATTTTAATGATTACAGTTCTGTAAATGCGTACTTACTACGGCCGCGAATCATATTTTGATCAACATACAACCTGATACTGACCTGCAAATTGCAAAAAACGTAAGAAAATTTGATTTCGCGGGTTACCCTGGCGCTTTTAAGGCTTTCATATTGTTAACTAAGATAAGTGTTAATTCATCAAGTTTTAATGAATATTGACATGTTACAAGCAACGACAGTGTAGCAGATACAAGTAAATGTGTGAAAATGAACGAAGCGAAGTCTCAGTGCTCAAGAGAAGCCGCACAGAGCTCTTCAACATGATATAGGAAGTCGACGGGATGACAGAATGGCTGATAACTGCCTCCAGACGTACCTTCCATGATGACAGTTGACAACGTTATTACTTCCGACCGTAAAAACATATTTTTAACCGACTTCAAAAAAGGAGGTACTGTACTGTATGCTTGTTTTTCCACGATTTTGTCGAAAACTACTGATTCAATTTGTATATGAGTTTGGTTTGGGTTTCCGTTATTCAAATGCATATTTTTCAAAGAAGGTTTTAGTATATAATATTTTAGGATCTGATGAAGATCTTCGGAGATAAACAATGGAACTCTTCAATAACTAACAGTAAATGACTCGCGATTACTGCGATCGTTTGTCTGTGTATTTTTAATACAATTTAATGGGGAACCACAACTAAAAAGTGAAAGACAGTGTTTCTGATTTGTTTCTTCGTTTTTTGACACCTGCTTCCGAAATTAAAGTTATTTTGCACTTTTTTTTTTATAACACACATGAATATATGTGACCCAAACACGGACGTGTACCCTAAATAAATTAATTTGGAAAAAGGGGGACACTTTTGGGGCGGAAATCGGAAAATTAAAAATCAAATAATTTCAAACTGTGTCGTGCGACATATCAAATGAAAGGGCACATTGTGAGAATCTCGAATATATTTTTAAATATATAATTAAGAAGTTATTTAAGAAAATTTATGAAAAATTACCATTCCCCTCCCCTTATCTCCGAAACCACTGAGCCTAAAATTTTGAAAAAAATACAGAAAGTAGTTCTTTACTAATATATTACAGGAAAACTTATAAGGAGGAGGCAGTTTAAAATAAAACCTGTAAAAAATATGATTTCTTTGGAACCCTTTGCGCGCTAGTCAGACTCGCGCGACATTTTTGGAGTCATAATGAATCAGTAGCAGCCCGAACATAATAAGGTTGTCAAAACAACACACAAAAATGTTTGATTACACACAAATAATTATTGTAAAGACACAAAACATGCAATTTATATGACAAACATCATCAGCATTCGATAAATATTTCCATGCACTATAAGAATATAATAAAATAAATGATATTTAAAGGCATCAACACATGCGTATGAAGCGGCATTGCATTATTTGTGGCTCGATTTCCTGTTGACTTATGTAAAGTGTTTGTGTGATTAGTGTAAATAAATGTTTTTGCTAAAATAGTAGGTAAATTAAGATATGTAATTAGTAATATTTTAGTCATTGTCTGTTAAGTGACTACTATAGTGACTAGGTTTATAGTCATGAATTAAAGTTAAGTTATTGTTCATATGAGTTTCATTGTAAAGCAATATTCGTCACTTGTATTCATGGTAATTTTTGTTTTCAATGAAAACTGGGCGTCGTTTTTTAGGGTTCCGTACTCCGAAGGATCCAAACGGAGCCCTATTGCTGTCACTCACGTGTCCGTCTGTCAGTCTCTCCGTTGTTTGTCACAAAATTTTGTTCCGAACTTCCCATTGACCTATGAACTTGAAATTTGGTGATAATGTTTATTATTACGTATATTTTACTAACAAATACCAAAATATTGATTTCCCTAAATGTGCGTAGTGTGACACGGATTTGGCCGGTTGTTTTAAGGCTATTAGTAAGATACGTTCCAGGGATTGGAGTTTCAAGGCCCTGGGTACTCTCAAGTCTCAGATATTAACGTACAAGGTTCTCATATGATTTGACCAGTACATATTGTATGGATTAGAACATTTTAAAGAGTTTGTTTCGGTGTTTCTTCTCCGGGTAGTCAGCTAGGAAACACTAGCCTCATCTAGTTTAAACTGACAAAAAATATTGACGTGTAAAAGTGTTCCTTGTTACCTATTTACTGAATAGACATCATTTATCATAAGTACCTGTCTCTCGTACATTTAGTTGTAATGTTTGAGATATAGTAACCTATCCCTAAACTGTTTATTTCCCCGTTTTAAAGCCAAAAGAGCTAGTAGGGTGTATGTGGTGTGCGTGTGTGTACTCACGGCGGTCTCGGCGCGGCGGCGGCGACAGCGCGCACGGCGCGGCGGTGGAAGGGCGGCGGGCGGGGCGCGCGGCGCCGGCGCAGCCTGCACACAAAGCTCTCTCACCGGCCCGCCCGAGCCACCGGCGACCCCACCCCGACACACATCTCTTTGTCGCCCCGACCGACCCGAAACCTAACTAGCTAGCGGTGTTTTTTTGAAGTGAAAACTTCTTTAGCGCCGTTGAGCACTTTTCTTGGGTATAAAATGTTAAACTCGCGTCATGACACGTCACCTGATCGAAAATTCGTAAGACGATTGAAAAATATTCAAAATGTTCAAGTTTTCACTTCTGCCGGCACTCCCGGAGTGCAAACCGTTGTCTTTTTTTTTTAAGGTTTGTTCCTCTGTTTAAAAATCGATACTGATACCAAAACGGATCCTGACTACTACCGCTGCTGTAACCAAAAACTAACAATGGAATACTATCACGAATTTCGAATCTAAAAAGGTATTTCAAACTGTTGCCTACAATTCACGTAATTCTTAGATCTTACGATCAATTTTTTTACACCAATAAAACGATATTTTGAACCGTAGAGTATTTCAACCTCTAAACCGTTTATCAAAAACAACATCTCCAATTAACTTTCACCGATTTCTTAATATATGATTGTGACGTTGCAAAGCCAATGAAACTTCCAAAAAATATCTCATCGATTCAATATTAGGAATACGACACGTTCGGTTTCACTAACGCGATTCTAATTTTCTAATTCGCCAAACAAGTAGCATGCCCACTCAATAAATAACTCCATACTACGTAAAAACACCGCTTTTAACTAACTAAACCAAACCACGTCGAAAAGAGATATAAGTGTGACAAGAGTCGCCGCGTGTCTGACGAAGGAATTCAAACAAAAATACACCTTAAAACCATTACTCCAAAGCTTTAGAAATTATATATGATGTCTAAAGCTATAAGTTTCAAATTCCTTCGTCACAAATACCAATAAACATAACACTGTTATGTATATCGGTGAAGCTGTACCCTCTACTGCTCATATAACTACAAATAATTATAATATTGCTATATAAAAAATAAAACATTCACATACATAACATCTACCTATCAGTCTACACCCTGTTAAATAGCTTACTAATAAATTACTACACATATTGCCATCCACCGGTAAATTGATTCTTATCGTCATTTACATAAGGTTCAATATGCTCGGTGAAAGACTAGCCTGAAATTCTCATTCAAATGCAAAGATACAGAAAAATATAAAGTTCTAAAGTTCTTTCATACATGTCATACGTAAAATATAGATGCATAACACACAATTTCGTACAACTACTGCTATATACTGCTCCTATCTACTTAGTACTTATATATTATTATAATACCGTTCGCTGAGTAATATGCACTGTAGAACATACCATGCAACATTACAATGTCTTTGATTTTCATTCTAATATTTCATAAACTTACTCTGTAAGCATGGACTATGAATGCGGAATAAGTTTTTGAGATATTTTTCAAAATGTTCACATTACGTTCATTTCGTTATGCTGAGAACATCTTCTGAATCTTAAGTATCAGTAAATTGTCACCCGCAATATAAAAACATGTTGCTAAAACAATGTTTAATAACTTTTAACATCTCAATTACAGTTTTTACACTACCCATCATTTAACGACTTGACATGTATTTATATATTTTCTTTTCAAACGTTCTTCAGTGCATATACCCAACGACACACAACAATACAGTACATAATATGCGAGATATAGTAGCACTACTAGCACATTATGAATAGTACTCACTTTGCACAGGTACATGGAGTTTTTCGGGTGGGATCAATGAAATCGTCGCTCTTATCGGCCGCCGCCTCGCCGTAGCAGATTTCGGCAGCCTGAAATGGATATAGAATGTTAGTATACACCGTGTAAGACACATAATCGCACATACACACATACCAGTGATTCAGTACATGATTTTGGACCCTTTTTTTTGTGGAGGTGGGAAATCATCCAATGACTTCTCCCGCTCTGGGTGGAGCGGGAGGGCGTGTCAGACTTTTACTGACTAAAACCCACTGTTCCTTCAGTTGTCTGAGTGCCCAGGGGCGCGGTCACTCTGTTTCCCCTCTCACTGAACCCTGGGCAGATTCTGGACCCGGACGTTGAAATTTAATATTTTCTGCAGTTGTTTTTGCTTTAGACTGCTCAAAATCGTCATTCCTATCCAGCCCAATGAGTTTTAATTAAAAAGTAATTAAATCGCTAATTACACTAAAAACAGCAATGTAAATAAAAATCGAAAGTTCTACGCACTGCTGTGTCGCTAGAGTTCATTTGTGAGGTCACATCGCCGGTCTAATACCTACGTACCTACGGCGCGCGGCGCGCTCGGCGGCGCGTGTGTACCACCATTAAAGTTGCAATGTCTGCCGCTTAGAATTTTCTAATCTAGTTTATCCCAGGAGTTTTATTGTAAGAATAGCAAGTAAATGTCACTTGTAGCTCAAAAATGACATTTATAGAAATAATTCATTTTAATTTTTAAACATTTTGAATTCTCTTAATTTCGGAAGCTTTATCTCGGAACTAGTCTAAATGCTTAAAAGACAGTTCTGTTTCCCACTTCCATATTTTATAAATATGTTTGTTTGTTTGTACCGAATAAGCTTCGAAACCGATTTTAACCATTTTTTCACCAATAGAAAGCTTAATTATCAGCGAGTAACATAGGCTACTTGTTATCCCGGCAAACATAACAGTTCCCGCGAAATAAGTCACGGGGGCGAAGTCGCGGGCAAAATGCTAGTGTTTTATAAGTCGAGAGTCAGTTTCAGTAATACAGCAGCAACTCACACACACCATTAAAAATTTGAAAAACGATAGTAGAGGTTTCAATGTAGAAGCGTTCTTCACCCATCTGCTGACTAGGTGAAGTTTTGCGTAGCTTTAGACATATTTTTAAGGCAACCCATTTGTAATAAAGGTTGTTCCAAATAAACGTGCAATAACGGTCATTGACCCACCTACATTTATTGACATTTTTAATTTGAAAAACGGAATTAATGACTCAAAGCTGTCCCGAATCAACATCTCTCGTGATCCTTAACATTATCTAATAATGAAAAACGATTTATATTTAATTGTTCAGGTACCTACGAAGAGTTATTAGGGAAAGGTCAATGTACTTTATTGCAAATTTATCTGAAACATAGTATAGTTGTTTTTATAAATTACTAGTTTCTACAAGCGGCTTCACTCGGGCGAAAGTTAAAAATTGTCCTAAGGGAATAAACTACTCAAATAACAAGTATCATATGTTCTTCTCCAAGGTCCAATCTATGTCTATACCAAAATTCAGCAAAAGGATTAGCGGTTTAGGCGTGAAGACGTAACAAACAAACAGACATAGTTACTTTCACATTTAGAATATTAGTTTAGATACTTTGATAATTTCATCCAGTAAGCAGATGGGTGAAAGACTCTTTTAAGTCGTATCTTAGACTGCTACTGGCTTGCTTAATAATCAATACCTACAAACGGAGTGAATAGTAACCCAAGGGTAAAAAGAAAAAACTTTGATTAGGATTTTCACTTTGATTTGATATTTGTTTCTAGCAAAGCATCGATTTATTTTTTATTCATTAATTAATTGGGGTATTTAAATGCTGCAGACACTATCTAAATCACGTTATTTTCATTGTTCACGAAAAACTCCTTCAAATTTGGTTTCTATTTAACCCTGCGTTCCTATACATTCCGTCTGATGGAACGTTCTGAAGAGATGTTGCTATATTAGATAAATGCTAGTACGTAATGATTTCAAGTTAGCATGTTATCAGAGAATGATCACAGTTATAAATAGAGGCTATGATATCAACAAGAGGCAACGTTTGTCATACGGCGCCGGTATGACTGGCAGTAATTCACTCATATTAATTCAGGGGCTTGTACTTTGCTTATTATAAGCCAAGTACATACAGCCATTAAGACATTTGTTTCATTGTTGCACTTTAATCTAGGTACATACGAATTAGCCCAACCAGTTGTACCACAAATCAGTACACGTTTTTAGCGCTAAACGAATTTATGATGGCTTTTTTTTCTATCATTTATTTAATTAATGACAGCATAATATTTCAAATAAGTTTAGCATTAAATGCGTCTACTGATTTTAAAGCAAGTGGCCCCATATATCCCTTCTCTTCTTAAAAGGACGACTTCAGTAAAGTTGATTTATGACTTTATAAGTCAATTCCTTAGCAGTTGTTAATTATTATTGTACCTGATGTGGTGCAGGTGTAGTGAGCGCGGCCAGAGCTCGGTGCGCCATCTGCGGCGCATGCGCAGGCGGCGCGCCCGCCTCCATGTGCGTCACCAGCACGTACGGCAGCGGGTAGCGCATGCGGGCGCCGCCGCACACCACCTGCAACAATACAACACAAGTAAGCATTACAATCTGTATCAACGGGAATCATTTTGAACACTTACAAGAGAATAAATAACTCTAAATTAATCTAACTGAACTGCTTTCAATAATTAATTATACACGAGCTATTTGAAAAGTTGCATTTGTTGGACCGACCGACACAATATAGCGAGAGACAGAAAAAAGTGGGACTCTATGGCGGAGGCTTTTACCCGAAGGGGGTCTATACAATAATGAAAATTTAATAATATTGCACGTAATTCAATACTAATTATTTATATTTTATTATTAGTTAATGTCATTTTTTAATTATTTTGTAGCATGTTGCTTCTTTTAGCGTGACGGATAACAGCTATTTCTAGTGAATACTTGGAGTATTTTAGTTACCCAACACCATTTCAACTAACTCCCCCAAATATCGGAGACAAACACTACTATACATAGGCCTTTCTCAAACAAACCTCGCTTCCCATGGCTTCCCGTGACCTATTCTAGCTTCTTGGTACATCCTTCTGAAGGCCAACACACTACGTATAATTTCATCATCATCGTTTTAATGTCCCTACTGCTGGGGGACAGGCCTCCTCTCTATGAGAGGGCGTTGGCCATAATCCACCACACGGGTTTTTTTTTTATAGCACGATATCTAGTTGTTCGTTACCTCGACAGCGCCGCAGCCCTGCTCCAGCGGGTACAGCTGTCGCCAGGCGTCCAGCAGACGAGCGGTGCCGGCGTCCGCGTCGCTCCACTCGCGACCAGTCAGCGTGCCTTCCAGACCGAACGGTGCCAGGATCACTGCAATCAAAACAAATCAACATTAGCGCTAATTAAACTTGAAACTATGGAGTCCATTTGAGCCCAAAATCAAGCAAAAATTGTTCATTGGATATCTTTTTTTTTATTATACAGAGTGTAAGGGGAACGATTCCGAACCCAGAACGGAGGTTATATACAACCAAATGCAAACAGATACCAGTAATATTTCGCTTTACTTCGGCGTCGCGTGGACGTCATTGACCGCGCGGCTGTCGACGAGCCCGCGCGCACTTTGAAGTCGAGGAATGCGCGAGCGTCAGCTGATATTTTACGAATTACATTGCATGCTGAAGTTGTAAATAAAAAAAGTGTCTTTATAACGGTTTCATTTAACTGGTCTCACAGCATAGTGTACGCAAAATGATAAAAAAAATGGTATCGTATCGAGAAACACTAGCCTTAAATGATAAATGATAAATGATGTTTATTCAGTAAATAGGTTACAAGGAACACTTTTACACGTCAATGTTTTTTGTCAGTTTAAGCTAGATGAGGCCGGTGTTTCCTAGCTGACTACCCTGAGAAGAAACACCGAAACAAACTCAGAGGTCAAAGTCTCTTTTAGTGTTCAAATCCATACAATGTGGACTGGTTAGATCATATGAGAACCATGTACGTTTATGTCTGGGATGAGCTTTATGAAGAAAGCAACACACGAATTCGAGTGGACCTGTCCAGACAGTGCAAGCATTTATCAGTCATCGCGAAGCTCAACTCAGAACTCTGAGGTGCTCAACGAACCGACGAACAATACCAAAGTAAGGACATTTGAGTAGGCCGCAAAAAATACTCAAACTGCCAGACAATCATAAAATCTACATGAATATAACGACATACATAGTTCTCGCATTCACATTATTCTATATGAGGACCATGCAGCTTAGTGTCTGTAGTGGTCTTTTGGAAGAAAGAACCAAACATATTTGAGTGGACCTGTCCAGTCAGTGCAAGCATTTGTCAATAGTCGAATAGCTCAACTTAAAAACCACTAAGGAGCTCAATGACATGACGAACAATACCAAAGAAAAGACATTTGGGTAGGCCGCAAAAGTACTCAAACTGTCAGACAACGTTGAAAATTACTGTAAAAAGGAGGAGAAAATAATAATAATAACCCACATAGTCCTCACATTTACAATAATTAAGTAATAAAAAAAATAAAATAAAAATATAATACTTTACAAAGTAAATATTTGTGTCAAACAAAATAGTAATCATAATATGTCAATCAAAAAAAATAAAAATAAATATAATACTTAACAAAGTATTCAAGTCAAAAAAAAAAAAAAATAATAATAATAATAAAATGTCAATAAAAAAATATAATACAATACTATACAAGTATTCATGTCAAAACGAATATAAAAAAAAAAAAAAATATATATATAAAAAATTTTTCATCAGTAAGTAGTACATATGAAAACAATGGCTCATGTATATCATTGAAGCAGCTCAATCCCACGCCTTTTTGTCCTCAAGAAAGTCATTAATTGTGTAAAAAGCTTTCTGGCATAGCTTACGTTTAATAAATGATTTAAATTTATTTATGCTTAGTTCTTGAATTTGGCTAGGAAGTTTATTATAGAAACGTATACATTGACATCTAAACGAACCACCTATATTATCACCGGTCTCCGTTTTCGGAAGCGTTTCCCTTACACCCTGTATAGGAGAAACCTTCGAAAGATGCCTGGACTATTGGGGAAAAACACTAGAGTGTAATTTTCTTATTAATTGTAAGCATTTCCGCAAACATTTTTAAATTGCATGATAAGTGAACTTTATTTATTCGTTCTCATCCTTGGAAAGGGTTCCAGCCGGTTGTTAAAATGTACACCCTTATAGCCCCTAAAGTTCGTGATCATTAATTCTAATGTAAGCGTGATATAAGATCTGTATAAACTGTAGTTAGATTGTACCTCATTACCAATACCCTTCTTTATCAATGATTGACTCAAGTTTGACCACTATCTACCTGATGGTAAGCGATGTAGTAGACGAAGATAGAGCACGCTTGCTTAGAAGTAACTTATCAACACTTTTCCAACTATATCAGGCTTAGATCAGAATCCATTGCCCCAGTAGCTCATATACAGACATCACTCATCAAAATAATATCTTGCCCACAATCAGTTCTGCCCAGGGGTTGTAGATAAATTCAAAACAGAGTTACCGCGCTCCTGGGCACTCAGGGCAGGGAAGGAAAAGGGGTGGGTTTTAGTCAGTAAGAGTCTGACACGCCCCCTCTCCCAAAAAAAAAAACCCTCAATCAGTTATTTAAGAACCACTTGTAGTAAGTGACAGTGTTACCTTTAGTGTCGGCCTGGTTGTCGGGCGCGCTGACCCGCGCGAGTCGCTTGGCGGTGAGCGTGCGCACGGGCGGGTGCTGGCGCACGTCCACGGACGCGCACACCGTGCTCTCGCCGTGCAGGAAGAACGCGAACGAGAACGACAGGTGCCAAGGACTGGAAGTCATGGAGAACACACGAATTAATATGGGTATGTTATAAATAACAGAACATTACGGCAGTATTTCTCGTATGGGATAGGCATAGTACACACACAATTTATACAAGTTCTGCCCTCTTAGCCAAGTAACTTTTATAATAGCGCTAATGCTTCGTGCAAAATGTATGGCAAAGAGATTACCTGCGGAGAGAACTGTCACGTGACTCACGCCCAGTAATGTCGTTGCCCATACATTTTGTACGAAGCGTTAGCGTTAACGTTAACAGAAAAGTATTTTGTGTAAAGGCTCAGGTAATAGAGAGCGAGATAGAGCGTCAAAGAAATTTGATCAAATATAGGACATAGATATTGGACAAAGATCTAGGATAGATGTTATACCACCCTTACTGAGAAATGAAAAACCCAATAACAAATTGCTTGACCTGGGAATCGAACCCAAGAACTCTTGCAAATCAAGTTACAAACTATGTGATAATAACAAATAGGTACTATACTCCTCTCGCCTACGTCCCAATGTATTTGGGGTCAACGAAACCTACTACATAATTTCAGTAACTTTCAAGGACTTATTATGTGGACATAAAAATCGTTTTGAATAATTCTGTGCCTCTGACTAATTCTTCAGAAATCATAAACATGTTATCATTTGTTTGTACTCCAAACAAACACACCGAAATTAGGTCAGCTAAGCGACCGGAAGTTACTCCCCCCATTACAGCATAGCAGTGTATTTTCTGTTTATCAGATTTATCAGGACAAAGACCTCCGACTATTCCTACATACTAGCTTCATCCCACGCTAAAAATCTATTAAAGTTTTCAAGGAAACACATTTTGTTCCAAAAGAGTGTCCATGGAGTTTCTTGACTCTCCATTGTAACCTACTGCTACGTTTTGACCTGGCCATGTAGCCATTATTTTTGTTACTGAACTAAGACCTTGACAATAGGGTATTTGCCTGTGTTTATTTTTGTGCAATATTTTATATGAAACAACAAAGAAGAAGAATTAGCAACAATATTGGTTATTAAATGAAGCAGCAATTAGCATTTATAATATAAGGAAGAGTGGGAGCGTGGTGGGGACATCTCGCTATCTCTTTTTTACAGGCGTAACCTAATAACAGTGACGTCATATGTCAGTATGCGCATCTTTTTTCTGTTAACAGTTTCCCCTTCCACCAGATTCAAAAATTTTCTAACTTACTTTATTTTAACGGTTTTAAAAAAAACTTACTATTTCCGATTTTGGATAGTTACATTTTGGTACAAATAATTTAAAAAATACTGGCCAAGAGCGTGTCGGAATTTGCACATTAAAGGATCCGTACCAAATATTGGTATTTGCTACTAAAGTATTATACGTAATTAAACATCACCAAATTTCAAGTTCATAGGTCTAGTTAAAAAAAAAATCGTAAAAAAATGTTGTTACAGACAGACGGACACGTGAGTGACAACAATAGGGCTCCGTTTGGACCCTTCGGGCACGGAATCCTGAAAAATGAATGAACTACCGGGTAGTTGACTCATTTTTTTTAAATTATTTGTTTAATAGGGTAGTTACTACCCTATTCGAAGGAAAATGCTTTAAAATTCAAATCCATCCACTTCAAAATCTATTAACCAATGTTCCCAGTAAGTTTTCAAACAAAGAAGTCAACAAGCTTCATAATAACACTGATTCAAGTAAATTTAGCGGTGCAAGGCAGTGCGGCGCTCCGGAATACCGCAACTCTGCGAGGTGCGCTGCGACTACAATCTATAAAGTTAGTATAGCCGTGCGATGCCGCCCGTATCTCGCGGCGATGCGACGGCAGCTTCAAATCAAATTGCAATCGATCGCTATATATTGACATATTGCTGCGGAGAACTTGGTGTTGCTACCCCACTTTTTAGGGTTTCGTACCCGAAGGGTAACCAACGGGACCCTATTACTATGCCTCCGCTTTCCGTCCGTCCATCTGTCTATCAGCAGGCTGTATCTCATGATCTGAATTAGGTAGACAGTTGAAATTTTACCAAAATGTGTATTTCTATTGCCGCTGTAACCTTTAATTTTTAATCAATTATTTGTTGTTACAGCGGCAACAGAAATACACGGGCTTGTATCTCATGATCCGAAATAGTTACGACATTTGAAATTTTCACAGGTGTATTTCTGTTGCTGCCGTTGCCGAGCCCTTTAATTTTTAATTAAATATTTGTAAACGTGTTTTTTTGGCTTTTTTTTGCTTGATCTTAATAATGGCAATAAGTAGACGCGTATAATCTTGTACGATGGTACGGAACTCTTCATGCGCGAGTTCGACTCGTACTAGGCCGTTTTTTATGCATGCTTTTCAGATATAATCTGACTGTACATTGGATAATAATTGTTATTACGAGATTGCAAGGAAAGGGTTAATGTCTTTCGCGCATATTATGTTTTAATGCTGAATATTACATAGTATTTTGTCTTGCTAACTTCCTCAAGTAAATGTAATCCTTTATAAGCAATCGTAAAATTGAATAGACAGTGGTTTTAGCTAACTCACATTATCAATATTAGGTATCACTTACAGATTTAAGACAACACCTAACCTAGCAAATCGTGGGCATCAAAAAAGAGAGCCTTTTTCAACAGATTTTATTACATGAACATCATTTCAAACGTTTCTACCCGCCAAGTGGCGCCCTCATTTAATAAAAAATCTTAGCATAGCATAGAAAATAAATATTAAAAAATACAACGTCACGTTTGTTAGGTTAAAGTATTTTTACGTTGTTAAACCAGGTCTCAAAATGTTTCGTATCCAAAGTAGTAAGCAAAAGTGTAAAAAACGGCCGTTTTTTGTACCA
The DNA here is from genome assembly GCA_951329385.1 of Polia nebulosa. Taxonomy (NCBI): domain Eukaryota; kingdom Metazoa; phylum Arthropoda; class Insecta; order Lepidoptera; family Noctuidae; genus Polia; species Polia nebulosa. The sequence continues at coordinate 30,656,154 of OX589597.1, forward strand.
GGCCACTTGGCCGGTAGTAAGCCTAAGTCTCAGGGTCGCGAGCGGCCCTAGAATGCAAAGGGCAAGGAACACGGGTGGGCAGTAGTCTGAGAGACTGACACGCCCCCCGCTCCACCCCGAAGCGGAAGAAGTCATCTGATGACTTCCCAGCCTCAAAAAAAAGCCCAAGTCTCAATTAGAAACAGTTTATAAAAAATGTTAGAAGGTGAACGAAGTTATGCCCTAGTGTCTTGTCGGGCAGAACACAGAGATTCTTCTTTTTAATCTAGGAAGTGAGACCTGTGTTGCCACGGCTCATTTGAAAACAAACCATTGAGAGATTTGCTTTCAAATTCAACTTCCATACATTTTTCCCAACCTGGAATCGAACCCGTGACCCTTTACTTGGCAGTCGAGCTTGAGACCTCTAGACCAAAGGGACGGTTAAGGGGTCATATGTATTTGGCATTATACTGTGAATGTGGATGTAGAGGGAGAGGGAGGCCAAAGAAAAGATGGATGGATTGTGTGAGGAGTGATATGAAAGAAAAGGGAGTTAGTGATAGCGTGACGGCTGACAGGACAGAATGGAAGAAAAAAACGTGTTGCGCCGACCCCAAGTAACATGGGATAAGAGCAGGAAGATGATGACTGTGAACATAGGAATAAGGTGATTATGTTCCTTCAACGAAGAGGGAATTTACTCTAACCAGACAGATTTTCTTGAGTTAATTAGGATTTTATGTGACGGCTTCGGTACAGTGGCGCCATTGTTGTAAATTTAGATGATAGACCGATTTGTACTTTAATGTCGTGTAAGGATTGCTACAGGTAATTTATGTTACTTTCGTCATCTCAATGATAATGGACCAATTTGTCTTGAGGTCGTGAGCTAGACATCAAAGATGTAAGTATTGGCTGGGTTTTCCCTCACTCGCCTATAACAACAAATAAATTGTAAGCGACTGGCTGCTGGGTATTTCCAAGAGTTTACTATATTCCCAAGAACTTTTTCCATTACTGTATCTTTGTATACCGAAAAAATCCAATCAGCGCACAATTAAAATCTTGCAGATACAATCAACCTCAAGTAATTAGCTAACATGTAACGCGCACACGCAAAAGACAAGCGTGTCATATCGTAACTTCGACTTTCACTATCAGAGGCTGTTCAATAGTGAAATTAATTCTTATCGCGTAAACAATAAGGTTTGTTATTCATTACCTCTTGCCGACCTCTTCTTCGTCGCCGTCGTAAGGCTGGACGAACCATTTGCCAAGCCTCACGAAGTCCCGCGATAGAAGACATCTGGAAATTAAAAAAAAAAACATTAGGATGTGTCGATTATGTCAATGTTAGACATCAATAATTAATTTTTAGCCGACTTTGAAAAAAGAGGAGATTATATGTCTGTGTTTTATGTATGTCCACCGACTTCTCTGTCAGTTAAGACCGTTTTTCAAAATTATTTTTTTATCCGAAAGAACACGTATACTCCCGTGGTCCCATATTAATTTTATCAAAATTGCTTCAGCGCTTTTTGAAAAAAATGAACAAAAACGAAAAATGCGTATACATAGATGACGTTTTGGTTTTCTCCAATTACGAGTATGTTTAAATTCCACGTTCCATGTTATTGGGGTTTTTAGTTCTGGGGTATAACATAAATAAACTAAAAAGTGAAAACTAAAAAACTTTTTTACAAAAAAAAAACCTACTTCCAAAAAAGGAAATACACTAAAAATTAAAAAATAACTTTAATTTCGGAAGTCGATGTAAACAAAGAAGAAATAAAATACAAACACTGACTTCCGAACATAAGTTATTTTTTCATTTTTAGTGTATTTTCTTTTTTGGAAGTCGGTTTTTTTTTAATATGGCGGGAACTTTCTGCAAAGACGAGGATTTTGGTCTTAACATATAAATGTATACATAAACTGTCACGGTCTATGATAGTAAACGTAAAAGTTGCAGAAACGTTTCGCTATTACCTAAATAAAGACCTTGTTAAAAAGCCATGAAAAAAGGAATCTCCTCCAAGTTAACGAGGAACGATAATATTGAGAAGTAACAGCCAACATAAGCTATACAATTTCACAGCTCAGCAACTTGGAACATGAGGTCTGGTGACATTTGCCAGTTTACGACTGTATCATGTTTCTTTTATTGGCATACCGTTTGAGCGATAAAATGAGAGGCGCAAGATTGTCTTGTGTTTGAGACAAAATCTGTTTGGAACAAATTGAGCAGTTTTGAGCGGTTTGAGGAGCTCGTGGCTGAAGCAATAACAGTCGCAAGGATCGATCCATCAGGTTAAGCTACGTTTGACGGGGTTGGTCCATTGATGAGTGACCATCTTTACTAAGCGAGACTCCTCCGTGCTTCGGAAAGCACGTTCAGCCGGGACTGATCCCGGCTGTCGATCGTGGGTCTTTGACATTCGTTACGGGACGTCAGAAGCCCGAAAGTCTGACATCCAGTCTTACCAAGGGGTATCGTATTACCCAGTAACTAGGTTGTGGAGGTCAGATAGGCAGTCGCTTCATGTAAAATACTGGTATTCAGCTGCATCCGGTTACACTGGAAGCCGACCCCAAGATACTTGGGAAAAGGCGCGAGCAGATTTATTGAGCGGTTTTAGAACAAATATAGGTATGCTGAATTGCTGATGTAGGCAGCGGCAGCGATCTACGCCTTAGAACATACAAGCTTCATCTTACTGAACTGATCAACTCCTTGACAATTAAGTCATCATCATCATCATCATTTCAGTTGAAAGACGTCAATGTCAAGCAGTGTGACATACACCTCCCTCAAGTTTCGCCACAAAGACTGTTTCTGTGCGTCTAGCATCCATCGTATTCCCGCGACCCTCACCGGATCATCAGTTCACCTTGTGGGAGACCTTCCAACGCTGTGTCTTCCGGTACGTGGTCGCCACTCCAGAACTTTACGGCCTCATCAACAATCGTTTCTGCGAGCAATTTTCCCTGCACACTGCCCCTTAAGTTTGGCGATTCTTCGGTTTCGAATTATAAGTAAATGGTTTAATTCAAATACATGCTTTGAGTTTGAGCTGCTTTTTAGATGTTACTATTTACTGTCAGCTTGGATTATTCCATAACTGAGGCTTGGACTACGACTTTCAGCTATGGTTTAGATATTGCCGAGTCATAATTCTCGTTGATGCAAATTTATATGTTTTAAAGCAAATTATTTGATTACAATAAATAAACAAATAAATAACTTAATAAATAAAATATGTACAAGCGGCATAAAAGATCCAGGAGGCGAGTGTGAATGAAACCAACTACGAATCATTAAATTTTTCCTGCAATATTTTACATGATTATTTTGTAGACGGCACGGTTGGCGCAGAGGTTGAGTGATAGGCTACAGCGCTGCGTATCGCGGGTTCGATTCCCGCACGGAACAAATATTTGTATGGCCTGCAGATAGTTGTTTCGGGTCTGGTTGTATAGTGTATGCGACTGTTTAAATTTAATTTCGTAAACCGTATCGAAATGCAACTGTAATAGAGCTTGGACAAAGCCTTATACATAAGCACAGCAATGTATTTCCATAGAACATAGCATGGCTTCCAAACTGAACGTGTTACAAGACGGTATAGTAGCGCGGCTGTGTCGCAACTCGCTCAGTTATCGATTATATTACCATAGCGAATATTATTGTGTCACCGACGAACGCAGCGTGGTCCGCGCGTGAAACTGGCGACTAAGCATTGCTGACTTGGAATGTGAATCATGTATGTGATAAATAATGTGACACATAGATGCAGTTTTTAATTAAGCGACATTATAATTATTGGTTCTAGGACATGCCGGTTACCTCACGATGTTTTCCTTCATCGTTTTAAGAGCAGTGGTGATGAAATAAATTACACTAAGTAAAGTGCCTGCCTGGGTTTGAACCTACGACCTACAACTCGCGCAGACGACTTCTAATGATTTTTAATTGAACATCACGTCTAAACGACTAGTCTTATTTCTGAATTCTGGAAAAAATATATATGTTACTCTAAACAATTTCCTTCGTAATTTGATATGTGAATATTTGAAAATATATTTTTATAACATAGTGTAATTAATTTGTAAAGTTATGTCTAACGCGAATAAAAAATTTAGAATCACGCAAAATCTATTGAGCGTATTTTTATGTAATCTTCGCCATTTTAAAGATCATTTAATTATTCATATTTTAGTATACGTGTTTTAGTATAATACCTTGTTTTATGTATAATAATTAATAATGCGTCTAATTTCGGACAGCGCTCCTTGATCGAGTCCTATTACTGGGTGGACGTACGACGCGTTACGTGAGCTCAGCACAGAACACGCAAGCTAACTACTCAAGGTCGTTGGCAGTTAATAGCGCCTTAAGGCCCTACTACCGGCCAAGTGGCGCCCTCATTGAATAAAAAAATGTAGCATAGCATAGAAAATAAATTACAATACGTATAAGTACTTTTGCCTACTACTTTGGACACGAAACATTCTGTCCGTAAAAATACTTTATCCTCTTTGTAACAAATGTGACGTTGGATTCTTTAATATTTATTTCCTATGCTATGCTACGATTTTTTATTCAATGAGGGCGCTACTTGGCAGCTATATACGCCTTAAGTCGGGGCCGTTACCACTGGGCCACCACTGCTCGTCAACCGGCATGACTTAGAACCAAAAATTCGAAGACATGTGACATCCACTGACCCGCACTGGGTCCGCGTCGTGAATTACGACCCATTCCCTCTCTTAGTGAGGAGGGCTGAGTGCTAACAGTAGGAACATTATAAGGCTGATTATGTGTACCTACTTTTATTTTATGTATGTTGCTAATGTCATTTAAAAGAGACACCGGACAAACGAATTTAGACTCTGTGCTTTACAATTTATAGCATTCTTTAGTTACAGTGGTTTTGTTGTAAGTAAATTGCAATTGGAGCCTGCCCAAAGAGGTTGCTAGATAACTTAAACTATTTCACTTTCTGGTACGTGTCAAGAGGGCTATTAATTTTCTTAAATAGCTGCTTCTTTGATGTTAATTGTTACAATTAAATGTAGCCCGGCTCTTCTGATTTTTGGGCGGTACTTTTAGAATTTGAATGCGCTTTGTTGGTATATCGAGCTTTATAACGTCTCTATTTTTAAATGATTTTGGTTTGAATAAGGAAGAGAACATTTACCCTGTCAAATTGGTGCAGTCCACTTGTTCTAAAGTTTCAAGAGACAATACAATTTTAGTACGGAAAATATCGAGATTATTTTACGACTTTTGCCCCGAACTAAACAAAAACATGTTTGAACATACCAAAGAGATTCAGTACAACCGAATTTCGTTAAGAGCTCAAAAACAAATATGAATTTTCAAAGTGCAATGAGTATAAAAATGGATGCACGGATAATGTAGTAGTTCGTCGATAGTTTATTTCGAGCGATGCCCCTGTCTATCTTTAAACGTACGCACTCCACTGAATCTAATACAGTTCAGTTGTAAACATTACTCTTTCTCGTGACTCACACTGCAAGTTTTCTAAACGTCTGTACTGTACTCGACCGTAAATATGACACAGTCGATTTTTGGGCCCAGTTTATAAATAAAATTGATTTATTATATACCGGACTTGGGCTGTTAAGTCACTTCTAGGTAAAGTGACCTTACGCGAAATATCAACGCACTGTATCGTCTTAATTTTTGGTTTACGTAACAAAAGAAAAATACGTGTCTAATATTTTTTGGCAATCTAACTGACAGACCAAATATATGTATATGTTGAGTCATCTTCCCTATTTTTAATCGACTTCAAAAAAGAGGAGGTTCTCAATTCGTCTGTAAGTTTTTTTTTTGTTTACATAAATAAAAAATAAGTATACACAGATGACGTTTTGTTGTTTCAAATGTTCAAATTCCATCTTATTGGTGTATAACTTTAAGATTAAGTTTTACTTCTGGTGTACAAAAACAATAATAAAAAAAAACTAAAAAGTGAAAAATAAAAAAGTTTTTTTCAAAAATACAACAGACTTCTAAAAATTGCAATATAAATTTATTTTCGGAACTCGGTGTCAAATAACGAAGAAACAAAAAAAAAAATACACTGACTTCCGAAATTAAAGTTATTTTGCAATTTTTAGAAGTCGGTTGTATTTTTGAAAAAAGTTTTTTATTATTAGTTATCTACCCTATTTTTTTTTAGTTCTACCCAATCTTTTTTAAGTTCTCCCCTATTTCTTTACAGAATCCGGGGGGTTAGAAAAAGCTCTGCTTAGTAGATCATCTTCTCTGTCATTTATGCCTAATGCGACAATCTCTTTCTAAAGGTACATCCACCCGATACAGACTTACGTAGTAATACACCGACATTTGTCTACACTGCTAGTAGCACAGACAAAATTCTATTGTAATCTACGTAAGTCTGTATTTAAGGTGAAATGTACACAGGATAGTCCGCGAAATTCAAATTTTCTCACGTTTTTTGCAATTTGGAGGTCAGTGTCAGGTTGTATGTTGGTTAAGGCCCTTCTCGCGGTCCAGTGGCGCCCTGATTGAATAAAAAATCGTAGCATAGCACAGAAAATAAATATTAAAAAATCCAACTTGACGTTTGTTACAAAGAGGATAAAGAAATTTTATGTTGTTAAAACAGGTCTCAAAATGTTTCGTATCCAAAGTAGTAGGCAAAAGTGTCAGAATCGGCCGTTTTTGGCACTTTTGCCTACTACTTTGGATACGAAACATTTTGAGACCTGTTTTAACAACGTAAAAATTCTTTATCCTCTTTGTAACAAACGTCAAGTTGGATTTTTTAATATTTATTTTCTGTGCTATGCTACGATTTTTTATTCAATGAGGGCGCCACTGGACCGCGAGAAGGGCCTTAAAATATGATTCGCGGCCGTAGCAAGCATGTATAATTTTATAGGATTATAATCATCAAAATCATCAATACAACTCTCTCAGTTAGAATTGATGTCAAATGTCATGATTTCATGAAATATTCCATACATCAATATGAACTTAGAAGGTTGTATTGATGTTTTTACGATAACAGTTCTGTAAATACAAACTTGCTACAGCCGCGAATCATATTTTGATCAACGGACAACGTGACACTGACCTGCAAATTGCAAACAACGTAAGAAAATTTGAATTTCGCGGGCTACCCTGGCGCTTCCCCCTTAAGTCTGTATCGTGTGGACGTACCTTAAATCTCGATTTGTCATATTTACCGCAGGTTACTGCACCAGTGTGCCCTCGAATTTAATTTAGCATGATAGTATGACGATACCTAGTACTCGGTCAATTAAAGTTTTCCTTAGGATTTCAATTGTCAAATAGAATCAATTACAAATTGACTTGGTGACATTGTTTATCAAAGCATGATTCATACACATTACTTAACCTAACATTATAATAACATGGAATTGTTGTATGCGTCAGCAATATTATTATTAAGGCGCTATTAACTGCCAATGAGTCTGGGGTATGCGTGTTCTGTGCTGAGCTCACGTAACGCGTCGTACTTCCACCCAGTAATAGGACTAGCCCAACAAAGAGCGCAGTCCGAAATTAGACGCATTAATAATTTATTATACATAAAACAACAAGTATTATACTTAAACACGTATACTAAAATATAAATAATTAAATGATCTTTAAAATGGTGAAGGTTTCATAAAAATACGCTTTATAGTTTTTGCGTGATTTTAAATTTTTTATACGCGTTAGAAATAACTTTACAAATTAATTAAACTATGTTATAAAAATATAATTTTGAATATTCAAATATCAAATTACGACAGAAATTGTCTAGAGTAACATATAATTTTTTCAAAGAAATAAGACTAGTCGTTTAGACGTGATGTTCAATTAAGAAGTCGTATAACTGCGCCTAACTTTGGCCTTTACAATAACAATAGTGAATAACGAGGAGTTTTATAGGGCTTTAATGCAAGACAGAAATACTGAGCATGTTACTCTAAATGGCGAATTCTAGTATCCTTTACATTGCACAGTTGAGAATCAAAGAGGTTGACCGCTCACTCAAGCGCGGCGGGGGCACTCAGCGGAGTCAGTGTCGACGTACGGCGGGAGTGTGCAAACTGGCATTGTAATGGGAGAGATTTAGGTGCGCCGCAGGTGTCGCGGTTGCTACACAAATGTGTTTGCTACGCTTTGTATATGCATCAAACAGGTGCGAATTGCTTTTTACCGCACTTGGAGCCACACTATCTTATGAACAAAAACAATTTAGTACTCAAATAATACTCATTAAAATGTATTTTCTTACTGCTTGAAGCATGTAATGAAGTAGATGAGTAATGCACCAATTGTTAAGTTTTTATCACTCGTTTATTGCATTGCGACAAAAACCGAGGCAATTGAGTACCCAACCAGTCAGTTGTAAAAATTCTTTTTTACAACGTCAACACTCCGAAGTTGGTATTAAGTTTAAATGCATTTTATTGCGGAGTGAAAATAATAATCATTTCAGGACGTTTGAGCGGGAATATTACGAGCTTGTAGAATTAAGCAATTCAATGCCGACCATTTAGCATATCTGGGGGTCTTTGAACCAGTTTCAACGAGATGCCGCCGCGGAAGCCGCAAAAAATGCCGTAAACGTTATTTGTGAGTACTTAAACGGCACATAAACCGTAAATAAGAATACAGGATCAGTTTCATATGCGTTTGAATGTCGAGGAAATGCAAAAAATCCGAATAGCTCGTCTTCATTGAGCAGATTTTTTATTATTTTTAACTGTAATAGATTCACGCTTGACCAGTGTTTCACCTAATGGTAAGCGATGATGTGGTTGTCGATGGAGCACGGTTGCCTAGAAGTAACCTATTCACTCTTGTCTTAGGCCCTGACCGCACCGCGATATTTCACCGCGCGGTTTTTTTCGCGCAATTCTGTAAGACATTGAATCATATAGGAGTAGCCGAACTGGCGGTTAAAAACTCGCACGGAAAAAAAATCTTTGATTTGATGCAAAATGAACGCGATGCGGTGCGATTCAAGATTCAATTTCTGTTACAGAATTGCGAAAAAAAAATCGCGCGGTGAAATATCGCGGTGCGGACAGAGCCTTAAAGACACCCAGGCCCAGGCTGTAATCAGGAAACACAAGACACCGGCAGATAATGTTTGCGGTTTTCGTTCGAGAGACCACCATAAAGATTTAAACAAGATAATCGCCCCCGATAAACGTGTAAAACGTACCGAAACTAAATACTAAAATTATTTAATTACGCGCAGTTTTAAATCTATAAAAGTTAATTTGAAACACGAGAAGGTGCTTGCGAACAATAGCAAGGATTTTAAAGTGCACATAAAAACGTTAACTCAATCGCGGCAGTATCTTTGCAGGCCTCTCGCGAAATCCTGGGAGGATTTTATTGCACACTTTACTACTAAGTACTTAAGGTGAATGCTCCAGGGTAACCCGCGAAATTCAAATTTTCTTACGTTTTTTGCAATTTGCAGGTCAGTGTCAGGTTGTATCTTGGTCAAAATTTGATTCGCGGCCGTAGCAAGTATGTATTTATAGAACTGTAATCATTAAAATCATCAATACAACTCTTTCAGTTAGAATTAGTACCAAATGTCATGATTTCATGAAATACTACATTTAGCACTAATACTAACTGAGAGAGTTATATTGATGATTTTAATGATTATAATTGTAGAAATACATACTTCTTACGGCCGCTAATCAAATTTTGACCAAGATACAACCTGAAACTGACCTGCAATTTGCAAAAAACGTAAGAAAATTTTAATTTCGCGGGCTACCCTGGACAGAAAAGAAGAGATAAAAACTAAGTTATAAAGTTATGCCCGAATGGATAACCCCAATAACATGGAATTTGAACATAATAGGAGACAACCAAAACGTCACCTGTGTATACCTACATATTTTTTGTTTATGTTGATTTTTTCAAAAATAGTTGAATCAATTTCGATAAAATGTGGCGGAGAAATCGCGTAACATACATACAAAAAAAAACCTACAGATGAATTAAGAACCTTCTTCCTCCTTTTGAAAGTCGGTTTAAAATTATTAATAGTAAGTTGTGATTTTTTTAAATTAATAGTAAGTTGTGATTTTTATAAATTTATTAGTAAGTTGTGATTTTTTTTAAATTAATAGTAAGTTGTGATTTTTTTAAATTAATAGTAAGTTGTGATTTTTTTTAAATTAATAGTAAGTTGTGATTTTTTTAAATTAATAGTAAGTTGTGATTTTTTTAAATTAATAGTAAGTTGTGATTTTTTTAAATTAATAGTAAGTTGTGATTTTTTTAAATTAATAGTAAGTTGTGATTTTTTTAAATTAATAGTAAGTTGTGATTTTTTTTTAAATTAAGAGTAAGTTGTAATTTTTTTAAATTAATAGTAAGTTGTGGTTTTTCATGTTTGGTAATTGCGTACTGAAAAATGCGAATTTCAATATGGATGTATCCTGGGTATAAAAATAATAATTGTATTTAGTCCGAGTTAGATTAACAAAAAATATCGCACACGTATTTTTTGCTTTAGCAAACCAATAAAAAAAAAAGATAAGAAGCATCAAAGTTCAGAAGTGGGTGCTTGTAAAGTCACTTCGTGGTAAAAACTCTAGCACGGCGAGACGTCACGCGAAATGTATACGCAAATGTATCGTCCTCATTTTTTGTTTACGTGAAAAAAGAAATTTGATTTTTTTTAAAACTACCTTATTCTCGCTCTTAAATATGTCGTTTTTGGAAAATTAAATTTAATAGATGTTTACTACTAAGAAATCCATTCACAGGTGCTTCTTTCTACATATAAGAGGCTCAACCGTCCGGTACTTTTGTAAACCGTACAAAAAGCACAATAAAAGCTCGCGGTATCGTGTTCAGGGTCTAATCGTATAACAGCCTCGGTAACGACTTATAAACGACCCTCAATTCACGATGGCTACCTTAAAAACCGTGAAGCCGAACGCGTGTGTGTATTGTCGCAGTGTCGGGATCGCATCCCCGGTTCAGCGCGACTCGCGACGATGCATTGTTTCTTTGACGCGCCGCCAGCCGCCACGGGGGTCAACGACTCGTCTGGATTTCGTTCATACGCCGAGATTCCTTCGCTCACCGCTCCCGAGCCGCGTGATGGCGGTGCATGCGCCACTTACGTCATATGTGGTCCTCCATGAAGGGTTTGAATAGTTACTGATGCGTTCCAAGGAGCCGATAAAACAGAGTTTGAACCAAATCTGTCGGAAGCGCCTTGCAGCTATTACTACTCAACTGTTTTTATTGCTACGTGCTTACTGTTATAGTCTAAGAGGTATTTTGCGAATGTAGTGTTAGAGGAAAACGTAACAATAATCTCTTGAAATACACACCGAAGGTTGGGTTTACTGTAAATCTGTCAAATCTTAAACGCAGCATCACGAATAATTCAGTTTACAAGTCGTCTAAGATTGAGATCCAACAAATTACTATATTTTGTTTATTTCGTGACTGTCCTTAAAACTCAAGGCTATGTATGACTCAGCTCGAAATCTAACAAAATTCTAAACAAGTTATTAAAATTTTAACAACATAATTAATAGTAGCAATAATTTAAGTCAAGTTGTATTGCAAAAACAATAAATAATTAATTAAACTTAATAGTTCTGACATCTGTGACGAGCGGATCTGCTCCATTAAGATATCGTCAAAAATTTAGAATCCAAACTTAATTTTATAGGCATGTTACCTTGACAATTCAAATCATAAGGAATGCTGTCTAAGTTATATCGGTTACAAGACAAACTGCGATTGATTTATTTAAAACGTGCTACATTCTCGAGAAAAAAGATTAGACACACGTACAAAATGACCTAATTTAAATACTACTAGTGTGGGTCTCTTTTAAGCGGTTAACCTCATTACACGCCCGATATCGAATTAAGAAACAATAGTATCAATAATGGCGGGAATTTAAACAAGTTAGGTCCTACACGGCCGTCCAAGAATACGCGGCAAAAAACGACATTAGAACGCCCCGGCCTTCATCTCGTGCGGCTACAGGCTACGAGTGATTCCGATGCGCCTGCGCACCAGGTGCAACAAAGGGCGCGCAAATTGCAAGTGAGTAAACGGCCGCTAATTACCCATCTCATTTCATTTGTATTATTTATAAAACTATTTTAAGTGTCATGTGGACATGGATACGTTTATGCAAGTTTTTTTTTGAGATCTGTATCCACGAAAACTATTAATCACTGCAAGGTGTCAGGCATAGATTTGGTGTTGTCTACTTGTGTTATTTATCAAGTTTAGCAGTGTTTGCATTGCACTAATTAGTAAGCTTCTGTTTAGAGAACTAGTGAGGTGAGACGCGTAGCAACAGATATGCAAATCAACTAATAAATTATGGTTTTCGTGTGAAATTCTAAATACTGACCGAATTTGAGTTTGAAACTAGAAATCTTTCGTAGATGGAATATTTACAATAACAGAGCAAAATCTCCGTTAGATAAAACAGTACATTATAGATTAAATTTGGCTACCTCGAACTTGCGACTGCTGGCATAGTTTTTATCGCAGTAGACAACATGAAACTACTAGAATAGGCATTAAATATTCGAGATAGCATATCTAATGGAATTTATCAGCGTCTGATCTATTACTCTTAACCGTTTTGGATTAAATATGCATAATTATTATGAAGACATTTAAACTTTTAAAGAGTCAATTATAAATTAAACATTAATTTGATTTTCTAAAGTGAGGAATGCATAGCCAATAATAGAGGACCGAGTATTGTTCCTTGCGGAACACCTACCGTATGCACGACTCGGAATACGAAATGTCTTTGTGAACGTTACAAGCAGCATACACGGAATGGCCGATGCGGTCAATAGGAATGATTTCATAATAAATCACGAGGAATTAGCTCGCAAAGTCGCGAGACGCATTGGAACTAAGTGCGCGCGAGACGCTCACGGTGTGACACGCTTCATCGAGTTTGAATTGTGTACTCGATCGCCAATGATTAACAAGTTATTTGTTAGTATTGTAATACCGTACGGGTTTTTCAATCACGTTTTTGTTGAGAACGCTAATCGTTTGTTTGAGCCAGCCAATTGGAAAACAGTAAAATCAATACGGACGTAGTAGATTGGCTTACACTTTACACCTACTATTGAAAGACCAATCATAATCTTAGTAGATAATATTGATAGTCTTTGTTATGATTAGTTGATGAGCATTCATCTATGTTTTGTTTTAAGATTTTACCTTTCAATTAAGTTATGAAGAGCCTTGAACAGGAGTGAACGACATTCGTAAGAGAGTCCACTCTCCCAGGAGCCTTGGTCGCCTTCTGAAAATAAAAGAAAATTGTTAAAGTCCCATGAATGAAAAAATGAGATCCTAGAAATAATAGATCACTAGGATTAACTCCAGCATCGCATTAGCCTTGACCTTGCTATATTAGATTCTGCTCAACCTTGCCATTGTCCTAGATACTGCTTTTTCTACTACGATCAGTGTGTTCTTACTAATTTATCGAATACCTTCATTTGAATATTTTTTATTAAGACTGATTACACATTCAAGGTCGAAATGACAATGAAAATGTCCACAATAGCGGAACGTAGAGCTAAGCGATAAAATCTGGTTGTTGCAATGTGGTAAGTAAAGCTAGAAATAGCTGTTGTTGCATTCGCAATCGGAAGATAAACTCGGCCTATCACCGACGTTAGATGCGAAAACAAAACGGCGCGCGCGACGTTGCCGTTCCGTCGCCATAATGCCATCCTTGTCTAACTAGGAGGCGGGGCGGGGGCGACCCATGTGACGTCAGCGGCCGCTCGGCGCACGTGCTTGTGTTTGTAGCGCGAGCCGCACACGACACACATGCGAGCGTTGCTTAGCGCCCGCTTACTATTTAATTGACATTGAATTTTATATTCAAAACATTATTAAAACGAAGGATATACAAATGGACTATCCTGGTTCCACTTCTAGTTTAACTTTACATTTTGCAATGTATCAGATTTTATGCTCCATGAAACTGACCACTGTAAAGATAATGAGTTATTACTGCGGGTTATCGTTCACGCGCCCGGCAATAACTTGGAGCCGAGATAAACTGATAGTATACAACTGAGAAGTTTTACTAACGTTTTTCGGCGTTAGTTGCCGTCTTACTGGAGCGCTTCCAAGCGTTCAGCCTTGACATTCGCGCTCCAGGTGTATGCGTAGCATCGTGTCTGTCTTATTTGAACTAGTTTTTCCACAATTAGGACACTTATGTTTCTATTAATTAGTATTTCTTAGTAGCACCTGCTTATCCGATTTAAAAGTAGGTTTTAACAACAACAATGTGGAACACACTTCGAATGCGTCCGACTACGAAAATTCTATTGGCCACCACACCACACATTAGCATCACAATTAATAGTAAGGCTTAGACTATGAAAGGTTATAGACGGAGTGCAAAATCCAGCAATCTGAAGTACCAGAATGAGAAGCCGGCTTGTATCTGTACACGCAAAATAAGCTCACATAGACAAAATGAGAAGCCGTAGCCGATACGTCATCGTTACGTTCGTCAAGGGCACTCACACATTTTAACGATCCTGCTTCATGTTAATGTCCAATGACGTTCCGTCTATAACCTTTCATAGTTTAAGTAGTAAGGATTCAACGTGAGTTCCACTTAAAATCTTGTCATTTGGTAGGTGTTGCTGTTAAATGACTGACTGAAAACTCTGGTAATTAAAGTGGTTAGTCAAGGGCATCCAGTGGCACAGCTAGGCAGTAACCTGACCGTAACAAATGAAGGTGTCATCTTTAATTCGATAGATTTTATTGGGATCGGCACGACTAGCGGCGAGGCCTTCTCAGGTTTACCTCGCTCGTTTGTCGTTTATAAATATTTTCCGTCCGTTAAAGCAAGGGAACTTGCTTCAAAATCCATTAGTTTTAATTATGTGAATAATTTAATTCAAGAACTTCTTAGTACAGGACTGGTAGGGCATAGATTCAGTGATAAGTGCGGTAATTAAGCAAGTACCGCTAGTATGTATGTATGTTGGTGCTACTCGTACAGGCTCTGCAATTATTATTGAGCCGGTCGGTTCGGCACCATCGACTCCATCTCCCAAGGCCGTTAACGCAACAAACGGTACGATTACTGTATTCGAATACCGATATACTTACTCGAATACCGGAGCGAGTCACGACTCGGCCCGCACCGTGGTACCATCGCGATTGGGGTCCACCAAGGATTTCAGCATCGATCGATGGGGTTTCAAGCAATAAAATAGTATTTTTCTTCCTAGGAAAGTAATTACAGTAATTGTACATTTGACAGTTTTCCTTGGGCGAAATATGATTACGAGATAAATTCGCAGAATGATTTCGACACCGCTCTGCTTTTTATAGCTTTTAGAAAGCGAGTTACTGCCTTAAGGAACACAGAAGCCTTCTAAATTTAAGTTTATTTAATGTGGTTGAACTTTTTCTGTGCGAATTTGTGGTACAGTTAACCTCGTTAAGATCATTTGCTTTACTAAAGCTGTCCAGGGTCTTCTTTATTTGCTGTTTGTTGTGAGAGTGCATTTGTTTGAGTGCATTAACGAAGATAGTTTAAGGTTCAAGGTCGCATATTTTGTCGCGGTGTAACGGCGGTGGTTGGCACTACCTTGCGCCGGGATCGATAGCGAGCAGACGACGCGCGCCGCCGCGCTACCGCTACCCGCCTCCACACCAATGTGAGCGCAGTAATCGCCATACGATTATCACTATTGTTGCCTAAGTACTATTTGTTTGCTGCCGCGTTGCGGTTAATGTCGGCGATAACACGCTGATAACAGACGACGAGACTAACATTGAATGCGAACTGATAAACGATGCTCGCTGGTTAGTGGAGCATTTGTCATTGTAGGTGCTTACGAAACCTTTGTGAGAGACGCTAAAATATAGTGGGTAGGTAAGGTAAATTGAGCGTGTCGCAGGCAATAAATACGGTATTAAACGATCGGCTGGTAGCTAGTAGACAGTAGAGCGGGAAGATTTATCGCTTTGGTGACAGCGCAACAACATTATCGTTCGGCACGTGGGCCGCGGGCCGGCCGGAGTGCGGAGTGCGCTCTGCGGTGCATTCGCTGCGTCTCGCTCGCACCGTAATGTTTGGAACAATCTCCGTGTCGCGTCGCTGTCTTCTACTAAGAGCACACTTTCGCAACATCACCGACTGCTTTAATTTTGCGCCACTGCGTAAAGTCACCCAATTATCTGGGTCCTTTCGAAGTTTTTGGCATGTGTAGTTAAGTGGACTAAAATCATATTCAGTTGAAGTTTTGAGTTTCACATTTAGCGAATTAAAATATTAAATAAGTAGTTAATCTTGATAATAATTGAAACAATTTAAGACCTTGGCAACTCGGTGCACGAGCGCACATCCTTAAGCATCTTGTACGATTAGCTTGTAAGACATGACTACATGAGCTTCGTGTTCGTGCATGTAAAACACGGAGTAGGTGCATTTGCATGACTATTTATTACGTCTTCAGCTCTGACAGGTGTAAAATAATGCTTTTCTTGATTTATTTTATTGTTATAGAGGTGCTTTAAGCTACAGAGAACAGCGAATCATTCTACGATTCAAGTTTACCTGTTCGCTCCTAAAGATAAATATCATGAATGAAAACAGGACGAAAAAGTTAAAAAAAAAACGGTCAAAAAACTGCAGCGCCAGGCGGCGGAAAACAGTAAACAATCAGTGACAGCTACATACATAGGCGGGCGGTGCGACATGGCAACGTCGCGTTCAAATCCGCGCGCTTTGTTTACAAGCACCGGCGGGCGAGGTTAACCGCTGCATTAACATTCGCCTCGGCACGCTGGGCAGGGGAGCGCGCCGCCACAAGCACGCATCGCTCCGACATCTAGTGCGGGTAACATCGCCGAACCGGTTGTTATACCATCTAATCGAAGGAGATCTAGGTAGCTCTGAGTTTCACAAAAGAAACAATCGAGAAAGGTTACAAAAGTCTTGTTAAAAGGGCGGTCGGCGGATTGAATAGGCGGATACGGGCATTTAACCCGGTTCGGCGCCGCCTGATAATGTAATTCAAGATCGTATCGAGCGCGTGGAAATCTGTCAATTCGCGCGCGCCCTCTGCGGCAGCGGGTCGGGCCCGGTCCCTCCCGTGCGCCGCTTGTGTTGGTGTCTCGGTCGCGCACACCCACGTGCGCGCGTGACGTCACTAGCGCGTCGCCCCGTCGACGTCACGGACCGCCCGCAACCCGCCGACTCGGGAGCCCTATCAGCCCTACCCTCGACTGAGCAGATTCGCTCTGCCGAACTATTGTATCGAGCTATCAATGATGCGGGCATCGGTTTGTTGACTTTAGACGTCCTGCGATACTCTGATAATATTAAATTAAATCTGAGATTAGATAAAGCAGTTCTACGAATGATAATGACAGAATCAAAGCGGGTAAACGTAAGATATATAGTTTCTAAATAGTAGATAGAGAACAACGAACTACGCCATACATAGATACTTCAGACAGTACAAATGGGAAAAAAATTGAACATAGATAGTTGCTAGCCAGATAAATATGTTCGCTGCAGTTAACATCGTCAAGGTTGTCAGTAGATCCTTCGTTGTACAAGCGGGGCGGATCTCGGCATCTGCGCGGAGCCGGCGACTCGCAGCTGCACAGCCAGCCCACCCTCGCGCTTTTGTTTCTACTCGACACACCACTTGATGGCTAATGGTTATGTCAGGACGGGTAACGATGCGACTCAGATGCGGGGAGGATTGGGGGAATCGTTTGAAACAATATTTACAGGTTAGAAATTGTTCTGGATTTATTAACTCTTAACTCAATGATACATTTGATAACTAAGTGTTATTTGATTTGATTACAGTACATTGGCAGTAAGATACGCTCAAGAATGAGCAATAAGAATCTATGCAAGGATTTTTAAATTTCTGATTATGCTCGCTTTCGACAACAATCTTGCTTGATGGTAATAACCGGTTTATAAGAGATTCTTCTCGGTGCAATTCCATCGTCATCATGTGTTGCCCACAGCCCAGGTGAGATGAAATCCGAGTAACAAATATGCAGACAGACTTTCGCATTTATAATGAGCCGCGCGCTGCAATAAAAAGAATAAAAAACCGATTGAATGTTTTGAAATACAATAGTATAGAATCACGAATACATCAGTGGCGTTTGTCGCAATCTATAATGGACAACGCGCAATACTGTTATGGTGTCAGACATGACTTAAGTGAGACGAATCGATAATAACGGTACGGGGCGAAGGCGGTACACTTAGACATTGGCCGTATTTGTGTTTCAAATCGGAAAATAATTATGCGACCGATAGAGAGAGCCACCGATCGATATGCGGCTAGCGGGCGGTGCGCACGCGCATCAATAAATAGCCCGATCCGGTGCGCGGCCATCGATACACGTCACGAGCATTTTATTAATAAAACGCCGAACAACGCGCGGACGCACCGAACGTTCAACAACCCCGCGGCGGCGGCTTCTTACGCGCACTCTTTACATAGTTACATCACATACAACCATCTGACCTGCTCCACATTCACAATTGTTCAACGTCGCGCAAAAATCACCTACTCTAACTCTAAAAGCGCATATACGTCGACGACGATCACCTAAAACGAATGTAGAGCCTTCCGTCTGGCGACAGTAGCACCGTTATGTATGAACTATGAGTCTACGACAATGTTGCGTCTTCAACACGGCAAGGAAGCTGCGATTCCCACGGCCTCGAAGTCAGCCCACGCAGATTGCAAAACTTGCGTACATCGACGACATTGTTATGAGTTGGCAAGATTTGATTCGATGCGACCACTCAATGGTTGAGATGCATTACGGGTAGCGGTGGTTGTTCTGATGAAATAGTAACGGTAAAGCACAACGAATTGTCGGATTGCTTGTTCAAAGTGTACTACTGGATTGAGCGCGTATTGCTCACATTTGTCTTGTCACTATTAAATAATGATGTGAACCGCTTTTCTTCGGTATTAAATCCAAGCAAACCCAAACTTGGCATGATTACAATTAAAATGTGTGCGGTGTTAGAAAGTGCGGTGCGTGAGTTTGAGTCGAGTTCTGAGTGCTCAAGTCGATTCCCACAATAACCGCGGCGGCATCGACAGCGCACGCGCATTCAACCCACGCAACCCTAACTACTAATTAATAAACCTAACGGGCCGTTTCCACACTCTTGATATATTTGACGAAGCAGAACGATATGGTAATTCTAGGGCGAAAGCTAAGCTTCCCTGTACTTGTTGTGTTTAGCGTTACGTGTGGACAAATACATGGAATGATTACACCAGCGCACCAGTATGATATGTACTATATTATGTACGCAACGACGAACGGAAGAAACCAACCTTATCTACACTACCTCATCACAAACAGATCATCCACGATGAGATAATGTTTGCTTTAGATAACACTATCGAATATATTACACAATATATCACAGATATTACAATTTTATTTGTAAAGAAATAATAGGAGTAAAGAATTAACTGCCTGAATTAATTGCGAATATTAAGAAGTAGAACGTAAAGACCAAAAGAAACAACATAGGGCGAAAAGATTTATAACGGACAGAAAGTAGTATAGACAAAATACTTAATCGATTCCGTGCAAGATTCACCAATCAGAAACCCTTATTTGTGGAGGGCATACCATGGACATCGGGCGTACCTACTACGGGTCAACGACTGCGGCCCGGCCACCGCCGCTCGAGGTGAAATAATTCATCTAGTCCATTCGACACGGCGCGGGCCACCATCGGAACATGGCCTGATATGGTGACCGTCACACACTGACGACATTACATGCATTCCCACACAAATCGATCATGGATAATGGCAATGCGGAAAGGCCAAACTTGATCGACCGTACCTATCAACATATTGGAATCGTGATTGAAATAATCAAATTCCCTAGATCTCGTTACTTCGAGGACAAAACGCTTTCCATACAAAACTCAACTCGGTAGTACAGTCTTCAAATAGGAGAATAATAAATATAAAAAGTAACCGAAACCTGTTTAAGCACGTCGGTTGAAATTTAAGCAGTAGAGTTCAGTGACAGGCGGACAACACGTAAACGGCCATCAACAGGCCCATTGTCAGGAATTCGGGCGACGAGCTTGCGCACGCGCACGATACATTTATTGTCGGCCAATTACATTGGACCTCGAAAACTAAATGTATTCGCTAAAAGCTCTACAGGTTGTAAAGAGGACAATGTGTATAAAAGATATGCAAAATTATCTAAGCATACAAAAGCCGTGAAGCGGTGCACTAAAACCAGCTCCCGAGTAGTCCTTGAACATCTGTCTACATAACGCGTTCCACGTACAGGACATGTGCAGCAAGGATCAGGTGTCGCGCCGCACTGACCGTGGGCAAACCCTACCGGACGGGTTGCGAGCCGGTCGCCTCACCCGTCTGCCGATACGAGAAAGTAAAAACTTAAATATTTCGATACATCAAATGGTACCGATAATGTACGTAAAAAGTACCAATTACGAAGGATTTAAAGATCGCAACCAGAGGAATCGACGGCGAGCATCGAAAAAGAGAAGGACTGCAACGACGAGACAATTAGAATTAAAGTGAACAATGTTGCATGAACAAAAAGATCTAGAGTGAGGCTCGTTACGGATAACGAGGCGTCCTCCGAGGAGAAGGCGAAAAGAAACGATTTAATTGCGTCCACAATTAGCCTACAAAACAACCTGTTGCGTTCGCATTACTGAAGCATTTAAATAAGAGAAACAAGTGATGATACATTTTGACATCTAAATACGATTTATTTCAAGCAATGTTGACGTTGCGTAACGTTTGATTGGCAAATCATCTTTACTTTGCATTGGGGCGTGGTTCTAACTTGGAGAGTTCAAAGAGGAAAGTCATGCTAGCTGGTGCGTGAATTAGCGTTGGATTAAGACAAAGCACGTGCCCCGGGTGGCACTAAGCCGTGGCAGGCTAGCGTGCATTAATCGGCTAATTAGCCACCTCTCGCTACTCTGGTGTTACGGCATCTAGACGTATTCCGGCTTTGATGCCAACTTGACGCATGAAGACTTGAAGAGGGACTTGATTAATGGAGCTTTTAGAATAATTGTCGCAGTAAGACAACACACACACATATCGCTGTCACTGTAATTAAGAGCTTCGTACAAATCGTGAATTAGGCAATGGTTAAAACAAGTAAAAGAAAAAATCTTTCTACGAAACCTGAATCCAGATGCATCACAAAACAATAACAAATATTTCTAACCCTAAAAACGAAGTATTGAATCGGACTGCTTTGTAGAAAGTTTCAAAGAATAGCACTAAAAGTGGAGTTCGTATTGGCCTACTCAATGAACTTGGGAAATTTTACTAGACGTTGGCTCGAGGCCAAGAAAACATGATGGTTACGGGGGCAGATGGCAGATGGCGCGTGTGATCGCCTGTGCGACACGGGCCTGTCATAAAGGCTATGTAATCATTGATATATCGGTTATTATAAGGCTGTCTCCGTCGTTTGATCGGTCCGTGCCGCAGCGCCGGCTGTTAGTTTAACGTGTTTGTTTGAAAGCTTGCGGGCTTTTATTGAGTACAGGGTCGAGGTCAAGTCGATCTTCTGCTATTTTCGGTAACTACAAAATATGGCAGACAACAAGAAATATTTTTATTTTACTTTAATTTGTAAACTACAATGGAAGTAGGGCTTTGATTAGGCCCCGGAGAACCTGAATTGAATTGCATAACTCGAGTTCTGTATTGAGAACGTCTACTTTGGAGTTCTTCGAAATATTTCAATAATAACAAGTTGATGCTGGACGTAGCAATAAAAATTGCTGGAGGACCTCATTGCATCGTTTCTCTCAAGGCAAGGTTTGACGTAATCCAAAGATGAATATCAATAACCGTGTGGCTGCGGGGTTGTACACAAATCGGTGTGTTGTGTGCGGGGGTGGTATCGATCAGCGTGCGGCCGGGCGCTGGCGGCAGGCCGCGCGGGAAGCGCGCGCCGGTACGTGCGACGTGCACTTATCGCCGTCTTCACACCTAATTTATCGCGTGTCGCCATCGAAGCGCTGTTTGTATACACTGTCATGATGCCCCGGCACACGGTTTTGTATATATTTTTATGGCGATGATGTATCAGTTTATGAGGTTTCTGCAGCCGAGTCTACTTGAATACGGCTGTAATCGAGAGTGAATTGAATCTGCTGTTTTATCGGCAATCTTATTAAAATAAATTGAATATGTATAAGATTCTAATCTGACTCATAGTTAGTACCTGTTGTTGTGAAGAGCCGTAGTAGTATTTAGGGTTAGTAAACTTTGCAAAAAGTTAGGACTACCTCATTTACGTAAAAGCAAATTTATGTAGCGGGACCCGACAAATCTACATTTAACGACTAGCCTAAAAGTATTATTCTAGAAGTACAGACGAGATTAACATTTATGTGTTCATATCCTTTCATTCTGATGAATTTATTGATGCCATCAGAATGTGTAATTATGTAAGGACACCGGAGAGAGGGTGGGGCTATAGCACTAGCTCAATAGTTAAGACATTAATAGGTCAGCCGGAATACTGCTACCGAATATTAAAATATTCAGCGGCACGTAGCGGTAGCGGGTACCCGAGTCATATTTTCACACAAGTGCGTGTTACAACTATTTGTGTTGCTACGGGTCCGTGAAGGTCGCTGGACACGTGGTCGTCACGTACATTAGATCGGGTGCGTGGGGGCGTGTGGCTCGCGGGGGTGAGCACCAGCCAATAGGCGGCCAGCGGATGGGATCGATAGCAGGCCGCGCCCGCGCTCGCATCCGCACCCGCGCCCGCGCGCACTCTGTGATTGATCCAAACACCACCCGCGTCGCAATGCACCCTTGTTCTCGGACTGCTCAAGGGTTTCGGGAAGGCTACGGCGACATGGCGAACGGGTGGAATGCAGTAACGAGGAAGCAAGGGAAAAGCTTTTATAATGCCTCATCAAATCTTTTGGAAATACAAAGGCTTTTTATAAAAACCTTTCCGGATACACAAAGATATTGTATTGTTATGGACACTACTAAACACACTACAAACTCATTATTCTTAATGATTCTCCCTGCTGGTCAACAATAGTTTCAATTCAAGACAAAGTTTCTGAACAAATAAAGGTTTCAACATTCCTATTTACGGAAAACATTGTTATTGGGCGGGGAAATGGGGCGAAAAACCGGCAGTTTTGACGGGCATTATCGTGAAAATGGCGATATTCTCGTCCGAATAAACGTTCGAGATACAGAAGCGTGTCGGTATGATCAGGGCGGGTAAAGTGGCTAGTATATCGCTGGTGTATTAATAATTAAGGCGAGGGCGGCCCCCACGGGGGTGCACCTTGACACCCCTTGAACCCGACCGTCGCCCACCTCCCCGCTATTTGCATGCGCCAGCTCGCCAGGTGTTGAGATATACCAGTAATTGGACGGCCAATTTAATTTCATAGAAACGACTGCGATAAATCACTAGGAATCGCAAATAGAGATATTTCATTGGATTGGGTTAACATAATGTATTTACGATTTACTAGACAGGCGCACATTGAATGATGAATATATTTTGCTCAATGAAAATACTATTAGTCATTGCTGCCATTAGAGTGAACAAAATAATTTAATCGGTCACTTTACGCACAATGTGGGTGGGACAGCAGAACAGTTGACAAGTATATTGAACTTCAAACGATTACCTACTCGGTTGTACGATTTTGCCAATATTCTGGCTTGGTTACTGAATAAATTAGCAAATCTAGGGCTGGCGTGACCTTTATTAATTTCATTAGCGCAGCGATAAAGCTGTTCCATCTGAGTCGCAAGCACGCCCACACGGGGTGGGTTAACGTGACATTTGCACCCCTGTGCCCGCGCACCGCCCTTTCCCCCCTAACCCACGTGCCTCAACCGAACAATGTACCAAGTAGCTTTCGGGATCTTCGGTGCCTAGTAATATTCATAGTAAACAATGAGTAAGATTCTTTTAAGACATCCAGATCCTTGGTAACGTGACCTTGTGAGTTGTTAGATGTTTACTACAGCACTCATAGTAGAAAACAAAAGGCGACCACCATTGCATTGCATGCATTTTTAGTACCAGTTACTTAAGGTGGATGCTCCAGGGTAGCCCGCTACATTCAAATTTTCCTACGTTTTTTGCAATTTGCAGTCAGTGTCAGGTTGTATGTTGGTCAAAATAGGATTCGCGGCCGTAGCAAGTACGTACTTACATAACTGTAATAATCATTAAAATCATCATTACAACTCTCTGTTAGTATTAATGTAGTATTTCATGAAATCATGACATTTGACATTAATACTAACAGACAGTTTTATTGATGATTTTAATGATTACAGTTATGTACGTACGTACTTGCTACTTAACTAAAAAATACTTCAAAAAACGTGAGAAACTTTGAATTTCGCGGGCTACGCTGCGCCATTCACGCTTTTCAGACAAGCCACGCTGTTGCAAAAATAAAAACATACGACATGAAAAAAGAAAATATCTGCGCTTTGCCTGCAGAGTTCCGCGTCCACAAATCGGCCCCCTTGCATCCCCCGGCGTCGAGCCGGCGCGGCGCGGGGTTGGCCTAAACAGATTATCCGCTGTCGCGTCCGCTGGCGGGTCAGGCCGTTAATCTCCGGCAAATAGGCTCACGTACGACCGTAGAACTGTGGTACCCGCTAAAATTATAACCGCCGCCGGACGGTTAAATATTAAACGGGAGATCGCAACGACCGATATGCAGCCGAGACGTGTTAATCTATGTTTTTATAAGGGTAAGCCGCGCGTTACGGTGTACTTATTGTTAATAGGGATATCAATATGTCTTCATTTTGGGGCAACAGTACATAAAATTACGATGGCTTTAAATCCAAACAAACACGAACTAACTGTAAGGACTGTAACTAACCCGGGCCTGCGGACGGCGAGTAGTGGGTAACTCGCCATCCGATCAGCACCAGGCCCGAGAGTCGACGGCGCGTATGTTCCACGCGCGCCTCAAAGAGCTGTCAGCAAACATGACGGGGCCCGTCATGGCCGATGCCTACCCGGGGGTTGAGGATAAATTCGAAAGAGTTACCTCGCCCCTGGGCATTCAGGGCAGGGAGGAACAGGGGTGGGTTTTAGTCAGTAAGAGTCTGACACGCCTTTCCGCTCCACCCTAGAGCGGGAGAAGTCATTGGATGATTTCCCACCCCCCCAAAAAAAAAGAATTGTAACTAACTTTCGAGAAACTACAAGTCAAGTCGAGTATAATCGAAAATAAAAACATTTCAGAAATAAGTTCTCAGATTGGTTCGAAGCCAATTTAGCGAGCGTGTACTGATCGGGATTACTGCTTCTCCGGAAACAATGAAAACGCGAAGCCACATATTATAGTACGCTCAATAATCAACTTGAATGTCCAAGTTCATAACTCTATAGAATCAATTGTGAAGTCAAATGTATTTCGTTGGCCGGTACGAACGGGAAATTGCCATACGTCCGGCTATTTCCGTCCGTCCGCAGTCGCGCGTACGACAGAACGTGCTCCGACCTTCGAGTGCAGTTGCATGCACGACGAAATGCGCGAACTAACGAGAAGCAGTGCGGACAGACGATCCCACAAGTACCTAAATTCCAAACTTCCAACATTGTCAAATATGCAACTGATCCTGTTTTAAAATGAGCGAAACCAGTTTACGTTTGTGAGTACGCTAAAAATAAATCCACTGAAACGCTGGTGTGGTTTGGAAAGCTCATTTGTTAATGAGAGTCAACATGTTTTAATCATGATGATTAACTTCAACAATTATCGCATTAATACTGATATATGTCAAAGGACATTTCAAACAATTGTGTGGTTCGTACACATCAGAATTACATTACAGGCGTACAATAAAACATAAATGATAAACTCTAACGTCGCCGGGACGTCCTTGCTGTTCCCGTTTCCATATAAGCGGAAACTGGGTGACCGGGAGAGATTTATCGTAGCAATAACTGACTTATTTTTAGCAAGATCCTCGAGCGTTTCCACTCCAAAATAGCTTGACATCAATGTGCGAATACATCGGAAAACCAAATATTTGGGCCTGACGTAAAATGCACGTTAATACTGTTCTCGATTGATTTATAGTGTTTCAATGGTATTTTATCAGCTACGGTAATTGCATAACAGAAAAGCTTTTCGACGAATTTATTTATTGACGAGCCAATAAGTTTTCTTAGAAGTAATCTACTCAGGATTAGCAGTCTATTTGTATGCATATTGACACCATTATTTGAATTTATCGATATACACATCCAAGATCCAGCCCTTTAGCAAAGTTGGCAGCGTTTCAACAAGCGACATCCATATGCCATGCTGATGTACTCTCGTACAGTAGCCATGACAGTGAGGCCGATCTGAAAGCACTTCCTTCAATACGTCAAGGACATGAGTGAGAGGACTTTGACCGACGGTAGGACAGCATTTACTCAGGCATATTAGCATGTAACATGTTGTTAAACCCCATAGAAATTTTAGCAGATAATACGGGCTTCCCACGCTCGATTCAATTGTGAGACACGGCCCGCGATATTACGTCGGACAATATTCTTATTGCTTTTGTAGTTCGAGCAAAAAGATCGCAGTAACACCAACTATTTACTCGGTAAATGAGACGAAAAGTTGGTTAGCTGGAATTTCGTGAAGCCTCGACTCTGGGTCTCGACGATTCCACGTTCAAAACCTTTGAGAAACCGAGCGATAAACGTAAATAAGTAACGAGCCGAGGAAAATGTTCTCAGCAAGCAAGAAAATTTCCACGCCTTTACGAAAACTTAATTGGGTATTGATTGGTGTAGAGGGTAAGTAGTAACAAGCAACGAGTTCCGATGTGGCGGCACGCTCTCAAATAGCGTCATTCAATTTTTAACATCTGTATCGGGTCGTAACCGAGCGGATAAACACGTTCACTGCTACTTTGCACATAGGTGTGATATTACACAACTTTTCCTGTCGACTAACGCCTCTGTGGCATATCCGATCCGATCGAAACTAGTGTATTGTGTTAGTGTTGTAACTTGTATCTTATGTTTTAGGTGAATGATCTTCTTTTTCTGTGGAGTTAACTACTTTTTGAGTTACTAGGTCAACAGGATGGTCGCGGATAAATTCGAAATAGAGTTCCCGAGACCCTTGGCACTCAGGCAACTGAAGGAACAGGGGTGGGTTTTAGTCAGTAAAAGTCTGACACGTCAGCTTCACCCAGAGCGGGAGAAGTCATTGGATGATTTTCCAACTCACAAAAAAGGGCAACACGATAGGCTAGGTAGGATAGGTTTAGGTTACTTAACACAAGGAATGTTTGGATGGAAAAATAAAAACCTTTAAAAAAAAATTGCCAAAATTTCTTGGCATTCACGCATAGACATTAGCAAAAGTGCAATAATCTGTTGTTTATGTAACGTGCGGCTATCAACCTATCGAGTGGTCTGTTGACTAATAGAATCGCAAGGCTGAAACAATTGAGTGGACGAAGACGGCAGCTACAAGCTACAGCCCAAGGGCCAACGAATTTGCCATTCCTTGAAATATGGGGATTACTTTGATATTGTAGAATTGTAGATATCTGAACAGCACTTGTTAGGTAAATCATGGTGAGGTACAACATTAAGTGCTTAGAGAATCTGGGATGCGGATTGCTTCAAAAGTTATCACGACACTATGAAGATTCCGTAAAATTTTAAGTATCCACCTCTTTGAAACAGATCCAAATTAGGCGATATTTATCGAGGTGGCGCGGAAAAAGAATTCTTGGAAGGACTGGGAGGCCTTTGCCCAGCACTGGACAGTATGGGCTGATATAAATAAAAAAGAAAATATATATCAAAAAAATAACTCTCTCTACTACTTAGAAATGGAATTGAAAGTGCTGTTTCTTTCTACATTCTGGAGCCGAAATGTTTTATTTCTAAACAATCCATTAATTATTGGGATAGTTAATATTTACCGTCGGGTTTACCAGTTTAATTGGTAAACATAAACAAGGATAAACTATTATCACAATTCAAAAACTCGCTAGGAACACAATGTCAATGTTACGAGATACAACAATCATCGGTTGACCTTCGCCGTGCTCAGTATTTGATCTGGTTCAAATGTACCTACGATGAGTATTGAAGCACAACTCATCAATGAAGATGGATATGATCAGCAGAAATCAATTTGGAAGACTATACTTGAAAGTCGGCTATATAAGTTAAGGGAGCTTTGCGTGCTTCAAGGCGAAAAGCATCGGCAGGTCTATTTTAGTAGGTGATGGGGCCTACTAGCAATGGCGGGCCGTTACCAGTCGGGGGTTCGCGTGAATTAAATTGTATCCCGGGCCCCAGATTCATGGTAGCAGTAGGAACTGTGGGGTTTTAGTTGGTTGGAGTCCGACATAAGCATAACACTCCATTCTCCCCAGACGCAGAGTATCATTGAAGATTTCCCCACACAAAGAAGGACTATTTTGGTGAGAGTCTACGTCTATTTGATTCAAGATTTGTTGATTTCGTAGTCAGAAGAAAGGTCACTGTAACTTTTAGAATCACTAACAAGCTACTGTTTGTTTTTCAGTTACCGCTTTATGAGTGAGGTAGCTTAGTACAAAAGAATCCTGAAACAAAGCTAACAGTGTCACTCGTAAAAACGTTAAATAAATAATGTTTCATTGAAACAAAACAAAGCCTCATAAAGACATAAGCTACGGCCTAAAACTTTAAACAAGCGGTTCAACAGTAGTTTTCCTTCACGCTCCTTTGTAAGCATCATTTGATATGTTAACATAGTAGAACAAGTAAAAGCACATAATTACATTATTTTATACTAAGTATTGGTTGACATGGTGTGTGGATAATCATAAACGAGAAACCAAAACAATGGCAGGGGACCAAAATAAAGACCGTTTATGTAGATTTATGTCACGTTCTATTTTAGTATTCGACCAGTCGCGCGTGAACTTGCCCACTAGAGGGCGCGACGAGTGTTGCGCACGCGCCGGTCGATTTAAATGAGAGTACAAGAGGAAAACTCCAACGTTCGAAGAACGGTGATGGTAGATTAGTCATTGCGTACGTAATTTCATGGCTATTTTCAATTGGATGACACTGCCATGGATTTCATGGTATCTAATTAGAGGTATGAAGACGCCAACGTAATGGAAATAATAAATTCATGAGTTACGAGTAAAACAAACGTAACATACTCGTACTCGGGGAAATATAAATCGAATCGCAATACCATTTGCATAAATTCTGGTGCTTTCCGTGGAAGAGCAACAGATGACAAGCGTTACAAACGGGTTAGGAAGTTAAGACGAGAAAGAATCGTTTCAATTTACCCTTCCAAGACAGCGATACGTCATTCGTAACCCGCAGCGAACCCTGAGGTAAAGAAACAAAACCACCTGTTTGAATCAAATTGCTTTGTGAAAAACATTTGATAGATGTCTTTAGGTGTTTGCCTCTCAACAGCTTTCCTAGATAGAGACGTTCATAAAAAAGCTTAAGCTAAGAGTTTTCTTTTTAGTTTCCTTTTAGGAGACTTCTTGAGATTTTGCTTTGGTTGTTAGATTTTTTGAAGTGAAACTTCTTTAGCATCGTTGTGATTTGAAAGTCGATGAAACGAAAAAGCGACAGTAAAAAAAGACAAGACACATAAATTCATAAGAATTAATGTGGGAGAAAATGAGATAGGAAGCAACAGTGTTTTGTTTTAGTCAAAATTTTGAAGGTTTCACTTCTACCACGTGTGAATTGCACACATGTTTATTTATCATTGGTATGTTTGAGCTTGACCACTATCTCACCTGAAGGTAAGCGATGATGTGGTCGACGATGGAGCAACCTAGAAGTAACCTATTCACTCATGACTTAAAGTCTATATTTCCTGATAGCTACAACCTCCCCCAGGTTCACACACTCCAACAGGGAATTCGACCCCTTTGCTGTACGCACAATGAATGTGTTCCAAAACGTTTTGTGCGTGTGGATTTCAAATTATAACATTTACAATGTTGCATTTGGAATCATAGATTCTCATGATGAGATCAGTTTATGTTTGCTGTTATTGGAAATAATTAAAAGACAATTATGAACCCTGTATATAGCAATTTTATTAGATAAGTTCTATGGGATCGTGAACATAAATTGGCATTCTAAGTTAAGTCATAACATTTATTACCAGATTGAATATAACATTTTCCTGCTATACAGTAACTGTAGTGTAGAAAAACAACAAAATTTTGATACTTCGACGTCATGTAAACCAGTGTATGGGAAAATAGATGTCATAAAATTATTTTGCATGTTCATATTTCCTTAATTCAGCTGGGATAGCTGCGTGATTTTTTGCATCAATATGATTTGAAGTGACTAAAAAATTAAGAATGATTAGCTTTAATGGAATAACAACTCTTAAAATTTCTAGAATACCACTGATAGCACAGCCAAGGAACCCGAAATGAAATATTCTGGCCAACAGAAAACATTCATTGTGCGTACAGCTAGGGAGTGGAATTCCCTACCGAAGTCTGTGTTTCCTGATAGCTACAACCTGGGAGTCTTTAAGTCAAGATTGAATAGGTTGCTTCTGGGCAAGCGTGCTCCATCTTCGACCACATCATCGCTTACCATCAGGTGAGATGGTGGTCAAACGCGTGCCTATCAATAATAATAAAAAATAAACAGTTTTCATAAACATTATGAACATTATTAATAAATAAAAAACCGGTCAAAAGCGAGTCGGACTCGCGCGCAAAGGGTTCCGCACAAGTCTTTTTTTTTCAGGTTTAAATATAGAGTTTATATATACTATACTTCGTAGAGGTTTTTCTGTTATCAAGTAAAGAACTACATTTTATATTTTTTTTCTTTCGAAATTTTAGGCCTTGTGGTTTCGGAGATAAGGGGGAGGGAATAGTCATTTTTCATCCTTTTTGCTTAAAAAACTTGAAAACTATACATATATTAAAAAAAAAAATCCTTACAATAAGCCCTTTCATTCGATATGTACCACAGTCCAGTTCAACATTTTTTTTAAATTTCTGATTTGCACCTCAAGTGACCCCCATATTCCAAATTCATTTGTTTACGTTACATCTTTGTATTTGAGTCACAGATATTCATATGTGCGTACCAAATTTAAATTCAATCGGTCCAAGTGGATTTGGAGCAAATTGGCCGTGACAGACGGACAGACAGACAAACGAGTGATCCTATATAGGTTCCGTTTTTGTTCAGACTTTTGGAACCCTAAAAACCATGGGATTATACCTGCTGACCAGAATCCTGATTAGCAGGTTCCAAATTATTTTATTTTTTTTGTGAAAATTGTAATTTAGAATCTGCTATTCAGTATTTAAACTAAGCATTTGATTAGCGAGTTTTGTAAATAAGACTATATCTTCGCAAAGAGGAATAGTCTCTCTCTATCTCTTTATAATGAAACCATCACGAACAAAACCTACATCTCCAAACTACAAAGCTGATTCACTAAAGTGCTTGGGTTCCATCTACTGCAGAAATGAAGTTCTGCGAAAAACTCATCATCATCTTCCTGCCCTTATCCCATGTTACTTGGGGTCGGCGCAACACGTTTTTTTCTTCCATTCAGTCCTGTCAGCCGTCACACTATCACTAACTCCCTTTACTTTCATATCATTCTTCACACAATCCACCCATCCTTTCTTTGGCCTCCCTCTCCCTCTCCATCCATCCACATTCTGCACACATCTGCGAAAAAATAATTTAATCTAATTTTTAGCCCATCATGATGTTATGTTTGTGTTTGCTGAACCTGACCTAGTGTATTTAGATTTCGACCCTTTCTTTGTACAAAAGTTTGAAATAAAATAACACACTCCTCAGATAGTGACAAAGCTTTCTTTCTTTCTACTTTCTGCTCCTAACTAAAAATCTCTGCCTGGGGTCTGTGTTTCCTGATAGCTGATAGCTACAACCTGGAGGTCTTTTGAGTCAAGAGTGAATAGATTACTTCTAGGCAAACGTGCTCCAACGTCGACCACATCATCGCTTACCATCAGGTGAAATGGTGGTCGGTCAAACGCGAGGAAATACTAGTAAAAAAAAAACAGGCCAAGTGCACGTGGGACATTTAGGGTTTCGTACCAAATGAGGGTATATCAAAAAAAAATCTGATTTATCAATATATTGGTATTTGTTAGTAAAATATACGTAATAATAAACATTATCACGAAATTTCAACTTCACCGGTTAATTGGAAGTTAAAAAATTCTTCGGAACAAAATTTTGTCACAGACGACGGACAGACGGACACGTGAGTGACAGCAATAGGGCTCCGTTTGAACACTTCGGGTACGGAACTCTAAAAATGTTTAGGCGCCGCCATCAAGTGGTAATGTGATAAGTAAATAAATACATTATTAATAGTGAAACAAACGTAAGGACAGGAAAAAATACCCTCTAAAATTAAAGGCTATAATAATATTTTAAAATGCAAAAAGATTTCTGCAAAAAATGAATGATTATGAATTTTCTAAGACGAAGTGGGAATCTAAAAAAAAAAAAATTCAAGCATAGAGCTCACGGTCCGAAAATCTTTTAACGTTGGAAAAGCCATTTTGAACATGCTGGGAAATGAGAAATAAGACTACGAGAACACTATTTAAGGCGCAGATATACGACTTCCAACGATTTTAAATTGAACATTACGTTTAGAAACGACTAGTCTTATTTCTTTGAAAAAAAAATAAAAAAAATAAACGTTACTCTAAACAATTTTCTTCGTAATTTGATATGTGAATAATTGAAATTATATTTTTATAACATAATGTAATTAATTTGTAGTTTTGTCTAACGCAGATAAAAAAATGAGAATCACGCAAAAACTATAACGCGTATTTTTATGAAACGTTCACCATTTTAAAGATATTTTTTTTTATTTTTTATGTATAATAAATTAATAATGCGTCTAATTTCGGACAGCGCTCCGTGATGGGCGAGCCCTATTACTGGATGGACGTACTATGCGTTGCGTGAGCTCAGCACAGAATACGCAAGCTAACCACTCAAGACCGTTGCCATATAACTAGGCCTTAAAAGAGCGAAAATACACGAGGAAAAGTTAAGCACCACGAATTTACTCAAGATGAAAGGGGCAAGTGTCCCATAGAACCGCCCACTAAAAAGGCTGACGAAATTGAGGTCATGTCTCGTCGCAAATTGGGCAGGCGGCCCCACAGGCCGTGCTTATGGACGAAACCTACCACCGCTCAAATATAAATGAAGATTTCCTTCAGGATTACCAGTGCCAGAGTAATGAAATTTTATGTTAGCGCTTCTCTGGAATGGCCGAAACAGCAGATTTTTGGCCCTGGCAAATTCAGGGCATAACGCTTTAAAATGTAATCAAGAAAATAGGCTGAAGACTTGAAATTCTCGAGACATTTCAGGGTAAAGAAGGCCGCTTAGGGCATTTGATATTAAATTCGAGATCAAAAACTTTAAAAACATTAGGTTCAAATGTTTTAGAGAACGAGTCAACGCCACCGCGATCGAGAACAAATCTGTCCTACATAAATATGAACTTGATAGAATTCAAGAGCTGAAATTCAGTAACTGCTCCAATTTCTAAGACATGTTTTTCTAATCAGTTATGTGTGGGTACTTTTGATTTCAGCAAGAAAAACATTGTACCGAGTCTGTTCCACAATCCGCGAATCTCTCGTTTATATGCCGCAATAAAACACCCTAAACTCTCCCTCCTTTCTTTTACCTCGCAAGAAACAATTTCAAAAGAGAAGCGAAAAGTACTTTCCAATTCAAATGTAGTCCCGACCAACGTATAAGGGTGCGTTTCCACTGAAGCGGAGCTGGGCGGAGCGGAGCGGAGACGTGCAGTAATCGTCCAATCACAGACGAGACGAGTGACGCGATGAGGATTTCAACCATTGTGATTGGTCGATTATCTCACGTCTCCGCTCCACTCCGCCCAGCTCCGTTTCAATGGAAACGCACCCTTAAACACTAGGGGTATAGTTGGAAGACTCATTCATTATGTTGATTACTAGCTGCGTTCTTCCCGGGCCGGTTCCTTCCTGGATTCCCTATTGTCGTCGGTATGACGTCGCCGCGTCGCGAGATCTTAATCTTTCTGTTAATTGTCGCGATACAACGTCTCTCGCTTTGGTTAACGAGCTGTTAACTTGAGCCATTGTGTCGCCTGTCTTTGCAAGATAATCTGCTCAAATTGCGTAATGTCACTGTGTAAATTATATTTTTATTAGAATTTTTGTTATGAAACTATGTCTCTGTCTACGGCTAGGGTGATAAAAAGTTTTAGTTTAGTAGAACACTGTTATCTGTTAGGCAAGGTTGTGTCTAATTCCAAAGATAATAGACATTATTTCAATGTGAATTCTTAACTGGTTTTGGTTTCCAAAAAAATTAAAATATTCCAGATTTACAGTCGCGTGTGTAAACATTGTTAATAAAAGTCAGCACCAGAGGTGCACAGAGTGCTTGACATATTGATCTTCTTCATAGGAGTAATGTGAGTACTTGGTCAAAGGCCAAAGGTCAAAATCCCGTGCTTGTCTATAACTAAGCTCCAGCTTCCAGATTTCACTTTTATAACTAAAACTTAATCAATGAATACTCACGGCTAGCGATCAGTTCTGGTGCGACGAGACCATTCAGGTCTGGCTCTTCGCCGTACCAGAATATCCATAGCTCTTTGGCGGCTCGGAGGGAGAGGGGCGGCGGGACGGGAGCGCTCATCTCATAGAGGTTGTCGGGCGGTGGCGGCGCCGGCACACGCCGCCACACGCACAGGATGTCGCCGGCCAGGCAGCGCGCGTAGCTGCTGATCACCGGGTCCGCCAGCGGCGCGCCGCCCTCCTCCCCGTCGCCGCCGCCGCTCGTCTCCCCCCATACGAGCTTACGCCATTTTATGCCATACAGCTCCGTCTGGAATAAAGAAAGTGAGGGTTAAATCTTAGCCGTAGTTAAGTCAGACTTATCCAGCACATCTAAGTACATATTTTCGAATATCACTACAGTTTACGGAATTTACAGCCAGGGATCCCTTGAATACTGCAGTATTGCTTTGGAGAAGCTAGTTATGTCAGAACCAATGAACAACAGAATGGGACCTAAAAAAAAAAAAAAAAAAAACGTATTTAACACCGGAAACCTATTGATGAATTAAAAACGGAGACAATGTGTTTGCTATAACAATGTAGAATTTTAGGATACCAAGTGCAAATTACGCCGTATATTACGTAAATATAAGAGTACTACCACCACGTGACAACATAGAACGAAGTTTGTAAACAAACAATGAAACACCGCGAAAACAATAAAAAGTCCGCAACGACGCCAAACCTGCCAACATGGACAGAATTAATCGTGCGCATAATCAGGACGAAAATGCACAGAGACCTCGAAATTGTTCTAAAATAGTCTCTGGCAAGAGTCCAGGGGGACAGAGGTGCAAGATCAGAGGTATTTTGCGTCGCACCCGGAAGCCGCCTTGCACCGCAGCGAGGAATTATAGTTGTAAACTATTGTATTATATCTCTAGACTAGAAGTCTAGAAGGTTTTGTATGGGACTTGTTCAAAATATACCGACGCGATATTCTGGCAACACCCGGTTAGGTTGTAAAAACGGTGATAAGGCGACACGATTTTCTAACGCGAAGAGATTAACAGAGAATATTTTGTAGCCTCTACACGTGTTCCGTAGATGAAGCAGTTACCCCAACATATAAAGTTGGGCGTTTATTTTATAGAGTACCACTAGTGCCCTCGCAAACTTTATAAACACATTTTACGATCATGTCAATTATATTAAAAACGATGATCGCGACATCCGCAGCACCTGTGTCTGCTATTATGGCCAAAAGCTTTCATAAATACTGTATAATAACCGTTCAGGTCGGCAATTCATGTTGATGGTGTTCTCATAATATTAACTTTATTTATTGAATCAGCTGAAAGCCCTCGCCATTAAAACCACACGCTGGACGTTTTTAAGCAAATACAGACACAAATAAAACGTTCAATTACGATTGACATTACAGAATACTTTCGCTTTTCTTGTTTTGATTTCGGAATTGAAAATATTTACATGGAATGCCAATTTAAGTGCTGTTTTCCGTGTATGTCAGAAAAGTCTTAAGGCGCTATTAAATGCCAACAACCTTGAGCTTGCCTGTTCTGTGCTGAGCTCGCGTAACGCGTCGTACATCCACCCAGTAATAGGACTCGCCCATCAAGGAGCGCTGTCCGAAATTAGACGCATTATTAATTAACTACACATAAAACAACAGGTATTATACTAAAACACGTATACTAAAATATAAATAATTAAGTTATCTTTAAAATGGTGAAGGTTTTATTAAAATCCGATTTATAGTTTTTGCGTGGTTCTCAATTTTTTATTAGCGTCAGACATAACTTTACAAATTAATTATCATAGTGTACCTAGTACCTAATAATGAATAGACTATTTTATGATTTTATTTATCAGACTATAACTACAATACATATTATACTAAACTAATAAATAACTTAATAAATAAAATATGTACAAGAGGCATAAAAAATCCGGTAGTAGTAAAGCTCATTGGGCATCAAAAAATTCGTCCACCTCGCTGTCAATGGGAAAAGTGCCCAGAACGCTGGCAGCATTGCCACGTTGAATGGCAATGCTGATTCGTTGGCCGAAAAAAAGGCCAGCCCTCTGGTCACGTGAAGAGTCGACTAAAAGTTTGCTGATGTCATGGAAAACTCGATGAGCACTCGGACCCCATGGCCCTAGTGTTTCAACCCCAAACGGCTCAAACATATAACTCCCAATAAGGTTGTTATATTTGCGCCGTTTGAGGTTTTCTGCACCTGTAGCAGCCGCCCCAGCACAAATTAATTAGGTACACTATGTTATAAAAATATAATTTCAAATATTCACATAGCAAATTACGAAGAAAATTGTTTAGAGTAACATATATTTTTTGAAAGAAATAAGACTAGTCGTTTAGAGGTGATGTTCAATTAAAAATCATTAGAAGTCGTATAACTGCGCCTTAAGGAAATAATGTGGCGTGCGTGGTCTAGAGACTTGGAGCAGGTCACGATTTGTGCACTATTAGAGCTAGTTCATTCCTCTGCATGATTTCAACAGCATACGTTACAACTTTATCCTAAGGTGGTTGAAGCGTAGCTCGTAAAGCCACAAATCGACCGTTAAACTTTTCATTCACACATAACCCGAAAATTACCGAGCAGCCAATTAGTTTCCCATTCACAGCGCCATTAGTGAGCGGCAATTGCACGGCTAAGTGTGAGTACATGCGGCAGGTGGTGTGTCGACCTTGGGTATGCAAATATTTTGTCGGGTCAAACACCCATCGCCCCTCGCTGGACACTGCCTGTCTGTTACACTGAACTATGTTTTTCTATAGTCTCTTAAAGTTTTCACTTTCATTTGCTAATTATGCATATACGCGTATTTTAAATTGGCTTATGGAAATTTTGATTTGCTTTTTAACTTATTACGGTAATATGACATTTTAGGGATAATATGTATGCTTCTGAAACAGAATCAAACTTAATTACCTACACACAGTTCTTACAAACTTTTATTTAACTTGTAATGTTCGTATGTAATTGTCCGCTTACTTGTTGTTTTACTTGAAATTTGGCATACATAATATGTAAGACCAATCCATCATAATCCATAATCCACCAATCCGCATTGGGCCCGCGTGGTGGATTACCGCCCACACCCTCTCACAGAGAGGAGGCCTGTGCCGCAACAGTAAGCAACACTAAAAAAGGCTGATGATGATGATGATGTAAGACCGGTGACCATGCAACATTATGATTATGATACCATTAAATAATGATCTTATGATAGTGCGGGGATGTAGGGACTCGAACTCTCCGATGGAAAATGGTGGGACAGTTAAATTATGTTTTTATTAAGTTATATTATTATTAATATGTTATTTTATCAAGAGTACTTTCCATTACACTATGACAAAACTGGCCAAGTGCGTTACGGACTTCGCACATTTAGGGTTCCGTACCATATGAGGGTCTATAGAGGGATATACAGGGTATAACGGAAAGGTGTGGTCATATTTTAAGAACTGCATCTGCCCATCGATATGAACAACTTTCTTCAAGAAATCCTGAGGCAATACTCAAATTTTTTTTTACCTCCCATATAAATATTGATCAGTTGATGATAACTTTGTATGGAAAGTCCATTTTTTTTTTTTAATTTTCAAATTTTTCTTAGAGAAAGTTGTTCATTTCCATGAGTTTTTAAAATATGACCACACCTTTCCGTTACACCCTGTATATGAGGATAATCAATATTTTGGTAAATCTTAGTAAAATATACGTAATAATAAACATTATCACCAAATTTCATGTTCTTAAGTCAATGGGAAGTTAAAAAATTATTCGTAATAAAATTTTGTGACAGAAGACGGACAGACAGACGGACACGTAAGTGACAGCAATACAACTCCGTTTGGACCCTTCGGATACGGAACCGTAAAAAAAGCTTGTTTAAAAAAAATTGCTTTTTAATTTATTAACATAATATTGATCTATGTGAATAATATCATTTGTATTACAGACGCAGAATCATCAAAGTAAATAAATGTAACCCAAAACACAAATATGTTTATTGTTTAAATACATTACTTCCCGAAAGCTTTCAACCCTTCACCGCTAGCGGTCGGCGGCACTCTACCCGCGTTTCTGGTCATTTAAATAAACATAAAACGATACACAGTAAACTTGGTTCCGTTTTAATGGACGGACAGTAAGTTGAGCGTAAATATCGGTTATTATTATTACGTAACTGATAAATATCGTTTATTAAAGTAAACACAACCGTACAAGTGTGAAAGATATTATCTGCTGTTGAGCTTCTGGTGGTTTTCGCAAACTTATCATAGTATCACATTCCTCGTGTTTCTCTTGTGTTTTTATTACAAGGTTGATTTTGACCTATGACTCTTCTTCTCTACATACTATCCTACTAATCTTTTCTTTCATAAAAACCTTGTGCTGACAATAGGGTTGACGACTAAAAAAATCTAAATAGTCAGTCAGATATGCTACCAAAAAATATTGGACACATTTTTTCTTTTGTGACTTTAATAACAAAAAATTAAGAGACATACACACACAGACACAGTGTGACAGTGAGACAGTGGGTTAAAATTTCAGATGACGTCACACTTAAGTTAAAAATGTACCACTTCTTACTGAACAGTGACGTAACAAGCACCCACTCCTGAAATTTGATGCGTTGTATCTTTGTAATTTTTCATTAATTTGACAAAGCAAAAAATACGCGTCCAATATTATTTGATAATCTAACTTACGAGACTAAATAGAACTATTATTTTTTACCCTGTCGTCATCCCTATTACGAACACAACAAAAAATCGCAAATGATGCGCTTACATGCATTCGGCAATTGATTTTTAATTATATAGATGGGAAAATTTGTAAGTCTGCGTTGAAAACGGCTGAAGGGATTTGAATGA
Source organism: Polia nebulosa (assembly GCA_951329385.1). Lineage (NCBI taxonomy): Eukaryota > Metazoa > Arthropoda > Insecta > Lepidoptera > Noctuidae > Polia > Polia nebulosa. Next base: position 30,695,812 of record OX589597.1, read on the forward strand.
AATTTTGCACACATCATCATCTTCTTGCCCTTATCCCATGTTACTTTGGGTCGGCGCAACACGTTTTCTTCTTCCATTCTGTCCTGTCAGCCGTCACGCTATCACTAACTCCCTTTTCTTTCATATCACTCCTCACACAATCCATCCATACTTTCTTTGGCCTCCCTCTCCCTCTACATCCATCCACATTTATATTCATAACTCTTTTAGTTACATGTGTTTCATCCCTCCTCTTTACATGACCATACCCAGACAAGCGGTTCCCTTTCAACTTTTCTGTGACTGGCGCCACTTTTAAACTACCTCTAATGTACTCATTTCTCACTTTATCCATTCTCGTTACTCCACACCACACACTAATGAAATTTTGCACACAGATGGATTATAACCTGGATTAAAACATAGGCTACTTTTTACCATGCGGGCTAAGCTGCTGGCAGAGGCTAGTGTAATATAAATAAAAGTCGCTTTCCGCGTCTATCTGTTTTTCCTTTAAGTCTTTTGCTAAGGTTTTCACTAATAGATAGAGCGATTTAAAAGATTTGTGTATATACTTTGTACCCGTGCGGAGCCGGGGCGGGGCACTAGTTTAATATAAGGTTGATTTTGACCTATGACTCTTGATTAAACGATGTTGATTGATGGGCTGATATTTGCGTCAAGTCAAATGAATGGTTCTTCGATTCCAAGACGGCCCACTGAACTCAATTCGTTACCTATTAATTTGGTAAAGGCTCAATTACACATCCCGATTTCAGGGGACCCAATTTAGGAAACAGGAAGGTGTAATAGCAGTTAGAGCAGTTAGTGTCCGACTTAGTGTGACTTCCTAAATTTTGTACGATTTAGGAAGTTCAATCGCATCACTACGACTTAGAACTAAGTGTTGCCAATTTAGCGACTTTGTCGCTACAAATGGGCTATTAGTATTTTTATATTATATGTTATAATAAAATTAAATTTCCCAAGGTCCCTTTCCCAGAAAAAACAACCGAGTCCGCTCTTTTTTGGTCCGCTCCTGGTAGAATCAGTTTTAGAGACTTTCTAGCGACTTTTGATATTCTGTCTAGGGGCTTGAACTTGTAAGATTTGGCAACACTGCCGATTTAGGAGTCCAATTTAGGATAGTGTAATCGCTAGCTTCCTACTTCCTAGTTAGACTGTTCCTAAATTGGGTCCCTTGAAATCGGAAGGTGTAATTGAGCCACAAAAGTTCAATGTACATTTTTCCACGACACGAGCATCTGCGGCGGAAGGGGCTAAACGCACCTGGCAGACGTGACGCGTGGGGTCGCATCGACCTAATGCGATAAGGGGAGGAATAAGTAACTCAAAACGAGTTTAGTGTTAACTTCCAAATGAGGGGTTATTGGTCGACGCTTAAAACGCGACTGTTAAACGATGTTTAGATATAAAATTATACAAGTCAGCCGTTTATAGTGTGCTGTGCGGCAGAATTTTTATTACTGTTTTATTACCCGTAGTAATTAGATTTATATTGAAATATAATACGCGTCTATAAATGTTGACAGAGATTATATCGTTTTAATATATAATATTATGTACTAGGTGGTTGTATACAACGGCTGATTTTATTGAGCCTTTGAGATTAGTTCAAGATCAAAGATCAGGCTCAGCTGAAGCTTGATTGAAAGGCTATATTCAATGTAGTTGGATGGCATTCTTGAGTACATATGGAGGAATGCGTCAAGCTCGGTGTCGTGAATGTTCGTTCGGGCGGCGCCGGGGCCGGCCGGTGGCCGCTTTCTAACGCGCCCGATGCGCCCGCGCAGCCCGCTTCACTTTCTATTGTACGACGACGTGACGATTTGCCTTCATTTTATACTAATTTGTTTAATTACCCGTAAAGACACACTCGATGGTAATGTTAAGGGTATTTAACAGATGCCCAGATAAATCAATTCTGAATTATAGCTAGTCTCTGTGTATTAAGTGTATGAAATCGATCGAGTAAGTACATTTCTAATGAATGCATGAGTAAGTGAGCAAAGGAACTCATTAATAAAACATCGAGTAAGCGAGTCACTAATGTATTTCCAATACACCCACACTGAGGTCAATGGATCACAATGAAAATTCAAAAGCTGCAGTAACTTGTGGTGCTATGACAAAATCGCCTAGTGGATATAACCCAAAAATATTCCTCGACAAAGCGCAAACTGCACAGGGTAGAGCAAGTTTGTCGGGTAAAATCTGCAGTTATTTGAATTTAAAATGCAAAACGAGCGACGGATGGACGCCTAGCCCGACGATAACACCCGGATGAAGCCGGTCGAAAGCCGTGCCTTTTCCGGAAAATTCCGCCTGTAACCGATTCTAAAGCGATGTTACGTCACTCCGTGCAAGCCTTCGAAAAGTTTTAAAGTCAAATGAGAGCGCGTCTTAATAGCGTAAAAAGTTCTTCCAGAATTAAAATACTTTGTTACTTGCAAGACTTTGATGTGTTGCAATAGCAGTATAGCACATGGTATATTGGGATATATAAATACACAAATAGCAGTACTGTTCCTATTTGGTCCCTTTATCAGGGTCGCCTACGCAAACAATCCGTTGCAAGTCTTTTGCATCGCTCGGTGTACATATTTGGGCATACGCATTCAATGACTAATTGGCGAATAAATGCACTGCGGATGTTGCCCACCTTTATCTGTAATTTTTCTAACAATTTACTTACATTAAAGCCCATAAAAAATGGCTGTTGTACGGTTTACGTTGTACCCGATAAAGTGTGTAAGAAATAAATAAAAAAACTATTTAATAATCAGCTTCCTGTAAAACAATGATCCCGTAAAGCGATCATAACCTAGAACGGAAAAAACTGCATGTCCAAAAAAGTCGAGCACCGCTAGTCGAGTGAGCGGGACAGGCGTATGAGACGCGAGCAAGACGGCGACAATCGCGAAAGTGAGAGGAGGCGAGACGCGGAGCGGCAACAGCGCGCGGTTACGTTACTAGCGGGGTAAACAATCGAGGATGATGTGACGGTGCGCTGCGCGTGCGACCGCCCCCGGCCGTGCACTTCGCTACTGCATTTTTGACGTGTGACGTCACTAGTTGCGTTTTGTTTCTGATCGGTGAGGGGTGTCTGTTTCGTTTACCTGTCCATACTAGTCAAGAGACGAAGTGTTGTAACTCTGCGCCCAAGTCCCGAGTGCATAAACAGTATTAGAAATAGTCACCTAAAAATAAGCGTGTTTGTAAACAGTCTGCGAAATTTCATGGGTGTCGAGTGTTGCGGCTGAGCGGCGGGTATCAGTATTTCGGCGCATAATGGCACAGTTATCGCAGCGTCCGCGGTGCGTGCGCGGTGGCCGGCCACTGTTCACTTCCGCGAACGTCAGCATTATTATGGATTGAGCGTGTTGAACTTATGTCACACGGTTGTTGGTGTTGCTATGTGCCTTATCTTATTTTTCTTTATGTATTTAGAAAGGAATTTCTAGGAAGTACCTACCTATCTTAAGTAATGTCAAGGGCGTAGAATATTACGCTGAAAGCCGTAGAAAAGTTGTAGGCAAAACAAAACAATCTCGAGTTCTGAAATATAACAAACTGGGGGAAGTAGAACATAAGTGGACAGTTCCGCGAAAGATAGAAGAATTTCTCATACAGTATCATACAAAAACCGAAACAACATAAGATGAAAAAGAACAAATACTTTATGGGAATGAAGGGAGAGATCACCACTAGAACATAACATAAAGCTAACCGAATATGGTAGCCGTGGTAAAGACCATTACTACAAAATTAATAGCTCCAACAAATAGAAGCCTTCACGAGACGGTTAACTTTAGTTAACATAAACACATTATCGCAATAAAACCATTATTATGGGGACAATATTTACTGCGGAGAACAGTTACCTGGTACATACACTCACATGCGTGCACACAGATGCACCATAAGCCGACAATATATTACCATTACTTGCGAGTGGGCGGCGGCAAACGGCAACACTTACCACTTACCATTTGGTATTCCTTACTCTGTCTACTTAAAGTAGAGCGAGTGAGATGGAACGATTACCCGCATAGTTTTTACCAATGTTGTCATGATAAAATGATTACCTTTGAGGGGTCAAAGGTAATCATTTTATCATGACAACATTGAGTACTCGTCATATTTTAAGTTGACGCTGTTCTTCTATGAGTTCAGGTATCATAGCGACAAAATTGTGCGTTCAAGTAAAGGTCATGCATTTATAGTAATATAAAAATAAATAAATGCTACGTAACAAAGCTCTCTCAAGCCGAAGGTTTGATTCTGCATCAAACCTTCGGCTTGAGAGAGCTGAAGGTTTTGATTAAAAGAGAATTGAATTAACTGACACAAATCAACTCCAAGTTTACAATCAATGTATACATATATACAGTATGTAACAAAAACCCTGTCCGATCCTGAGGAGTATCGTACTGCGTACACATACATGTAATCATTTAATGGATACGAGATAATTATTTTCCCCAATGAAAATAATTAAATAAATAAAAAAAATGTATCAAAGGCAACACTTAGCGCTCGACAAAGTTCACCTACTGTTTCGTGTCAAAGATGTCGCCTGAGCGAGACAGAGTGCCTACAGCGCGACTAGTGCATGGCGGTATCGCTAGAAATAAAAATAGGTAAAAATGAAAAGATTTCGCCGGCTGGTGGAGTGTTGTCAACTTTAAATGAAAATTTGCCATCATCATCATCATTTCAGCCGAAAGACGTTCACTGCTGGACATAGGCCTCCCCTCAAGTGCCGCCACAATGATCGGTCCTATGCGTCTCGCATCCATCGGCTACCCGCGACCCTCACCAGGTCATCGGTCCACCTTGTGGGAGGCCTTCCAACGCTGCGTCTTCCAGTACGCGGTCGCCATTCCAGAACTTTTCGGCCCCATCGACCATCTGTTCTGCGAGCAATGTGCCCTGCCCACGGCCACTGCAGTTTGGCGATTCTTCGGGCTATGTCGGTAACCTTAGTTCTCTTGCGGATATCATCATTTCTGATTCTATCACGCAAGGAAACTCCGAGCATTGCCCTCTCCATTGCCCTTTGGGTGACAAAAATTAAAATTTGCCATATTTAGTGTTAAATTTCGCATATTTTATAAAAATTCTATAACTTCTGGTTTTTACGAGTTAAATTTTTTTTACAACTTTTTCTAGTACGTATGTTACCCCAGGGTATGCCTTTATTGGATCGGACAGTGTTTTTGTTACATGCTGTATAAGAGGAAAAACTAACTGACTGACATATCAACGCACAGCCTAAAGTACTGGGAATAAAAAACGTGAAATTTTGCACACGGCTTCCTTTTATAATGTAGAGGAGCACTAACAAAGGGTTTTTGAAAATTCGTCCCCCAAGGGGTTAAAGTGAGGATTGAAAGTTTGTATCTAGTAGGTACTAATTCCACGAAGCTAGTCTATATTAATTATATAAAATTCAAAGTCCTGACTGACTGATATATCAACGAGCAGCCTAAATCGCTGGTCCTAGAGACATGAAATTTGCGGGCGAAGCCACTTGCAGAAGCTAGTCTTCTAACAATACCTAACTAGTGAAAAAAAAACAACAAACTCTTCAATGCTCGCAAAGCGATCGAAGTACCTCACACAAAAAATTCATCGACATAAGCTTAATTCGAATCAATATCGAGTTAACATTTCATTCAGTCGTCCATACAATCTCGAGGAAATAACTGCTTTGTGATTAACGGAAGGTAGGGCCAATAAGCAGGAAAACACAAACGTAGCCATGTTTATAAAAGCGAGATTTACATTCTCGTTGTACAACTAAGCTTGTATGTCACCAAGGGCGAGGACACGTGCCACGTGACCACAGATAATAGATCCCGCATTTAATAACTAGCCGGCCAACGTTGATAAAAACCACTAGGAATATTTTCCTACAGATAAGAAATATAACAAGACCAAGTCTTTCAGAACTCATAGCAATCGTTCCGAACTTTATTAACAGGCTATTAAATTGACTAGCTTACAAAATATTTGTAACAATTTATTTATTATCGTTGAGAAACGTGAACGATATATTTTAAAGTATCGATAGTTAATTTCGCCGACTTAACAAGTATGATATTGCATGCACGAAGGTATTAAAATGGAATTGTTATGCGGCAAACGCGTCTACAGGCACGCGCCATGGATCGTTTTAGAGGCCACATCGGCGCTTGCGCATGTATGTATACATTTACACAAGCACAACCAAACACCAATGTAAATTGAATCTATCAGCAATTATACGAACCAAAACACAATTAACAAAGACACAAGATGATTATTATACATATTTACAGGACTTACAATGAAAATTGTAGAAAACCTCTGATACGGAGCGAAACAAAACTTTCTAAGTGTTACGTCAAAAGTGGAAATGACATCATGACCATCATACGAAGACGATTATCTGTTCGGTCATAGTATTTTTAATTGCCATTAAGTTTTGGTTAAGACTATTCGAGAAGGATTACGTCACCAGGACACGCTGGTATCATGGTACCTCGAGGCCGACGACAAACGGATAGTCGCAGTGGACAACCTCAGGAAGGAGGTCGACACACGAAACGGTTACAAGATCGTCGACTGTCGAAAATGGTCTCGGAAACTCGTGTTAGTAACGGAAGAATTTGACACTAAAATGGGATCAGGTTAAATTATAAATCTTGACCATATCCTGTGCGTCTCGCATCTATAGAATTCCCACGAACCTCACCAGGTCATCGGTCCATCTTGAGGGAGGCCTTCCAAAGGTGGGTCTCCCGGTACGCGGTCGCTACTCCAGAACCTTTCAGCACCATCGACCATCTGTTCAGGGAGCAATGTGCCCTGCCCACTGCCAACTTAAAGTGGAAGCTCCAACGGTAGCCCGTGAAATTAAATTTTCTTACGTTTTTTTGCAATTTGCAGGTCAGTGTCAGGTTGTATTTATAGAATTGATGCCAAATGTCATGCTTTCATGAAATACTTACATTTGACATCAATTCTAACTGAAAGAGTTGTATTGATGATTTTAATGATTACAGTTCTATAAATACGTACTTACTACGCCCGCGAATCATATTTTGACCAACGTACAACCTCATACTGACCTGCAAATTGCAAAAAACGTAAGAAATTTTGAATTTCACCGGCTGCCTTGGAGCTTTCACCTTAAATTTGGCGATTCTTCGGGCTATGTCGGCAACCTTGGTTCTCCAGCGTCCTTAGTGCCGAAGGGTAAAGGGTAGGTATGTAGGCAGTAATGGTGCTCTACGCTGCTAACGGTACAATCGCGCGCCGACTGCGGTCAACGAACCCAACGACCTTACGTCTAGTCTAGAAATTTGAAGGTTTGCCCCAGTTTTTTTCGTCACTTACAAGAAATAATTTAAAAGTTCATTGGAATATGAATAAGTTGCAATGAAAAATACTTGAGACGTTAAACAAATAAAGTAGTAACTCAATAGCGAAATTATGAATGTCAAGATGTTGGCAAACATTTTAATCTCGAGATTGAGAACTCGACAATAGTTCGTACGAGCCGGCAGAATGCAGATTCCGACGCAGGCTGCGAAGCTTTTATGCATACAAAAGACGTCGCTAGGATATTGTGGTGCGACAGGTAGTTAGATGCGAGTAGCAAGTACATTCGCAGAACCGTATGTTATTGAAATCCGAGGAGACATGGTGGAAAGCTTTACAACGAGAATCTTCCAGAAGATATAAAATTACCGAACAACTTGGTGGGTACAGAAGCAACATCGCCTACATACTGATCTCGATCACTTGATTATTCCGTCTCTTTTGCTCTCTCTCGAACATACCTTCTCACACATTAAACCTCAGCCTCTATGGTGACACGTAAATACTACGTGCACTATTTAACAAGTGGGCCGCGACAAATACTGGAAAGCCAACTTGCACGTTTACCAAGCCTGTTTTAATTGAAAGATTATGATAATGTGCTCACGTTCGGTTGATTTGGGAAGCTAGAGCCAGTTGTATGTATCATTTTAATGCTACATTACAATGAATATTAGACGCAGAACTGAATACTGAGATCGTTGAATTACTAACACTACGTTAACCATAGGCTACTCAGTGCAAAATGTCCTTCGAAATATGCGTCACGCAAAACTTAAAAGTCACAACAAATAACCAGGCAATTCTGACTACATCGCAATAAATTAGGTTCTGATTTGAGATGGAACATCATTATGATAATCATAGACGTTCTTGTCGGCGAATTTACACCTCCACCTCTCCGGCAAATGGGGGGAGGGGAGGGCGAATGATAGAGCAAAGGGGGGATTGTAGTGAAAGCGTTTCGAATTTAATCCGAGAGAGCCCTCAGAGGCCATGTTATTTTACAGTCTGATGTTATAATAAAGATATCGTGTGCTGACAAACCATTTGTCAATTAAACCAATAATTTCATCGTCCGCTATGCAATAGCTTCGATTCGCATTGTCTGTTGACAGTTAATTTTGTTAGTCATTTGCAAATGAGGTCAACTTGCAAGCCGATACATCGGCGAAGCGTTATGTAATGTTCATGATAATTGTCGGCGTTTCTAAATGTTGAAGTTAGAAATGTTTAAAAAAAGCAAAATTTTAAAGAGGAATATTATTTAAAATAACATTTGTTAGGCAATAACTTTGCGTTTAAATTTAGTTTCTATTTACGACAGAAAATAATGCACTTGATGACATAAGGCTTCAATTTATTTCACAATTCCCCCAATATACGCAGAAAGTTGTTTTTTTTACTGTTGATAGGCACGCGTTTGTCTACCATCTCACCTGATGGTAAGCGATGATGTGGTCGAAGATGGAGCACGCTTGCCTAGAAGTAACCTATTCATTTTTGACTTAAAGACACCTAGGTTGGTTGGTTGACAGGTGTTTTCTAAAACACTTCATTACCGTCATGTTTCTTGAGAATTCTATGAAGATACTTCGATACTCCACTTTAATAAATTAGTCTGTCTGTTTTTAGCGGTATCGCAGCAAGAAAGTTTCACCAAGTTGTAATAGTACATGAAGTTTTACATACGTTAGCTGTTAATAGGCGAGAGGTTGGAATACGTGAAGCTATGTGTTACGCTTGTACAACAACATGACGCAGTTAATCGTATAGTGAAACTTGTTTTCCGTGAGACGAGGGCCAAAACTCGCATGCTAAGGGCCGACAGACGCTTTCGGTTACACATTTGTAATGCTTAAGCTAATCTCATGTCATCTCAAAAACATTTCGCAACTAAAGTATGTAGATAAAACCAAGTTTCAGTTTTCAAAGTGCATCTCGCGCCTCAGGCACGTACAGACGGTGCCAAGTGTTGTCAACACACAACGTCTTGTTTACACAATAAAAAATATAGGTCAGTCTTTACTTTCTTGCTTTCAGACACTTGCGTCCCGTACGACGGGGTGTAGCCGGATTACGGAGTAAAATTACTCGTGTAGAAATAACCTTTAGCCAATAAAAGCGAAAGTGGAGCACAAGGCTAGTGAAGACTTGTTTTTATCGATCGACATAAATAACAGAAACCTGAACACGGTGGCTTTTCAATCATACTAATGAACTTTACGTTCGCCGGAGATGCATTCGACCGAATCCAATTTTAAGTAGTGATGATTATGTCAATAGTTAATGTGGGACGTTTTAATATAGATAAATCATAATTTGATTACCGTGTAGCTAATAAACATAATCTTATTGGGTAAATATGGAATAAAATCAATCTCAGCTTAATTTCGAAATAAGTCCATTAAATATTCAGCTCAATTTTAAGAATACATTTAAGTTTTCTTCGTATCTGAATAAACTAATAAATAATTGTAAATCAGTGGGGGTGACACAGGAGTCACGCTGGGCCACGCTGGCACTCCGGCGAAGCATCGAATGTGGGACAGGCACAGAGCACTTCTGTTATCTTGACCCACATATCGTGACCGCGGTCGCGGCCGGACCACTGCCGCTATTATAGCGGAACACCTTAATTGCCTTCTGACGGAAAACGTCGAGAAATTCGAAAGGGCAACAACAGAAGTGGAAAATGATGAAAAACATTTACGTAGGTAAACATAAAGCAAACAATACATATTGTCTGAAACTTGAATGTAACGATTATGCAAAACTGAGTCGAAAAGCAAAATACAAGTGAAAATTATTGAAAAGCCTCCCGTCGTCCGAAGTCAAAATATTCCAGAAAAGAAAAAGGGAAAATACGAATGAAAATAAAAGATTCCAATATCGCTGAACGAACGGTTAAATTCAAGATCGCATCCAAATGAGAAAGAGAGAACATTTTTCCTTGTGACAGTATCATCAAAACAGAACCTTGACCCAGAATGTGGCTCGTAACAACAAGAGGAAAAGGACGTTACGAAGATGCTGTCAGGATCGCATCAAGTGATGTCATATCGTCTGAGTATTTAAGACTGGTTTTATTTTATTTACACAAATATTTGAGAGTCCTTGAAGGCCATTTTTATTTTAGGCCGTGTGATGGACGTCAGGATTTTAACCCAAAACAAATCTTGAGGAAACCGGCATGTTCTACAACCAAAAATTTGAAGACGTGTGATAATATTACACCAACCCGCATTGGGCCCGCGTGGTGGATTACGGCTCACATGTGGATGGATGGAGAGGGAGAGGCAGGCCAAAGAAAGGATGGATGGATTTTGTGAGGAGTGATATGATAGAAAAGAGAGTGACGGCTGATAGGACAGAATGGAAGAAAAAAAGGTGTTGCGCCGACCCCAAGTCACATGGGATAAGGGCAGGAAGATGATGACCCTCTCACAGAGAGGTCTGTGCCCCAGCAGTGGGGACATTAAAAGGCTGGTGATGTTGATGAAATTATCCACGATCACGGACGGACCGGATCGGTCGGTCTTATTCAATCAAAATTATAATATTAACGGGTTGACTTATTAATTACCAAAGCAAACTAAAATATAGATGGCGAAGCAAGTTCAAACAAAATATGTCTAGGTATTTGTACAATTAAAAAACGCAGTAGGCATTAAAATATTTTCGTGTATTGAAATTATTTCGACTCGACTTTAGGCGAGGCCATCAAGTAATGGATATAAATAATTTGATTACGAGTCACTCGAAAATAGTTTTAATTGCCGAGACTTGGTGATACGGACCTTTCTCTTCAATGTGGGTTAAATAAAGACACTCGTTGCGGAACGGCATCGATTAAGGGCAATTTGGATTGCGCGACGCCTATCCCAAGGACAGACCTCCATATTAAGAGGGTACAGGGGCTGCGATACTCCATACAAATTTATTCCCCTTTTTCTTCCTGAATAATGCCTCTAGAGCAATAATTTCTTTTTGCATAAAGTCAAGGTCTGCTGTAGACACGTCCCTGTCATTTCCTTTTTTTCAGCAACTAATAATAAGTAAAGAAAATATGACACTCCAAAAATTACAAAAAATGGCCCGTTTTTACCGCCGTAATTAGAGGACTACCAGACAAATTGCAAAAGTTTTTTTTTAATAATTAACTTAATTTCGGAAGTCGGTGTCAAATAACGAAGAAACAAAATACAAACACCGACTTCCGAAATTAAAGTTATTTTTGTTTTTTGGAAGTCGGTTGTATTTTTGCAAAAGTTTTTTTTAGATACGTTCTTGATGTGATAACTTTGACAAGCCAATCAATAGTCATTACTGATATCTAATTAAGTATCGTGCAGTAATTAAAAACCGATTGACATGTCATTATCTACCTTAAAATTGTATCAGCTGTCCAGCTTTGCATTCCAAGTTTCAGGTTGTACTCGCGTATTTGGGTCAAACTGCCGTGTGACCCAAAGATGCATAGTTTATGAGTGACTTTGGAGGGTATGACGGTAGGATATATAGTGCAATACCAATTATATTACATGAAGCAGATTCCAGGAAATCGTGAGCAATATTTGTTAGTAATTTTCATGCGTGGTTGGACTGCATTTCCCCAAAGCCTCGTCATTCTCTGCCATGTATAGTTACTTCAATTATCTGGCATTTTCCAGTCTGAGGTCACTGGAAACTCGAGATAAATAGTGCGTCATTCTGTAGTTAACCGCGTCATATGGTTTTATTTATTTCTCTAAAAATGTCAAATGTTTTCCTCATGCGTTTGCAACTCGTCCTTTGACTCAGTCAACGTACTTACGCTCGTCAATCATTGCACTGATTTTCATTTTGTTTGTTTAGGAAACCAATCACCAATCGTAATATTAATTTCAAGTGCTGAAGGAGCGTGAGATACCGCCGCCGCAACTGTTCGCTTATCATGTGCGATAATGTGGCATTATATAGCCGGTCGCACTGTAAACAACTGAGCTATTGGCTACAAAATAAACAGTACACAGCTTTCAATTTGTGGTTCTGATGCGAGAATACAGCCAGATGCGGGCACGATGGGCTTATGTACCGAAATGATGACAGTTCATCGTATTTATTTGAACAGTTTTCTTTTTTAATCTATTGGTACACGTGCTCTTTCTTGTCTTGCACTTCCTTGACAAGTACGTGCTTTATCGGCGAGATTAGTTCCTTCGCATCGTGAAAGGCGATGTAGGAATTGTATTGTCAATGTGTTTACAATCATTTTAATCGTCAGACAATAATACTATTCGGTAAAGAATTAAAGATTAGATTAAGGAATTGATATTTTTATCAAAAATCCTTTCTCTTTGTATCATCTGTCCTCCACCAATTGGTCACACAATCTTTATTTCCGTCAGAGAATCCCAAAGCTTTTAATCGTGGTCTATTGTGGTGATGATAGCGGTATGGAGCGCCAACCGCTCTCGTTGGAACCTTGATACCGTGTGAGTGTGATAAGTTATCAGCTGACAGATAACGACCCCTGCGACATAACAAAACTTATATAGTTCGTTATTAAATTAAACAACATTCCAAGTTTCCGTTCTTCAATAATTTTAATGTGGATTTGAAGACTGATTAACTGTTCTTCAATAATTTTAATGTGGATTTGAAGACTGATTAACTGATAGTCTTGATAGTGTAAATATATATAATTAAGTGTATTACAAACAGTGTTTTAAATAAAAATCAGGCCAGACAAAATCTGTCTGAACTCATTTCCATTCTCAAAGCGTGCGTAACTTTGTAACGTAAGTAGTTAATACATAATTAAGATACAATAAACCGGATTTAGCAACGTCGACCACATTTTGCTCCAATGTGCGCACGCACAGACTGCTTTTAAATACTTCAGTGACCCGTCAGTCACAAATCAAGCGTTTACTAACCTATAAGGTCACCTTTATTCTCTTTTTATGAATGATATTTTACAAATAACTTTACTTTATTTACTTAGAGTTCAAATTCAATTGGATGTGCAGCCAACAACTGAAGGACTGATTTCAGGTAGATGTTTTTGCGACGACCTTGAGCCGTTCAAGAAACCATAGTCTTGCGGTTCTTTTAGATACGAGAGAGTCGTAACTAAGATTCTCCTTCAGGCAAAGACTTATTAACGTTTCCAATAAGATGAAAGTGAAAATTGTATGTGTGAAATACCAAAAGGCAAAGAACAACAGACATCGTGAGAATTTACGATCATCGTAAGCATCATACAAGAATTTATGGCATATAAAAAGCGGCAAAGCATTAGAGATTCATTATGGCACAATGTTGTAATTAGGTTGATTATATTAAGGAAGTTTATAGTTGTATCGCCACTTTGGACAAACGTAAAATAATAAAAATAATCTGTTGCTTTATTGCCGCCAAAACGGTAGTTAACAACTTGTTTTAATACTGTTAACCAGTTAATTACACGTAGTTAATAGACACTGGTCAGTATCAATTAGTGGTACGATTTATTCAGTCAGGACACCAAATCTGGTCTTAGGTTGAATTTAAGTTACCTAGAAGCGGGAGGAGCGTCCCTATAACAAAATGGGAAAATGCGCACATTCAGGACAAAATTGAAGTCGTGCTCTGTATGCACAGAGGGTGATAAGGGGAGTGGGGGCAGAGGTCGCGGAGACTCGTGTGTTCGTCAGATGCCATGAATAAGTTAGCGACGTATTCCGTCACTCAATGGGCATCGTCTTTGTAGCGAGAAATTGAGATAGAAAAAGGAATATCTCGGAGAATTTTTAAAAATCGTAATGAAGCTACAATACGGAATAGTTTGTGTTTCTGTTTGCGTAACAGAAAAATATAAACGGAAAGTTTGTGTTATTAAATTAGCACGCTTCCAAATATTGCCCATGAAAAACAAAGTTACAGAATGAATGAATGATTATCACCAGTTCATTCGCATACGTCAAGGGTAAACAATGGTCAACAGAGTCACAGCTATGACATACTACCGAGTATGACTGTACTAGAATTTATAAGACAAAGCATAAACAGGTAAAGAACAAAGAGGAACATCAACTACCTAGATAATCAGAGTGCACGCAACTTGTGCCTGGGCGGAGGCCCGCTTATGGGAAAGTTACAATCATTACGACCATTCATAAACGGTTGAATGAGCGCAAGACGCCTGCGCAGCCGGCGAGCGCGCGCGCACCGACCCCGCGAGTCCCGCGACATCTGTGATGTCGCCGCGCAGATGCCGCGCATACCTCAACAGGAGCCTAGGTGAAGCTAGTGAACATTCACAGCTTGACAATCAGCGATACATTTACGATTTAACTAGCATCATTTGGATTATTGCATTGCATTTTTTGCGCAATGCTCCTAGTAAAGTGTATTGAACCCAAACGCGACACCTAGTAGCCCCCAATGCGTCACCGCTTTGTTGCCGCGGTTGTGGACGAGAAAAAATTCCACGCGACAAAAGCAGCGATGTCCGCAAACGACGCATAAATAATTAGACAATAAGCAGGCAGGGCAAGAAATCGGTAATTTGTATCGCGTCGAGATAGGCGGAGCGCAGAGGGAGACGGGTGCAGGCAGGCGCGCGCCGCCGCGGAGATATGGCAACGCGTCAGGTGGAAGTGGCGCCCGTGCTGTGCTCGCTTCTCGCCGAGGACGACCGACCGCCCCCGGCGCCCCGCACGCCCGCCCCTCACCCGCTAATCCTCACCCGAACACAATCTGATAAAATTCGCGCCAGCTATGAACATTACGCAAAGCTACTCAACACTGCGATAATGAATGACCCGACGGTTTTTTTAACACGCACATAAACATTACTCCTCATGTCTCGCTATCGTGTCGCATTATCGAACGGTACGAAGCGAAAAATGTAATAAGAAAGTTATTTCCTCAACCTGGCGAAACTAGTCTTGCGAACGCATTACGGTCCGCGTTACGGCCAGGTGAATTCAAAATGACCTCTATGGGCCGGTGGCTTCTTGTGGCCTCGCTCACCGAAAGCGTTGACATTTTGTGGGTTAGCAACATGACATGACTCCGAGTTGTGGCGAGAACGATGCCAGGATGACTAACGGCCGGCCGTCATTAGCCGCCTAAACGTAAATTGTCCCATACAAAAACTTTAACGCAATAGATCGATTCGGCAGTCGTAGCGCAATAAGGTGAATTTTGTATAACAGCGTCCACTAACGAGAATCACATCGTCTACTTAGACGTCGTGGTCTCATTATTTAGGAATTCCTAAACATGCAACGGGAGACATTAGAACAATAGCGCACAATACTAGCATCACGTAAATCGTAATGATTTCGAAAGAAAAGTACATACGAGTTCTTTCATCAATGTAAAAGTGACTTACCAAGGCGAAGAAGTTTGTGTGGCAATCCTCGAGACTTGCACCGTTTGTTTGGTGATTTTGATGCGTCATGGTAGTCCGGGGCACTTCATTTTCATATCACAACACTAAAAACGGGTACAATCTTAAAGAAACCACTCAAAATCTTAAAATCATCACCGACATTTAGTGAAGTTTTCACCTTTCAATGGCGACTGGAAAATGGCGGATAGGAAACAACAACCCAAGCCGACAGTGCTGCCGTAGGCGGCCAAAGATAGAAACTGGTTTCGTCTAGAAATGTGGATACGTTCCGTTCTACGATGATTTATTCGTGAACTTACAGCTGACTTCAGTATCTAGTTTGATTCGTTAGTTTTATAAGTAGAATCTAATGAATATTGAAAATGCAAGAAGCTTACAAACAAGCAAATGTTATTGTATTAGTTGGTTTTATATAACGCTACAGTGATCGCATAAAAACGCCTTAAGGTAAAAAACTTAGCAAATGCTTTCTGTTTATTTCATCAAAAGGCAAAAGAATTTTTTTTCTTTTTATTAGGAATCAAAAATAACTTGTTTTGCAATCGATAAGATATTACGTAATCAATCAAATAATTCTCCGAATCGCATTCTGCGTGGAATGAAAAAACATTGCACACGGACGTCAATGTACGAACATCGAATAAAAATACTAGAAATATTTTACGTTTTTAGCAAATAAATAAATAATATTACTATAAAATAATTATAAATAAGTGGAGCGGATCACATTAATAAACATGCTACGGAATGTGCTGACTGCAATTCCGTGCAGGAATTTACAGGTTATTTTGCTGCACACCTTACCTAATTATTTAAAAACACATCATTTCAGTGTTTCAATAAATTGAATACTTTACAGATCACTGCAGTAAGATATAAGCAGAAAAAATATCCTAAATTAGACAAGAAATTCCAAGCTGCAGCAGAATCCTTAGCCGCAAGAGGGTACAGTATAAAGTGTTTACTACTATGTCCAATTAGTATTACATTAGATTTTATCTAGACCACTACATTTTAAAAATACCACTCCGTCCACCAGTGACCAGTGAGGTGAATTATTACAATTTTTAATAGTACATGAAGCATATTAAACATGGTGATACCTACGAGTTCACAAATTATAGTATCTCACCATGATTATATCTAACAGTATATATGACTAAACTTTGCCTTACGATTATAGAGTGTCAATTACACACTATGCAAGTGTCATTCAATTCCAAAAGTCATGACTGATGGATAATTACTGGTGCAAAAAGCCAACTATCGTGATTTCTTCATTCAACCATCAGTAAGCGTACTAGACAATCATTTATCTGTCAGCCACAACCCTGAATGTGATATAACTGACAGCAAGACTTACTGTGTAAAGGATGCCTATTAAAGTTAAACAACAAACAACTGCCGATAAAGTACTAAGTCAGTACATATTAACTAACCTAATTTTAGGGAGTTTCTTTTCCAAAATAATAACCATACTGTAATTTTATTTGCAGTTTTCTAAGACCAACAAAACCATGGGATCCACCAGCAAACATTGAAGAGACTATAACCAAAATATGCACAACTAATGGTCTGAATGCTGACGCAGAGTTTGAGGCACTAGAAACTAAGTTTGCGGTACTCAAGGCTTGCTTTGAGGAGACAGGATATGATGTACCTAATTCACTGCTGCATACTATTGGAAGTGTTGGTATGTTACTCTCGGCTGAAAAATATTTTATCCACTCAGCTTCTCAGGAACACTCTCTGTGATGCCCCTATGAATTTTCCATGTTAGCTTTTGAGTGACACAATGTGTAGCTTTTGATAATAGAAAGCATACAGAAAAAACATATTTCATGTCTTAGGCATTTGAGCAAAATGCAATTTTAAGAATAACATCATGAACACATGCAGTATTACAACAGAACACATGCAAAGAAAAACATTCACTTACTACACTTTTTTGCTAAAAGAAAAATAAACTATTTAGAGAAAAGTTCAACTGACTTCCATTTAATAAAACACTAAAAAGCTAGTTACACTATTTCAGAAGTCAGTTTTTCTGGTTTTGATGTTTCTTATTTAACAACGAATTTTTCTATGGAAGTTGGTTGTATTTTTTGTGATGTTTTTTGTTTTACTCTTTTTATCTGTGGTAGGCAGCTAAACCTAAATAGTGTGAAGTACTGTATTAAGGTACATACAGCATGTAACAAAAACCCTGTCGGATCCAATAAAGGCATATTCTTGGTTTAACATACGTAGTAGAAAAATAGTAAAAAAAACATAACTCACAAAAACCAAAAAAAAAAAAAAATCGAAATTTTTTATTTTTATAAAATATGTGAAATTTAACACTAAATATGGCAAAATTTCATAAGTTGACAACACTCCACCGGCCGGTGAAATCTTTTCATTTTTACATATTTTTAACCGACTTTCGTAAAAGGAGGAGGTTCTATGTTCGACTGTATGTACGCCGATTTTTCCATCAATTGTGGACCGATTTTCAAAATTCTTTTTTATCCGAAAGAATATACTCCCGAGGTGGTCCCATATAAATTTTATCGAAATTGCCTAAGCTCTTTTTGAGAAACTGAACAAAAAAGAAAAATACGTTTACCTCGATGACGTTTTGGTGTACTCGAAATGTTTAAATTTCACGTTCCATGTTATTGGGGTTTTTAGTTGTGGGGTATAACAACTAAAAAGTGAAAAATAAAAAACTTTTTTACAAAAAAAAACAACTGACTGTCAAAAAAATACACTAAAAATTAAAAAATAACTTTTATTTCGGAAGTCGGTGTCAAATAACGAAGAAGTAAATTACAAACACCGACTTCCGAAATAAAAGTTATTTTTTAATTTTTAGTGTATTTTTTTGTTATTTCAAACGATACCGCCCTGTAGGCACTTAGACATAAAACTGTAGGTGAACTTTGTCAAGCGCTCAGTGTTGCCTTTGATAAGTTTTTCTTTTTATTTTAAATGAATTATTTTCACTGGGGAAAAATAATAATCTCGTCAAATCCATTAAATGATTACATATATGTGTACGCAGTACGATACCAAATAATACCCTTCAGGATCGGACAGGGTTTTTGTTACATGCGTGCTTCTGCTAAAACACCTGTGCTAGTATACATTGTTTTATTATGGAGTTCCCCAGTCTACATTCCAGCCTAAGCCAGAGTTCATCTTATGACAATTCTAATAAGCTCAACAACAGCTAAGATAGATTGATTTATTACGGAGTTGCCGTTCTTAGGCAAGCAACATCTATGGTTGACCATTACCCTACCTCATAGAGATGTTCTAAACTTCTAATGCAAGCCTGTCAATGATTTAAAAATGCATACTTCACAAGCAGCAAACTAATAAAATACACAATAGAAGGAACCTTTCTCAAGGTTTTACTTGATCAACACAGAAAACATTTTTCTAAAAGTCTATAGAAGTATATTTCAATTTCTATTGAAACTGGTTACTGACCTTACTGTGATAATTTCATACTAGCACAACAATAAAATCTGTTGATCTCAGTACTATTTTTTTTCTTAATCATTCTATGGGCACGCGTTTGACCGCCATCTCACCCGACGGTAAGACTTTAGTTTACTTCACAGAGTACATTATACATACGGACAGTACTTACTGTTTATACTAAAATAAATTTGAATAATACAGACATATGATCTTGCTACTGGCACATTATGTATAGAGGTATTCTTCTATTGGCGTACATACAAACACTATACCAGAACCAGAGTTAATATTTTTTTATTCTGTAATAATTTAAAGAGGGTTTAATCAAGACAGATTATGCCACCCTCATCGTTACAAATCAACTTTACAGTTTTCATGCTAAATATAACAAAAATAATAATAATACTATACTTAGTACATCTTAACTTACCCCCTGCGCTTAACCCCTATAATCACGACTCTAAACATCATCCTGGCTGCTTCCGAAGTCGGAGCAGCAAGGACGATGTTACATTCCCCAGTCTCGTAGATATTATTAAATAACATCAGCAAATCTCGTCTCTCCGGCTCGTTCCGAACACACTCCATCATGATATGGTATACATCCTCTATTGAGTTGCATTCTGAACAGTTTGGTGATTCAACTTTACCCATCAAAAATGCGAATTTGTTTAATAACGTCAAAGTTTTCAAGTACCTGTACTTGTTCACAATAAAATTGTCAGAGTTTCATTAGAGCCAAAAACGACTTTCACAACATGAAAATTAAATTACGTATATTCTTTATTCTTGAAGTATTTCCCGATTTTGATAAGTTGGTATTGCTTGCGACTCTTTTTTTAAATTTTTTTCTTCAGATAATTTCTGCTTCGTCGTGAAATCCCACAATTTTAATTGCGCGCCACAAACAATAACTGTCAGAGGAGTTTTTGGCGGGATTTTCTTGAGTGCAGTTCAGTGGCTGTTTTAATTATTCGTTTATTGATTCCTAGTGGATATTGTGATGTAAAATTGGTGTAGTTTTGTGTCTCAAGTGTCTACGCGACTGGACAATATGTGGAATCATTGAAACAGGCGTGATCTCGGTAAAATAGAGCTGAGAATTTTATTGTAGTATTGACTACCTCAGTGAAGTTTGCCGAGAAGGCTGACTCGACACATTTGTTGCCAATTACTGCAAAAAACATTAGAATGTGTTACATCTGCATTCTAATGGAAAAAAAGTAAAAATACACTACTAAAGACGAGGCGGTATGGTTTATGACCTTAGCCTGCCCGAGAAAGGGCGAAGAAAAAAAAAAAAAAAAAAAACAACAACTGTCAGATGTATGCGTTTTGAAGGGAAACCAGAAATCACAACACAAATCAAAGTCAACACTTTTTTTTTAATTTTAGGGATTTCATTTTCAATCTAACGAAAAATGTCAATAGCACTTTTAGCGTCTATGATTATTCTGTGCAGTTTCTGATCGAAGGGACCGTTTACACAATTTTTATAATTATTGTTACGACCTGGGTATGGGATAAATTATTTTACACCAATTAATTAACCAAATATCCTTTATTAACTCAACAACTTATTTACACAAACACTAAATCGCTTATAATCACTATTCTCTTCGTAATCGCTTGTATTCGCTTCCGTTCGCATCCGTAGTCGAAAACAGCCTGACCCACTCGCCGCCCGTCCGGCCTATTTATACAGTCATGAAAGTTTCCAGAACATTGTCGAACTATCCTATAGCGGAATATTCTAGAAACATCTGTGAACTTCTACACAGTACCACAATGGAATGTTCTCGAACGTAGTGGAAACTTCGACCACATTCTCGAACGTTCCAGTGTAATACGATCGACGTAACATTATAATTTTTTTTATTAAATGTTTTGTTTCAGCTGATCTGAAAGAATTTTACAAGACTCCTGTGGATACTACAACACCATTTGATGCCCTGAAGAGAATGGAATTACCCAAGAACTTGTATGTGCAACCAGACTATGTCAGATTCCACCCAGGTAAAACATAACATCTCTGAAATTATTCCCGTTAATTAATGATTCTGTAAGCTGTCTATATACTTAACTTATATGTGCAATATTCTGTTTCAGATAAAGACACAATGTTCAACGGTATATCAGCATTCCCCAAGAGCTCAACTATTGTGACTGGTCTTAAGGCTAGGAAGAAGTATGAAGGCTACACTGCGAAGCGATCGTGGCCCTAATTCTGTGGAGGATTATATTTAAAATGTTGTTTAGTTTTAGTTGATAAATAAAGAGATTCACTCATCAAATTTCGTTTTTATTGTGCCTATTAAAAATCTGAAACTCGTTCAAAGATAAGTCAAACGGCTTAAGACCTACGCAGACCGGAACGGAATGGCAAAGGATTTAAATTTTGATCGTATTCCTACTAGATAAGTTTGAATGTCCTTTAGCAAAAAATTAAATCCTTTGCCATTCCGTCCCGGTCTGCGTAGGCCATTAGGGATGGAGTGCCTCCAGTCGGCGCCGTGACCCGAAACTGCAGCCGGCGGCGCTGACTTTGGAAAAAAAAAGCCCAAAATGGATTTTGCAAAAAAAAAATCTACGCATTAAAATGATCGGAAAAGTAACAAACAATAGAAAAATACTGTTATTTGCATAAAAATCTTCAAACACAACTCCCAAAAAATTCAAAAAGTAAAACGTGTGCAAGTTATATTTGAACTTGCAAACACAAGCTTACGGATCACTAGATCCAATCACTCGGCTAAGCTCACTGTTGAAATAGGGACGTGTAGGTAATATCCTAACGAATATCGTAAGTAAGGAAAGCCGATGGAGCCTAGTCGCACCGCTCGTATTCCTGTCTGCAGGGTAGGGAACCTAACACGAAGGTGATGAAGTTCTTGGAATGTTCTTCATCCTCTTCGAACCTAACTTGTCCGTGTGCCCTGCCCGGGCTTGGACTAAATACTAAGTCACTGGGAAGTAAAAAAAACCGGCCAAGTGCGAGTCGACTCGTGCACGAAGGGTTCCATACCATAGTCTATAAAAACGGAAAAAATATCACGTTTGTTGTATGGGAGCCCCTTTTTTTTGTGGTCGTTGGAACTCATTCAATGGATTCTCCCGGTCTGGGTGGAGCGGGAGGGCGTGTCAGACTCTTACTGACTAAAACCTACCCCTGTTCCTTCCCTGCCTGAGTGCCCAGGGGTGCGGTAACTCATTTTCAATGGGAGCCCCCTTAAATATTTATTTTATTCTGTTTTTAGTATTTGTTGCTATATCGGCAACAGAAATACATCATCTGTGAAAATTTCAACTAACAGTCACGGCTCATGAGACACAGCCTGGTGACAGACGGATGGACAGCGAAGTCTTAATAATAGGGTCCCGTTTTACCTTTTGGGTAAGGAACCCTAAAAATTCCTCGTAACAAAATTTTATGACAGACGACGAACGAACAGACAGATGGACACGTGAGCGTCAACAATAGGGTTCCGTTTAGACCCTTCGGGTACGGAACCATAAAAAAAGGAAAAAAGTACTGCCGGTTCACAATGGCGTTATTTTTGGCTGCGGAGGCACTCCCAAAGGTTTATCGTATGTAAAAAACCTCCTCCTATGGAAAAATCTTAGAACGTTTTGTTTAGTAAGTACCTAACTAGTACTAATCTGTCAGTCTGTTCGTCATAACGGCTGAACGACTTCAGATGAAA